>LR898474.1:15053557-15687290 GCA_905067625.1 Blumeria graminis f. sp. triticale | reverse complement strand
AATATCATTGTTGGATGGGATTTTGCGAATAACGATGCAAGAATAATAGAGGCGAGTAGGTTCTTTGCACCGGTCGAGTAGTGATGAATCAGCGAGCTACTGGCGACCATTAACCTGATCGAAAAACATCTATGCGGCGGGCTGCATGGGGCGCTTAAAAATATTAGTAGAGTATCCTTCTTACTCTTAGCCCGTGTCGAGCATGAGGCTCGTGCCAAGGGACCCCTGTAATGAAAGATAGCGAGTGGACTTAAGGTTAGACTAGCGCGACATTTTATTTATAGTGGCACTGCCTGTAGCGGGATGAGTTTGGAAATGCCCTGCATTATACAACTTGGGGTGCAAAGGATATGCACACTGACATCATTCCGTGCAGGGAACCTCGATATTTCTGCACCATGAACCTAGCGAGAAGGCGGTAGCTCGTGTGGGAGGTGTAGCATTAGGCTCAGCTCCCTACTAAGACATAAGGGAAGAATGGGGAAGAGTGAGCACAAACATTGATTGCGTGGCTTTTCCCACCCACTCTACGCTGGGGCGAGCGAGGTAGATTACGTCATTGTAGCCACTAGTCGGCATTATATCAAAAGTATGCCGAGTCCAGGGACTGACACTAGATGACGCCAGGAATGTTCAGGTAGTGGTACACATAGCTTACTCGCTGAAACAAATGGCATCTTTCGTATAGTATCTTACGGAAGTTTCTCGTGAAATACTGTGTCAACGTTTAGAGCAATACCACCATTGTCGTCTCTTTCCGGTAAGCATCTGCCCCAGAGGCTTAGTATAGAATCCAGGCGATGGAGAAACATTTCCTGCCAGTATTTCACTTCGGTGGTACTTTTCTTCAGTACCATATCACTTATAGCGGATTAGTGCGAGGCGTGGTTAAGGCGCTCTGTAGTGTCTAGTAAGCCCCCGGTCTCTCACGCTGCAGAGGGGGCTCTAATCAGCTTGATCGAAAAGACTTGGTCACAGGAAATGGTGTTATATCTGGCAGTCTTGAGAAATTTGCCTGACATGCAAAAATAGTATTTCCCATATGCGGATGGGCGGCTTACCAGAGGATTACTATCTTGCCAGATGCCTGACATGGCGTATAAATAGTTTACAATGGCAAGGATAGCTACTGTCTGGTGATAATTTTAATCTCAAAACGCTTCCAAAGACTTCCTGGTCTACGTGGACACTCGATCCGATCTATTGCAATTAGACTATCTGACGGGGACTCGCCCACGTAGAGCTTTCCACAAGACAAGGCAAGCTCCGGAAACGGAAACCGGCAGTAGTAGAGATACGTGCGACCGTGGTGATACTTTTTTGTCATTACTGCGTCGCTCAGACCTTCATTGCGAAGAATGTTATGATGAGTCGGGATGGTTTCTTGGTGATTTCCGTATACCCGGTAGGTGCTTTGAAGCCATCTCATCATAGACACTAGCATGACACGGTTGAAGTAGTACGGAAGCAGGTTGGCTATTAAGTCGCCCAGTCCTGTCTCGTAAGCCCAAGTCAGGTCGGCCTGTATACATGTGTGGTACAAGTCTTGTCCAAGTGTCAGATAATGCCGTGGTACGCCATCTACCCAAGTTTCCTGAGTCAGCGCAACATGGGCAATATTTTATCCGGAAATCCATATTTCCCAGGTTGAGGCCAGCTCGGTCGCGTTGTACTAGATGTCGTCACCGTAAGTCGATAAATGGGAACTCATTTGCAGAGTCTATCAGCGCGAAACTTCTCTCGAGCCCATGTTCATGGACGAGGGCTGGCAGAATCGTACCTAGTGCTAATGTGCAGCGAATGAAGCATAGGGTGTGGTGAAAATATTCGTTTAAAAATAAGGCACAAGTTCATTTCTACGTATGATGAAACAACAACAACTGTCTGTCTGCTGGGATTGCTGAAGACAGATCTCTATTGGCATCATCTGGTATGAAGGCCTTGTCATCAACCCGCTAACATGCCTCGGCAGCCACACGTTTTGAGCAAGTTGTTGGCGCTCAGGCCCGCTGGCAAGCCATCCACATCTGTCTAACGGGAGAACGAAGACCGCACACTTGTCCACGTTGTCTTCTCCGTACCTGGTAGCGAAAATTCTTCCAAAGCCGAGATTGCTCTAATTTTGCAGTACCAAAAGAGGTGGCACACGAGGCAGTGCTTCTAGACTCCCTACCCCGTCAATCTTTCAATCCAAACATTGTCGCCTCCAGCTAATCAATGCTTAAGTCTACAAGTCCGTTCAAGTGTACCTAGATCTCATTGGCTATAACGTTCGTCAACTCAGTCGCTGGCCTTATAATACATATCTGTGGCAATATAAAAGCCAGCTGTAGGAAACGAAACTGGGGACCAAATCTTCAGGGTGAACGTGAGACGTATCATGAAAGATAGAAGAGATGGCACTCACGTCAGATGCCATGTTGGCTAGGGAGTGATTTCAAATTTTGAGAAGGGCTTTTCCACATCGAGGAGCATTCTTGTTTGACTTAACTCTCTCCACGAGCGATGGCGATTAAGTATATGCGTCTGTTTTCGCAGACGGAAAAATTATCTTATGAGATAGGTTAGAGAGAGGCTACATTGATTTCCATATTAGCTAATCCAAGTCATTACCCAGGGATGAAAGAGTTTCCAAGTCCTTGTCTACTACAGATGATTTCTCATATTCTCCACATCCACCAGCCATTCTATATTTATCTTGCAAAAATTGATTCATTTTATGTCTCTGGGAACGGGGCTGAGATCTCTGAAAAATGGCTTTATTCTAGTTTTTACATTCATTGAAGGCTTGAGACATTCTTTACCGCAAGATCTGCTTTATGAGTTATATGCCTGCTTAATAAACACCACGCTCAGGAACCAACTTCATAACCAACCACAAAACCGAAACTACCGACAGCCTTAACTATGACTCCATGGGTGGCCAGAACAGTAGCCTGCCACATAACACGACTAGGTTTGAAATCATCTACTAGAATCAAACACAAATGATTGTTCACGCCGCCACTTTGTTGGCAAGAATTTAAGCAATACAACAAACACGGCCACGAGTGGATGGTGCAGTGGTACATTATCCGGATTGACCTTCCGAGTAGAGTTGAGATATATTTGACGTAAATCTCACTTGAGACAGGGGATCGCTGGTCCTTATCAGGCAAAGCACAACTACATATCACGCTATTCTTGGGGAGAGAGAGTTGTATATTTATTATACTACTCTAGTCAGACTATCTAGCATATTGGGCTCCTCTCTGGCCTAGGTCGCACCTTTTACAGTGCCCCTTACCTCTTATGTTACTTGAAAAATTATTGATATATTCCCGTGATGAATAGCCACCCAGCCTAGTATTTACCCGTGAATATCAGCCACCTTTTTCACGTAACCTTATATCCAAAAAATAAAAAATAAAGGTAGCAATTGAAACTGCGTACGCTGGAAAAGGTCTCAAAAATCCTACAGGCCCAACCAGGCGAGGCCTAGACACCGGGACCACATGAGGTGCGCATATTCATCTATATCTCCCTTCTTTGTAACAGTCGAGGTCGACTTGATCCAATCTGCCATCTCCGTATTGGGTGCTGGGTACGCTCCGGAAACTCATCGGTTGGCATCTCCTCCATGATCAAGTGTTGGTGACGAAAAGGGCTTCGACCCTACCATCTGATCTGATCGCGGTTGGCTTCATGATAATGGTGATTGGGGAATGTGTTGAGAGATGAAGACGATAAAGGCGGCGGAAGCGATTGGTAGTCCTCATCAAAGTGAGGACTTTGTTCCTCAACCTCGGCTCTGCAGACTCTACAGTGAGAGCTGGAGGTTCGTAGGGGACACCGCTGACAGGTATTGAGAAAACTCCCCCCGGTATGCTTGGATAACCAAAGGCTTTGAGACTTCCATCTGATAGATACTCAGGGTGGAGGGTTGATTGTTTTTCATAGGCAAACATACCTCTGAGCTTTTTGCGAATCAGATCTAGATTATGAGTGTCCCTAACGTCAGAGGAGTCATCTGATATCTATAGATAGCATTGACCATGTGTTTGTTTGTTTGTTCATTAACGTGCTAGGTGAAGTAACTACCGTCGCGCTCCTACTGGAGCTTGAGCACAAGTGGGGTCGGGCCGGATCAGGTTAACTGCCGTGTAGTACAAATGCCTCGTCCCACCTAAATGACCGGAACCATGCCGAAATGCATCTATGTGTAGAACCATGACGAATTCAGCAGCCCAGAATTGAAAACGAAACAAAAACTTTCACGCGAAATCCCGCATTACAAAAGAAAAACTTAAAAAATCTCCCTTCCATCGTTCCGCCTCAGCCACCACGCGACTGAGCCTCGATTCCAATCCCTCTTTCCATGCCAAACCACCTAGGCTTCCGTTCTGTCACCTCCGAGTCACAGGTATCCCTGCCACCCCCCGACTAGCCTCCGCGTAAATCCCGCTCTCCTGGACGTAATCCCTGAACAGCTGCCATCCATTTGATACGAGCATCGTTTCCAGAGCTAGTGCCCTTCGCTTTCCGCTTTTTAGCCGCCAAGTTGCCAGTGCTTTTCGACACTGGACAAGGTGACCAACTGATTTTTCCCTCCCACACTCGCATATAAGTGTAGCGGCAGTGTGGTTGAAGCGTCGATGATATGCCGCAAAGTCCCCATGTCCAGGTCGGGCAGCGATCAAGCGTGCTAAGACCGCTCTGGGTAGCGCTAGCTCTGGCGGTTTCTTGCGGCGCATCTCGAGTTCAAGGTCGGCGTAATGTTTGGGGCGGTTCGAGTGCCACCAGTCTGTCAACATCTGCCTGGCCAGTTCACGGGCTTTCCGTCCAGATGAGGCGAGGGTCATCACATCATGTGTCGTCCTAGAGTTGTCCGGCGAGTTAAGCTCTCTTCGAGCGAATTCATCGGCGATTTCATTTCCTGCCAGCCCTTCGTGGCCCGGAATCCATCCTATTTTGACAGGCACGGCTGATCCCGCGGCCAGTTTCACGAACTTTTGGATACGCCAGGATGATGAGCCTGTTGTTACCGTCAGTAAAGCCTGAACAGCCGCAGAATTGTCGAGAAGTATGTAGATAGCGCTGCGTCCTCGATCTCGATTGCTGGCAGTAATTGCTTCTAGAGCAGCCAAAGCTCCATAAACCTCCGCGTCGTAGACCTCCGCATTTGTAATTTTACCTGAGCTACTTTGCTCGATTGCCGTGCCTGTGCCACTGATAAAGGTCACAAAGGCCCATGACACTTTGTCGGTGGACGCCCCAGAGCCATCACTGTACACGCAGAGACAGTCGGGTGGGAGTGTAGGCAGCCACTCTCTTATGAACTTGGTAGCCTCTTTCTTGCTTGTCCAGCAGGGAATTGGCTGAGGGGGGACCGGAGGTCGGAGCGGTGGAGGTTCTTCAGCCTCTGGCAGAAGTCGATACATCCTCTGGACCCTCGAATCATGAACTCTATCCAGACCAAGTCTAGTTTTGTTGCATGTCTTTAGTCCGAGTCGGTGGCGAGCGCTGTCTGTGCTTTCCGTGGCCCGAAGTCGAAGCGGATGGTACTCATCTAGTCTTCGGATTCGTGCGGCAGTCTTGAGCCTGCGTTCCTCGAGCAGAATGTGTGCTGGTGGAATGCCAGTCTCCCTTCTCAGGGCTGCGATAGGCATGGTGCGCCAGGTTGGTAGAGCCACGCGAATTCCTAAGGCAGAAGTTTGGTCAATAACTTTGCACTGTCTCTTGTAGGAATTACGCGTCACACCCCGATATGTTTCCCTGGTTGGCCCCGGGTACCAGGATTCAGCTTCGTGCATCGCGATTGGCAGGACTACCGTGCGGATCACTGTGGTTAGTAAGTCGGGTCTTGGTCCCTGAGTACACTGAGTGAGTCGCCGGAAGTGTTGCACTAGCCGCATTGCTTTACTGGTCCACTTTGCGACGTAGCTTTCGAAGGTTAGACCGCGATCAAGGTGTACTCCGAGCCATCGGATATCGTCGGATACTTGTACATCGCGAGTGCCTACCCTTATAGCCGGAAGATCGTGACCCCTGGATCTTGGGCCGACGAAGTAGACTGCTTCGGCCTTGTCTGGGTCGAAAGAGACGGCATTTTCAGCAGCCTACCCTAGGACTGCATCGACTTCTCGCTGAGCAGCTACTGCAGCTTCGTGCGGAGTTGAGCCTATGCCGAGGATAGCAACATCATCTGCATAGCCGAATCTCCAACTACTGCCCCCCACGACTTCGGCCATGTAAAGGAGGAAGAGAATTGGGGATGAAGGCGATCCTTGTGGCAGCCCGCACTCTAGGTGAATTGGGTCTGTTACTCCATCCTCGTGTCTGACGCGGGCGGATCGTTTGTCCAGGAAAGACTTTATCCAAGTGATAGCTGGTTTCGGCCACCCAACTTTATTCATCCTTTGCAGAAGTCGTCCGTGGAGTACAGCGTCAAATGTACCCTGTACGTCCAGAGTGACAAGGACTGCTTTCTTCTGTCTCTTCATTGCATGCTCCACATCGTGGATGACGCATAAGACGAGGTCATTAGCGGATCTGCCGGAGAGTGCTCCAAAAAGCTGCTACGGCACGGCCTTGTACGAAATGGCGGTGTAAGCCATGCGCTTTGCGACTAGTCTCTCAAGACTTTTGTTGAGAGAGGATAGCAGTGCGATGGGCCTCCATCCTTTAGCTGTACTGAGATTACGGCCAGGTTTGGGGAGAAGAATTACTTCCGCTAGCTTGAATGCCTTCGGGAAGTGGTTCAGTCGAAGTGAGCCCTCAAAGAGTACTCTCACTGCGTGACAAATTGACGGCCAGGCTGTCCTAAGAAGCCGTACAGAAATCGCGTCTGCTCCGGGAGCTTTATTTTGGCAAGCCGTGCTGACCCACCTGGCTTCTTCGTCCGCGACGCTTGAGACCCATTGAAGGTTTCCGCGTCCTGGCTCGAGGTGTTCGGTGTCCACGTCGTTTTGGCTGGTGAACCGGCCGAGAAGGAGATCGCGCAATAGAAGTGCACACTCTCCTGGGTCCGAAACAAAACCGTCGGGAGTTTGAAGTGGTGGAGCAGCGGATGTAAGTCGCGGCTTTGCACAGCGTGCCATCCGATACATGTCGACGTCAGTTGTGGCTTCGGAGAACTTCCGCCGCCAGTACTGGCGTTTCGCACTTCTGACTATGCGACGGAAATCCTTTCTGCTCTCTTCGTCCCTGAATATCCTGTATTCGCGTTTGGCCTGTGAGCACTCCAACGTCCACCAAGGTGCCGTCCTACCCTTCTTAGCACTCCCGCATCTTCCAGTAGCCCTGATTGCATCGCTAATGGTTTGAACCAGCTTATCTGCAAGGTTGTCTACCGCGCTTGTTGAATCCATTGGCTGTAGCACTATTCCATGAGCCCATCTACTAAGCACCTTGGCAAAGTCTCCGAGGGAGTCGTCTGTCACTCGAAACGGTTGGCCTGTTTTGATTACAGCTCTGGCCTTCGAGTTTGGACTGGGAACGTCTCCTGCAAGAGTTCTGTGATCCGATGTCGAGTCAAGCTCTACCGAAACATCTGCAAGTGCGCCAGCGTTAGACCAAACTAGGTCGAGTGTGTTTCCGAGATCGTGGGTCGGGACGCCCGGTGCGGAAGATAAGTCCATACCGTGCTCGAACATCCACTCGGTGAGCACCTGGCCGTCACCGTGTAGCCTAGTAGCCATTGGCTGCCAGTCGGTGTGAACGGCATTGAAATCTCCGCCAATAACTGTAGGCCCAGATGGAGCCCATGATAGCAGCGGCAAAAGGTCTGCTCCAGGAGCGCAGTAGACGGAGACAAATGTGACTCCTTCTACCGTTACTGCGGTGAGATCTGGTGATGTCTCACAGATTACTTGCTGTTGGCAATTGATCCCTTTTCGCGTGTAGATGAGGGAGCGTAGCCTTGAAAAGCTGGCAGCAACACGGGGAGGCAGATGTCTATCGAATCCGGGATACGACTTGGTGAGCCAGAAGCCGTCCTTTTGTTGGGTCCAGGGTTCCTGGATAAGTAGGACATCGGTTCCTGAATCCCAAGCGGATTGCAGGATGATGTCCGTAGCGGGGTCTCCTCTGCCCAAATTAGCACAGAGGAACGAGATCGTAGTTGCCGTGGTGTGGAGCTCGGTTGGGTTGTGGTCCCTTACGGGCATTGAGTTACGTTAGTAGCTTCGTTGTCGGCAGTAGCCTCTGTGGCTTTCTGCTTTGCTTCCATCTCTCGGATTGAAGCATTCCGTTCCTTTTGACCTTGCTCGCGTATAACCGATAGCTGGTCTTTAGTACGCTGCACCTTTTTGCCGCCAACCCGGGTTGGTCTAGCCATACAGTTAGGCTCAGTTGCAGCATGTGGCCCGTGGCAATTGATGCACCTTGGAACGGCCTGTTTGCACTCAGTAGCTTTGTGCTCAATTGAGCCACAGCGGGTGCAGCGTTCCGCTCGTGAGCAAATCTTTGTTGGGTGATGTCCCTAGCATTGGTTGCATTGCGCAATTTTGGCCTTGCGCTGGAGCTCGTGTAGGCGACCGCTCTCTTCGAAAAGTCGCTCACCCAGTTTTGGCTTACCGGTTGAAAAATGCAGCACCCAGTCGGTTGATGGCCTTGCCATGCTTATCGCGAACGCACGAGCCGAGGTCGGTCTTATGCCCATCTTTAAAGTCGCTTCTTCCATCACCATCTCCGGTGTGACTGGCGTTGGTCCCTCCAGAGTGTAGAGCCTGTCAGGTACATTTGGAGCTAGCACCGAGATCCAGTTGGAAGCAGCTTCCAGTTTCATTTCCGTGCTCTCCAAGAGTACGGCACCCGAGAGGAGCGTGTTTCTTGCTGCATCTCCTTCAGCTTGTATCGCGAACCCTGTGTTGACGACAGTGACCTGCTTAATTGCAGAGTTAGCCAAGCGAAGCTTGCTTGCGAGGCTTATTTTTATGTAGTGAGGCGACATGCGTCTCCACGGGTGGTCGGGCTTGACCCGCAGGAACACACCTTCGTCTGGGCGGGCCGGCTTGGAAGCTGGGGTACTTGGCTTAGGCGCTTGTGTAGGCCCAGTTGCTTTTGACTGGGATCCATTGAGTGTTGTCGATGTTGAGGCCACTGGTTGTACAGGCTTTGGTTCTTTTCCTGACCACCTGAGTCCAGGGTCTCTCAGTGGTGTTGGTGATATTGGGATCGTCGCCTTCGACTTGCCTAGTAGGCTTTGAGGAGGCCGGCTCTTTGCCTTTCGCCTGGCTGCTGCTTTCTCTGGCGAGAATTTGCACTGGTCGTGGAGTGCTCGCGTTATTCTTTCCCACTGACTTAGTAGCTAGTGCCGGAAGGGTTGTAGTCTTGCTGCTACTGGAAGCCTCTGATGGCCCACTGGATAGGGGCTGGGGGTTTCCGCGCAGGATGTTTGAAATAGTGGCCTGTAAAGCCTCTCCGTTCTTTTCGACAGCGCGTCGGAGCTGTATGTCGGTTGTAGCAGCCAGTAGGTTAATGTACCCACTGACGACACGCTCAGCCTCTGCGACGCGTAAATTAAAAGCCCTCGCTTCATCTGCGAGGAAGTTAGTCATAGTGACACCTAGTGACTCGGTTTGGTTCGGGGGCGAGTATTGGCAGCTCGCCACGCAGATGTTCTCTGCGTTTACTTGTGTAGTATGGGGATGGTTGGGTGGCGCTGTGAGGACCATTTCGACGTCAGGACGCGTCAAATTTACGGGTGGGAGAGGGGGCCAAGATCCAGCCTCTGCGGAGGACTGGGGCGGCATGAGTAGGTGAAAATATTTATGACTGTAACAGGTCATAGATGGTATATGATTTCGTCACTTGGGGCGTGAAAAAATTTTTTTGGTTGTGTGTGAGCGAATCATTGACCATGTGTCATAGCTACATAGCTAAATACACATTAAATTTTGAAAAAAAATAAAAAAGCTTTGTCCTATCTAAATGACCGGAATTATGACGAGTCTAGCAGCTCGGTATAGAAACAAAAAATGGCACGCAAAATCCCGCATTATAAAAGAAAAATATAAGCCGTCTCCCTTTTATCGTTCTGCCTCAGCTACCACGCGCCCAAGCCTCGAGTCCAGTCCCTCATTCTATGCTAAACCTGTACTGCAGTTATGTTTCTGCTACGGTTACAGCACATTTAACCCGAGTCGCCTAGATTGTATTATATATATATATATAATTCACTATCCTGATTTGGCGCCTTGAGGCCCATGCAGTTTTAATTAGAATGGTTCCGGAAATTGTAAGAATGACATACCAAGTATGAGGATGAGTTAGAGTTATGATGAGTTTGTTTAATGTACGACGAAGACTACTAATGTTTAATGGATAGTTAATTGTAAAGAAATTGCTATGATTCTATATGTGTGGCGAGAAGTCCCTCTATATGTGACGGTCTTAAAGTGGCATTTTATTCAAACTGAACTCAGAGCTAGATACAAATGAAAATCTTAAAGTAACGAGCAGAGACATGACTGAAAGCCTTCTATTTATTTACAAGACTATGATCTCGTTCCCTCATTTCATACTATTCTCAAAATAGACCATGACCTGTCCTCCGACAAACACCAGCATCTCCGTCTATTTTAATTCAGCTTCATTTTAATGTTAGCAATTTTAGTTATTAAAATAGTTATGATGCATGTGGCTTAGATGACTCACGACTGGTATTCGAGTCGTCCTGTCTGCAATCTAAATTTGTCATTTAAGAATAGATTTGCATGAACTGGGCCAAGGCCTATACTTGGGTCTAATGAGTCGTGGAGGGGTTCATGACATGTATGATGTTTAATATGGTTGGAAGAGTTCAAGCCTTATTTGTTAGGCAGCAGCCTAATGATAACCAGGTATGAGCCTGTGACACTATATACATGATAGCGGGGTTTTCCGCACACTAGAGTGAACTCCAACATACTTCCTAATCTAACCTAAACGGGAAGGTTGTTGGAGATCCTAAGCCAATGTATGCTATCAGGCATCTATTGGCCAATTACTATTTTTTTTTTTTTTTTTTTGCATCAGATTTTAACTGCATTTGCAGCTATCTAGCTATGACACAATATCAAAGAAAAGTACAGAATAGATGACTCAATTTACTATAGAAGCACTCATGCCTCAGATTTCATTTGCAAGTACCACTGCGAAGTTATGGTGGCTTTTTCTTCACCCCAAGTCAACCCTCATCCGTGAATACCCACCCAGGGGAACGTCTCAAAAACCCTGAGTTATCCAGACATGCCTCCATCATCTTTCAACTTTTCTCCGCGCGATTTGTGATCTGAGGTGTCTCCTTCCCAAGTGGAGTAGGTGCCCAGGCTACTCAAACCATACCAGAGAACACCACCAGGAGGCGGACCACAACACCTTCCATCGTTTGCTTGTTTTTATAGTGTCAACTGCACTCTCGCAAGCGAAGTCTTGGCGCGCACAAAGCTTAATTCGTAAAACTCCTTGCCAAAATTCGGAATCTCATGCCCTTCGAGGTTATATCCGTCCTTCGCATCATCTTGTCAACTTGTCCAGATCCCTCTCACATCCATCCCATAGAACTGTCTCCCAGATTTGTGCGCCACGCCTTGCATCCTCCGGCGGGTATAAATATCGGCGTGGGCGTGTATTTGGTGACCAGCTGAGGCCAGAGAAGGTCGAAGAGTGGTGTGGTCATTGGAATGAGGATGTACTTGGTCGTACTTGTAGACTCGATGAGACGAAGATAGGGGTCAAACTCGTTAGGAGCGAAATAACGAAGTGGATGAGTAATTTGGATTTTTGCCTCGTGGGCCAACTTCTTTGATATTGCGAAATTTGACTGAACTTGGCTCTGGGAGAATATTTCACTCCCAGGTTCGTAGAGGACACCGCGTACAGGTGTTCAGTCTTGCCCTCCGGCCAATTACTATTCATGCCAGTGTGTGATGATACGGGTTAATCATATCTCATGGCGCCAGTGCATATTATTCTAGTATGTACTATTTGTCTACTGCAGCCATGTTGCTGCCTTAATTACAACAGTTTTTTATCGGAAGATATGTACTTTAAGTAGGATGACTCAATTTGATCCTGAGAACACTCACACTCAGATTTCATTTGCAGATACCACTCGAGGTCAGCCCATGCGGCGCATAACCTCTTCCGTGCCTACCCATCACAGGGAAGAGCGTGATAAGCTTAAGGCTATCATCGTGTACTTTCATCATCCCACAAGTACAATACTTCCGCGAGAGAGAGTGGTGTGGGGGTCTGACTGGATTCGAACCAGCACTCTTCTGTCCTTGATGGGGTAGGTATTCAAGCTACCCAGTATCTACTCGGGGGAACGGCCGGATGGTGTACCACTGCACCATCCAACCCGCCTAGCTTGAATTAGTAGGTGAATATATTGCTCTTTGAAATCCCAACCAGCCAGTCACAAGACGAATATTCCGAAGAATACTCTTTTTATTTTTTTCCCGTCCTCTACGCAATTTCGCATCTGCTCTTGAATTTTGAGCGATCGCAGGCTATTGAGATGGCCCCTGTGAGTGATATCCAGATCACAGAGATGGGATTACCGAAGAGCCTGCCTCTGCAGGACGTCTACTAATCAACAAAAAACATGGCACAAAAGCTCGGCCATTCTTGTCTCAACCATAACAAAGATCTAAAGGCCTCAATCTCAAAGGCATCTGTCCCAACAAAAGAGCAATCTTTCCTCAAAAATACAGCGATACGGCCCTCATATTTTGCAGATAATTCTTCACAATTCGCCGAACCCACCCCGTTGCAACTGGAGTTACGCCAGAAACAGAACCAAATGCGCCGTCAAAGCCACAATCTGGAGAAGAACAAAGTCCCCTACTATTGGAGTGTCCCCCGAGCTCCGTGCTTTGGTGGAAGCCGAAGAGCGCCAGATAGCGCAGAGGAAGGCTCATTTCACGATCTGCTCAACTGCCATTAGTAGCGTCTAGGCAGTTCTCGTACCGCTATAGAGCGGTGAACATAAAGCCTTCGTCGACACGATGAAGGTTTATCTACAAGCGGTAATTGCCCAGTTTTTCAATTCTGGCCCCAACATAGCCATTCCTCATCCCCCCCCTCGCCCAGCGCATTTTCTCCTGAGGGGTCCTTAATAGACGAACTCACATCCTCCAGCCGCCCCATTACAGCCGGTATAGGGCACCTGGGTCTTAGTGGCCCGACAAGGACTGCCCTAAAAAGTAGTTCTAAATACCCAAGCTGCAGCTTCAACTGCAGCTCCTCAGCAAAAGAAACCTGCCTATCAGGCAACAGTCGACAAACGACTATTCTAACGCCTGGAGCCCGACCACAAATGGCGACAGTTGTCTCCAGCGGGCATTCGTCAAGCAGTGATGCAGAGGTTCGGCTCTGCATCAGCAGATATTAGCTCAATAAATCGAGTGAGAACCGGCTTTGCGATTGTAGCAATGAAAGAGAATTTTCGTTGATGTTAAAAGTTAGAATAATTGGGGCTATCAAGTAGGCCACGTTGTTGATACACACGTGACTGCAAATTCTGTACTTAGTTTCTCCTCGGTACTTACTTGATTTGATGCGCTCTGTAACCTCTATTACTGAGGGGTCATTATTTCCTTCATAGTTAAGGCTTCATGGATTCCTCCCCAAGTTTGGCAAATATCAAGGCCACACTCGTGCAGCTCTCCAACTTGGTCGCCGACGACATTGTCCGAGTGAGCAAATGGGGTCCAATACAGGCTCAGTCCTATGAGACGTCCCGCACGGGCACGCCACACCGAAACTGACACGCTGTCTTCTGTATCTTCGACGGGTCAGGTCTTGCCACAATCCTGAAGCCTCGCCGCGGAACCGAGTAGTATCGACGCTCTCTCAGTCACCACCAAACTCGTGGTGGCTTCTGTTCGAAATTTTAACGTCGTTTGGACCCTGCCAAGGCTTTAGCCAGCAGCAGCAGGCATGTATCCTGACAACTTTTCTCGGGTGTCGGATGGTTTATATACTACACCCGCTATTAATGCAGTAGCTGGCATTGTAACACGTATCTCGATACTCACCAGTAATCGAGATTTGTGGAAGTGTAGAAACATGTCATCTCCAACTTAGTATCAAGTGAGGAATTCAAGTAGAATGCGTCGAAGGCTAAGAATAACTACCGAAATATTTGGACCGGGAAACTTCTCGGGTCACAATAGGGACTATCCATACGTACGTGGGTTGTTTGTTTCGCTCAGTGCTTGTATTATGTATTTAGAACCGCAGGTTATTCTATTCCTGTTGGAAATTCTGACTCTCGAATTTAGGACTCAACAACTACCTGTTTCGTCTCAGGTTCCCGACAAGATCGACTCTCTCCACACATGTCACGAGTGCGCTAATCCCGCCTGCTGTTGCATTTACAATTGGATATTTACGTACTACAGTGTACCTTGGATCATCATGGTAGATGAGAGGTGGTTAGTTATCACTAGGTTTGACATGCACATGAGACTAGTGGGAATTTCTCCCCTAATATGTATATATAAGTCCAATGTTTACATAGTTGTAAAATATCAAGTCTTCTTTACTTCATCATATTTATCCATATGATATCGTACAGAGTACATTCTCCAACAATTCCTAGCACCTGTCTATATTTAGAGATCATGTCCATCATGATCAGTGTATATAGTCGTGGAGTTTCGGGAGAAATAGAAAGAAAGTTGTTTTTACTGAGTCATCTTTTACTCTAATTACATAAAATTCGCCTCTCACAGGTTAGGCTTCCAGTTACCTAACAGAATGAGACTCACTTACCTAATCATATCTGGCGAGGAAACTCGATTAGAATGAGACGTACCTGCTTAGTTATATCAAAGCAAGGGAATTCGGTGTTATACACTGAGACGTATCGCTTTGTTTTAACAGTAATAATGCTATTTTGCCTCCCTACAAGTTCTCGGAATCTACTTTGATCCTGAGCTGAGCTCGGGAGCTCACATCAAGAGACTTTAACTGAAGGCAGAGATGTGGGTTCAGGGTCTCAGTAGGCTATTTCAATCAACGTGGGCAGCCACATTTCACAAGTCGAAGATACTATACAGCACGATTGTGAGGCCGGCACTAACGAGCGGGTCACGTGTTTGGACCGAGGACGGGCCGGGTGGAAAAAGACCAGAGAGGATAGTTAGACCTTTCAGAAGCATACAGAGAAATTGCCTGAAAGTCGTCACCGGAACACGAAACGTTCTTAAAAAACCAAGGCTTCAATATTTAGGTCGCTCAAAGGACTTACATGTCCAGGAGACAATGCAGTCCGCCTGTAGTGAAATCAAGCTGCCCAAAAAAGGGTGAGAAGATATGCGAACAGTTAAGAGGAGGATGGATCTTGCCAACTGGATGGGCATATGGGCTGAGTAACAAACCAAGAAGACACATACCAAGAGTGGGCGAAATCCAGGACCAGGCAGAAGCGAGCTCGGAAGTCTCGGCCGCAGGCAACTGCAGATCCCGAAACTCTCATAAAGGCCGAATATTACCAAAGGAGAGAATCTGCACGGTAAAAGCAGAGACTTCACGACTTACTATTTTTCCTACATCGTAACCTGACCAGGGCCCATAGTAGTTTGGCAATGCTAATTTGCAGTGAGCACATGGGGCTCAACTCGTGTTTACTCAGAAGAAAAGCACTCGGACTATTTATTCCAGGCTGTCCATGTGGCTACCAATCGCAGAACCCCAAGCACATGATCATATCCTGCCCCGATGGTCAAATGGTAGAGCTGAGATCTGGAGACAAGCCAAAGATCGGCCCTACGAAGCAATGATAAACAATCCTGGAGACATCAAATGGATGATACAGTGGATCCTAAATCACAGTTGGATTGAGCAATTCCAGATGACAAGGCGGTCGAAATACAGCTGAGGGAGAGGACCAGATTAACCAGTTCTTGGGGTCGTTTGAGAGGATGTGGTTGGCTTACATGGATGGCAATATAGTGTATCTGCGCTTCCTGAAGAGAATGTGTGAAAACTAAAGACAACGAGTAGAAAGGTCTGGGTGACTCTCACCGTGAAGCTTTCCTCTCGTGCAAATATTACAGATTTAAGACACCTGCGTGAGCCCATAGGTCGCCAAATCAGGATATCAAATTCAAACTCAAAACAGTTTAGCCACTTTCTCATTTGACCCATCAACTCCAGTCGTAATTCCTCGAAAGTGATGTGTCGCAAGAGTCAAACAACACTGTCATTCTTACAGCTTCCGGGGCCTGGTATGCTGGAACAACGGCTCAACCATACATCGCGCCGCAGAGTGTAAAGCTGCCACCAAGTGTCGTAGCTATGAAGGCCCACATGGTTCGGATAGTCGTGACCGGGCAGCTTGACCGACCCAAGCTGGGCCAGTGAGAAGGGATCTACTTCTCACTATCCAGCGGGCTAGCCAGCGAGATTCTACTGCGGAGAGTGCCGTGGTAGGAAGTCTATCTACAACAAGAGCAGTGATGATGTCCGCCGGACCAGGCCTCAACACCTTGATGCACAAGTGCGAGGAGCGCAAGGCGCCGAGAATAAGTCGGCCATGACTTACAACATTGCTTGAGAGGACACTGACAATTGGAGGAATCCTGAAACCCTTTAGATTCAAGCGTGTTGGAAATGGAGACACGGAGTTTTGTGGACGTACGGGCCCTCTATTTCGTCTAGCCTCCCGACACGATCTTGTGCGCAGTTGGGAGTTTGGAGCGAGTCATAGGGCAGCGCTTCACGCTAACTAAGGGATACCTGAGCAGCTGTACGGTGTGGGCACTAGGAGGTTATTGGGGCTTTCCATGCCTAGAAGGCGCCACATTCGTTTATGCTGTGACTTAGGCTCTGCGTTGCTTGCACTTGTACTCATACCGCACACCTCTCACCCTTTTGGACGTGATCCGAACATGAAACTCTGTTTGTCAACTTCTTCTTTCGTTCCAGAGATATTGCGCCCATTTCATCGCGCGATATTGCCAACAGGGAGTAACTTCTACCAATCGGTGGAATAGATGCAGTGTCCCTGGTAGAAGGAAATTTGCTACATTTAATTTGGAAAGCAGAGTGGCGGACAGCTGTTTGTTTGTTCGTTGACGTGCTAGGTGAAGTAACTACTGTCGCACTCCTACTGGAGCTTGAGCACGAGTGGGGTCGGGCCGGATCAGGTCAACTACCATTAAGTACAAGTATGCCTCGTCCCACCTAAATGACCGGAACCATGCCAAAGCGCATGTATGTGTTGAATCACGACAAGTTCTGCAGCTCAGGATAAACATAAAAGAAAACTTTCACACGAAATCCCGTACTGCAAAAGAAAAAAATATAAACCGTCTCCCTTCCATCCTTCTGCCCCGGCCACCACGCGCCCAAGCCTCATCTCGCTGGGTTTCAATTTTTAATGCCATAACCAATAGCTCCCATCCCACAAAATGCCTGGCATTATCACCCCTACGATGCTTCGACTTTCCGCCGCATGTATTCCACTGCTCTGAACGTATTCATTGAACAATTGCCAACCACTTGATCCGAGCATTGTTTTCGGAGCCGGCGCCCTTCTGTTTCCGCTTTTTAGCCGCCATGTGGTTAGTTTGTTCTAATACCGGACAGGGTGACCAACTGATTTTTCCCACCCAAACTCGCAGTGAAGTGTGGCTGTGGTGTGGTTCAAGCGACTATGATATGCCGAAAATTCCCCATATCCGGCTTGAGCGGCGATTAAGTGGGCGTAGACCGCTCTCGGTAGCGCTAGCTCTGGCGGTTTCTTGCGGCGCATCTCGAGTTCAAGGTCGGCGTAATGTTTGGGGCGATTCGAGTGCCACCAGTCCGTCAACATTTGCCTGGCTAATTCGCGAGCTTTCCGTCCAGATGAGGCGAAGGCCATCACACCATGAGTGGTCCTAGCGTTTTCCAATGAGTCAAACTCATTTCAATCGAGTTCTTAAGCCATTTAATTTCCTGCGTGGCCCTGCGTGGCCCGGGATTCACCCTACTTTGAGAGGTGCAGCTGCTCTTGCGGTCATTTGGAAAAACTTTTGGACCCGCCGGGATGATGAGCCTGTTATTCCCGTCAGTAAAGCCTCGGTAGCCGCAGAATTTTCGAGCAGGAAATAGATGGCGCTACGACCTTCATCTCACTTCCTGGTAGTGATTGCTTCAAGAGCAGCTAAAGCTCCATGAGCCTCCGCAATCAAAATTTTGCCTGAGCCACTCTGTTCAATTACCGTTTCATGTGCCACTGATAAAGGTCGAAAAGGCCCATGATACTCTGTGAGTGGACGCCCCAGAACTATCAATATAAATGCAGAGAGAGTCGGGTACAAGGTAGGTAGCCACTCTCTGATTAACCATGCCGCTTCTTATTTGTCAGGCAAGGTTTCGGCTGAGGGGCTATCGGAGGTCGGAGAGGTGATTGTCGGACTACTCCTACGGAGTTATATAATTACAAGCTTGTTGCAACAATATGGATGTTTCTTCCATGATTCTTATTTTTCTATACCCCAGAGAGGAGAGAGATGTATGTTTCTTGTACTACTTGGGTCATAGACTATCTAGCACATTCCTAGAGAGGAGACTATGTACACATTCACTGACTTTCTGTTACAACATTCCAGATTAGGCAATCCCACCAAGTTTCGCTTAACGTTATAAATTACATTTTTAGACAGTGAAGGTATGACAGACGGCTGGTCGAGATCTTTTGTGAATTATGGGTGCTTCAGGGCGCACCAAAGCGTCCGGTAGTTCTGTAGGGACTGAGCAGTCCAGCATGTGACTGTAGTCACGAGCTGTAGATAGGCACAACGTTGAATTTGATCAAATTTAAATTCATGTATTCGATACAGCCCTTCACAACCAACTGCTCAAACACCTTCGAGAGCAAGGCTGGCCACTAACCCTGTGCCGGTTCATTCAGACCTTTCTTTGCCAACGAAAAGTCTAGGTGAGATACCATGGTGGAGCCACAGAGAAGATACTTGAAGGTAGAGTGCCTCAGGGCTTGCCACTACTCTTCATACTCTATATCTTATCGACATTGAAGTTGTTGTCGACAGTTTCTGGGCTCATAACTTATTGACATTAAAGTTGGTTGTCAACATTGTATGTGTATTTCTGTTATCACAGACATTGGAAATAATTCATGAGATTGCTTAATGAGCGGCTAGATTTGATTCCGATATAATATTGTAGAAGACTTGTCCCAACTATCAGAGGGCTACAATGTCTCTATCTATCTACAGGTAAATTCCCCATATTCCAACTACGCTAGCCATACAGGACGTAGAATGTAAAACCTGATTCGTATCATCATTTTGAGGTTGAGGTTTACCGTGCATATGCTACTCGAGTCGCATGTCTGACTACTATACGACACGCTTAGGTATTTATCTAACAACCCACACCAAACCGAAACTATTCACAACCCTGATGATGACCCCATGAATAATTGGAACAGTAGCCTGCAACATAGCACAATTAGGCTAGGCATTGTTGACCAGGACCTAATCCGAACAATATCACTGTGATTTCTGAGGACCGTGGTCTAAGGAGTAGGGTTGGTTATGCTGATGATGTAGCCATCGTGAGAATTGGAAACAACGTGGCGGAAGCTTTCTCCGCAGTCCAAGATAACCTCGACAGCCTTTTTCTTCTCACAAGAGAACATAGGATTAGATTCGACCCTGCAAATTCAGTATTTCTAGTAGCCGAAGGAGGACCTAGAAAGATAATCAATACGGCTGACCTCTTCATGTTGGTGAAAGATTGTCGGATCGAACCGTCACCTTACATCCGGTGGCTAAGAGTCTAGCTCGATACTCAGCTGAACCTCAAGTAGGATGTACCGGAATGGACAGGAAAGGCTAATCGTCTGGTCCATTTCTTACGACATGTAAACGGAACTCAACACGGTGCAGCACCTGGACCCTTGATTCGTGCAGTACATGCATGCGTTCTGATCACAGCTCTATATGGGGTACAAGCGTGGTGGACGGGTGTCACTCGAATAACCACAGTGCGAGATAAGGTAGTCGGCACTGGAGTAGGCTGGCGTATATCCCTGCTGGAAAAAACGATAATGAAAGCTATCAGAGTAACACTCTCAATAGCGCTCTTCATCGTGAAGCGAGAATACCCCCGGCATCGATAATTCTTCAGCAAAAGATGCTGCGGTCTGCAGCACGCATGCGAAGGATAGATGCCTGGCAGCCTCTAGCCCTTCAGGTGGCTGAGGACCCGAAAGAGACAATAAGAAACTTAGGTCTTAGATCAGGACGAAGAAGTCGACTGTTCAGACAACCAGAACGGTACATGACACGCCTGCAAATGAGCGTGCGTCAAGATCCGACAGCCGAAGGCCCTAGAAAGCTATACATTCCACGCGGCACCCCAGTGTTGATTCCATGTAGTCGAGAAAATGAAGCTAGGTCTGGAAGCATAAAGCGTCGGTTAGCTTTCCTTCCAGCTAACACAGTCTTCGCTTTCTCTGATGGATCATCGTCGGGTCCCGGAAATCAGCTTGGGGGTATGTAGTATACCAAGGAGGCAAGCTAGTTGCAAGTGGCTACGGTCCACTTCCCGGAGCAGAGGTATTCGACGCAGAAGTTGTAGGTGCCATGAAAACCTTGAAGGCTGCAATAGAGGTAGGAAAAGACCTACTAATCTGCATTCTTCTGGACAACCAAGTGGCCGCTCGGGCGCTCGAAAGAGAAATATCTAACTCCTCGCAGGCAGTGGTGGACAAGTTATCATCGCTGAGACACAACAAGCGTGTGGAAATACGCTAGATACCCGGTCATGTGGGGATCCAAGGCAATGAAGAGGCCGATAAGCTGGCCAAATCAGCCATGGTAGCTCTCAATAAAGGGTCACTAACCTCAGCTGCGCCCAGTAGAGAAGATCAGAACCTAACCTTTGCGGCATTAAGGAGGTGGGTTAAACTGCGCAGCCAAGAGCTCGTGGATGAGTGGTGGCAGAAGTATCGGCCGAAGCGATACAAAGATCCGGACCTCTTCACGCGCTGCAAACGGCCACCGGAACTGGCTTTACCAAGACGGCCGTACCATCGTCTTATTGCGGCAAGGACAGGCCACGGGCATTACGCCGACTACCATCGACGTTTCAACCCCGAACATGAAGATCTGAAATGCGTTTATGGCCGAGAGAAAAGGCCCTGGCATTTTTCAGAGCGCCGACCTGCTTTGTAACGTTGGAGAAGCTGTGAGAAATTGGCGCCACCCGGGGCCAGGGAAATTATAGGGAAGAAGGGATGGCAGAAGCTCATTCAATTCATAACTACAAGCAGATGATACGGTCTGCCGAAGAATGAACAGAATGAGAGGTGACTATGCTGAGATTGTTTCTAACTCGGGAGGAGATAGGGACGCGGCGCAGGGCATCGTAGGTAAATAAATTATTTATTATCCTGATTTGGCGCCTGAGGCCCATGCAGGTTTTTATCGGAAGATATGTACTTAAAGGAGGATGACTCAATTTGACGGTTAGAACGCTCACACTCAGAATTCATTTGCAGATACCACTCGAGGTTTACCCATACGGCGTCTAATCTCTTCTGTCCAAACCCACCACAAGGAGAAGCGGGTAAAACCTATGGTGATGCGAGCGTGCTCTCATCATCATCACAAGTGCAATATCACCGCGAGAGAGTGTGGTATGTGGGTCTTACTGGGTCTTACTGAGTTTGAACCAGCTATCTCCTGTCTTGAATGAGGTTGGTGTTCAAGCTACCCAAATTATACTTGAGAGAGCGGCCCGAATGGTGTACCACTGCACCATCCAGCCCGCAGGGCACAGTGACTTAGACATTTGCTGTAGCCAGCTGTTTCGTTTGTTGCTCCTAACTTTATTGCCGGTCACGTAGCTGGCAATGCACTTTCAGGGCCCATCTGCGCGTGCAACGTCTTAAGAAAAGTTGGGTGCTTCGCGTCATGTACAAGATTTCAAATTCAAACTCCATGCTGCCCTCAGACAGATTCTGCATTAAGAGAAAACAGTCACGGTCTACGTGTCAATCTGTGCTCGCATTCTGTTGTCGATATGTCTGAGCATTCCCTTCATAACATTTGAAATTAGCTGCTAAAAGGAGATCAAAACCCTACGAAAGCCTTTTCAGTCAACTTTGATCAGAGCTCTCTATGCGCATTGAAGATGGGAATATTATCGTCTGGTCACTGGACACTGCTAATGGACGATAGGTGGCGGTTAAATCTTATCCGTGATCCTCATTGTCGATGAAAGGCGAAGGAAATCTGGACTTAAAACTGCAGAAATTACGCTGCAGACAAAATGTCCCAGCATGAATTAGGATGTCACGGGTGGCTGGAGCAAACTACGCTTGCACCAAGGATACAACACATTCAGGACTTGGGCATCATCACGATTATGATGTTGAGTGAGTAGGGATTGTAAGGGGATAGTTTGTGTTGAGAAAGATGTGGAAGGTAAAGGTTAGTTGGCGAGCAAATTTATCCTGACTATCTAAGGACAAATAGATCGCTCAAGATGGACGCATATTTCACAAGAAGAAAATGTGCCTATTCATACACGCGTCCCATTTTCTCTGTTGAGATGCGCGCATTGAGTGTTGGCTGTACTTGTATATTGCGTATCGGCATTACTTGATCCTTCAGCTCCTGCTCCTGTCAAAACTCACATTCAAGTCATGCATTAATAAAAGTCTGCGAAGATATTGTAATGCAACATCATTACTGAGCCTCATCTGTGAAGTCTGTATGTGCTTGCGCAGCGTAGGATCATAAGAGTTACCTCCTTAGATTGCTGGGTAGGTGTCCCAAGTGCTCGCGCCATAAACGCTCCTGTCGGTGACTGTTCCACGGTTTTTTTACTTCACTCGTCTTAACTATGCGCTTATCACACGGATATTTGGCGTTAATTCCCCATGCCATGCTTACGGGCTTCTGCGCTTCATTAATCACAACAAATTTCATCACTGGCCGCTCGGTTAGCAAGTATTTTTGTGCTATGAATCTTGTTGGCAAGCTCGCCTTTCAACCCTTTCAACCTAGCAGCATAAAATGAGAAGTATTCATGTTTCAGCGAGGGAGAAGATGGTTTAGGTTCATAGGGGTTTAACAGAGGCATCTTGGGTGGTTGTCCCATTTGAGTTTTAGCAAGTTCAACTGCTGCAGCTTTGAAGAAATTTCCGACCTCAGCTTCGGAGTATATGTGATTGGCACAATTGTACTGAGTTACTTTGTCATTGGGTCCGGGTGAAGCGAGAGACCCGACGGAATAGAATAGAGGTAGGAGGATGTAAATAAACTGCATTTTGGAATTTGCCCGAGAAAGTGAGGTACCACGAATAATTTTTAGAGAAATTGGTTGACTAAATCGCATACGATGGAGGTCGACGGGCGGATCTATCAGGAGAGGGAGACAGCGATTTGCAACTAACAAGATCAAGAGCGGACTGTCTGAGTGTCTAGAGAAGGTAGATGGATACGAACAAAAGAAAAGTAAAGTGATGAGAAAGATTGTGTATCAGGAGAGGGCGACATTTCAGTCTTCCAAAGGATCATCCATGGAGCGCGTTTCCTGAGCGCGCAGGACTCGTCGCGGTCCATGAGTCTTGAAAAGATGATGTGGCCCTCATAACATGGAGATTTTCAATGGAAACAGCGTCTGACCATTAAACCTGGATCGTCTTGCACCCACGCGACTCTCATTACTCGCAGAGGTGCTTGCAAATGAAATCTGAGGCGTGAGTGCTCTTCCTGTATATTGGGTCATCCGTAATGTACTTTTCTTTGATATCGTGTCATAGCTAGATGGCTGCATTCGCAATGAAAATCTGATGCCGAAAAGAAGACTCTCATTGCTTCCCGAAAACTTGGCCGGGTGGTTTGAAAGACAAGCCCATGTCACCTATTGGAAACTATCCAAGTAGGCGAATCTAAAAATAAAGTTAGCACAGCTTTTAGATAGCCTTTGGCAGATCCTCGTAGCCATAGATCGAGTAGGGGTATGCATCAAATTCCATCCTTCATTAACATAGGCTTCCGACCAGCATCAGGCCTGTAAGCGTGTCCCGAGAGGCGTTAGAATGAATGCATATTTATTCGTGACCGGCACATGTCCGACACGGGAGGAGGGCAAGACTGAACACCTGTACGCGGTGTCCTCTACGAATCTAGGAGTGAAATTTTCTCCCAGAGCCAAGTTCAGTCTTATTTCGCAATATCAAAGAAGTTGGCCTAAGAGGCAATGATTCAAATTACTACTCCACGACGTTTTTTCGCTCTCAGCGAGTTTGACTCCTACCTAAGTCTCATCAAGCCTACAAGTACGACCAAGTACATCCTCATCTCAATGAACACCCCACTCTTCGACCTTCTCTGGCCTCAGTTGACCACCAAATACACGCCCACGCCTATATTTACATCCGACGCATGAAGCAAAGTGTGGCGCACAAATCTTGGAGACACTTCTTTGGGATGAGCGTGGGAAGGATCAGGACAAGTTTACAAGATAACACGGAAGATGAATACAATCTCGACGGGCGTGTGATTTTGAATTTTTGCAGGGAGTTTTACGAATTGAGCTTTGTGCGCGCCAAAGCAACGCTTGCGAGAGTGCAGTTGACACTATCAAAACAAGCAAACGATGGAAGATGCCGTGGTCCGCATCCTGATGGTGTTCTTCGGTATAGTCTGATTTGCCTGGGCACCTACTCCACTTGGAAAGGAGACACCAAAGATCACATTTCGCGCGGAGGAAAGATAATGGATGACGGAGGCATGTCTGGATAACTCAGGGTTTTCGAGACGTTCCCCTGGGTGGGTATTCACGGATGAGGGTTGACTTGGGGTGAAGAAAAAGCCACCATAACTTCGCAGTGGTACTCGCTGTTACGGGATCTAGTGCGCAAATTCCTGATGTCTACTGTAGGCGGCCCATGTATGATGTTGGTCTCAGGGTTCGTTTAGTCAAACCCCTTTAAAAATATATCTTCTCTCTAGATGCTCAAAGTCCGCATTGTAGTTATTCTTGCGTTATCATTACTTTACGAAGTCAGAATAAACTTCGTACATTTCGTTCGACGATTAGATCACGGCCAAATTCCGTGATACTTGCAAGTGTTATTCTAGGCATGAATGTTTTTCTTGTATATTGAGTCATTTTTCTATAAATTTTCTCCAATGTTGTGTAATAGCTATATGGCTGCGTACTCAATTCAAACCCTATGCAAATAAAGGACACGCCAAGCATCCCTTCGTGCGCATTAAGGCCGGGTCACATCCGTGAACTTACTTGGCGTTAGAATAATCAAAGTTCAAAATTGTCAATAGCTCCCGTTAAACAACAGGTCTTATGGTCTAGAGGTATGATTCTCGCTTAGGGAGCACCCAAAGCCAAATGCGAGAGGCCCCGCGTTCGAATCGCGGTAAGACCCATCGTTTTGAGTCTGCCCCAACTCAGATTAATGATCATTTTGGCATGGTTCCGGTCACGCAGGTAAAGCCGGGTTAATCAGATTAATGGCATTGAAGCCCGATCCAGCCCTGCCACACTCATGCTCAAGCTTCACCAAGCTTGCAAAGGCTGCCGATTGTATAGTACGTTAATAAAGAAACAGACAGCCGATCGCAGCTCAATTTGTGCTTTGCAAACACGAATACCTGTAAGTTTCGTTCGATCAAAGACCCTTGAACGTGAGCTCTTGTAGTGATGAGAAAATGTTGAGCAAAGTTACACTAGTATGAATCTCTCTCAGAGTTGATTGAATTGATTATCCTCTCCCATGAGGAATATATCTAGGTACTATATACATCTTGAGTATCCTACTAATTCCAAATATAGACAGACTATTAGATTGCCCATACGAACTGCTCAAATCTCCGTTCTATACATGGTTCTAAAGTTGGCTGTTACATCATCATGGGCAATAGAAGGAGTGAAACAACAAGTGATTTGTGCGTAGGAAATTGGCCATCCGTCTAGTTGCTAATTGTAACATTTGCATGACTAAGTTATTGCCCTTGATCCATCAGCCCAGTTTACTTGCTTGTAAACTACTCAACTTAGACATCATGATACAATATTTAAATTTAGGGTTATCTGTCTGACAGAAAAAGAGAGTGTGAGGGAGGAGTATGTTTATTGAACTGCTTGAGTCATAGATTACCTAGCATATTGGGCTCTTCTCTGGCCCAGGCCGCACCTTTTGCAGTGCTTCTTTCCTCCTCTGTTACTTGAAAGATCGATGATATATTGCCCGTCATAAATAGCCACTCAGTTCAGTGTTTCTCCATGAAATTTAGCTACCTTTTCCGTGGATCATTCCACCCAAAAAAATATAAATGGTAGCAATGGAAACTGTGCGCGTGGGAAGAATCCTCCAGGAACCTGCAGCGCTAGCGAGGCGAGGTCGGAAGACAAGGGAAACACAAAGTACTCATATCCATCTTTATTCCCCATTCTTGTAACTTTAGAGTCCATCATTGCCGTGTCGGATGTTGGCTACCTTCCTGTCACGATTCTAGTGTCGATGCTGGAGCAAGCAGATATACGAAGGTAGTTTATAATTTTCCCTACGGCTAACTATCAGGGTATTACTTCAACTATTTATACATTTATGAAGATCTCTAGAATACTCGTTCTTGACTGATATCTGCTTCTCGTATATTCCAGTCATAGCAGTTCCCAGTCTTGCTACCGATTACTAGAATATTCCAGTTACAACTGAACTGATCTGGAATATAGCTGGACTACTGTAGAATTATAGAAGCACGTGAATACAATCACGTGCCCCACAACAATCGGCTCACAAGCCGCTACAGTTCCGGAAACTCATCAGTGTCATAGTTCTTATTATGACCCTCTATAAAAGGGTGAAGCATGCCTAAGCAACGGTTGGAGGTCAAGTTGTCATAGTAACACAATTGTACGGAAATAGAGAGGACTGGTGTTATTTGAATTTGGTTTCATCTAGCCCGATTTGGCGCCTTAAGGCCCATGCAGGTGTCTACGTACTCTAATATTTACATAGGAGGAAACCTTTATGGTAAAAACCCCCTCAACTTTTCAATTTATATAAACTTCTCAATTTATATAATCACACATAACATCGTTCATCAAACCTTCCAAACCATCGCATTACGCGCAGAATCAAGCAGCATCATGGCTGCGTTTTGTCACGGTTTCGAGGGACAAGTGCTGGGGCAACTATGTGGTCGATGGTAGTAAATAATAATTCTAAGGAGAGAACTTCCACTACATCTATCTATTCATTTATATACGTGAAAGCCTCCTCGCCACCAAGGCTAATCCCTCTCCTGTTCCTATGCTATGGGACTCCCCTAGTGTTCTGACTATGCCTGTAATACAGCACTATCGCGTTATGGTCCGGAAGGATTGTACTCGGTCTCGTATATTCCCAGTCAGTGTAAGCCTATCAACATGTGGTGCAGTGCCGTACTGCCGTGCCGCACTGCCGAGTCCGATGCCATGTGAATACCATGCAAATGCCGACGCAAAAGTATTGTATTGGGTGGCGTCGCATATTGGCGCATTGGTAGCCATCAATAACGCCACTCGAATCAGGCCTAAGTTAACCAACATAGGCTACAGGGACCAATCGGCTTACCAGCCGTTACACGTTTAACCAGCCGTCGTCCTCGGCGTCGATCGACCCAGGCGACCACCTTCACCGGAGCCTTCTTGGGATTGCTGCTGCAATGGAGCAATCAGAACGCGAACGAAAGTAGCGAATGAGCGTAGCTCAAGATTTCCTGCATACTATTGACGCTTGGGCAAAATCCAAGGTGGGAACTGAAGGCGCGACCCTAGTTGCGCCACTTATAGAAAACATTTCACCTATCGTGATAGCATTTGCGATAGGCAACACCAATGCCAAAATTAACATAGGCAAGAAACCAGCACCCGAAACCACCCAAGAACCAACTCCTGGGCCTAGGGCGACAAAACCAGCCGAGAAACCCCGCCACGAACTTCCTCCAAAGCCACGCGAAAATGCTCCCCGTGGGTCACTGTAGCGCGGAAGCCGGCCAAGCTCCCGGACCCGCCAGTTAATCTGGTCAAACATAGACCTGTTGTGCATACAAAGCCGAAAAAACAAGAGCCACCCAAAGAAGACAAAAGACTGTTCCTCCGATTAGGTCAAGGACACCAGTGGCGGAAGTTGTCACCTGTCACAATAAAGAAGATTGTAACTGAAAAAGCTGGGGTCACACCCTCAGCCATCATAGCAATGACACAAGTTAGGTCTGGCCTAGCAATTGAGTGTGCATCAGACGCACTCAGAGAAACAATCCTGAGTGTTGGCGCTTCTCTCCAAAAGGAGGAAAGAACAATTGAGCCTGCCTCAGACTGGACCTCTGTCATGGTCCCTCATGTACCGGTTAACATCCGGACATTGGACGGAAGAATAGGAGTCACCAGCGAAATGGTGAAGACCGAATGCCAGTCAGTGTGTGGTGTCGCGCCAATACAGGCGCGCCCAAATGACATAAAGCTGGGTCAGTACTCCACCAGTTGGATTGTACACTTCAAACAGGCACCAGCCAACCTAAAGTTCAGGCTGTTCGACGAGAGTGGACCAGCCATACCATTCTCTCGTAAACGGCCCATCGAGCAATGTCAACGCTGCTGGGGTTATCACTCGACAAGGAACTGCGTCAAAGGACAGCGGTGCGTGAAATGCTCGGGCACGCCTGAAGCAGCAGAATGCACAGCCGACATTCCCAAATGTTCAAACTGTGCCGGACCACACGAGTCAACACATTTGGACTGCATGGCCCGTCCAAGGCGATACCATGGCCAAGTGACATCACGATCACCGGCAGAGCTACGAATTATTCGAGAGCGAGGACATCGAGATTTTAAGGCCGCAATATTAAGATCTCAAGAAAAAGGTAAGGCCCGCGAGGTCATTAATATACCAGAAGAAACGATGGTTGATAATGAGTAATACACCAAATTCTCACAAGCACAACCGAAAATATAGCACCCTTCTATTTCACCAAGTGAACGTGGGAAAGGGCGGACCTAATATGGACATAGCGCTGGAACAGGCGTGGGACGCAGGAGCGCACGTTGTCATGGTACAAGAACCATGGACATTGCAAGAAGATGGGGAGTATAAAACGAAAAATCATCCTAGCTTTCACAGCCACAAGCCCATCGGAGATACAGGAGGTCGCCCAAGAGCAATCACCTTTACCCGGAAAGGTCTCGAAGCCTCACAAATACATACGGCTCCCACAAGACAAACTTTGGACTACTGCTTCGTTCAATTATCTGGCCTGACTTTTGTAAACGTATACCGTGCACCCGGGCCAAGCGGTACCTTAGAACCCTTACTCCAATGGACGCCCCAAGGCCCCACGGTAGTCGGGGGAGACTTCAATGCGGTCTCGAAACACTGGCAACCCCAGGCACCAAGGCAATATGGCAGCGGCGACCAGATCATGGACTGGGCACTAGCGCGGGACATGCAGTTAATAACCTCAGCCGGCGTACCCACGTATCGAGATGGAAACGTGCTAGACTTAGTGTGGAGTAACACCTTCGCTGAGGCGTCGGTATCAAATAAATACAACTGTACATCGGATCATATGACTATCGTAGGATCTGTTCAGGTGACAAAAATGGCAGACCTCAACGCTGTCTCACAGGATCTGCGAGTCCGTGACCAAGACCTTGGTAAATTCGCCCAGTATGTCAAAGCCTGGGCCAAGCCTGGCCCCATACGCAACGAGTTGGAAATTGAAAGCCAAGTAGCGAACCTGCTGGAGGCTCTGGGGGATGCCCGCAAGGCAGTGGGACGGAAACCAGTGAGAATAGCCGGGAAATCAGCGCCATGGTGGAATGAGGAGTGCAAGAAAAAGCACCTCGAGTTCATGGAATCCAGAGACGATTCAGAAAAAGCAGCCCTGGCCCGGAAAAGGTTCAGAGCTACAGTCAAAGTGGCAAAAAGGGAACACTGGAGAAAACAGATAGAGAATGCCATCACGGACACCCAGGTATTCAAGATAATGCAATGGGCTAAACTCAAGCCATGTCGAGAACCTCCTCCTCTGAAGGTCGCGGAGGACAAATGGTTATCAGACCCACTCGAGAGGGCAGAAACCCTGAGGGACATCTTGATGACTAGATTCAACGCAGCCCACGATCTCTCCACATGGGAGACGGGACAACCAGAGACTATTCCGTGGAACCCAATATTGTCGACAGAGGATGTAAAATCGAGCACCATTGGAACAGGCGACAAGTCTCCAGGAGCGGACAGAATCACGGTTCGGCTGCTTTAGGCGAGCTGGGAGCAAATTGGCGAACAAGTGAAGAACCTCTTTCAAGCTTGTTTACAGCTTGGACATTTCCCCACTATGTTTCGAGTTGCAGAGGTCATCCTCCTCCCTAAGCCAGGACGGGACCTCACAACAGCTAAAGGTTGGCGACCAATCTCTCTTCTATCCTGTCTTGGGAAAGGTTTGGAACGACTTGTAGCCAAGAGAATGGCCTGGCTAGCAATCGAGCACCGAGTCGTTCCTCAACAGCTGTTTGGTGCACTGCCTGGTCGCTCAGCAGTTGACTTGGTCTCCTGCGTCATACACGATGCAGAGGCGGCAATGCGATACAAGAAGGTAACGGCCATGGTTACTCTGGACGTACAAGGAGCGTTCGACGCGGTCCTGCACAAACGGCTGATCCATCGATTGCGGAATCAGGGATGGCCAAGGATATTTTGCCTGTGGATAGAATCATTTCTAACCCAACGAAGGATAAGGGTGCGACACCGTGATGGAACCACGCGGGACAAAGTTGCAGAGTGCGGAGTCTCACAAGGGTCGCCGCTATCACCCCTTCTGTTTTTATTATACATCGAAATCTTGATGCGAGACGGAAACAAGAGCACAAAATTCGGGTACGCTGACGACATCGCTATACTCAGCATAGGGAGCACCGCGTCTGAAGCAGTGGCCGAAGCCCAGAAAGAAGTCCACAAACTCGTCCAATTAGCGAGCGAAAACCAGATAGACTTTGACCCGGCAAAGTCTGAACTACTGTTAATTGGAGGTGGGCCAAGGAAAAAGCTGAACACCACAGGTCTAGCTGTCCAGATCCAAGGCCACTGCATAGCCCCGTCCCCGTACGTGAGATGGCTGGGAGTATGGCTAGATTCTAAACTCAACTTCAAGCAACACGTTCAGGAATGGTGCGGGAAGGCGCAACGTATAACACAGTCTATACGACGGATAAATTCGGTCCAGCATGGCGCAGCTCCGGGACCGATGATTAAAGCAGTGCAGTCCTGTGTCCTAAGTACGGCACTATATGGAGCCGAAGCGCGGTGGCCAGGTCTCACCCGAATCACAACCCAGCGGGACAAAATGGTTGGCCCAGGAGTAGGCTGGCACACTGATCTCCTCGACAGCACTATCTTGAAGGCAGTTCGAGCTGCGCTACCGGTGTGGCGAACTACACCAAAAACGGCGCTACACAGAGAGTCGGGTATTCCCCCATCTGCTATTATCTTACAGCAGAGAAAAATTCTAGCTGCCGCACGGATTCAAAGGCTGGACGCGTGGCATCCTTTAGCATTCAGGTCTACAGAGGAGCCAAAAGATACAGTAAGCCGCCTAGGTCTCCGCATATGTCAGAGGAACCGGCCATTCAAGTGCCCAGAAAGGTACCTCACGCGACTTCAGATCAGCGCCAAAAATATGCCGATGGCCGAGGGCCCCGGCAAACTGTATTTCCCAAAAGCTGAGCCCATCAGACAGCTCACTGGCGGTGATAAGCAGCAAGAAGCAGCTCACGCTAAGCAATGGATAGCAAGCCTGTCGGATGAGACAGTTTGCGCTTACTCAGACGGCTCATCATGTGGACCAGCTAGATTGGCGTGGGGATACATCTTATACAAAGGAGGCCAGATGATTGGGAGTGATGCCGGTCCTCTGCCAGGGGCGAAGGTGTACGATGCCGAAATCTTTGGCGCCCAAAAAGCCCTCGAAGGAGCGATAGGAAAAGCGGGCAGCTCTCCGATAAAAGTGCTCCTCGATAACTCCATAGCCGCAAGAGCTCTTCAAACCGGTCGAACGAAATCTTCTCAGGCGGTGGTAGACACATCCACAAGACTGGTACGACGAGCCAGATCAGTTGAAATCAGGTGGATACCAGCCCACTCAGGGATCACTGGGAACGAGGAGGCAGACAGACTGGCGAAGGAAGCCCTCAGGAAACTCCCGGCTGAAACGACTACAGCTCCCTCAACAATTAAGGACGGACTTAAATACACCTTCGCAGCCCTCAACCGGTTTGTCAGGCAAAGGTGTGAAGAAGCGGTGGAATCCTGGTGGCTAAAACATAGACCTAGCCGCTATGAGGAGTTGGATCTCCGAATGAAACGAAAACGACCACCAGAGCTAGCACTTCCGAGGTGGGCGCATCACCACTTGGTCGCAGCGAGGACGGGACATGGTGATTTTAGGAACTACCATGAAAGGTTTGGCCACGAATGGGAAAACTGCAAATGCGTTTGCGGAAGAGAGAAACGTCCCTGGCATTTTGCCGAATGTCGGATTGCTCTACGGCACTGGAGAGAAGAGAAGCATGAACCACCACCGAGTGGACGGGAGATGCTGGCAGAAAAGGGAGGGGGTAAATTTCTCCAGTTCTTAACAGTAACTAAGTGTTACGAGATGCAGAGCGCAAACCGGGAGGATTAAGTCCTGCCGGAGGAAATTTTCCACAGGACTAAGGGCCACGAGGGAGGAGAAAAGGCGCAGGGCGTTTTTTTTTCGAAATTTAATTAATTATCTATGTTTTCTACAAATAGTTTCTGAGAAGCAAACTATGTACCTAGGTTGTAGTGTGGCCCCAGGGAGCACAGACCCGTATCACGCCTATTGGGTGTATGGCATAAGCCTGATACGTAATGTATTCAATTCAATTTTCAATTTATATACACTTTAAATGGTACTACCTTAGAGAAGTGCACTAGCACCGTTATGTCCAGTGCGGATACCGTCCACTTCATTGCTACTGGCAGGAGATCATCTTTCCCCTTCTCTCCTCTCTCTCCCTCATTGTGGCTTCAGCTTCAAGCGTCAGTCGAAACTGCTCTGGCCTTCCTTCCTGCTGGATCCATCTAGTTATCCTTGCAATATGTTTGAGATTTTTCATCATGGCCTCAAATGACCGGTTCTCCACCTTTCTCGGTATTTCTCCTCTACCTTTGGCCCAGCTGGTGCGGGCCATGATCATATGCTTCACATTCTGGGACGGATATCCACATTGGCATCGTTGATTATCTACTCCTGGAACTTTTCTTCTGTGCAGACAGGAATTGAACCCAATTTGTTCCCTTCTTATCTGCATGGCTATGCTGCTCTAGGCCCTGCTCAGGCGTTTATGGTACTATGAGGTGTTCCTCTTTGACTCATTCCTGTCTTTCCCGTCCTTTCATCTGTAAAGAGGACTGATGTTATTATTGACACTAGTGATGAGCTAGTCTGAGGAGACCTTTGAAGTAGTCCTCGTTGTCGGTTTTTGGGGGCGTGCGTCATTTTGTTAGATTTCCGTATCTTGTCCACATTCTATCTGTGAAAGGACGGAACATAAGCTTGTAGCTAACGTGTGCCCAAATCAGAATTTATATTCTATCTAAAGAGAAGGATACCCTATACAGATGTTCATGAACTAAAATACGCGTCGCGTAAGGCGTCCCTTTGCATAAGCAATAACAACGCTTGACCACAAATGTGTTAGCGCTTGGCAAGGGACCGGATAAATTCCGGCTCTAGACTACATGGCTGCAGCCTGTAAAACTATCTTAAGTATTGTTGGTTCCACTCAGGTTGGGTGTTGCGACCTCAGGCCATTAGGCTCGACAGACAATAATAGCTGACTAACATTGAGAGGCCTGTGCGTCTCATCTAATCCATAGACGTTCGAAACACCCTAGATAGATGTAACAATAATATATGCAATTCGGTACATTCTATTTCCATTCCCAGCACTAGTGCTTAAGTCCTGTCAACAAGTATGATATTTATGTCTTGTTCCGTGACTTCTATCTTGTGTTCTCTCCCGCACCGCAACAATCGGATGGCTTCGCCACCTCGGGCAATACCAAGCTCAGCTCCACAGGGCACAGAACTCTAATCCCAGCATATCCTGGGCACTTGCTTCGGCGGAGGGAGTTGATGCATTCAATAATTGGGTGCGTGTGACAGATTTCTTCGAAAGGGCACAACGAACAGTCTAATTCGAACTAAATCACGATCTGATGTAAACAATCTTCTCCTTTTATTTTTAATTTTGTTTTGTAAAATCTTTTCTTAATTTAGTATCAACGGCATAGCATGAGATTAGGTGGACGGACGACCGTCATGTACACTATAATCTTCGAGCGTAGGATGATATAATCCTAGCTATTGTTTGCTTTGGTGGGTCTGTGAGGGCGCCAACATGTCGGGTAGTTTAATTTAGACTGGGCTAACCGCTACGTTAGGAACTCACGTGCTGTGCGCGGGCACGACGTTAAATATTATAAATAAATAAATAAATCGTATGGCTTGTACCCCGTGATCAAGTGTCGGTGACGAGAAGGGCTTCGACCCTACCACCTGATCTGATCGTGGTTAGCTTCATGATAATGGCGATAGGGGAATGTTTTGACAGATGGAGACGGTACAGACCGCGAAAGCGATGGGGTATCCCCATCGAAGTGAGGATTTTTTCACTCAACCTCGGCCCTGCAGACTCTACAGTGAGAGCTGGAGCTTCTTGGGGGACGGTATTGTCAGGATTTGAGTGTTCATCCCACTCATAATACCTGCAGTATGTCTGTTAATCGCAGTCTAAATTTTTTCTTATTTACCCGGCATTTCCTATTCCGGAGATCCCTAACATTCCGAAAAACAATCAGAAATTATCACTTCAGCCACTGGCTTCACCCTTAGCATACTTTTGTCTATCTCTCCCGAACTATCAAACGTCCATTCGCAAAACTAGCCTCGCTAGATATTAGCGCAACGATCTATATCCAATTAGGGATGTTCATTCTGTGATGTCCAAGAGTTTAAGGCTCATCTCAGCCTAGAGACCTTATTGATAATGTGCGTGTTCATCGAAATGAGAGTATTCCTAGAGACACCATGATTATGATGAGACGATGCTAAAATCTGGCCCTCGTGTGTGCCCGGAATCTTTTTTGCATCAGATTTTATTTGCGTATGCAGCTATCTAGCAATGAGACAATATCAACGAAAAGTAAAGTAATGATGACTCAATTTACAGGAGCACTCATGCCTCGGATTTTATTTGCGAGTACCACTGCGCCAGGATTTGATGAGGTAGGAAGTCTTGAAGGATTCCCGATCACCCCATTCCCTTTAAAATGATTAATTTCTCCTTGGCGAACATTTCACGACTGAGGATCCGCATTTGGCGAGATGGCGAGATATTGACGCGCAATCCTCATTTTAGTGCCAATCAAAGTTCAGACCAAGTTGAAAGACTCTTATTTCCCAAGCAGCACTGGAATTGAGACCCAAGGGTAGCCCGAGTAATCACTTGGGATGATAATCCTGGATGGATCAAGTACCTCTCTTGCTCATTTGGGACTAAAGCATGGGGATGGAAGTGCACAATTTTTGCCCAGGAAAGCAGCCATATTGTTCAGGGTTGCTTTTCGGCCGAAAAATTTCGTCTCACAGTACGCCACTGCGAATTAGAACCATCGTTCCTAAGTAAAAGAGTAGACCTTCGGATGTCCTAGGTACTAGAATAATTTTCCAATTTTATCGTATATTTGCAGGATCTACAATTTCCGCGAAATATGCTAATGGCCGTCAGAGACGTGAAGAGTTAAAAATGGACTCAATATGTGTCGCAACATTTCTTCTTTCAGTCGGGAGCCCCTACATTGCCGATCGCATGGTTTTGACCGAATTTTCAAGGACTCACGCATATGTCTACCGCGAGATAAGTAAAGCGCATCAGTTCCCCTTGCGCAAGCCTAGTTCAGATGTTTTCATGATTAAGAGCGACACTCAAAGGCCTGGGACATCTTACGCAATCTACTGCTCGCAGAAATGGAATGGGAAAAACATAATGGATGGACTTCTCGATCAAATAATTCCCTTCACTATTGATGGTCCAAGTAGAGATAATGGATGAATTAATCCAGAAAATCCATGTTCTACGCAGCTGGCAAGTATGGCCAAGAAAAATAATTACTATCCCATCTCGACGAAGGAAATAATAAGTAGCAATGCGTGTACGGGAAAGAATCTTGTGCAGCTGGCTCAGAACAGATATATAACTATTCATGAGAATAATATCATCAACCCTTATAAAAAACTAGAAAATAAAATCCGGATTTATTTTGACGTAGGAATCGAAATTAAGCTTGGCGAAGGACAAGTTTACTTTGAGGGCAAAAAAGTAAATGGTAAAACTGAAGATGAGATTTTAATGTGGTACATGGGCTACTTACACATATTTCGCCGCAGAATCAAAAATGGGGGATGGTATGTTGGCACCTCTTTAACATCCATGGACTTCAATGGATACCAAATATCAGATTTCATGTGGCGTAACAACCCTCAGTACAGGAGGTTTATTAAATCCTGGGAGTCCTTAGAAAATCTAGTAGACAAGAGGAGACATTATCCAGGCTTGACTCCAGAGGGATTAGCGATAGAGATACAACGAAAGGCATCTCACGAAAAGTTAGAGAGACTGAAATTGGATAATCTTCAGCCGTCAGATGCCCATGGCATTATTTCAAGCTTTACATGGTACGGGGATCGTACATCGGGACACTCAGCGTATTTATGAAACTATGGATTACTTCTTTTTATATTTATATTTGAATTTGATATCATAATCCTGATATGGCACCCTTTGGGCCCATGCAGGTGTCTTAAATCTGTAATATTTGCACGAGAGGAAAGCTTTACGGTGAGAGTCACCCAGACCTTTCTACTCGTTGTCTTTAGTTTTCACACATTCTCTTCAGGAAGCGCAGATACACTATATTGCCATCCATGTAAGCCAACCACATCCTCTCAAACGACCCCAAGAACTGGTTAATCTGGTCCTCTCCCTCAGCTGTATTTCGACCGCCTTGTCATCTGGAATTGCTCAATCCAACTGTGATTTAGGATCCACTGTATCATCCATTTGATGTCTCCAGGATTGTTTATCATTGCTTCGTAGGGCCGATCTTTGGCTTGTCTCCAGATCTCAGCTCTACCATTTGACCATCGGGGCAGGATATGATCATGTGCTTGGGGTTCTGCGATTGGTAGCCACATGGACAGCCTGGAATAAATAGTCCGAGTGCTTTTCTTCTGAGCAAACACGAGTTGAGCCCCATGTGCTCACTGCGAATTAGCATTGCCAAACTACTATGGGCCCTGGTCAGGTTACGATGTAGGAAAAATAGTAAGTCGTGAAGTCTCTGCTTTTACCGTGCAGATTCTCTCCTTTGGTAATATTCGGCCGCTATGAGAGTTTCGGGATCTGCAGTTGCTAGCTGCCGAGGTAGTTTGAGCCATGTTTGAGTTTGCCAGAATTTAGGCCATTCTTGGTTTGCTGTTCACCGCAGATTTCCGTTCATTTGGCAATACCTATCCTCCTGATAATTGTTCGTATATATTATATCTCTTTTTTGGGCAGCTTGGTTTTACTACAGCCGCTTTATATTTCTATATATACTCTTGTTTATCGTCACATTTTATTCTCATTTACGGACCCATGAAGACGAATGGCTGTAGTGTAGTGGGAGAAAGCTCCGAAGTACCAAAACCTGGAGATTCGTCTCAAAGATACGGCCCGACTGAATGTCGGGAACATTCTTGCGACCTTTGGTTTTAAATTATGTCCCCAATTCCCTTGATTCCCCGATGTATTATACTTAGCCCCAGAAAGGGTGAAGCGAAAAGGCAACTTTTCGTTTGATACATGTCGAAGAGATGGCCCCGATGAACGCGCTTGTACCGCCTGCTAGATGTTGTCTCTGGACCACGGCCTCTGTTGTGATATACAATATGGATGGGCGTGTGTAAGCAATGAGACATTATGTGAACTAAACCAAGTGTGGCTAGCAAGGCACGGCGAGGGATTAGCCGAGGCTCGTGCGTATGGTATTAGGAACACTTCTTTTGTAGAGATAGACAGGGCCGCTTCATCCCTTTTATATACACATATATGTACATATAGATTCTAATTAATTTAATCTCCACACCTTGCTCTACCCTCAGCTCCGCAGACCATTGAGCTCCAAACTCCAAGAAGTCGTACATAACCTCATAACCATAACAGCCTCCTTTTGAAGGCGTATCCGCTACTACCTTGGGCTGTTGATCTGACTAGTGATTATGGTGAGCCTCTAGCTGTGATATGTTCCGATAACTCGTAATGATACTACAGATGATTTCTTCCTCTGTGCATCTGCTATCCGAGATAGTAACTCCATCTGAGCTTTTCCACATTCTCCTTGTGTTGTTAAGGGACGGTACGTCAGCTTCTTGCAAACAAATTTCGATAAAGGTCTTTATTTTCTATCTACAGAAATACTTATCAACATGGGGATTTAACTAAGATATCAGTAACAGATACGGGGGGAAATAATTTTGAAATGTGTGGCTTAATTGTCTTAATTTTTTAATTTTCTTTTGTGAGGTATATAGTGCCCCCCTGTTGAGCCAGTGATGGGGATCCCTCCATCAAATGAAGGATACCCTCAATTAGAATGAAATTGAAAAGTTATATTAAAGTAGTTTGTCCTACATAGTTGGAAACTCAAATAGGACGTATATGGATAAATGAAGTGAAGATATCCACTGGAGATTTACCAGAGTTTAATGACTACGCGTCGCATCACCTCTTGGACTTTACATAAGCAATTACATGATCCTAACTAAATTAGGAATGACGCCTGTTGGGAGCCGAATTTACTCCGGTTCCAGGAAAATGAAGCAGCAGCCTATAACATGTGTAGTTGACATGTCCAACACACTGCTTTCCGCCATGTACGGTATTCGTTGCCTTACATTGAGTCATCTATCATGTACTTTTCTTTGACATTGTATCATGGCTAGATAGCTGCATACGCAATTAAAATCTGATGCAAAAAAAAGGTGTCCGTTGCCGCAGTTTGCACAATAATCTCTTCTCTGGCAGCCCCGAGTCTAGTCAGCACCAGCGCACTCGCCGATAAATCGGCGCTTCGGATAACCATGCGAGGGGTAAAGAGATGAGGATGGTAGACTCTCCAATACATATAGTGAGAGGCTTTGCGTGGGCAAAAGATTCCCTCATCACGCAACATCTTCTTACCCTCGTACACCAATTTTGCAAATCTAATTCCCCTCTCTCACTTAGAAGACTACGACAGCGCCGGTCTGATCTTACGGTATGTCCCGTCCAACCCTACGGAACGTTAAAAATATGCTCCTTCAGGTTGAGTAGAGTTAAGGAATGATGTGTGGATTTGTGTCACGTGACGGTATGACCGTAACCCGTCTGTTAGGATTATTGAGAGAGTGGAGTCACAGTGGCGAGAATAGATAGAGGGTAAGATAGGGTATGTGGAGAATATGTATAGTAGTGCAGTAAGATATATGAAAAATGTGTGTGTGCTAAATACAGAGGGTGAGGGGGTTTAACCGAATCACCCAGCTGACTAAGCATCATTTTCCAACACCGTCACTCATTCTGTATATAGCTTAACGGAACTCGGCAGTTGTTCCGTTTGCTCTTTGTAGACAATCTACTCCACCAGGGTTGACCTCTTCGATCTATCTTCCTTTACCGTGACAAGCAGACAAGTGTATATTCTTATGGGTGTATCCACGACAGGAAGACATGAGGCTATTGGCACCCATTTTATTCATCACCCGCTAGCATAGTGTTGGTTTTGGTTTGTTGTACTACTGGATTCTCTGACTCTCTAGCACGTTCGGCTTCTCTCCGACCCAGGCCGCACCTTTTACAGTGCTGCTGTCCCCTCGTGTCACGAAAAAAGATCTCTAATGCATGCCTGTGACGGATAGTTATCCAGCCTAGTCATTCCCCGCATAGTTCTGCCGGTGCTCTCACGGAACCTTCTACTCAAGAAAATAAAAATGGTAGAAATGGAAACTGTGCGCGTGGAAAGAGTCCTCTCGAACCCTGCGGCGCCACAGAGGCAATGTGGCTTCCGGGGGGGGGGGGGGGGGGGGGGAACGGTGTTTTTTATTTCATTTTATTGTCCTGTCTGAGTCTATGACTATGTAGGACATGCAGGAACTCTCTGCCTACAGGCCAAGGATACCTATACCAGTAATATATCCCCTCCTATGCCTCCCATATAGCTCCCCTCAAACAGTATTGCCCCTCACAAGTCCTCATTCAGTCATACACTTAGAGAAGCCCTTTGCCCTTTACTATCTCTTCTATCCAGCCAACGAAACGATGGCCATTTGCGGGTTTATAGCAGCCGGGAAATATTGCAAAAACCACTGGGTACGGAGACCTTCTAATGCCGACATTAGGACTAAATCCGAAGACATAGTGATCCTTCTTGTGGCGGCTAGTAAGCCGGTAGATTGCCTGTAGTCTGTGCTATTCATCACATGCATACTCATTACCTCAGCGCTAAGATACGCCGGTATTGAAAGTCTGGTACTGCCCGTGCACGAAACATCGTTGGTAACTAGCCCACACTTTAATAGTGGGAGATGGACTAGAGGACAGAGACTAGCGTTTGGAAAATTGGAATCATGTATATAAATAGGGCGTTGAGTGTAGAAGTAGTCTTGTTCTCCAGTTAGTAAATAAACTTACCTTTCGACATATGAACGCCCAAGCTTTATTTATTGGAACTGTTACACTTCTGATGCGTTCAAAGAGCCCGGCCAGCTGGGCGCTGCAGACTTGTGGGTACCTCGGAGAATTCACCCTCTGCCTTTCTAGCCTCTTTCCAATTCCTTCCCGAAGGTCGTGCTGAGATGCTAGAAAAGTCTTGACAGAGCGTGATTGCTTTGTAGCAGCTTATCCAAACTTCTTTCGTGCCGTCCAGGGCGCTGGGAAATGCCGTTGACTCATCGACAATAGAAGCCCTCCTGACTAATTAACCGAAATCTCTGTCTTGGCGCCCACAAAAAATCCAATGTTGAAAACTCCTCGAAAATACCAGTCTCAGCATGATCTTCAGATTCCTGTGCCCCTTCAAGATGTTTGTCCGATAAGAGCTACAGTCCCGTATAAGCCAAGACCCAGGCTTTGTATTTTTCGACTTGATTTCCTCCTTGCGGGTATAATAATAGCGTCGTAAATCTGTAGTGAGAGATGGCAGGAATCTATGGGGCAAGCTCCTGATTACAATTGGAACAATGTTGGACCATTTTCGTATTGTCAATAAACCGGAGAATCCTCACCGCGGTAACTCTTACACCCAAGCTACGTGAACAGTGTCATAGCTAGATAGGCTGCATACACTTAATGATTTAAAAAAAAAAAAAAAAAAAAAAAAAAGCTACGTGAACTGGAGCCAATGAATAAGTTCTCTAAATTCTACTTGGCTCTAATTATTGACGTGGATCACATGAGCGACCAGTATAAGCTGGGTCAGCTTCAATAAATATTGTTGAGTATCATTACACGTATTCATTCATTTCCCTAATTTAACGTCCTGTGCGGTATCTGTATACAGAACTATGAAGGCGATAAGCCATGTCGAGAAGTGAAAAAGTTGTAAGCAAGAAGGTCTACTGTCCGACAACTCTGAACCTACCCCGCTTAATGCTGAGAACGTTCCTTAACACCATTTTTCATAAACTTACCCAGAATTTCATCAACTCCCCCTTCCATCGGTAGTTCCGAATGTTCGCTTTGGCGCTATTGTAGGTTTTTCACTCCAAACATCCGCCGTTCTCGATAGAAGCTCCATCAGAACTTTCTTCACACTTCTCTTGCAGGCCTAGTGAGTCCGACACTCTGCTTTTTGCCACGAATGGTGTTCCCTGCCGCAGTTCGCGCGAGAAACCCTTTTCCTCGGACAGTCTAGAGTTTGGTGAGCGCCAGCGCACTCACCACGCCTGGCTTTCTTTCCACTTGACGCCTGTGTGTATCTCTACAGGCTAAAGTTGAAACGATGCATTTGCTGGGCTCGTGGTGACCACACTTGCGCTGTGAAGAGCATGGCGTTGAAAACAAGTCCGTTTGGACCATTTCCGTTTGCATTGCCTCCGACGGGAGGCTGACTACGCTTGATTCTCGATTGCGGCCATTTTTCTTTGACCGCTGTTGTTCCTTACCATCGTGTAACCATCTTATTCGATTTATCGCAAGGCCTGGAATCCGAGCCTTGATCGCCGTCTAAATCTCCCTGATGATGGCATGGTTATCGGCATCTCTGCCACCTTCAATTCAAGTCCGCACAGGGACACTGGAAATCTCAGGGGGATGTCTGGCCGTAATATCTTGAATTCGGTTGGTTGTCGCATATTGAGCGCCTCGTCTCAATGGGACGCCAATTGAACGAACACTTCGGTGTGGTTACTGCGCATCTTTCGAGTTGCAAATGATCCATTGATGTGTTGTTGCACCTTTGAAAGCAGCTCTCGCGGCTGCAAGTTTTGTGCCCCGTCGATTCCGATCCTGTCCGCCGTTTTCGCCATTAGTGGGGCTACAACCGACGGATAAGCCCTTTTTTTTGCATCAGATATTAATTGCGTATGCCACTAACTTGCTATGACACAATATCAGAGAAGTGTATGATAGGTGACTCAAACTAAAAGAAGAGTACTCATGTCTCGGATTTCATTTGCAAGTACCACTGCGAAGTTATGGCGGCTTTTTCTTCACCCCAAGTCAACCCTCCTCCGTGAATACCCACCCAGGGGAACGTCTCAAAAACCCTAAGTTATCCAGACATGCCTCCATCATCTTTCAACTTTTCTCCGCGCGAAATATGGTCTGAGATGTCTCCTTCCCAAGTGGAGTAGGTGCCCAGGCTACTCAAACTATTCTAGAGGACATCACCAGGAGGCGGACCACGGTATGTTCCATCGTTGGCTTGTGTTTATAGTGTTAGCTGCACTCTCGCAAGCGAAGTCTTAGCGCGCACAAAGGTCAATTCGTAAAACTTATTGATAAAGTCCAGAATTTCACGTCCATCTAGGTTCATCATTCTTCTGCATCATCATCTTAAAGATTTGTCCTGATCCCTCTCACGTCCATCTCAAAGAATTGTCCCCCATAGACGGGTAAGACCTGTCATGCGGAGTCCGCGAGGCTTTTCTTGACTATCTCCTTCAGCGCTGGTCCTGTCCCCCATTGGAAGCGGGGTCAGGGACAGCGTTGCCCATGCATTCTTATGACAGTAAAAGGCCTTGACGGCTTCATTGACGTCCTCCATCGTCGGTAGGTCCCCCTCGTCTATCTCGCCCATGACAATAAATCTGACCAGTTTCAGTAGTTTCGCTATTTATTCAAGGTTATGATCCTTGGAGCTATCTGTGCCCCGCAGCCGTTTTCTATAGTGCACAATGCTGCTTTTTGCGACGCGTCGAAACCGCTGGATTTACCCACACCAGCACCCACATCCGCCATGTCGAAGTACAGAAGGCGAAGAGATGGGACCATGGTGAATAAGATAAATAAGTCATATTCACGATGTCAAAATGATGATATTGGTACCGCTCAACGCCGCACAGATTTCTGGCAAAAATGGAATTTTTTCCATCTCACGTATTAAGTCAAGGAACACTGATTGTATTGAATTTCAGCACCTCATTGATATAATTCTAAACAATGAAACTGAGCCCTTTATTCTTGTAACCGCCATCTATCTAGTTAAAGCAATTTCTCTTGGGCAAGGCCTCATCCAAGGTGGCTCATAACCAACTTCGACACCAATTTTGGGTGGCGAGACCTTCAATCGAAATATTGTGGAGTTAATAGGGTTTAAAAGTTGCTGAAACAATCACAACAGCACTAGAAAACGAACTTTATGGTAACATAATGACTGACTTGAACAACTTCTGAGAAATATTTTTTGTCAATAAGCCTGATCAGATCAAACTTTACGTATCTGGGAGTGTTATCAAAGTAACGAAATCGATGAACTAAAGAAACAACAAGAATATCAGGTATCAAAAACTTTGAAAGAGGGCAAACTAGAGAAAATTCCAAAAACTGTCTGCAATAATAAAATTTTGGTCGAAACATGACTGAGGATAAAGTGTGAGACTGGCTCGAATTCTTCAGACAATGTTCTGAATGAACCTCCAGCTCAACTCTACGAGCCATTTAAAAAGTCTTCTAATCTTATCAAAGAAACGAAACGCTCTCAGCTGCAGAGCAAATATTGTCGCACAAAACTTCCTTGCCAGATGAAGGGATCGACCAATAAGCAGCAACTTGACTTTCTCATAGAAAATATTGAGCTACCTAGCTCCTAGCTTTATGAATGGAAAGATTTGAGAGTTCTGGGAGAGTTTACGAAACAGTCCTCTTTCGAAAAGAAATTTAAGTTTCTCCAGCTGTCTTAACTTGCCCTGAAGTTTTTCCATGCAACCCTTGCGCCATTTTTTACATGGGCTCTGTCTATTCAAAACTAATATTGAAACTTGGGTGTTTAATCGCTCGGGCGCATACAGCTCGTGCTTGAGAAGCTTACCTTCTCAAAAGTAAAAATTGGTACGGACGATATACTCTTATTTGCTGATAAATGATCAAGAACTTGGTATTGACTCATCTATTCAACACGTCAATGGAAGGTCTTTCATTACAGTTTCTGATAAGGATTTGAAGGAGACAAGGGAAATCGACGTCAACCCCGTTCCTATCTCCAAGGTGGAGACACTGGCAACTCATGGCGCCATCTGCATCGAAACGACAGATAATAGTATTGAAGGGTGGGGATGTATATGGTTGTATACACTTGGTATCTTCAATTAAATGGTTGTGACTACTCAGGGGGCTTAGAATACACTTGGGTGATTATGGCAATAAACGTTACGGGATGCGAATGGTATCTAACTGTGTTATTATGTTATGTTACAGGTTATCTACATGATAATTAACCAATCCCACATACTTCCAGATAGCGCCGTAGCTAGTCTCTTTTTGGAGTAATCTACGGGTGAGTGTAGCAAACGGTGGTATCTAATTTATCACCAACCTGTTTCCATTTCCCTGGCTCTGCAAGCTACTCTACGTTTGCCTTTCACCAGAGAGTTGAAATGCTTCTCGTACCATCTTGGTGATGCAATGGGTATCACAGATGCCGAAACCTATTGTATTTTAAGGGCTACCCAATATATGAAGAAATATTTTGCAAAAAATACTATACATATTTTCACTGATAGCCAGGCAAGCATTCTGCGAATCCAACACAACAGCAATCAGTTCTCTCATCAGATCAGAATGATATGTCAAGGATGCAAAGTTTACCTACACTGGTGTCCAGCTCATGTTGGCATAGAAGGCAATGAGCTAGCTGACAAGCTGGCCAGAGGAGGTGGAAAGAAACAGGCCATGAAAAGGGATCAGTATACCTCTCACTCCTTCATCAAGCATAAGGCAAGAGAATGGGTGCTAGAGGCATGGCAAAAAGACTGGGACTTGGAGCTATGGCACGAGGAGGAGGGCCGAAAGGCCAAAGGACTTGGCAAGTACTACAGGCTCCAGGCTCAGACTAATCATCCAAAATTTTCTTACAAACTAGATTGATTTCAAGGACACAGTAGGGAGACAGAATCCGGATTTTTCCAGGCCAGGCTAGGAGTAGGCAATACCAGGGTCTACTTGCACATGATAGGGGAGGTTCAAGATAAGTCATGTAATTTTTGTGGAAAAGAAAGGCAAAATGTGCAGCACCTGTTGTTACACTGTCCAAAATTCAAAGACCAGAGAAGCAGATGCTTCAAGGGCATAGAGCCAAGAACACTTCCGACCTTATTTTGTACAAAAAGAGGGAAGGAAGCATTATTAACATATTTGGATACATCCAAGTGTATGGCAGCACATAAAGGGAGTTAAATTAGGACAAATAATTGGGAAACGTTAAATTTGGAATGAAGGGGTAGTGATTTATAAGGAGGGGAAGGCTAGATCTATGTATTTTAAATGTGTCATAGCTAGATAGCTGAATACACCATGAATTAAAAAAAAAAAAAAAAAAAAAAAAAGCTACTCTACGTGCATGACGATTTACTACTAATGTGAAAAGCGCATTCATGCCAAATAGCGCCGTCTTCAAAAATTCGTGGGTCAAGACTACGGGTAAATCTGAAAAGGACTTTCTACGAGAAGCCCGCTGGACAGTAGGTGTGGTCGAATATGTACTGGCGGATATATTCTGTGACATAAGTCGTCATCTGAAGGACCTCGATTTTAGCAGTGCAAAAAAATGAAATACTAGAGGCATTGATCAGGTTATTTCCATTGGTCAAGGTACACAGAAGTCGACTTCCAACCCCAAGTTGAAAGATTGACAGCTTATCAAAATAGTTATCACACCATGTGGCGGCAGCCATCGCTCTTGCAAGAAAATAATGGAGTTTCTTGTAGGCATCAGAGCCTGTTGGTTGAAAAGAAGATCCTACATGGCGATATCTCTGGCCATAACATATTTCTAGCATCCCCTAGTGGTGTATCTCAAGGAATATTGATCGACCTAGGTCATACTGTCAAGGTGGAGGAAACTCGAGGAGTAGATAATCTCACTTTGATAGGCAAAATGAAGTTTATGGCGCTTCAAAGTCTATTACATGCTGGAAAATTTAAGCAAATAATTAAACTCACGTACCATCACAATCAATAATCGTTTTTTTGGTACTTCCTGCAGGGTTTATAGAGTATGAATATCGCAGGTCATCCGAAACAAACATTTATTTTCAAAACCAGTGCACTGAGAATACATTGATAATCTTCTCTCGCGAGTATTCTGGTATGAAGCTCTTGGAAAGTACTGTTGTCGAATCGTTCTTAGCAAATTTCGTTGATTTGAAGAAATCGGCCATGAATCTGCCAGTAATATTTGATTTTATTTATCGTGCCTGGCTTACACCCTCCATCCAATGGACGTGACACGCATGGAGGACATCTAGAATACATGTTCCTCCGTTCTCCAGCAAAGCCCACCCGCTGCCTGACTTTTCCAAATACGTGCTTCACGCTAGTTACATCGGGTCGAATAGGTAGGAACGCATTCACCATGATCCTAAGACCATGTATTGAGGGAAAACCTTCGTGGGAAAACCTCAATAATTCCTCCTGTACTCTTTCACGACGAGCAGCCGTAGTCCCCCCTTAAACAGACCGTGTAGGAATCCAACCTACCACTTCTAGAAAGCACATCCAGCACCCGACCAACTGTGCCAACAGCCTGTTGAAAATCACACATCGTTCTTCCCAATTCTCCCCTGCATTGTGCTCAGCCCCCATTTGAGAGGGCTTAAATTCCGAAATCGAGAGCTCAAAACCGAGGCATCGGTGCCCCAGCTTTTGTCGTACAATGTTCGTTGTCTGAATGAGGCTTCTTCATTCGCGCCATCTTTGGAATGTGTCGAAAAGTTGAGAATGTTGATGTCGCGGTCGAGGTGCTTGTCTAAAATGAGGCCGAGCAATTGCCCAGTCCTGCACACAAGGTTAGTAAGGTTGAAAGCGAAAGGAATTTTACCTTTGATTTTGGAGGGTTGTTGTTGTTGTAATTAAGGCAGCAACATGGCTGCAATAGACAAATAGTACATATTAGAATGATATGCACTGGCGCCATGAGATATGATTAACCCATATCATCGCTCACTGGCATGAATAGTAATTAGCCAATAGATGCCAGAGGGCATACATTGGCCTTCAGGATCTCCAACAACCTTCCCATTTAGGTTAGATTAAGAAGTATGTTGGAGTTCACACTAGTGTGCGGAAAACCCCGCTTTCATGTATATAGAGGGACTTCTTGCCACACATATAGAAATATAGCAATTTGATCACAATTAACTATCAATTACATATCAGTAAAATTCTTTGTATAGTAAACACATTTATTGTATCTCTAAATCAAACTCGAGGCTAGTGTCTAATTATTCCAATCTCCGGAACTAATTTCAATTGTTGGTGAGTCGTTAAGTCCTCCCAGTCAAACTCAATCGGGAAGTTGTTAGAAGACTGAATAGAAGTGACCCAAACTTAAACTTTTGATCTATCGTGCCGGGAACGGAACCTAGCCCATGTGTGAATTGAAATCGACTGGGCCACGCTCAGCAAGCTGCCGTTGCGAAGGGTGCGATTTTTCTTGGCTATCCCAGATATGCAGCGCATACTGAGCGATTACACCGGCACCACTGGAAGGTGAAGAATTCGACTTTGCCGACTCTGCCAGTAATATTGTTTAGAGTGATATGAATTTAACTCCGAGCTCTTGATGATCATGAATCTATCTATAGAGATACGATTTTGGCATTCAACGAAACCATGGAGCAGATTAGAGGTGAGTTACGTGAAAGACTTTATCACGACCACTGTTCATTTAGACTAGAGTCTTGTCGACAGACGTTCAATTACTAAGATGGTAGAATTCCGAATAGGATATTAAATAGAAGACTACCGGAAATTGTGTGATGGGGTGTCGGGACCAAGATGGATGTCAGGATCCCAATCAGGCGTGAATTGGGTAAGGTGATGATCGTGTAGACTTATTTTATCATTGAGAAGGCAAATTTCACAGCTGCAGAGATTTAAACTAACAATTTTCGTGTAATTTCCTTGTTTTTTTTGCTCAGAATCGTAACAAACAGCTGGAGAAAATTTGATTCGTTATCATGTTACTCTCTACGCCTATCCTTTGATAACTTAGGGGGACTATTCTTAACAACTGTCAGTAGCGGCCCCGACGAGCCTCCAGCTCTCACTGTAGAGTCTGCAGGGCCGAGGTTGAGTGAAAAAATCCTCACTTCGATGGGGATTCCCCATCGTTTTCGCGGTCTGTACCGTCTCCATCTGTCAAAACATTCCCCTAGCGCCATTATCATGAAGCTAGCCACGATCAGATCAGGTGGTAGGGTCGAAGCCCTTTTCGTCACCAACACTTGATCATGGAGGAGATGCCATCCGATGAGTTTCCGGAGCGTACCCAGCACCCGATACGGAGATGGCAGATTGGATCAAGTCAGCCTCGACAGTTACAAAGAAGGGAGATATAGATGAATATGCGCTCCTCATGTGGTCCCGGTGTCTAGGCCTCGCCTGGCTGGGGCTGCAGGTTTTTTGATACTTTTTCCCGCGCACGCAGTATCCATTGCTACCATTTCTTTTTTTTTTTTTGGGAAGAAGGTTCCGTGGAAAAGGTGGGCGAATTCCACGGGTAGATACTGAGCTGAATGGCTATTCATCAAGGGGAATATGTCAATGATCATTGAAGTAACATGAGAGGCAAGGAGCACTGTAAAAGGCATGGTCTGGGCCAGAGAGGAGCCCAATGTGCTAGATAGTCATAGACTGAAGTAGTGCAATAAAAAAATACTCGCACATACGTCTATCTAGGGTGTTTTGAACGTTTGCGGATTAGATGAGACGCACAGGCCTCTCCATATTAGTCAGCTATTATTGCCTGCCGAGCCTAATGGCCTGAGGTCGCAACACCCAAACTGAGTGGAACCAACAATAATAATAATAAAGGAGGAATAGTTGCGAGCGGCTAGGTTTGGAGGAAGGCAGACGATCAGAATGAGCTAGAGGATCTGTTTTGATTCCAGTTAGCGCACCAATCTGGAAAAAGTGAAGATGGAGAAGTCTCTAGACGTTGGGATTGCCAGTTATCAATAGGCTATGCAGACACGCTAAGCATCCGTTCTTGCGCATTAAGGCCGGGTCACATCCGTGAACTTACTTGGCGTTAGAATAATCTAAAGATAATATTTTTTATAGCTGCTGAAGCCTACAACAGGTCTTATGGTCTAGAGGTATGATTCTCGCTTAGGGACCACCCAAAGCCGGTTGCGAGAGGCCCCGCGTTCGAATCGCGGTAAGACCCATCGTTTTGAGTCTGCCCTGACTCAGATTAACGATCATTTTGGCATGGTTCCGGTCACGCAGGTAAAGCCGGGTTAATCAGATTAATGGTAATGAAGCCCGATCCAGCCCTGCCACACTCATGCTCAAGCTTCACCAAGCTTGCAAAGGCTGCCGATTGTATAGTACGTTAATAAAGAAACAGACAGCCGATCCCAGCTCAATTTCTGCTTTGCAGACATGAATACCTGTAAGTTTCGTTCGTTCAAAGATACTCAAACGTGGAGCTTCTCTTTTTGCATCAGATTTTAATTGCGTATGCAGCTATCTAGCTGTGACACAATATCAAAGAAAATTACAGAAAATCGTAGAGCTTTTGTAGTGACGAGAAAAGAGAGAGTGAAGGAGGAGTGTGTTTATTGTACTGCTTGAGTCATAGATTATCTAGCATATTCGGCTCTTCTCTGGCTCAGGCCGCACCTTGTGCAGTGCTTCTTTCCTCCTCTGTTACTTGAAAGATCGATGATATGTTACCCGTCATAAATAGCCATTCAGTTCAGTGTTTCTCCATGAAATTTAGCTACCTTTTCCGTGGATCATTCCACCCAAAAAAAATATAAATGGTAGCAATGGAATCTGTGCGCTTGGGAAGTATACTTCAGACACCTGCAGCGCTAGCGAGGTGTGGTCGGAAGACAAGAGAAACACGAAGCACTCATGTCCATCTTTTTTTTGTTTATTAACGTGCTGGGTATAGTGATTCCTGTTGATCCTACTGGAGCTTAAGCACGGGCGAGGTCGGGCCGGATCAGGTTAACTACCGTAAAGTACAAGTGCCTCGTCCCACCTCAGACTTCACCGATGTGTTAAATCATGTCAAGCTCAACCGTCCAGAGAGCCCTCTTTTGACGCGTCGAAGCGCAAACTCCTCCTCGGCTCGGCCACCACGCGCCAGAGCCCTTGACATCCTCATTGACTCCGAAATATAAATGCCGTCCAAGTCCTCATCGTTGCTCTAGCCTTGCACCTTCGTATCGTACCATGTGGTTGTTTTCGTCATCGGGGATTTGTGCGATCACCTCAGTATTGTTTCCCTTTTCTTCCTCCATTGTACACGTCCCGTTTCCATCATGACTTTCCTCATTAGGACGTGTGTAGGTAGGTGATCGGACGAGTATGGAGGTGGATCGCAGGCATAGGATCTACTGAGAAATACTTCTTCGCAAATATATGAGGAGTTTGAGAGATGTCGGATGTTTGAATATGACCCCAAACAGACCTAAATCCATTCGTGAATCGTGTGTTGGTGGTGATGAATTTTTCATCGACTTTGTTGCGGCTGTGAAATCTCTACCGACTGATTTTTCGACCAAATTATCGAGTGCCACTCTTTCAAGTCAAAAATCCATCAAATAAAATTCATCCCACCCTTTTTCGTGACTGAATCTCGGCTCTGGGGGGATATTTCACTTCCAGATTCGTGGAGGGCACCACTGACAGGTGTTCAGCGTTCGTCCTCCAATATCCAACTTTGTCTCCCCTTCTTGTAATAGAATAGAAAAGAATGAAACTTAAGTCCCAACTGAGTATATAACTATGAAGGACTGCTAGAACTAAACAATATACCAACAAAATTCACCTGTTTTTATATGTGCTGTATCTTAAATATTTTCCAATAGAAAATGAGGGCTTTACCCTAAATTTCCTTTCTTGTAACTTTAGAGTCGAACTTGATCTAATCCGCCATCTCCGAACTGGATGGCTTTTCCTCCATGATCAAGTATCGGTGACGAGAAGGGCTTCGACCCTACCACCTGATCTGATCGTGGCTAGCTTCATGATAATGGCGCTAGGGGAATGTTTTGAGAGATTGAGATGGTACAGACCGCGAAAACGATGGGGAATCCCTATCGAAGTGAGGATTTTTTCACTCAACCTCGGCCCTGCAGACTCTACAGTGAGAGCTGGAGCTTCTTGGGGGACGGTATTGTCAGGATTTGAGTGTTTATCCCACTCATAATACCTGCAGTATGTCGCCGGCAAAGACGAATTCTTCACCTTCCAGTGGTGCCGGTGTAATCGCTCAGTATGCTCTGCATATCTGGGATAGCCAAGAAGAATCGCATCCGAATCGAAGTCGAAAGCAAACACATGCATATCTCCATTTGACGACTTCTCAACCATGCAGCACTCACCATTATCTTCTGAGTCCTCAACCCCGATCTAACCACATATCAACTCGCCTCGCCGACCGATAGAGGCGTCAGCCCAATTGCAAACAGGAGCTTGCCTCATTCATTACCGGCCATCACTCTCTACATATTTACGACGCTATTTATACCCGCAAGGAGGAAATCAAGTCGAAAAATACAAAGTTGGGGTCTTGGTTTATGGGGGACTGCTGCTCTAATGGGGTTATACATCTTGAGGAAGAACAGGCAGCTGAGATATGGAGCGAGAGGGGAAAGAAGACTCTGAAGACTGTGTTGGGACTGACATTTCCGAGGAGTTTCCAACTTTGGATTTTTTGTGGGCGCCAAGACCAAGATTTCGGCTAATTAGCCAGGAGGGCTTCTTTTATCGATGAGTCAACGGCACTCCCCAGCGCCCTGGACGATACAAAAGAAGTTAGGCTAAGCTACTATACAGCAATCACGCTCTGTCAAGACTTTTCTGACATTTCAGCACGACCTTCGGGAAGGAGTTGGAAGGAGGCTAGAAAGGTAGAGGGTGAATTTCCCGAGGTACCCACAAGTCTGCAGCGCCCAGCTGGCCGGCCTCTTCGAACGCTTCAGAAGGGGCAATATGTCTTCGGATTTATTCCTAATGTCGGTATTAGAAGAGCCCCGCACCCAGTGGTTTTTGCGAATTTTCCCGGCTGCCATACACCCGCAAATGGCCATCGTTTTGTTGGCTGGAGAGGGGAGATAATGAAGGGCAAAGGGCTCCTCTTAGTGTATGATCGAATGAGGACTTGTGAGGGGTGGTACTGTTTGAGGGGAGCTGTATGGGAGGCATAGGAGGGGATATACTACTGGTATAGGTATCCTTGGCCTGTAGGCAGAGAGGACCTGCATGTCCTACATAGTCATAGACTCAGACAGGACAATAAAATGAATTAATAATACCTGCAGTATGTCTGTTAATCGCAGTCTAAATTTTTTCTTATTTACTCGGCATTTCCTATTCCGGAGATCCCTAACATTCCGAAAAACATTCAGAAATTATCACTTCAGCCACTGGCTTCACCCTTAGCATACTTTTGTCTATCTCTCCCGAACTATCAAACGTCCATTCGCAAAACTTGCCTCGTTAGATATTAGCGCAATGATCTATATCCTATTAGGGATGTTCATTCTGTGATGTCCACGAGTTTAAGGCTCATCTCAGCCTAGAGACCTTATTGATAATGTGCGTGGTCATCGAAATGAGAGTATTCCTAGAGACACCATGATTATGATGAGACGATGCTAAAATCTGGCCCTCGTGTGTGCCCGGAATCTTTTTTGCATCAGATTTTATTTGCGTATGCAGCTATCTAGCAATGAGACAATATCAACGAAAAGTAAAGTAATGATGACTCAATTTACAGGAGCACTCATGCCTCGGATTTTATTTGCGAGTACCACTGCGCCAGGATTTGATGAGGTAGGAAGTCTTGAAGGATTCCCGATCACCCCATTCCCTTTAAAATGATTAATTTCTCCTTGGCGAACATTTCACGACTGAGGATCCGCATTTGGCGAGATATTGACGTGCAATCCTCATTTTAGTGCCAATCAAAGTTCGGACCAAGTTGAAAGACTCTTATTTTCCAAGCAGCACTGGAATTGAGACCCAAGGGTAGCCCGAGTAATCACCTGGGATGATAATCCTGGATGGATCAAGTACCTCTCTTGCTAATTTGGGACTGAAGCATAGGGATGGAAGTGCACAATTTTTGTCCAGGAAAGCAGCCATTTTGTTCAGAGTTGCTTTTCGGCCGAAAAATTTCGTCTCACAGTACGCCACTGCGAATTAGAACCATCGTTCCAAAATAAAAGAGTAGACCTTCGGATGTCCTAGGTACTAGAATAATTTTCCAATTTTATCGTATATTTGCAGGATCTACAATTTCCTAGAAATATGCTAATGGCCGTCAGAGAAGAAAAGAGCTTAAATGGGCTCATTATGTGTCGCAACATTTCTTCTTTCAGTCGGGAGCCCCTACATTGCCGATCGCATGGTTTTGACCGAATTTCCAAATACATATGCACATGTATACCGCGAGATAAGTAAAGCGCATCAGTTCCCCTTGCGCAAGCCTAGTTCAGATGTTTTCATGATTAAGAGCGACACTCAACGGCCTGGGACATCTTACGCAATCTACTGCTCGCAGAAATGGAATGGGAAAAACATAATGGATGGACTTCTCGATCAAATAATTCCCTTCACTATTGATGGTCCGAGTAGAGATAAGGGACGAATTAATCCAGAAAATCCATGTTCTACGCAGCTGGCAAGTATGGCCAAGAAAAAGAATTACAGACTTATCTGGACGAGCGAAATAATCAAGAGCAATGCATGTACGGGAAAGGATCTTCTGGAGCTGGCTTTAAAAGGATATATCACTATTCATAAACATCATTTCATTAGCCCTAGAGAATATCTGAAACCTAAGATACGGATTTATTTTGACGTAGGAATCGAAATTCAGTTTGGCGAAGAACAAGTTTACTTTAAAGGCGAAAAAGTAAATGATGAAACTGAAGATGAGATTTTAATGTGGTACACGGGCTACTTACACATATTTCGCCGCAGAATTAAAAAAGGGGGGTGGTATGCAAGCACCTCTCTAACATCAATAGATTTGAATGGATATAAAATATCCAAATTTATCCGGCGTAACAGCCCTCCATTCAATAGATTTATCGAAACTTGGGAGTTCCTTGAAACGCTAGTAGATAAAAGGGATCATTATCCGGGCTTAACTGAAAAGGAATTAACGAAAGAGAGGCAACGAAAGACATCTCATGATAAGATAGAAAGACTGAAATTGGATAATCTTCGGCCGTCAGATGTACATGGGTTTATCTCAAGCTTCAAATGGTACGGGGATAGCTCATCAGGACACTAAGTGTCTTGATGAAATATTGGATAACTTCTTTCTATATATATATATATATAAACATATGTTAGAATTTATAATAATTGGGGCTATCAAGTAGGCCACGTTGTTGATACACAAGTGACTACAGATTCTGTACTTAGTTTCACTTCGATAGTTACATAAATCAATGCGTTCTTCAAGCTTAATTACTGAGGGGTGTTGTAATCTAACGCTTTTCATCCTCGGACTTCATAGTGAGCAGTACTTGTATAGCACCTGATGCCATGCGGGGGAGAAGGAACAGGATGGCGAAAGCCGCTAGTCAGATCTAAGCGATCTGGCCCACTTGCAGATGGAGAAATCCCTTTTGCATATAGACAATACAACCCTAACTAGTACAACAACAATAGTAAGGAACTCATACATGCGCACCTCAGTTATCTCATACATCGTGACCCACAAACCTTACTCTCATATATATCACTAAATGACAAAGCTTTAACAAGTGGTCATTATTTCCATAATATATATCTGTATTCTTATTTATTTTCACATTTTATTCACATTTACGGGCCTATGGGGACGAATGGCTGTGGCATAATAGGAAAATGCTCTAGAGTACCTAAACTTGGAGATCCGCCTCAAAGACACGGTCCGGTTCAATATCGGGTAGCTTCCTAAAATCATTTGTTTTTAAGTATTTCCCCCGATTCCCTTGATTCTCTCATGGATTAGACTTAGCCCTAGAAAGGGTGGAGAGAAAAGGCTATGTTTCGTTTGACAAATGTTGAAGAGATGGTGTTGAGATAATACCGGCAAATAACAGTCACGGTACCGAAGGTGTGAACCCACGTCTAGCGCTGCAACATGCACATCTACGGCTCGCCACAAGCTTTGGGCGCGGGAACGCTCGGGTCAAAATTATACATGGAAGCCATCGGATTGGCGACACCATAAGCCCCTGGAATATAAGCGCTAGCCGCAAGGGGTCGGGTACCACTCAGCGTATATGCAACAGCATCGAGTGTACAGGTGTATCTCGAGTGTCCCTAGAGGAAACCAGTACGGTCGCCCCTGGATCAGCTATTCAGGGGCGCTCGATTGGGGTATTGAGCTGCGATTATAGGGGCAGTGATTCGACTGGCAAGCAGAGGATATACCTGAGCTGCAGGAGCAGCGATGGCCGCTCATGAACCGTGGATTCATGAGCATTGGATTGGTAGTGTGATTACTATGGATAGTCAATCACGAGATAGAACTAAGACTATGACATGGGTCATATAAATGTACATAAGATAGCATATGTTCATACTTCTGACAGTATCGAAATCTGTCGAATTCATCCTCTACACACTCCAATCAGATATATCAAGTGACAAGTAACTATGTTCCCATATGACTTAAAACCTTAACAGATGGCCCCGATGAACGCGCTTGTATCGCTTGCTAGATATTGCCGCAGGGCCACGACCTTCTTTTGAAGGCGTTTCGGCTACCCTCTTGGGCTGTCGATCATGCTAGTGATTGTTAAATATTGTTAAATATTGATCACAATTGATGGGAGCACGGTGTCAGTTGAATACTTCTATAATGAAATCGTATCTATGTTCATTTCCTTATTGTTTCTAACTACAGGATTTACCAGGCTTTTAATACTACGTCATAGAGAACGCTAGTGATAAATCATGTGGCAACTTGTTGGGGCAAAGAATCTAATCGCGGCTTCCTTACAAACTGTACTCCCTCAACTCACCCCTGCAGTTCGAAAGGCCAAGATTTTCACGATGTTTCTCAAATGAGGGTCGTGCTAGTGGTTTGGTCAATATGTCTGCAATATTTTTGCTAGTTTCGACACTGTGTAGCTTGACGACCCCTTGTTCACACTGCTGTTGTATCCAAAAGTGTTTTCTTTGGATGTATAATGCCCGCTTATGTGACTCAGGTTTTTCTACAACCCGTGTAGACGCCGAATTATCTATCCAAATATTTGTTGGCCCTTGCACAATTCCTAGGTCTTCGAGCAGATCTCTTATCCAAATTCCAGCTTGTGCAGTTTTACAAGATGCGACTAATTCGGATTCCATGTCTGATAAGGTTGCTCCGCGTTGTCGCTCAGAAATCCATTTAATAGCGCCACCAGCCATGAGGTACACCCCTCCTGTTGTAGGGCAGCCAACAGCTGTATTTGTTCCATTACCTGCATCCGTAAATCCGGTGGTCTCGATAGTTGCTGCTCCTTGACACCGATCATATAAAATACCTAGTTTTGCCGTGCCCTTAAGATACCTGTCAGGATTGCCTTCTGTATAATCTTGTCACAGACCGGCTTTCCCACGAGGAAAACGGCCTGCTTGTCACTACCATTGTGCCATGGGCTAATGCTGAGATGCTGCGCTTAGTCTGGTCAACCAAGTCAGGAACTTCCCTAGTAACATAGTCAATGCGTTGCGATGGTTACAATGTTATGATAGCAACAGTTACTAATCAACATAAGCAATCAGTTGCTGTGTTATAGCTGTAGACTACCATACCCCTGATTGTAGTAGCCGCTCTTGAGTACTTGAGGAAGGTCTAGGACTGGATTTGTTCTGTAGCTTTTTGTCTTGTAATTATTCTAGACTTTAGATTGATCCGATTATTATAAGCTTTACCTTATACCCCGATTCTATCTCGTTCCGCCTCCGTCTTGTCTCGCCCTCGTCCCGTTCCGATCACATCCTGTCCCGACTCCGTCCCGACTCCGCCTCCATCTTATCTCGCCATCGTCCCGTTCAGATCACATCCTGTTCTGATCACATTCTGTCCCGACTCCACCTCCGTCTGGTCTCGCCCTCGTCCCGTTCCGATCACATCCTGTCCCGACTCCGTCCCGACTCCGCCTCCATCTTATCTCGCCATCGTCCCGTTCAGATCACATCCTGTTCTGATCACATTCTGTCCCGACTCCACCTCCGTCTGGTCTCGCCCTCGTCCCGTTCTGATCACATCCTGTCCCGACTACATCCGTCCCGACTCCGTCCTGTTTCGACCCTTGACCTTCGAACTAGCCAACTAGCTTGACAAATCTATATATGTGGAGATAACCAGGATCTAGAGTTCTATGATTCTGGTCTGGCCTTTTGGCCGAGCGGTTATGCACCTATCTCATGCATAATGTAGGATGGCGCCCTATAGCCTGAATATCACCTCTTTGACCCATGTCTCCGCCCTGCTGTCTACATGCTGCTCTGACAACACCAAAGAATTTTGATCACAGCGTCCCAATGTACATGTAATGGTCTTACATTGAATTGGGCCAATGTAGTCACAGCGAATATAATATCTGGACGGGTAGCTATAGCTGCATACATTAGCGAGCCAATGGCTGATCGATATTTTGTTGCATCAATCAGTTCTTCAGTCTCTGTTGCAAGAGTGAGTTTGGTGTGGGGTGACATTGGAATATTCGATGTGTATTCATGATCCAGGTCAAAACGCTCAATTATTTTTTTAATGTACTGCTCTTGAGAAAGACAAATGGAATGATTTTTTTCATCCACTTCAATTTCAATACCTAGCATATACTTTGGAACACCTTGATCAGTAGATTCGAATTCCTGGTGTATTTGTCGTTTGATTTGACTCATGTCTTTCTGCAATTTTGACAAGATATACATTTTGTCAACCCAGACACCTACAATATCAAATCGATTTTAATCTTTTCGTGAGTACACGCAGTGTTCCTTTGTCGCTCTTTGAAATCCAATATCTGTGAGGAATTTGTTTAGCCTTTTATTCCATTCTCGCCCTGCCTGTTTCAAGCCATATAATGATCGACGTAGACGGCATACTTTGCCGTCGCCACTACCGTATCCTGGAGGCTGTCTCATGTATATTTCTTCTTCAATGCTACCGTTCAGGTAAGCACTTTAACATCCATTTGATTGGCTATAAGTCCTTGTATAACTTTGATTGCACACAGAATCTGTAGAGTATCCAATCTCATCACTGGAGAAAATGTCTCTGAATAATCTTGGCCAGGTATTTGAGAAAAACCTTGGGCCACAAGTCGCGCTTTGTGTCTCGAGAGATCACCATTTTCATCGAATTTCTTGACAAATACCCAGCGACTGCCTATCGCTTTTCTTCCAGCTGGAAGGTCACAGAGTTCCCAAGTCCCATAATTCTAATGTAATAGAAGTTCGTCCATGATAGCCATTCCCCAATGTGGCCATTCACTTGATCTTTTTGCCTAATCTATACGGTCGGGGACCTGTGTATTGTATGCCGTAAACCCGCAAAGAATATTGCGAGTTACGCTTAAAATTTTGGTATATCCTGCTTGTAAATCAGTAGCTTGTTCTGAATTTGTTTTGTTTTTGCCACTGGAATATTTTGGATCATGCAGCTTCGAGTAATCTATTTGCTTTTATTCACGGAGTCCTGTTCTTCTAGGTAGAGGTAGGTTTGATTGTGTGTCATTTTTCACAGGCTCGTCTTGTGTTTGGGGTCCCACAATATTCTCATTTGATTTGTTATTATGAATAGAGCCTTCAGTATCCACTTTTGTGACAGGTGATTCAAGATTGATATAATTTTTAGCGTCCCCCTCAATCGAAGAATCATCAAGGTCCGGAGAATTACTTTGATAATCTTCAAATTCCGTGGAGCCATTTGTTGAAGATTCGAATTGGAAGTTTTTTGATATCATAATTTTTATTAAAATATACGTACTCAGATCACTTGTATAACTTGATAAGAGACACTGCACAGCAAATGTAAGGCGTAGATGAATCAGTATTGAATTGATATCCGACAGTAGTGATATGAGTTGGGTCTTATAGAAATCCCCATCCACCAAACTGTGTTCCAATTATCTACTCTATTCTAAACGTGTCTCATTCTCTCGTATAACTGAGAAGCACTCTGTCAATGACTTGTGTCATCAAAAAATGACTATTCCTTCACTTGACAGATTGTCTCTACAACTCGTCGCTTACATAACTCGGTGAGTACTAACTGACGCGTCTATTGTCCGGACAGTGCACGGCTCGTAACTAAGCGAGTCGTGTAATCCGATACTGGAGGTTCCACGTTCTATCTACTGGGACATGATCTGTTTCTCTAACAATTTTGTTTAAATTTGCCTTGAAGTACTGCACTGAACGTGATTCATCATTGAACCCTGTGAAAATAAATTGTTTTGCTTTCGGGTCAAGTTTTGAGGTTCTATTTTTGTCTAGGATCCAAACTTTAGAACCAAATTCGTATAGGTGACTGAGATCTGGTCGCCTTCCTGTCCACATCTCGAAGGGAGATTTACTGTCTGGGTTTGAATTTGTTGACACTCGATTTCTGATGTAGTTCATATGAAGAACAGCCTCTGCCCAAAGATTTTTAGGTATATTTTTCTCTACTAACATAGCTCTTGCGCCTTCTACAAGTATCCTATTGAGTCGTTCTGCGGCTCCATTTTTTTGTGGAGAATAAGGTACTGTTAATTGGTGCTAAATTCCGTGTGCTTTTAAAAAAGAAGAGACAGCCAAAAACTCGCCTCCATTGTCACTACGCACACTCTGAGGTGGTTTTCCAGTCTGATTTGTTATCCAGGCAATATGATTTTTGATTGCATTAGCTGCATCGCTTTTCTGTTTCAACAACTCGATAGTAGTGTAGCGGGTTTTATCATCTATGAAAGAAATAAAGTATGATTTACCCCCTAGTGATTGAACGCTTGAGGGTCCCCACAGGTCTGTATGAAATCTTTCTCCTCGACAAGTGGAACGAGGGCTGCTTATGTTTTTGAATGGGAGCTTTAATGCCTTTGCTGCACGACATGAATCGCAGTGTATTTTTGCAGGCGATTTTTGATCAATTGGCAACCCCGTAACATGGTTTCCAGAAATGAGTTTTTTCATTGACGTGACAGATATGTGACCTAGTCTTCGGTGTACTTCATCCCAACTAAGGTATTTTGCAATATTTGCAATTTGACTCTCGTCATGTGTGAGCACCCGTCCGTTAAGAAAATATACATTGTGTTTACCTATACCGGTTGCATGACAGTTTAGATTAGAATCCATCAGTTTACATCCATCTTCTTGGATAGTAAATTTACCACCTTGATTTGTGAACTTTCCAATGGATAGGAGAACATTATTAATAGTGGGAACCCATTTTGCATTAGTCAGAATTAGCTTTGAGACGCAATTCCCAACTGTGGCTTCGATAATGACGTCCCCAGTTCCATGTGTCAAAGATGCCCCACCTACTCCAATTATTGTTTCCTCGTTAGGCTGAAGATTTATCAACATATTTCGATCAGGTACCACATGAATAGAAGCTCCGGTATCCGCTATTATTTGGATACTTCGGAGACCATTGTCTTGGTTCCCAGGTGTAGCGGTAAATACATAGCCAACTTCGAGAATTTCCTCTTCTTGTGAGGTATTTGAAATAACTGAGTTGGCGTTGGATAATGTATTTTGTCTTGCTTTGTTTTGCTTTGTCCTTTGGCTTCTTTGTTTAGAACCTTTGCCATACGCGCCGCCTCCTGATGACCAACATGATAGCCACCCATGTCCAGCTTTATGACAATTGTAGCATTTGCCATCAATATTGTGTTCTGGTTTTGGCGTTTAGTTTTCATCGGAACTTCTCACCGGAAGATTGCGGGCGACATTAGCAAACTGTACGTCTTCGTCTTCTTGTGCTAATCGTCGATTGTTTTCTTCACGGATGAGTGAAGAAATTTCTGCAGATTGGAGTTCTTCGACATTTTTGAGACGCGCGAAAATTGTGGAGAGCCAGTTTTCCTAAGAGAACGGAAGTCCACTTAGAAACAATAGAGCGAAGTATTTGTCAGGGAAGTCTTCTCCTAGTCTGATAATTTCTTCGTTTGCTGTTTCTTGTCTCGCCACGTATTCTGCAACATCTGATCCTTCTAAACAATTAGTCTTAATTACATTTTTGAGGGCGACAAGAATGGTTGTAGCTTTTCTTGGGCAATAAATGTTGTTGAGGAGCTTCCAAGCGCCAACTGGATCAGTCGGACGCATTTTAACAAGTTTAGCTCATTGATCTTGGTTGTCACGGTTTGGCTGTTGTCTGAGCTGATGTGGATACCTAAGCGTATTGTTGAAGATTCATGTTGTAAGACTGTAAGGAAATGATAGAGGAAACTGGAAGATACGGCACTACCAGCCAAGGGGCCAGATCAGTGTCACAGCGTAGTGATTCTTGATAATATCTGGCTGGGTGGCAAGTATTCGGCCTAGGGGGAAGAAATCAGTCAAGACAATCACTGAGGGGCTGAATATTATAAATACCCGTTAGTTATAGCTAGATTTCTCTTTCTTCTTTATACAGTTTATGTCAGGGGAGGACGAAGGCTGAACACCTGTCAGTGGTGTCCTCTACGAACCTGGGAGTGAAATATTCTCCCAGAGCCGAGATTCAGTCACGAAAATGGGTGGGATGAATTTCAATTGATGGATTTTCGACTTGAAGGAGTTGCACTCGATATTTAGGTCGAAAAATCAGTCGACAGAGATTTCACAGCCGGAACAACGTCGAACAAAAAGTCATCACCACCAACATACAATTCATGAATGGGCCTAGGTCTATCTGGGGGTCGTATTCAAACATCCGACATCTCTTAAACTACTTTTTTACTTGCGACGAAGCATTTCTCAATCGATCCTACGCCTGCGACCTACCTCCATACCCGTCCGATCACCTACCTACACACGCCCTAATGGGGAAAGCCATGATGGAAACGGGACGTGTACAAAGGAGGAAGAAGAGGGAAGATACACCGAGGGGATTACACAAATCCCCAATGACGAAAACAACCCAACGGTACGATATGAAGGTGCAAGGCTAGAGCAACGATGAGATCTTGGACGGCATTTATATTTCGGAGTCAATGAGGATGTCAAGGGCTCGGGCGCGTGGTGGCCGAGGCTGAGGAGGAAATCGCGCTACGGCGTGTATACAGCGGGTTTCTGGACGGTTAGGCTTGGTATGATTCAACACATAGGTGAAGTCTAAGGTGGTCCGGTCATTAAAGTGGGACGAGGTTTATCTGTACTTCACGGTAGTTAACCTGATCCGGCCCAACCCCACACGTGCTTAAGCTCCAATAGGAGTGCAACGGTAGCCATGTAACCTAGCACGTTAATGAACAAAACAAAACAAAAACAAAAACAGTTTATGTCAGGCTCGTTGGCTAGTTCGGAGGTCAAGGGTCGGAATAGGACGGAGTCGGGACGGATGTAGTCGGGACAGAATGTGATCGGAACAGGATGTGATCTGAACGGGACGAAGGCGAGACAAGACGGAGGCGGAACGGGACGGAGGCGGAACGAGATAGAATCGGGGTATAAGGTAAAGCTTATAATAATCGGATCAATCTAAAGTCTAGAATAATTACAAGACAAAAAGCTACAGAACAAATCCAGTCCTAGACCTTCCTCAAGTACTCAAGAGCGGCTACTACAATCAGGGGTATGGTAGTCTACAGCTATAACACAGCAACTGATTGCTTATGTTGATTAGTAACTGTTGCTATCATAACATTGTAACCATCGCAACGCATTGACTATGTTACTAGGGAAGTTCCTGACTTGGTTGACCAGACTAAGCGCAGCATCTCAGCATTAGCCCATGGCACAATGGTAGTGACAAGCAGGCCGTTTTCCTTCGTGGGAAAGTCGGTCTGTGACAGTTTATCAAATCGACATTATCATCACTAACTCGGGGTTCCCGTCACATTGGTGAATAGTTTTCTTCAGGTAGTGATGTGCTTGCCTTGCTTCTCTGTCCCATGCAACATGCTGTTTTGATCTTTTGGATATTTCGGTTGCGTCCTTTGACTTTAGATCCGGGTGGCGAGGATATGAGCCATCAAAAAATCTCCAATAATCAAACACATCCTGATCATTTCGAATGGTATCACTCCAGGCTAGCCAATTTTCGCTGCCGCTAAGTTTTGCGTCACCATAACTGTAGAAATAGTTCGGAGCCGCTTTATCTCCGGTACTAACAGACTCGGGGTATTCGTCCCAGTTGTTGGACATGTTTGATGATTTCAATAGATCGATCTTCTTTTCTATATTTCACTGATCACCGAATTGGTGCTGATAACGCTTGTTAAATATTGTTAAATATTGATCACAATTGATGGGAGCACGGTGTCAGTTGAATACTTCTATAATGAAATCGTATCTATGTTCATTTCCTTATTGTTTCTAACTACAGGATTTACCAGGCTCTTAATACTACGTCACAGAGAACGCTAGTGATAAATCATGTCGCAACTTGTTGGGGCAAAGAATCTAATCGGGGCTTCCTTACGAACTGTACTCCCTCAACAGTGATTGTGGTGAACCTCTAGCAGTGAGTACTCCGCATAGTTCGTAATGATACTACAGATGAAGAGATCATCTGAAGTATCTACTATACAAGATAGAAACTCCATCCAAGCTTGTCCACATTCTCCTTGTGTAGCTGATATGTCCAACATCCTGCTTTTTATCATTAACGGTGTATCTTGCCGCAAGCTGCACAAGAATCTCTTCTTTGGCAGCCCCGAGTCTAGTTGGTACCAGCGCACTCAGCGCGCCGTGATGTCTTTCCACACGGCGGCTGCGTATATTTCCATTGGCAGCAGATGTATTTGATCGTCGACTTTGTATATTGGTCTTTTATCACAGACACGGAAATAGATTCATGAGATTGCTTAATGAGAGGATAGGATTGAGTCTGATATGATTTGGTTGAAGACTTGTCCTACAACTTCAAGGCTACAATGTCTTTATATATCTACGTATTTACCCCCATATTCACCATATCCGCTAGCCATTCTGTATCTAGCGTGCATAACCTGATTTATCTCATGGTTCTGGGTTGGAGCTGTAGTTTCCGAAAAGCAGTATTCTTTTAGCTACTACAATACGTAGCAGCTTCAGATAGAGTTTACCGTGCAATACTTCCACCTGAGCTACATGCCTCCTTGATATGCTGCCGGCTCGGTGATCAGTGAGATAATCGAAGATAAACCTTAATAATAACCTTAATTACAAACCCATGAATACCTAAGACAGAAGCCTGCAATCTAACACAATTAGGTTAGGAATTGCCAACTACAACCTAATTCGAACAGTTTCAGCTTTGTTTAGGCCTTGGGACACCGCATCTATGCTGAATGTAGCATAGCATTAATCGAAAGGCCGAATCGAGCTACTCGCATCTGCATTGCCTCTCATGGGAGGTATTGAAGGGTGGTGATGTATATGGTTGTATACACTTGGTATCTTCAATTAAATGGTTGTGACTACTCAGGGGGCTTAGAATATACTTGGGTGATTATGGCAATAAACGTTACGGGATGCGAATGGTATCTAACTGTGTTATTATGTTATGTTATGTCACAGGTTATCTACATGATAATTAACCAATCCCAAATACTTCTAGATAGCGCCATCGTCCCAAGACATCAAGATGCCCCCCGGGAGGCGTAAAATCCCCACGACACTCGTGTCTCCTGCTCGAGTTGTCTCGCGCGCAGTCAAACGTGCGAAGCCTCGCCCTCCGCTCCCAACTGTTCAGGAGGAAGTTATCTTTGCAGCCGCAGCTGAGAAGCAACAATCTCCAGGTGAACCCATTTACATGGACTCTGGAGACGAGTTCATGGACCTCGGATTGGAAAACAAATATCCTTCCAACTTTTCCCCTGAAAACCTTTCCCTCTCTCCAACGCCAGCACCCGTATCGGTAACAGCTACCCAACTGCAATCGCCCAAAAAACCTCTGCGAAGAGATTCTACTCAGGGTATCTCCAGCTCCATCTACGCGTCCACCAAAGACAACGTTGCAATTGAGCAACAACCTACCCCAACTCTCCCACAATCTAGCGCGCGTACAACAGCGCGGATTATCGAACACCCCTCGGCAGCTATGACAAATAATATAGCCGCTTCATTGTTGGCCTGGCAAAATGCGGGAGCCCAACATCTACGTGGTCTACCGCCAACAATCGCTGCGGACCTCAAAGCTATCGTGACGCGAAGTGCAGCACGAGTCATTGCAGGCCTTCCTGTCTTCGAGCAGTCTCAAACTACTGCAAACGTAAAAGTTAGCGCACAGCTAGCCCGACAACTAGAACCACCTGTAAGTTCTACTTACGCAAATGCTGCGAAGAAGAACTTGACCGTACCTATATCCCCTCCAAAGGCTACGCCCAGGGTTACCAGTTCAAAGAAAAAACACATGCCGGACTATAGAGTTATGATACGCCTAGCGCCCGACCACCCTCTGAGATTCCAAGATTCTCTTCTGGTCCGTACAAAGCTGAGAAGCTTTCTCGAAAAACCGGAACTAATCAAGGACATCATGTCGGTCCCGTCTGGGATAGCTCTCGTGGCCCCCTCATCCGATCAGGCCTCCGAACTCATGCAAGCAGCCCTTGCTCTACAGCCAGCTACAGGAGTTGTGCCTATCGAAAGACAGGAAAAACGAGAGAACTTTCTCCTTAGCCCAGTCCCTAAATATGGGTACAATGCTTCCGGATCTCCCGAAGCCCTTTCCGTTGCAGACATCCGGGAAGAACTTGCAGCACCAAAAATTGATACAAAATCAATTTTTTCTATCAGCTGGACACGTAACTCTCTGGTATCCCCAGAATGGGAAGGTACTCTCCGACTGGTAGTCGCAAAGCCAGCTGCAGATAAACTTCCATCCAGCGTCCGCCTATTTGCTCGGCCCGCCAAAATTTGACCGGCTGATAATCGCCCACGCCTCCAAGTCTATCAGCGCTGCCATAGATTCCACAACATCAATGCCTGCACCAGGAGAGTTCGTTGCGGACTTTGTGCTTCAGACTCACACAACGGTCCATGAATGACACCGATAAAGTGTCTTAATTGTGCTGGCCCGCACGTTGCCTCTTCCACTGGATGCCCCACAAGACCCTTCCGAGCTAACGGAGTATTTGTTCGCCCAGACAAGGAGAGAATGCGGGTAATGCTCAAGGAAGGACACAAGTCCTGACTGGCTCTTAACCCTCCGCCTCCCGCTCCGGAACCCCCCGCTGGGTCTCCTTCCACACAACCCTCGTGCACCACGATTCCAGCTCCTGTTCTAACAATAGGCTCGGCATCTAGGTTTGCTCCCCTGATTTCCCGTGAGGAGTCACTATGAGGGTCCGAAATAGGAACCGAAGAAAGCAGAAAACCCCGGGCCTCTGTTGGCACGCCTGAAGGTGCCCTCGCCTTCAGAAAATGGGTTGAGCTGACAAAGTTCTTTGACAAAATCCAAAGAGCCCATCAGATATTTCCATTTGCGATCTAGCGTGGGGCAGATGTTAAATGGAAGGATATATTCTTCTTTTCTTGTTCTGCGGTTGTAATTTAAAACTACTCGTAAGAAAAAAAAGTAAAGTTCCTGGTAGAGGGAAGTTTGCTACAATTAAATTGGAAAGCAGAGTGGCGGGCAGCTGTTTGTTTGTTCATTAACGTGCTAGGTGAAGTAACTACTTTCGCACTCCTACTGGAGCTTGAGCACGAGTAGGGTCGGGCCGGATCAGGTTAACTACCGTGCAGTACAAATGCCTCGTCCCACCTAAATGACCGGAACCATGCCAAAACGCGTCTATGTGTTGAACCATGACGAATTCAGCAGCCCAGAATTGAAATCAATCCAAAAACTTTCACGCAAAATCCCGCATTACAAAAGAAAAACTTCAAAAATCTCCCTTCCATTGTTCTGCCTCAGCCACCGCGCGCCTGAGCCTCGAATCCAATTCCTCTATCCATGCCAAACTACCTAGGCCTTTGATCTATCACCTCCGAGTCACAGGTATCCCTGCCATCCCCCTAGCAGACAGCTGTTTGATTTTTTTTTTTTTAATACATTTGGTCCTAAGCTAAAGCTATGTTTTCCACATTGGGTCAAGGACCGGCGGATCCGGCAGGGCTCCCTGTAACTTTTCCTACAGCCTAACTCGTTCCAACCTCGTGAATCGCTACCAAAAGTGCAGCTGATTGAACAAGAACAAAAAATCACAAAAATCAAAACAACTCCGAATACCAGAAGATTCCTCCATATTGGACCCAGTAAATGCGCTCTTCACACATTCCCTCGTCCGTCACACCTTCCAAATGACAAAATTTATTCAATCTCTGCTGAGAGCGAGAGATGAGTTAGCAGGTACCTTTGATCCAGCCGGTATCCTGCTATTGGTTAGTAGATGTCCCAAAAGGGGACATCGTCGAGGTTGCTGTGTCCTCAAACTTCTTCTTCAGATCCCAGAGCTCCGAGACCTATTGCCTCGGCCATCGAGACATCCTTCGCCGCGGCGATGATCGCCTCTTCGGCCCTTTTGGCTGCAGCCCTAAATCGAGCCACTTTCGCGAACTCCCCTTGCTGGATCTGGTGGATCCGCGCGAGCTGCTCTTTTGTCACCGGTCCCCCACAGTTTCGACAGCGTGTGAGGGCCTTGCACTCTGTTTCGGAGTTCATATTTGATCCGCAGTTCCAGCAAGCCGGAGCGCGGGAGCAACCACGAGTGGCGTAGAAGCCCAAACAGCGTTTTCACTGTTCAATTGATCGACGAGGCTTATGGATGGTAGCCATACCCGAATTGTCGAAAAGGCGGAAGCCCGCACGAGGGGCTTCGTCCTGGTGAAAAAGGGCATGCCAGTTTCGATAAGGTGATCCAGGCCGACATGTCCCATGAGGTCGGACCTGGATTGGATAGGCGCTGGTCGTAAGGAAGATCTCAGCGGTGACACTTGCAGCATCGGCCGCTACGGGGCCGTACTGTGAAACGATACTTACAGGTACGTTCGGTATCTGTAAGGCTACAAGATCCGAAGATGCTTCGAGTTTGGCGTTTTCACTTGCCAGCTTCGGAGAGACATCTAGGATCTCTTGTCGTATTTTTTCGTTCTTTGCTATAATAGCAAAGCCGGTCTTTACTCGATGAATCGAGGTTATATCATTGTAAGAGAGATTAAGCGTGTCCGCTACCTTACTTTTCACAATGTTGTTTGAAAGATTCCGCCATGGGTGCTCCTTTTCCAGGCGAAGGAACAGTCGCTTATCGACTTTCGACTTGGGAGCTTCTTTCTTTTGGGCTCTCGCCGCAGGTCGCAGCACAGCCTTTGCTATAGGAGCTTATTGTAATAACGAGGTCATGAGAAGTCTAAGAATTGTCACAATGGGTGTAGCAGTTAACTTGGGTGGATGTAGGATAGCACTTTAAGTCTAGCGTGAAGAAGACAGATATATATTATAGATCTGCTATATTGATGACTATTGAATATAAGAGTGGAAAAGGTTGATCATATACAGAGGTCTAGCAGCGAGTATTTATACACAAAGACAATACATACAATATACCATCAATAGCAATAACTGCCAACCATTCAGCCATTCAACAACTATGTCATTAGATATACCTGCGTCATATTATCATATAATCATGTATGGTTGAGATACTGGTGTTGTCATTGCTATGTGCCAATGACGTATCATTGACGCAGGGTCGCTTGTCTTGTTGGTTCACTTGCCCAATACTAGCCATTCCAAGTTGTGTGATCTACAAGTGGGTCTGATCACAACAGAGCTGCATTTTGTCGCAGTCCATTTCTGGCTACCGTGGCCCAGGTGATTTTTACAGGCAGCACTGGGACGGCGGGAATTGTATTGCTCCTGTCTTCTGGAGCCCTTGGGGTCGGGTTCGCAGGGCGAGGAGGGAGGACGGGTGGCGTGATGGCCGGGCCCGTGGCCATGTATTGCACAATGGTGGCGCGTAAGTAGACTCTCATCGAGTCTACGAATTGTCTATTTGACCCGTTGGTCAAAGGGAGGAGGGTGGCTTCGACGCTAGAGATGGCGGCGGAACAGAGGGCCAGATTTGCCGCTGTTTCGGCGGCGCGTCGTTGTTCAGCTTCGACAATTGATCGAAGCTCTAGAGGATACTCTGCTTTTGTGGCAGCTTTTGGCTGCGACGTTGATTTTGGCGCTGCTATGGGTGCAGCGTTTTCCGACGGTTTTGACACGGTCGGAGGTGGTTTGGATGATTCTCCAATCTCGTGAGGGACGGAGGGTGGTTGAGGAATTTCCTCAACAGTTTCGACTGACCCGATCATGTCAGTATCGGGTTCAGCGACGGCAGGGAGGGCTTTTTCCTTCCCTTTGATGGAGAATTTGCTCATCTCCGCGCATTTCGGAGACTGGACAAGGCCAGGTAATTGTTCGAGAGCTCCCGGGTGGACTCTCGTGTTGTCCAACTTGGCGTTGGGACGCTTTTTGCGAACTGGAGGCATGGTAAAAATGCCTGAGCTCGATCACAATTCAGAGATGGATGCGACGAGGTCGAGAAGGGAGGAAAGAGGGAAAAAATGAATTTTCGAATTTCTCGAATTTCTCGAATTGTGCGTTTTTTGTTCATTAACGTGTTAGGTGAAGTAACTACCGTCGCACTCCTACTGGAGCTTGAGCACGAGTAGGTCGGGTCGGATCAGGTTAACTACCATAAAGTACAAGTGCCTCGTTCCACCTCAATGACCGGAACCATGCCGAAACGCATCTATGTGTTGAACCATGACAAGTACAGCAGCCCAGAGTTGAAAACAAAACAAAAGAAAGCTTCCTCGCAAAATCCTGCATTAAAAAAGAAAAACTTCAACAATCTCCCTTCCATTGTTCCGCCTCGGCCACCACGCGCCCGAGCCTCGATTCCTATCCCTACTTCCATGCCAGATCACCTAGGCTTTCGTTCATCACCTCCGAGTCACAGGTATCCCTGCCATCCCCCGGCCAGCCTCCGCATATGTTCCGCTCTCCTGGACGTAGTCCCTGAATAGTTGCCACCTGCTTGATCCGAGCATTGTTTCTATAGCTGGCGCCCTTCGCTTTCCGCTTTTCAGCCGCCATGTTGCCAGTGCCTTTCGACACTGAACAAGGTGACCAATTGATTTTTCCCCCCCACACTTGCAGTGAAGTGTAGCGTCAGTGTGGTTGAAGCGGCGATGATATGCCGCAAAGTCTCCATGTCCAGTTCGGGTAGCGATCAAGCGTGCGAAGACTGCCCTTGATAGCGCTAGCTCTGGCGGTTTCTTGCGTCGCATCTCGAGTTCGAGGTCGGCATAATGTCTGGGGCGATTCGAATGCCACCAGTCTGTAACCATCTGCCTGGCTAGTTCGTGAGCTTTCCTTCCGGAAGAGGCGAGGGTCTTCACCCCATGTGTTGTCCTCGTATCGTCCGACGAGTTAAGCTCTCTTCGAGCGAGCTCATCAGCCATTTCATTTCCTACCAGCCCTTTGTGGCCCGGAATCCATCCTACTTTAACAGGTGCTTCTGCTCTAGCGACCATTTTGCAGAACTTTCGAATCCTCCAGGATGATGAGCCTGTTGTTCCCGTTAGTAAGGCCTGGACAGCCGCAGAATTTTCGAGCAGAATATAGATGGCGCTACGACCACGATCTCGCTTCCTGCTAGCGATTGCTTCAAGAGCAGCTAGAGCTTCATGAACCTCCGCGTCGTAGACCTCCGCATTGGTTATTTTGCCTGAGCCGCTTTGCTCAATTGTCGTACCTGTGCCACTGATAAAGGTCACAAAGGCCCATGACACTTTGTCGGTGGACGCCCCAGAACCATCACTGTACATGCAGAGACAGTCGGGTGGGAGTGTAGGCAGCCACTCTCTTATGAACTTGGCAGCCTCTTTCTTACTTGTCCAGCAGGGAATTGGCTGAGGGGGGACCGGAGGTCGGAGCGGTGGAGGTAGTTCAGCCTCTGGCAGAAGTCGGTACATCCTCTGGACCCTCGAATCATGAACTCTGTCCAGACCAAGTCTGGTTTTGTTGCATGTCTTTGTTGAGCGGATTGGTTTGCAAAAGCTTGTGGCTGTTAGGCACAGATTGTATCACTTGGTGAAGCGAGTGGGAAAGTAAAGGAGTCTGTAAATCTGTCGTGGAGAGTTGTTAATTACTCCCACTAGGACACAGAGTGCTATATAAACTATATTTTGTAATAATAAAATCTAGTGGTTGGTATTTACGTCAAAGCGCATTAATACTAACCTCACAATTAATGGGAGATTAGTAATGTGTATTCTACACATCCCTGTCTTTACCATAATTGGAAGCACCAATTTCAACAGTCTTTAGTCCAAGTCGGTGGCGAGCGCTGTCTGTGCTTTCCGTGGCCCGAAGTCGAAGCGGATGGTACTCATCTAGTCTTCGGATTCGTGCGGCAGTCTTGAGCCTGCGTTCCTCGAGTAGAATGTGTGCAGGTGGAATGCCAGTCTCCCTTCTCAGGGCTGCGATAGGCATGGTGCGCCAGGTTGGTAGAGCCACGCGAATTCCTAAGGCAGAAGTTTGGTCAATAACTTTGCACTGTCTCTTGTAGGAATTACGCGTCACACCCCGATATGTTTCCCTGGTTGGCCCCGGGTACCAGGATTCAGCTTCGTGCATCGCGATTGGCAGGACTACTGTCGGTATATCACCGGTAGATTATTGTGCTAGCACGAGAGGTTTGAAACAGGTACGAAAAAGTGTGTATGTGTTCTCTCTCAATTACCTTCCTGCCAAATAGCAGTTCCCCAGCACTTCGCTAATTAAATCACATGACTTAAGTCTCTATCTACGTAATCAAAGCCAATATTCATACACTGAAAACTCTTTAAAGTGATGTTTTTAACCAATAAGAACTTTGGTCTGGCCGGTTGCCATACTCCTCGATTCTACTTTCGCTCGACCCACCCTTCCAATCTGACTGTCAATTCGTTCGAGTCAATGAGCTTATTTAAAGCTGAAGTCGCATTTACCTTTGTCATAGAGTCTGCTGGGTTATCCTTACCGTTTATCCATCGTATCTCAGCAAGTTCTTTACGTTCGTATGATTCACGAATAGCCATGACGTCAATCATCAGTCGCTTTTCCTTAGTGGTTCCGAGTTTCACTAGGCATTCGTATAGACTGCGGCTATCGGTGCAAACTATCAACGGAACCATCGGTAGAGCTAGTTGATCCATGATTTGGTTGACTGTCATACACAAGGGGATTGCAATATCAATACCATTGGTCATGGCATATAGCTCCGACGCTAGTACAGCTCGAGTCACTCTTTTGCACTTAGTTGAGCTCCAATGGATTATATTACCGCAGAAAGTGAATTTATTCTCACCAAATGTTTCGTTCCCAAGAGTGATTACAAAACCTATTTGTGAGGTAAGGTCTTTGTTATTGGCAAATGAACCATCAACCCAGCAGTAAGCTTTCAGCTTGTCAATATCTAGACTAATGTATCTTAATCCACGGTTGACGTCTTTCTGTTGTTCTCTAAGTGCGCTATTGAGATCATTAATTTCTTGATCTTCAGGATTTTGAGATTGGGCTGCTCTTGATAATTTGAAGGCAACAAGTGGTTGACAGTTCGAAGAAATCCATGCTCCAAGCGCTCTTTGTCTCTTGTAGATATCGAGTCTATTGGGGTCTTGAAGATTGACAAGCTTGATCTTCTTGCCTTGACCATTAGGTTCTATGTGTAAAGCGTTGTCTCGAAGAGTGATTAATAAACCATTAAAATGAAGGGGGTTTTTCTCAGATAGGCGTTCAATGGGTTTCGCGGGAAATTTTGCCTCTATTAGCTTAGCGTCTTCTAATCTCAGGAATTCTTCGGTTCCAAGGAAGAGAGTATCATCGACTTGCATTCCTGAAATGCTGAATGGCTTGCTGTGTGTTACAAGTAAGCACGGGTCAAAACAGGATGATTTCAAAGCGAGTTCTTTTGTCAAGTACTTAATCCAGGTGTCGAACCAATGGTTGCCCGCCTCTGGAATTCCATACAGAGGTTTCACAACGTGCATAAGAGTACCTGGCGGTAGGTTCTTTGCTTGTACTATTTCCGGAGAAGGCCAGCAATATATGTCCCGAATAAGATGGGTCCTTGAGTGTGTATACGCTTGCTGTATGTCTCGAAGAAACAAAATGAGGCCGAATTGTCTGATCAAGCAAATTGCAAAGCAGAAAATAAGTCGTTGGCTTGCCCGTTGTACAGTAGGCGACTGGGTCAAGACCAAGGATTTACCTTCATCGTTGTATGCCTGTACAACTAGGCGAGATTTTTCGAAGGGCGTAGATGTTTCCTTGCCTTTAATTCCCTTGACAATTCTACATTTGTAGATACGCTTTCCTAATATTAAATTGTTCGAAGGTATGAATTGGAAGACATCATTCGCCAGCAGGCTGTCTATTTCCTTTTTGGTTGAAGCGAAAAATGGTGGTCCGGGAGTTTTAATGAGACCCTTTGAACGTAGGTCAAGGGAGAGTTGAATTGCTTCTTCATTTTGAGATAGATATAGATGAGATTGTATTTCGGGGCTAATGTTGAGGTGATCTTCAGTCTGGTATTGGCCAGTGAATCTACCATCTCTTTGACTGCGTCTTAGTTGAAGTGATGGCATTGAATCATTTTCTAAATTGATTTCTGGATTTAACGATGGTAGGTCTGAGCTAGCGTCACGTTGGGTATTAGGGTCTTCGTTATCTTCAAACCATTTGTTAACTGATGTTGATCGAAAGTTTTTCTTTTCCCCATTTATTAGCACCGTTATTGTCTCACCTTCCTTGTTGTACAATTCAAACGGTCCTGTCCATTTTCCTCGTGTATTCTTCGTTGCCTCGCGCCACACTCGAACTTTACCTCCCACAGGAATATCTTCAAGGTGAGTATGCCGTGGTCCGTTCCGCATATTTTTAGCTAGATTGATAAGCTGTGTGGCGCGATGTTTTTGGAGTTCGTCCATTGCCTTTTGCATAGCGTCCGCTCTTTGTTTTGATACTGGCGCGGGAGCATCGTTCCAAGTAATACGGGGATAAGCACCAAACGCGCAAAGAGTTGGTACAAGGCCATCTGGACCAGCTGAGTCGTTAAGTGCTTTTACAGCCATTTTAAGGATTGAATGACGGTCGACATTTTGCCCGGAAAATTGTTGTTTGAAAATGGTATAAGCCCGGCGAAGATTTTTGTGGGCCTGCTCAACTTTTCCAATAGAATTGTGCGCTTCTATGGGAACTTCAACAACGCGGGTCTTCCATCCCGAGGCGGTTGCACGGAATTCTGCGGATGCGAAGTTCTTGCCGGCATCGTGGATTAAATTTTCGGGTGGACCAATGTAGACATTATTCCAACAGCGTTCAATTGAATTACAAGTAGAGATAGCCCCTTCTTTGTCAGGCCCAGTAAGGAAATCTGCTGATCCTAAGTTAGTTCCAGCGTCTATTAGATGTACAGCCGGTCCGTCTTCTGGATGCATTACGTCGACGTAGACTGTATGATTGAATGGAACATCTTTATTAGTGAGGGTAAATTTGAATCGTAGAGGCCGATGAGCGTTTAGCTGACAGTCATTGCAAAATTTGGATATCCGGTCAATGATTTTTATGTCAATGTCATGACCAGCTCGCCGAAAAATTTTCCACATTCTAGAAGCTGATGGATGTCCCCATCGACGGTGACATGTCCTAATTTGTTGTTCTGTTAAGTAACAAATAGGTTCATTATTAGATTCGTAAATAAATAAAGACTGGAAGTGGCCGAGTGTCATCCATAGATGGCCGTATTTTCGAATGAGAGCTGCTACTGGCTTTTGGTTTTTGATCATGACGTTTTTCTGCACATCAGGTGTGACACCTAATCGTGTCATGTCTTGTAAGCCGAGCAAAAACGGGGTATTGCAGGGTAAAATGTGAAACGTAACTCTGCCGACGGGCGTATCCAAATTAATAGAACCAATAGAAATAAAAACGCCGTCACCAATTCCCGATATTTTTACCTCTCCAGCCCTTGTTCTATCGACCTTTAACTCCTTTTGTAAATGCTTAAGTGCTTTGGCTTGTCCAACTCCAACTGTGGAACGACCCGCTGCACCTGTATCAACCAAAACGCCATGGAAAACTCTTTCATCGTATCTTTCATTATAGTCATTACCAATAGAAAATACATTTCTGAATAAATGAAAAACTGCAGGGGTATCTGTCTCCAAATCGAAGCTTTTATTGACACCAGGAAAATCGAAGTCTAGTGATGCAACTGTTATTAACATTTTTTCTTCTTGTTTTGATGCTGCATATTTCGTTTTTGGTGCTGTAAATTTGTGGAGAGTTGTTAGGTCTTGAAGGTAGCCCGCGACATTTTTCCCTCCAATTTCTGAAATAAGAAAATTTTGACTTTCTTCTTGGTAACAGTATCCATCCTCAGATTCTGGCTCGTCAGTGAGCTCGTTTACAGATAAAAAATGGTGTAACTCAGCGTCTAGAGATTCTCCTTCGAATTGCAGGACAAATTGTTGTACGGCGTTTTCGTCTTTTGAGGGGTACGTCTTTTTAATTTTTTCAAACGCTGCTCTCTGCTCTTCCGGTGTGTGTTCAGAAGACCAACAATTTGTCTTTTTACACACAATGCAGCGTTTATTCCAGGTTGACTTTACCATACTAGGTCCTGATCCTATTTTTCTTCTTCCACGAAAATTTTGGCTTCCTCTACCTGTACTACTTACTCTCACTGGTTGGTACTGCCGCTCAGCTAAATAAGAGTTATCAAAGCTATTATGTTCAACGTGACTGAGCTGATGATATTGAGAAATTGATGTGCCGGATAGTGATAATTGCATAAATCTCGCTCGTATATCTGCACAAACACCTTCTGCTGTTTTTGCCGGAGAGAATAAAACAAAGTGTAGGTCTGCAACTCCAGAGCAAGCATTGATAATTCTGGTTCGCAATGCAGCATCACCAGCGTGGGATTCGAGTCCCCTTTGAACACGACGAAGTTCTTTTTCGAGATTGTTGAAAGCTTGAAGTTTATCTGGACTTTTCCGCATTTCTTCAATTAAATTGAGAGTGTTCCAAATTGTTTCACGTCTGTTTACCCAGTGGACTGTTTCATAGTGTGATTTGATAATGTTACATCGCTCGTCGAAAGATAAATTTTCATCGTGCAATGTGAGATCCAGATATTTTTCACTGGCATCGCCGGTAAACATTATGGTTAAAGCGTCCTTCAGGTACTTCTTCTCGACACAGGCGTTATTACAGTTGTTGAGAAAAATCTTTCGCTTGTAATCAAAGCTATCAGTCCCATCACTGTACTTGTCTTCTTCTTTATACATCCTCACGAGGGATTCTAGTTGTCTACTCTTGTGCAGTGGGCGATCTTCCCAATGTGTCTCATTTCTATGGGTAGTTGATGGTAGAATTACTGGAGTTGATGATGGTGATGATGTAGGGTTGTGTGGTTTTCCGCTGCTTTTGCTGTAAATTGCAGCATAGTTGCTGTCGTCAGTGGTTTGTCCACTCCTTTCTTTTCCCTTTCCTTTTTCTGCTTCAGTTTGATCTTTTATCCGCTCCTTGTTATCAACTCTAAAATCTTGGTACTTTTTATACTCTGCGGTGGCCCCAAGTATGCTTTCTTCTTCAACGTAGTTTGGATCTTTGGGATCGCATCGTGTGCTTACGCCAAAAGGGTTTTTCTTCCTGTAGTAAATAAGTTCTTCAGGAGTCCATTCATGAAACTCCTCCCTCTTCACTTCTGTGGCTAGTTGTTGATCGATATGTTTCCCTTTTGGATTTGGTGTCATGTATACTCCACGAGAAATTAGGAAGTCTCGGAATTCCCTCCTAAGATCTGAATTGATCTTGCTGAACTGGTCTACGTCCCAGTTTTCGAAATCCTCTAACCATCTTTCCCAAAGCGAGTCATCTTTTGCACCTTTGGCTTTATATAACTCCAGTCTGTTTTTGACATATGCTGTGATCTCTTCCGTAGTCCCCAGTGATTTTTGTTCTGCTGATGATTTAGACTTTTTTTTTTTTTTTTTTTTTTTTTTTCAATAGTTAATTGCGTGATTGACGCGAAGCAAGAAGAGCGAATACTTAGTGCTTAATTGACGGGGTGCGTTGATGGACGCAGAAGCAAGAAGAGCGAATACTTAGTGCTTAATTGACGGGGTGCGTTGGTGGACGCAGAAGCAAGAAGAGCGAATACTTAATGCTCCTTGGGCTTGACACGTCGGAGCTCAGTTCAGACAAGGTCGACGACTCCAAGGGACGTTCCTTCGATTGGTAACCGCGTACAGATCTGTGACCGATGTTACGGATCACTGATCAGTGTCGGTATATCACCGGTAGATTATTGTGCTAGCACGAGAGGTTTGAAACAGGTACGAAAAAGTGTGTATGTGTTCTCTCTCAATTACCTTCCTGCCAAATAGCAGTTCCCCAGCACTTCGCTAATTAAATCACATGACTTAAGTCTCTATCTACGTAATCAAAGCCAATATTCATACAACTACCGTGCGGATCACTGTGGTTAGTAAGTCGGGTCTTGGTCCCTGAGTACACTGAGTGAGTCGCCGGAAGTGTTGCACTAGCCGCATTGCTTTACTGGTCCACTTTGCGACGTAGCTTTCGAAGGTTAGACCGCGATCAAGGTGTACTCCGAGCCATCGGATATCGTCGGATACTTGTACATCGCGAGTGCCTACCCTTATAGCCGGAAGATCGTGACCCCTGGATCTTGGGCCGACGAAGTAGACTGCTTCGGCCTTATCTGAGTCGAAAGAGACGGCATTATCAGCGGCCTACCCTAAGACTGCATCGACTTCTCTCTAGACAGCTACTGCGGCTTCAGTTGGAGTTGAGCCTATGCCGAGGATGGAAACATCATCTGCATAGCCAAATATCCAACTACTGCCTCTCACGACTTCGGCCATGTAGAACAGGAAAAGAACTGGGGAAAGAGGCGATCCCTGTGGCAGCCTGCATTTTAGGAATACCGGGTCAGTGACTCCGTCTTAGTGTCGTACGAGAGCGGATCGTTCTTGTAGGAAGGACTTTATCCAGGTGATAGCTGGTTTAGGACACCCCATCTTGTTCATCCTCTGCAGCAGCCGTCCGTGTAGTACAGCGTCAAATGCACCCTGTACGTCCAGAGTGACAAGAACTGCTTTCTTCTGCCTCTTCATTGCATGCTCCACATCGTGGATAACGCATGAGACAAGGTCATTAGCTGATCTGCCGGAGAGTGCTCCAAAAAGCTGCTGCGGCACGGCCTTGTACGAAATGGCGGTGTAAGCCATGCGCCTTGCGACTAGTCTCTCAAGACCTTTGCCGAGAGAGGATAGCAGTGCAATGGGCCTCCATCCTTTAGCTGTACTGAGATTACGGCCAGGTTTGGGGAGAAGAATTACTTCCGCTAGCTTGAATGCCTTCGGGAAGTGGTTCAGTCGAAGTGAGCCCTCAAAGAGTACTCTCACTGCGTGACAAATTGACGGCCAGGCTGTCCTAAGAAGCCGTACAGAAATCGCGTCTGCTCCGGGAGCTTTATTTTGGCAAGCCGTGCTAACCCACCTGGCTTCTTCGTCCGCGACGCTTGAGACCCATGGAAGGTTTCCGAGTCCTAGCTCGAGGTGTTCGGTGTCCACGTCGTTTTGGCTGGTGAACCGGCCGAGAAGGAGATCGCGCAATAGAAGTGCACGCTTTCCTGGGTCCGAAACAAAACAATCGGGAGTTTGGAGTGGTGGAGTAGCAGATGTAGGTTGCGGCTTTGCCCAACGTGCCATCCAATACATGTCGACGTCAGTTGTGGCTTCGGAGAACTTCCGCTGCCAGTACTGGCGTTTCGCACTGTTGCGCTACGGTTATTTTAGGTTTACCTGAATTGACTCATAACATGACTCGGGTCGGAGAAGTTAATGCTGATACGTGATGCATATCAAGGAAAATATCTTTTTGTTCGGATTTTACATCACTCATACTTTGAATTGGGTTTATATTTATGTTTCCGATGATATTCTCATCTTATCTGTCCAGAGCACGGTTTGGTATGTTTCGGTGGTAGCATTATTGCCAGCAAGTTATCTAGTAGGGTTTTATATGAGGAAAATTATGTATTTTAGATACTCGATAGCCAGAGAATAGAGAGACAACCCTTCGATGATTTGTTACCTTCTACTCCCATTTCCAAAATAGTCCAACACGCACTTCTGACTATGCGACGGAAATCTTTTCTGCTCTCTTCGTCCCTGAATATCCTGTATTCGCGTTTGGCTTGTGCGCGCTCTATCGTCCACCAAGGTGCCGTCCTACCCTTCTTCGCACCCCCGCGTCTTCCGGTAGCCCTAATTGCATTGCTAATGGTTTGGACCAGCTTATCAGCGAGGTTGTCTACCGCGCTTATTGAGTCCATTGGCTGTAGCCCTATTCCATGAGCCCATCTAATAAGCACCTTGGCAAAGTCTTCGAGGGCGTTGTCTGTCACTCGGACTGGTTGACCAGTTTTGATTACAGCTCTGGCTTTCGAGTTTGGACGCGGAACGTCCCCCGCAAGAGTTCTGTGATCCGATGTCGAGTCAAGCTCTATCGAAATATCTACAAGGGCACCAGCGTTAGACCAGACCAGGTCGAGTGTGTTTCCAAAATCGTGTGTTGGGACGCCCGTTGTGGAAGATAGGTCCATGCCGTGCTCGAACATCCACTCGGTGAGCACCTGGCCGTCACCGTGTAGCCTAGTGGCCATTGGCTGCCAGTCGGTGTGAACAGCATTGAAGTCTCCGCCAATAACTGTAGGCCTAGATGGAGCCCATGATAGCAGCGGCAAAAGGTCTGCTCCAGGAGCGCGGTATAAGGAGACAAATGTGACTCCTTCTACCGTTATTGCAGTGAGATCTGGTGATGTCTCGCAGATTGCTTGCTGTTGGCAGTTGATCCCCTTTCGCGTGTTGATGGGGGAGCGTGGTCTTGAAGAGTTGGCAGAGGCATGGGGAGGCAAATGCCTATCAAATCCGGGATGCGACTTGGTGAGCCAGAAGCCGTCCTTGTGTTGAGTCCAGGGTTCCTGGATAAGAAGAACATCGGTTCCTGAATCCCAAGCGGATTGCAGGATGATGTCCGTAGCCGGGTCTCCTCTGCCCAGATTAGCGCAGAGGAACGAGATTGTTGTTGCCGTTTTTTGAAGCTCGGTTGGGTTGTGGTCCCTTACGGGCATTGAGCAACGTTTATATTCTCGTTTTCAGCAGTAGCCTCGGTGGCATTCTGCTTTGCTTCCATCTCTCTGATCGAAGCATTCCTTTCTTTCTGACCCTGCTCGCGGATCACCGACAGCTGGTCTCTTGTGCGCTGTACCGTTTTGCCAGCAACCCGCGTCGGCCTAGCCATGCAGTTAGGCTCGACGGCAGAGTGTGGTCCATGGCAGTTTATGCATCTCGGGATAGCCTGTTTGCAATCGGTGGCCTTATGCTCGACAGAGCCGCATCGTGAACAGCGTTCTGCTTGCGAGCAGATCTTTGTAGGGTGGTGTCCCCAACATCGGTTGCATTGAGCAATTTTTGGCATGCGCTGGAGTTTGTGCAGCCGACCACTTTCTTCAAATAGTCGTTCACCAAGGTTTGGTTTTCCTGACGCATAATGTAGCACCCAGTCTGTTGATGGCCTTGCCATGCTAGTCGCAAAAGCGCGAGCAGATGTTGGTCTGACGCCGGTCTTGAGGGTGGCTTATTCGATCACCATTTCTGGCGTGACTGGCACTGGTCCCTCGAGGGTATATAGCCTGTCTGGAATATTGTGTGCAAGCACTGATATCCAATTGGACGCGGCTTCCAACTTCATTTCAGACCTGTCTAGGGTATTTGCTCCTGTCAGTAGCGCGCTTCTTGCTCCTTCCCCGTCAGCTTGTATGGCAAATCCAGAATTCACAACTGTGACTTGTCTGATTGATGAGTTAGCCAGGCGTAGTTTACTAGCCAGGCTTATTTTTATGAAATGTGGAGACATGAGTCTCCACAGGTGATCCGGTTTGAGCTGTAAGAATACGCGCTTGTCAGCTTTTTCCTGCATCATTGCTGATGCCTTGGGTTTCGATGTGGGCGTGTGGCCAGTGGTTGTTTTTGTGGCAGCTGTGGTTGCTGGCTTAGCCTTTTAACGCACCACCTCTGTCCAGGATCTCTCGGGAGTCTGGTTGGTGGTTTGTTCTGTCCCATGGTTAGGGATTGGTGTCGCAGAAGCAGCGGGTGGTATGGCTGCTCCTAATCTCGTGTTTTCCCTGGCGAGGATCTGTACAGGACGCACGACGCTTGCAATAGTCTTCTTCCTCGACTCTTTAGCTGTCTCGAGGCGAGGTTTGATGATGTGGCCACTTGCAGCTTGAGCTGGTGCTGTGGCTTTGGGAGTGGCTGAATTGCCCCGCAGAATTTATGTGATCCGGCTTTGAAGAGCCAAACCGGTGAGTTCGATGGCTTGTCGGAATTCTTCGTCTGTTGTCGATTCGAGCAGGTTGCAGAACCCGCTTACAATTCGCTCTGCTTCCGCAAAACGTTCCTTGAAAGCCCTCGCTTGTTCGGCGAGAAAGTTGGTCATGTTGACGGCCGTGGGGTTTGGGCTCGGGTTTGGAGAGTGCTGTTGACTCGCGCAGCAGACTGAGTCTGGTGTGGTGTTGTGTGGTGTAGGCGGTAGTGTGTATTGTGGATTGTTGAGATTCATTTCGACGTCCTGGCGCGTCGCGTGTTGGGTGGGGAGAGGTGGCTAGGAGCCAGCCTCTGCAGAGGACTGGGGCGGCATAGGTGATTGAGAAATGTAAGTGACAGTAAGATGTCGTAAATGGAATGCAATATAGTCACTTTGGATTGCCGGGTTGCAAATGGTGTGTGGTGGACAGCTGGTCGGACTCTTTTATAATTTTTAGGTGCTGTAGTGCGCGCTAGAGCGTCGGGTAGTTCTGTAGGGACTGGGCCGTCCAGTATGTGGCAGTAGTCACGAGCTGTAGATAAGCACAACGTTAAATTCAATCATAATCAAAATCAAAAAAAATCTAGATAGCGCCGTAGCTAGTCTCCTTTAGGAGTGATCTATGGGTGAGTGTAGCGATCGGTGGTATCCAATTTATCATTAACCTGTTTCCATTTCCCTGGCTCTGCAAGCTACACTACGTGGATGACAATTTACTACTAATGTGTAAAGCCCATTCATGACAGGAGGCTCACCACAAATAATATTCTGTGATGGCTGGTTTTATTTTGGCGCTAGTGTGACGGCTGGTTCCTGTAGCCTGTGTTGGCTAACATAGGCTTGGTCCGATTTAGGGTGCGCACAATCAATTGATTTAATATTTGAGCATCGGAATCTGCATAGCATCCAATTCAACAGTGCAGCTCAACATGGCACTACTTGTCAGTGAGAAGCTATTGACTGGGAACATACGAGATCGGACACAATCTCCTCAATTGATAGTGCAATGACGTCGTAGAACATGAGGCTATTTTATATATATACATGTGTAGATAGATCTTGTAGTAGTTCTCTCCTTAGGATTATTATCTTCTACCATCAACCACATAGTTGCTCCAGCACCTGTCCTCAAATCCGTGACAATATTGCAGATAAAGTCAAGGCCAAAGTTGCAAAAGGCGAGGTGTCAAAAGAATTAGCTCCCAAATCAAAACATGTACAGGGACAAGGAAACGGAGCAATAAACATGGTCACTAGCTCAAAGTTAATTGAAGATAAGGAAGCCGAGAGCTCTATTGTCAAACAGATTACCCTAAATTTAAATGTTGTATCATAATGTTTAGGTTGAGTAGTTTACAAGCAAATAAACTGGGCTGATGCATCAAGGGTTATAACTTAGTCATGCAAATGTTACTGTTGGTATCACAGGTAACAATTGGATCCAATCAAGGGGTCTGATGTCAGTATATGTCAATGATATCTATTCTTTTTATCTAAGGAGATGGCGATGCTGTATCTATATGATTACATAATTAAGCTAGAATTACACGTGATTACGCCAAGTCTACAGATATACTCCAAACAGTTACAACTAGCGACTAGATAGATGGCCAATTTCATACGCACAACTCCCTTGTTGTTTCACTTTCTCTATTGCCCATGATAATGTAACAGCCAATTTCAGAACTATGTATGTAACGGAGATTTGAGCAGTTTGCATGGGAAATCTAATAGTCAGTCTATATTTGGAATAAGTAGGATACTCAAGATGTATATAGTACCTAGATAGATTCCTCATGGGAGAGGATAATCAATTCAATCAACTCTGAGAGAGATTCATACTAGTATTGTCATGGGACCTATATTTCTCGCTTATGACCTGATCTATAAGTCACATGACGCACAATTATCTTACTTATCTGTATGATTGATGCTAGTGCAGGAATGAAGAATAAGTATCTAAGTAGTTGCACTCTAGGATAGATTGTGCAACGTCTTATTAATATATTCTTACCCGTATTTCGTCCTCTCGTACCTCCGATCTGCTTCTGACTCCGTTCCAACGAGACCTACCCGTGATAAGTATCACTTTGTTTAACATCTGTGAATGGGTCTCCTTTCATTATAGACGCTGTTATCAATGGAATATATTCAATTCCTACCCTAATTGACAACGGATTCAAATATCTAGCTACGGTAGGTAATTCCTTGGTACTTAAAGCTAAGATACCTCGAATAAAAATAACTCTACAAAAGCTTACTGAGGTTACAAAGAATCAGAACAACAATGATTCTATAACGGAAATGGTCAGAATGGAACTTGATTTTGATGGGTATTGTCGGAAATTCTGACTCTCGAATTTAGGACTCAATCATTACCTGTTTCGTCTCAGGTTCCCGACAAGATCGACTCTCTCTACAAATGTCCTGAGTACGCTAATCGCGCCTACTGTCGCCTATACGTTTGGATATTTACGTACTACAGTGTACCTTGGCTCATCATGGTAGATGAGAGGTGGTTAGTCATCACTAGGTTTGACAGGCACACGAGGCTAGCGGGAATTTCTCCCTTAGATGTATATATAAGTCCAATGTTCCCATAGTTGTAAAATATTAAGTCTTCTTTACTTCATCATATTTATCCATATAATATTGTACAGAGTATATTTTCCAACAGGTATCAGTGTACCTTATATGCGTACGTGATACCAGATCTATCTCATGATCTAATACTCGGAAAACCATGGATGGAGCAAGAAGATGTTATCTATAATGCAAGGGACCATTTTATGGATATTGGAGAAGCTATTTTGGATGATCAACCACTGAGAGTGTGGGAAAAGGGTCAAAAAGAAAATATTGATTTGTCTTACCTGACAGCACATATCAAAAGTTTGTCGGCAGGAGTATTCCTTGCAACAGTTAGAAAAGCTAGGAAGTCAAGGGCTGGCACAACCTAGATATTTTCTGTTACACTTGTAGATATTCAGAAAACACTTGCACCATCAAAGAAGTCACCGACAAATTTGGATAGGCTTCCAGATCACTGCAAAAAATTTGCGGACCTTTTTGGGAAAGATATAACAGACAAACTTCCGCCTCATTGCCAAGGAGGTGATCACGAGATAAGGCTCGAGTCTGATAAATAAATACAGTGGGGACCCCTGTATAGAATGTCAAGGGATGAATTATTGGTACTGAGAAAGACTCTGACGGACCTTCTTGATAAAAGTTACATTTGAGCAAGTAGTTGTTTTACTTGGTATATGAAATAGGAATGTACACTTGCGCTGGAACAGCTAAGATAGTATGTGGAGAGATGTCTTCATTAATGTGCAGAAGTGAAGTGACTATGATAATTATTATGTTACAGATTGAGGGAAGCTCGTCCCTTATCCCCTAGCTTGTTTCCCTGTAGACCAATCACGTTATCAGTATGCAGCTCACCAAAGTGTGCAACCAACTGAGCAGCCATGCCATTTATCCTATATCAACAACCCATCTCTCATACTGCACACATTCCTACTTGTAATGTCGTTATGTAGAGACTGGATCTCCTTCATGTGCCATGATGCCATGCTGCCATAATAACTACCTATACACCAGCTACTAGATCTACCATACTACATAGCTGAGCATAACAGTAGTTCTCCAGCAGGAGCCCCAGTACTTTTGTTCGGAAACCAGGTGGAGGTCTGCAATTTTATGTTGACTATTGTGCCTTGAACGCTATTTCAAAGGCTGATTGCTACCCGCTTCCGTTAATTAATATCAAACTGTGGATAGTTTGAAGGCGATTAATGTCAGATATAAAGTTTAAGGGGTTAGGTTTACAAAGCTTGGAGTTACTTGTTTCGAAAAAAGGTGTTTCGCTTGAGCTGTAGCAATAAGAACTCTATCTGTTCTGACCAGAGATGTTTCGTTCCAAACCATGAGAAGCTTGGTCTATGGGGACAAGTTGGGGACACAAAGAGCATTTGCCATTTTCTAGACGTACATAATCTAGATAGTATCAGTAAGAGAAATGGCAGCCAGGAATTAATTGACACTTTTTACTTTTACTTCATACATTTTTCAATTGACTCGTAGAGTCTAACAATTAAAGAGACACTAGCCAAACTGAGTAAAGCTAAATGGTTCACTGAGCTAGACGTACAATCTGCGTTTCATAAGTTGCGCATCAAGGAAGGCAACAAATGGAAAACAGCTTTCCGAACTCGATTTGGATTATTCGAGTGGCTTGTCATGCCGTTTGGACTGAATGGGGATCCGGCATCTTTCCAGAGATACATTAACGAAGCTTTGCGTGAGTACCTCGATGATTTCTGTTCGGCTTATGTGGATGACGTTCTCATCTTCACCAACGGAGATGAAGAGCAACATCAAAGACACGTACAGCTGGTACTTGAAAAGCTTCAGAAAGCTGGTCTAGGATTAGATATTGACAAGTGTGAGTTTAGTGTCAAAGAGACAAAATACTTGGGCTTTATAATATCTTCAGAAAGTGGGAACTCCTCGGTCAAGATGGATCCAGCGACGGTTCGGGCAATATCAGAATGGCAAGCACCCACAACGACAAAGGGACTGAGAGGTTTTTTGGGGTTTGCAAATTTCTACCGTGGCTTTATCAAAGGATTTTCAAAAATTTGCGCCCCCTTAACATCTCTAACAGGCAAAGGTACACCCTGGAAGTGGGGCGCTGAACAAAATGAAGCATTTGAATTGCTAAAGGAAAAGTTTGTAGCAGAGCCTGCTCTAGCTCAATGGGATCCTGATCCCGAAACTATGTTGGAGGCGGACTGCTCCGGTTATGCCCTTGGTGGATGCTTGTTACAGAAGCAAGAAAATACCACATGGAAACCAGTGGCATAATATTCTCGGAAGCTGAGTGGAGCAGAAATGAACTATGAAATTCATGACAAAGAACTCCTAGCCATTGTAGCAAGTATGAAAGAATGGGACGCAGAGCTGAGGGGTCTAGCGCACACTTTCACTATTTTAAGTGACCACATGAACCTAAAATATTTCCTCACCACGAGACGGTTGATAGAGCAGCAAACTCGATGGGTTGAATTCCTATCGAGATTCAGGTACACACTGGTGTATAGGAAATGGGTAGATAGCGAATGTCCGGATGCACTCTCAAGAAGGGACCAGGATAGACCAGTGGAAGGCGACCCTCGACTCTTGAGCCGCGAACGCCAAGCTTTAACCCCAATTAACGCTTCAAAGTTGTGTATAAATGGTACTTGTATTGCAGAAGGCCATGAAATATTTTTCAATGAAGACTTACAGGAGCTTTGGGATCAAGCAGTAGAAAGCGACAAAACATATATTAAAGTTGTGAATGCGGTGCAAAGCGGAGAGCGTGCGTGGCCTAATGACCTCAAGTTACATATAGAAGATTCAGAAGAGGCTAGTCAAATTAAAGCAACGATCGCTGCATGCAAATTTGACGAAGCTATGGGAGTAGTTAGATATCAAGGGCGAATATTGGTACCTCTTTTTGAGCCTCTTACAACAGCCCTTATACAGAGCATTCATGACTCAGCCGTCGCTGGTTGTCCTGGAAGAGATGCAACGCTTGCCCAAGTTGCACGAGAATATTTTTGGCCTGGAATAAGCAAATCAGTCAAGCGGTTCTGTAAAAATTGCCATTTATGTGGAAGATCATCAATCTGATGACATCAGAAAAAAGGACTTCTTAAGCCACTGCCAGTGTGAGGGTCCAGATAGAGCACGAGCTAGGAGATGACGAAGTCGAATCAAATAGATATTCAAATCAGGATTATAATATAAAGGATTCTAAACTAAGGAAGAGAAGGGAAAGAAAGCAGCTACAGCTCTATAGCTGTACATAATTTACACCTGGCCCGTGCGTTCCATACCGGGTAACTCCTTATACTACAGACTAATTGTTATGTCATTGCACCCCTACTCATTACTATGATGCAGGGCCGTCACAGCCAGTACTCAATAGATTTCATCAAGAGCTTTCTATAGACTTCAAGGTAGAATTACTAAACTCAAATGGAGCAACAAACATTATGGTAATTACTGATAGATTGTTAAAATTGGTGACACTAGAGGCCATGGAGAAAATGGATTCAGAGTCTTGTGCTGAGAGATTTCTGGAATGTCATTGGCGTTATCATGGGTTCCTGAAAGCCTTTATTAGATCACTTGTAATGGACTTAATAGCATTAATGGTTTGCAGTAATAATTGTCTGATTGTCTATTCTGTTCCCTGTTTTCTCTGTGTGTCTCCTATAGTAAAATATCTACATGCCAAGGCACTAACGCCGCAAATTCCAGGTCTATTCCCTGCAGTACCATCAACACCTTAGAGAAACATATAGTAAAATAAACTGTAACAGCCTTGACTAGCAATAGAGGTACTAAATGGACAAGTGAATTCTGGAGACAATTGTGTGAATTGGTTGGAATAGAACAGAGGTTAAGCACGGCCTATCATCCTCAAACTGACAGGGCAACAGAAAGAATGAACCAAGAAGTTCAAACCTACTTACAGGCAAATGTTTCCTACACCCAACATGATTGGTCTGATTGTCTTGCTGCGGCTCAACTTGCAATCAATTATCAAGATGTGGTATCCTTAGGCAGCATAAGTCCGTTTTTTGGGACACATGGGTATCATGTCAATCCTATCAAAACCACTTCCAAAGATTCAACTATTTCTGCATCAACTGGAAAGGAAAGGGCTGAAAAATTTGTCGAGCAATTGGAAGAAACTACCATCTTTATGCAATCCGCAATGGCAGCCGTTCAAGAACGCTTAAAAGAATTGACGGACAAAAAGGGACAACCGGCACCTAGATATGTGGTAGGTGATAAAGTTTGGCTACTGCTGCAAAACATTAGGTATGTCAGGATTGCCTTCTGTATAATCTATATATGTGGAGATAACCGGAATCTAGAGTTCTATGATTCTGGTCTGGCCTTTTGGCCGAGTGGGTATGCACCTATCTCATGCATAATGTAGGTTGGTACCCTTTAGCCTGAACACCACCTCTTTGACCCATGTCTGCGCCCTGCTGTCTACATGCTGCTCTGACAAGGTTAGAGGACCAACCTTCTAAAAAGTTGGGGTGGCAGTATGCAAAACATTCTGTAACAAAAATTATTTCGCCTGAAGTAGTGCAGCTAAACATTCCTGGGAAGATACATAATAAATCCCACGAGGATATGCTCTTACCAGCAGAAGAAAATCCGTCGCTGTCCAAAATCCTTGAGGACGAAAATCCAGGCCCTATCACTGGTGATGATGGCAAGGAAGAGTATCAAATGGATGAAGTGCTTAGATGCAGGACGAGAAATGGAGAAAGACAGGCTTTGGTTAAATAGTGTTACGGCGTGCGCTAAGGATACTGGGGATCGCCGTTTGCCGAAGGTAAGGTATTAATAACTGTTCAGATTACAGTTGCTAACGAAGGATACTTAGATATGATTTGATTGGCGAGGTGCCAGGTAGTCTAAGGTTGTGGAACTACAGAATAGTCGAAAGACATGAAGTCAAGAAGTCGAGTTGCCGAGCAGGCGATCAAGAATGATAACTCAGGGTGAACAGAAGTACGAAGAATGTAACAAATAACGAAAGACTGAGAATATCGGACTGTGAGAATATACAATTCTAATATTATGTAAATCTAGATTGCAAGATCAAAGATCAAAAGAATGAAAGATTGAGAAGCTGGAGAGCTACTATGTGGCAGCTCCAGCTTCCTTAAGTCTAACTCGAGATAGTACTTGAACTCAACTAAGACTATGACAAATGACAAATGCTGTCATGATGCCAGCCCCTCCATCTCTAACTGTCAGAGTTTTCTCGGAAACCTTCTCAGTAAACCTTTTCCCAAAACCTTTCTTAAAAACCTTCTCATATCATCTTTTCCTCAGAACCTTCTCCTTGAATCCTCTTCTAGGATGCCTGGCCATAACAAGTAGACAGTGTGGTGGTTAGTAAGCCGGTAGATTGCCTGTAGCCTGTGCTATTCATCTCATGCATACTCATTACCTCAGCGCTAAGATCTGCTGGCATTGAAAGTCTGGTACTGCCCGTGCACAAAACATTGTTGGTAACTAGCCCACACTTTAATAGTGGGAGCCGGACTAGAGGACAGAGACTAGTGTTTGAAATATTGGAATCATGTATATAAATAGGGCGTTGAGTGTAGCAGTAGTCTTGTTCTTCAGTTAGTAAATAAACTTACCTTTCGACATATGAACGCCCAAGCTTTATTTATCGGAACTGTTACAGACAGGAATGGCTCAACCAGAATGGACATCACTCATAAATTTACAAGATGCTCTAGCACTCGATGTTTGGGAGGAGAAGTGGGGCTCAGCGGAGATAAATAATGGTCCAATGTCAAGGAAGGAGAAGAAGAGAGGGTAAAAGGGGTGTTTTGTTACAGTTTGACAGTTGTTTTAGCTTAGGAGGAAACCTAAGCGTTTAATTAGGAATTGTCAAATTGGAGCGTTGGCGTTTTACCTGAAGTGGAATAGAAGGGCAAGAAGAGGTCGGATGGATCGCGAGGGATGACTAAAGATCTACTGGAGATAATTTGGAGAACTAAAGGTTTAAAAATGGGTAATATAAGTGTCTAAAGAGTCTAAAGATACGAGCAAATACTAGTGGTGGCTAAAGGTGCTAAAGGTAACTAGAGGTGACTATAGATGACCAGAGGTGATCCGAAGGTGGTGGTTATGACAGAAGACTAAGCGTAAAGAACTCTATGCCTACAGACCAAACCATTGTATATATACCTGCCCTCATTTCACTAGCTCATCATAACATAGACCTCAATATAATATCAACATGATACCATGTGCCAAGGACTGTCCTGTTGTCATAGCAACATCAGGAGAAGGGTAAAATTATAAACTAAAGATAGGATGGGAAGGAGAATCCTTACAGGAATAATTATGATAAGACAGAAAGAGGAAGGATGGGCAAGTCCAGATGAAATGCCACTACTAGCCAGGAGGTCGAAGCAACATCATAGCATAATGGCTCCTGATAATGCTTGGCTTGATAGCAAGTATTAGGCCTGGGGGAAGTTATCAGTCAGCAGATTCACAAAGCGGACCAAACGTTATAAGTACCTGTTAGTAGTAGCTAGAGATTTCTTTTCTCTTCATATAGTTTAATAAATCGATTTATTCATCACCAACTCGGTTTCCGTCACACAAGAGTACAATCTATGACTAGTGGCCTTCTGCCAAAAAATTTTCCAAATCAATGCCATTTTCTTGATACGTGTTATTCTCTAGGAAGGCAAATTCTCTTAGAGACAATGTTTTCCCTCATTAGAGCTCATGATGAATTCCAATCTAGATGCTTCAGCTTCCTCCTTCTTCTCCGCATCCACCTCACTGACTTTAGCAGTAGGACAAGCTGTCAGGATCTCATGGGACTTGGTTACTTAACTTTGTTGTGGTTATGAGCTGTGAGATATATAGCAATTATGTCTCTGCTGTCCGTCGGTGGAATTACACGGGCTCATGTGCAATGGTGAGTCGCGGAGATGGCGCGCTCACGCTGGGTGATGGCACAATGGACACTGAGTGCGTATCACTGTGGCCAAATGGGTGTCAGTAGGTATCAAATGTGAACTCTTACTGACGATGGTGATCTATGAAGGTGATGCTAGATGTGCATCCCGACAATTGATAATATCATCTAATGGATGATGTGAAGTATGATATTATATGGATAGATTGATTCACTAAACTCGGCAGGTGAAGAGATTGTAGAGTACATGAACAGCGTCGGTGCACCAGCCTGTATTTTCCACCCTTTCCTAATCCAGCAGCCCATCCTCCGTTCCCCTGTCTCCTAACAACTCAACCGAGCCAGCACAACAAACTTGAAAAGGTAGACGCTAAATCTTGGATTCTTGATGATAAAGAAAATATAATAACAACAAAGACTTGGTTCTTGACTGTTGGATATCTAGGGAATAATACAAGACTGAAAGCTGGAGAGCTTTAGACATGAAGATACCTCAGCTACTTATACTTTGATACTATCTGCTATAGACTATAGTAATCAAGTTCCAGCCTGATTCCTGTCGAACTCCTGAGAGTGACCTAGAATCTAATCGAAGCCCGTTGAACTAGTAAGAGTACTAAATACCATCCCAAAACATCTAGAAACTAATTGCTAGAACAGCTTAGAATTCCCTCGAAGTGACTACAACCTGTCTAGAGGGATACCATCCGAAGTGTCAGAGAAGCATGTAGACAGCAGGGCGAAGTCATGGGTCAAAGAAGTGGTGTTCAGGCTAAAGGGTGCCATCCTACATTATGCATGAGATAGGTGCATACCCACTCGGCCAAAAGGCCAGACCAGAATCATAGAACTCTAGATTCTGGTTATCTCCACATATATAGATTATACAGAAGGCAATCCTGACACAAAGCTAGGATCAGACTCTACCTCAACACCATGAATCAATCCATGACATTGCAGTAGCCACTGTCAAGATGTCGAGAGTTCAATGAGTCGAGAGTTCAATAAATCAATATTTGGAGATGTCATAAAATCAAGATGTCAAAAGGTCAAGATGTACACAAATTCAATATTGTTGAAAGGTTCCTGAGAATACAAGACCATAATCTGCCGAACCATAGTCATCCCAAATACCCATTACATATTCCTCTCTAATTTTCTCGGACTTTACAGTATACTCTAATACAGAATAGAATAGTCTAGACAAGTACAGCACAGAACAGATTAGAACAGAACAGATTAGAATGGAATGGAATAGAGTAAGATAGGATAGAAAAGAGCAGATTAGGAAAGAATATAGCAGAATACCACAGATATCTTTGTACATATTTCCTATTGGCTCAGAATAGGCCCTTGGTCTGTGACAGCCACATAGTCTTAGAGCCAGAGGTTGGCAGGAAACCATCTCCACATCAGTCAGTCCGTGACACAAGTGTCCGCGTAGTGAGCAGTCTTGTGGCAATAGAAGCAGATACCAGCGGTTCGGGCCAAGACGTTTGGCTTGGGTGGACCAGATGCTCTTGGAGATGCAGTAAGAGTGTGGTTCGGCGGGGGGAAGTGGCTTCTTGTACCTGTCCTTGCGTTGTTGGTAGCGAGCGGCTTGATCCTCCAATTTGCGCGCTAATTGCAGGTGTGGTTCGACTTTCAAGCAGTATTGCATTATCTCCAAGGTAGTGTTACGGCGGGTAATCTATGGAGTGGTGATCGCCGTCTGCTGTGAGTATCCTAGTAATAACTAGACGAGTAACTAAGAAAGGATATACCTGAGGGTAAATCTGGTGGGTTGACAGAGCTGGCGAGATGCCAGGACGTTGGGACTGCGGGGCTAGAGGTCAAGACAAGCCATAAGATATTCTGAGAATATTAGACTATGGAGATATAAGATTGAGAAGCTGGAGAACTTTTAAGGGCTTTCATCGGCAGACAAGCAGGAGATCTTGAGAATACTAGAAGAAAAAAAGAAGCGCGCTACCATATACTCCTCACATCTCCAGGCTCCTTTGTCTGGTAAATTGATATCTCTACCAAAATGGAACAGGTTGCAGGAAGACTTTAGATTTTTCATGGATTGATTGAGGTTAAAGGTGGAAAATGAAATGCTAGACTGTGAAGAATCAAGCTCGATTTGCATCGAAATAATAGACACGCTTCCAGACAATAAGAAATCTCGATTAGCAAATTGGTTCTCAACTAGCCGGAAATTGGAAAAATTTGACTGGCGGAACTTACTCGATGTAATAGAGAAATAATTTGAAGATAATCAAGCACAGCAGGCAGCCTTAGAGCTAGTGCAGCGCATGGAGCAGGGAACTCACTAGTACTTTCACGTTTTCCTGAAAGATTTTGAGAACAAGGTGGCTTCTTGTGGCAGATGTAACGGCTGTTAAGCCTAGGGATTCCTGTAGCCTACGCTGGCTAGCGCAGGCAATGAATGCAAGGGAATCTTCGGGAAGGATCTCGGAATACAAGGAGCTTAGAAGATTCTCAATGAACTTTCTGGAAGCATACTGAAGGTTCATGAGAACCACAGGTGTATCAAGAATTTTCTAGGGTATTGTCGAGGATTCCATGTTATTCCAGATATAGGGAGAACCTTACAGAAGAGGAGTATCTCAGAGTGTATATATATTTGTATTCTAGCTATAGGAATTCTCTCTCTAGAGAATTATAATTAATATACTGTACTTACAAGATCGCCCAAGCATTTTGTACTGAAACCGCGACATATTATAATTCTCTCCTATCTAGAATTCAGAATTGCAGTTAGCCGCAGTAAGTCGCAGTCAGTTCAGTCAGTTCAGTCAGTTCAGTCAGTTCAGTCATTCAGTCATCAGTTCAGTCAGTCAGTCATCAGTTCAGTCAGTCAGTCATCAGTTCAGTCAGTTCAGTCATTCAGTCATCAGTTCAGTCCAGTCATATTTGGAGCAAAGATGAAGTGGGCTCACTACAGCATTGCTACGGAGAAAAAGGATTTTACAAGGGCAAATTGGAAATCAGAAGATCAGCTGGCAAAGCTTCGGAAGGAAGGAAGTTGCTTCAGGTGTGAAAAACAGGAATGTATGTCCAGGGTGTGCCACCTTCTTCCAGCAATTAATCCGCGAAGAATTAAGAATTTCCCTATCGATACAGAAAAGTTGGAAGAGGACCCCTATGGCGACGGTTTGGGTCCTATTGATCCAAAAATGTACATATTGGATCCCTATGGCGACGGATTGGGTCCTATTGATCCAAAGATGTACATAGAGGATCCCTATGGCGACGGATTGGGTCCTATTGATCCAGCGATGTACGAAGACCCATCTAGTGGTACCCCGGGAATCATAACTCTGAGTAATAAATATCAGCATATGAGAGACCCAATGGAAAGAAGGAACATCGAGCCTCATCAGAAGGAGTCACCAGATTTTAACGACAATCTAGAAAGGACAATTACTTCATCATCTTTGACACAGAAATTAATCAATAATAGATCGCTCCGTGCTAAGTGGAAGACAGCTGAGCAGATCGAAAGGCTTCAAGAAGAAGGACGATGTTTCCGATGCGAGCGGCCAAACTGTTCAGCCAAGCATTGCTTTCTATTACCGGCCATAAATCCAAATATCAGGAAGCTATATCCATCTTTTGGGAAGGAAGAGGCCCATAACAACGGTTCAGCACACAAGATCGTACACTCGGGTTTTGGTAAGACAGACGTCGTGGAACCGGTTATATTAAATGAAAAAGTTTCCGATACGTCAACAGTGGTTGGACATGAGCCAGATATAAACACAGATCCGTTTCTAGTTAATACACTTGTGAACGATGTTACAATGGTGCAAGCCTTAGTTGACAATGGATGCCTCTGTTCAGGAATTATTGATGAGGCACTCGCAGCTCAACTTAATCTACCGCTCAAGCCCATCTCTCCCAGAGCTCTTAAAACAGCAGAGGATTCATCAGAAGACAAACCAATTGTAAAAAGTATCACTTGGGTCTCTATAGATCTTGACGGCTACGTTACTGATGAGTTGTTGCTGTATGTAGTTCCACACAGTACTCATCCGATGATACTGGGTAAGAAGTGGTTAGAAGACCAGGATGCAATCATTCACTCCAAAGAACAGCGCCTGGAACTCAGAAGAAGCGGTGGTTCTGTTTACAGTGTTAAGCGCTGGCGGCACAAGTTTAGATCGATTAAGGAGCCGAAAGTTGCAGCTGTGGAGGCATTGTCTTGCCTTGAAAATGGAGTTCCGGTCTGCAAAGCTTCATTAGACGATATAAATAAGGCACTCCGTACGAAGACTTGCCTCAAGATCTCTGAAGCTCGAAACCGATTGCCGGACCCAGTGAAGAAATTTGCGCGCCTCTTTGCTGACGACAGCGGCGCTGATGATCTACCACCGACGCGAGGTCACCTCGACCATGCCATAAACCTTAGACATGAAAATGGAAAATCAGTTCAACCACCATGGGGTCCTTTATACAGCATGTCGCGAGAGGAGCTACTGGTGTTGCGCAAGACGTTGACTGAACTTTTGGGTAAGGGATGGATTAGACCCAGTAGTTCGCCAGCGGCCTCGCCAGTCCTCTTTGCCAGGAAGCCGAACGGAGGGCTTAGATTTTGTGTGGATTACCGCGGGCTGAATGCAATTACCCTTCCAGATCGATATCCGCTTCCACTATTTAAAGAAACTTTGCGACAGCTATCGAAGGCTAGGTGGTTCACAAAGCTAGATGTGAAGTCAGCATTCCATCGTATCAGAGTGAGGGAGGGAGATGAGTGGATGACCGCTTTCAGGTGTCGCCATGGCCTTTTTGAATGGCTTGTTACACCATTTGGTCTTGCAAACGCACCTGCAACATTCCAGCGATACATCAATGAGCAGCTCCGAGGACACCTTGATGTTAATGCGACCGCATATATGGATGACAAATTAGTCTATACAGATGGGAGCGAGGAAGACCACTGGAGGATAGTGCAAAGTGTCTTGGGCAAGCTAGAAAAGGCCGGCCTGTACTTGGACATAAATAAATGCGATTTTCTTTGTCGGGAAGTTAAGTACTTGGGATATATCGTCAGAGCTGGAGATTCGGTGACCGTAGACCCTGCAAAGGTTAAGAGTATTCTGGAATGGAAAGCGCCCACATCTGTAAAAGGAGTTCGCTCGTTTCTGGGGTTTGCAAATTTCTATCGATGTTTTGTGGATGGATTTTCAGAAATAACTGCACCGCTGACCAAATTGACGAAGAAGAATTCTGTTTGGAGATGGGGACCTGAGGAAAATGAGGCGTTTGAAAGACTGAAGAAGATATTTTCCACGGAGCCGGTGTTAGCGCAATGGGATCCTGAGCGGGACACGGTGATGGAAGCCGATTGTTCCGGCTATGCATTGGGTGGATGTCTTTCTCAAGTCGATAGGCATGGTCGACTGAGACCAGTGGCGTATTTTTCCAAGCGGCTGAGTGGAGCCGAAGCGAATTACCCGATACACGACAAAGAGATGCTGGCCATAATCACGTGCCTGCAAGAATGGAAAGCCGAGCTCCGATCAGTTGACAAGCCTTTCACAATACTGAGCGATCATAAAAATTTAGATTATTTCATGACCAAGCGATTACTCAATGAACGGCAGGCTAGGTATTACGACGTCCTGCAGCAGTTCAATTTCACTTTGAAATGGCGACCGGGCAACTCTTGCGAACGACCCGATGCTCTTTCAAGGCGTGATCAGGACAAGCCACACGGCATGAATGACGAACGAACCATGGGTAGGATTATGCAATTGTTACCAACGGTCAAAGCGTCACCTGTCGACGCACAAGTTAGTGCAGCAAATGAAACTTCGCTTCCTCATGTACCTACTAATGGAAGCTCAAATAATCCAACCCATCCTTCTACAGACCCAGCCGCACTAGCAAGAATATCTGACGACGACGAGATCCAGGCACTTTGGAACCAGGGAATTTATCACGATAATGACTGGCGACGAGCTCGCGATGCTGTACAGCGCGGAGAGAGAAGTTTCCCACCAGAAATCGCTCAGAAATTAACCGCTAATATTGCAGAGTGTACGGTTGCCGCAGATAGCGTTCTTCGTGGAAGGGAAAATCGAATTTGGGTTCCCGATTACGAGCGACTCCGAACGGCGATAATGCAGAGAACGCACGATAGTTATCTAGCAGGACACCCTGGGAAAGACACAATGATTGGCATACTTTTGAGGCGATGGTTCTGGCCAAAGATGAGAGAGTCAGTCCGACGATTTATACGGAACTGTGATGTCTGCGGGAGAACAACAGTCTGGCGAGAGGCAAAGGCTGGGTTTATCAGATCACTGCCAATACCTGACCGGATAGGAAGCGAGCTTACCATTGATTTTGTGACAGATATGCCACCTTCACAGGACTGTACAAATATAATGGTCATAACAGATCGGCTATCTAAAGACGTCTTCTTGTTTGGGACAAATACAATGGAAGCTACACAATGCGCCAAACTTTTTATCGACAGATATTACCGTTACTTTGGCTTCCCTCGATACCTGACAAGTGATAGAGGCAGTGACTGGATAGGAACCTTTTGGCGAACGTTCTGTCAACTAACGGGAATAAGTCAACGCTTGACCACGGCGTACCATCCACAGTCGAATGCAAGCGAAAGAGCAAATCAGGAGTTGTACAAGTACCTGCGCGCATTCACCTGCTATTCACAAGACAATTGGATGGAACTGTTGCCTGTAGCCCAACTGGCATTAAACTCACGACCGAGCTCAGCGATTGGGGGACTGAGTCCGTTTTTCCTTCGACACGGATATGAATTAGAACCTCTGACAGAACCCACGCCTATCTCGGAAAATGGTTCTCGACACCCAGGACGGCTATCTGCCCAGGACTACGTAAAACGGTTAAGAGATGCACAAGACTTTGCACAGGCAGCGATGGCTTCAGCCCAGCAGCGAAACGAAGTGAATGCAAATCGGTTTCGGAGACAACCAGATAAATTCAAAGTTGGTGACAAGGTTTGGCTAGATCTCCGGAATGTGAAAACGCCTCAACTATCTAAGAAGCTAGCCTGGCTTCATGCGAAGTACGATGTGACCGCAGTTCCAGATCCTTTAACTGTAGAGTTGAATGTCCCAGGGAATATCCACAACCGCTTTCATGTTGAGCTGATAAAGCGAGCAGGTGTGGATCCCTTTCCGAGTCAGCAGCGGGACGATGCTCAAAATCCGGCTATTCTTGACGACCTGGGGGAGAAAGAATACGAAATCGACTCTATAATACGGGCAAGAACAGTGAGACGTGGACGTGGTAGTTTCAGGCAAGCTCTAGTAAAGTGGACTGGATGGGCAGAGCCAACATGGGAACCAGTTGAGTACGTCGCAGACACAGAGGCTCTAAAGATATTTGAGGACACCTACGGTCCTATAACTATAAATAATGGCCCTTCAGAGAGTAACTCGGGCAGATACGTTGGTCAGGCTGAGCCTCACATCCAAAAAACGCGGAGGGAACGCCGAGAAAAAAAAAAAATATTATAAAAAAAAAATCATATATAATTTAATAAGTAAAATATCTTCCCCTTCAGGAAGAGAAGGGGGATTGTAACGGCTGTTAAGCCTAGGGATTCCTGTAGCCTACGCTGGCTAGCGCAGGCAATGAATGCAAGGGAATCTTCGGGAAGGATCTCGGAATACAAGGAGCTTAGAAGATTCTCAATGAACTTTCTGGAAGCATACTGAAGGTTCATGAGAACCACAGGTGTATCAAGAATTTTCTAGGGTATTGTCGAGGATTCCATGTTATTCCAGATATAGGGAGAACCTTACAGAAGAGGAGTATCTCAGAGTGTATATATATTTGTATTCTAGCTATAGGAATTCTCTCTCTAGAGAATTATAATTAATATACTGTACTTACAAGATCGCCCAAGCATTTTGTACTGAAACCGTGACAGCAGAGATGAAATGTTCACAACAATGGCCATGACTAGACAACTAAAGGCCTCACGAAACAATAAATTGCGCCGTACCTTAATTGGTGTTAAGCTGCTGTCACAGGGGCAGCTAGTTGGGGTGTAGTCACGTGATAATTATGGCGTCACTAAGCAAGGATACTTAGATTTAGATCTCTGCTGTCAGAGGAAAGCTAAGAATGATATAGTTGGGTCTGAATCATGAGCTATATTTAATCTAAAGAAAGAAAGTTCTATGTACACGAAATTATCATACAAACTGTGTGCCGAGGCCGGAAGATTATCAGCCGAGCCTAACCAGATCAAGATGAGTATAATTAGGCGAGCGCATGCTTAGTACAGTTCACAACTGTTACATTACTCCTCATCTTCTCTCTATTTTTTTTTTTTGACTATCATGAACATTTATAGGTCCAAATGTCTTCTCGCACTGATTCAGTGCCTCTGTATTTTCTAAGTTGCTTATTGGTTCCCATGTAGGTGCTAAATATCCTGTCCATTTTACCAGTGCCTCTCTCCTCTGTCCTCGTCTAATACTTTTTGTTCTCACTTTCATTATTTTTTCTATATACCACTCTTCATGATTTTCATCGCCGATTATTGCGGGTGGTTGAATATCCAATAATAATTGTGAGGGGAGTGGGTCATTTGAAACCGGTCGAAGAAGGGATACGTGGAATACATTATGGATACCTGGTGGTGTATTTAGGCGGTAAGCGTGGGAACCTATAGCTTCAAAAATTGTATACTTAGCATGTACCCAATCGAATTTCTTTGACGGTTGGCTTGTCTTTATGTTTCCCAAGTGAAGCCAAACTTTGTCACCGATGCTAAATCTGTGCGCGGGCGACCTGTGAGAATTCGCGTATTTCTCTTGATCTTGTTAAGCCACTGCAATAGCTGCTTGGGCGAACTCGCGTGCATCTTTAAGCTTCATAGCTAGGCGCTCGCCTCGAGCGACAGGGTTTTCAGCGTCTATCGGGTGTGTGAGGTCTTGTGCAAGCTCGATAGGCTCTAAATGAAATCCATGAGTCAGAAAAAATGGACTGACCTTTGTTGAGCTTGCAGAGCGATTATTGATGGCGAGTTTGGCGTCAGTTAATAAATCTTTCCAGTCTTGTTGCTGATATGTGCAGTAGACACGGATGAAATGTTGCAGTTCCTGGTTCATGCGCTCTGTAGATCGTTGCGATTTCATGGTAAGAGGAGCAGAAAGTATAGCTCAAAGAATATTGTTTCCATTAAAGTTCTAAGTTAGATGTAAAATGCGAATTTATGTGCGCATATCCTAGAGTTAAAGTGGGTATGCGAACAACAATTATTACAGTGAAAATTCTTCAGCACAGCTGATCACAAAACCATTGTGCGGGGAATAAAATAGTACTGACCCCGCACCATTAACGCCATCCTATTTGTCGCAAAGTAAACGTGACCATATCTCTCACTGCATTTGCATATAATATCATATTACCCCGCACATGCAAATGTATGAGAGAATATCTCAACAGCAAAAGGAAACTAAAATGTAGGATACAGGATGTATTGTGCAGCATGCAGGAAAGTTGTTCATATTTGCAAGGAATGCCAATTATTGTAAGGAATGTGGCAAATTCCAACACTCCCCCTGAACAACGTATCCGACATTGTGCACTCAATTGGAATTAAAGATTTCTGCGCAAAGTGGCCTGGCCTTTGGTGCAGATAAAGGTTTAGTGAGAATATCGGCAATCATTTTGCCAGTAGGAATGTAAGAAATAGAAACCTCGCCACTATTGACCTTTTCGCAAACAAAGTGGTAGGCAACATCAATATGCTTGGTCTTTGAAGAATTAGTGCCCTTTGCGATTGCCATGGCACTTTGGTTATCAGTATATACTAACATGCCCCCCTTGTAAAGAAATTGGTCGGCGACATGTAGTTCCTTAAGCATGCGGCTAACCCAGATTGACTGCTTCGAAGCTTCTGAGAGCGCAACATATTTGGCCTCGGCAGTTGATGTCGAAACAGATTTCTGTTTTCGGGACTGCCAAAAAATGGGGCCATTACCAAGCATAATTATGTATCCACTTGTAGATCGCCGGGAATGAGTGTCAGAAGCAAAATCAGAATCAGAAAAAAGAATTGCTTTAGGGTCCTGGGAATGAGAAGCAGGCCCAAAACTGTAAGTAATACAAAAATCGAGGGTGCCTTTCAAATATCTTAGCACCCTACAGACACTCTTCCAGTGTCGCTGAGAAGGGGAAGAATTATAACTACCGAGTTGTGAGGTAGCAAAAGAAATGTCGGGACGGGTGCCGTTTGCAGCATAACCAAGGCTTCCCACAGCGCTGGAATAAACTGACTCATCTGCGCTAGTGTCACCCTCCAGAGATGGAAGGATCCCTTCGTACCCGTCAAGAGGCGAAGATGATGATTTTGCCTCCCCTAAACCAAAAGAATTAATTTTATCAGAAATATACTCGGATTGAGAAATTTTGAGGGTCCGAGTACTTCGATCGCGGGTGATTTGCCATCCAATCACTGTGGTAAGTTCACCAAGGTCCTTAACTGGAAAAGCCGATGAAAGTCGCTTCTTCAGGTCAAGAATATCGTAAAGATGCTTCCCACAGATTACCAAATCGTCAACATAAACACCCAGTGCGACAGGTTTTCTGGAGTGCACATAGATGCACTGATTGCTTGAAGAAGAAAGAAAATTAAGAGAAAGTAATTTAGAATTAAGCTTATCATTCCATGCCTTGCCTGATTGTTTGAGCCCGTATAGGGCTTTATTCACCTGTAAGAATTTCGAACCAGACATACCTTCGGGTGCTTTCATAAAAATAATCTCCTGGATATCTCCCTCTAGGTATGCTGTTTTTATGTAGATTTGGTGAATTTCCCAGTCAAGGTAGGCTGATATAGCCAAAAGAATCCGCAAAGAATCCATCCGAAGAGTGGGCAAATAAGTTTCAAAGAAGTCGACGCCATAGACTTGACAAAATCCTTGAGCGACAAGTCGTGCTTTAAATCTGCCATCTGATTTGACGTTAAAAACCCACCTTGATCCAATAGGTTTCCTCCCGTGAGGAACATGAGTAACGGGAGTAAACACCTTCTTTTCAGTCAGTGACTCGAGCTCTTCCTTGATTGCAGCCTTCCATTCTAGGTGATTGGGGCCATTTATTGCCTCTGAGAAATTTCGGGGGATAGGGACATCCCCACCAACGTAAAGAAGTCGAGGCTCCGGCTGAAAATTAGACCTACTCTCAGCCTGTTTGGCAATCCTATTACTCCTTCTAAGACTTGCAACAGGAGGCTGATCATCTGGATCATTTTGCTCTATTGAAGGAGCTGGATGGAGCGTAACAGTTGGAGGGGTACTGAAAGAATTCATTGAAGTTATGCCTTCATCAGGGATTAAAAGATTTTTCTGAGAGGCAACAGAAGAAGTAGTTGAGAAAGAAATAGGATGAGATTGGTAAGAAAAATCCATCCTTGAGTGTGTGGGGTTGGGGTGAGGCCCCTCAGAGCTTGAGGAATCTTCTTTGTTGTGATTTGAGCTGCCAATATTTTCAGACTCAATTTCTAAATCACCAAATTGTTCTTGAGCGGACCTACTCCAATCCCAGAATTTGTCCTCCACAAATCGAACATTTGCCGAGACGACAATTTTGTTGCGACCCTGCTTCAAGGGCAAGTAAGCACGGTATTGTGTTGGCGAATCACAATAACCAATAAAGATTCCCTTGAGGGAGGTTGGAGAAAGCTTGTATCGTTGGGGGTCTTCACTGTCTATAAGAACGTAACAGAGACAGCCCCAGACTCTCAAGTGAGAAAGGCCAGAAGAAAAACCGTGAAAGATTTTGTAAGGAGAAATCTTTTGGCGAGAATGAGGAAGACGGTTAAGCAAGTAACAGGCCGAAGAAATTGCAGCATCCCAAAATCGAAGAGGAAGATGTGCATGAGAAAGCATACACCTAGCCATCGTGACAAGCGTTCTATTTAATTGCTCTGATACTGTCATAGGCTAGAGCCTAAGGCAGCCAAGGCTTGGGCTTGGGTTACTGATCTGAGCTGTTACCAATCAGGTGACTGTTTAGTTGCTCTATTTTGGGTATAGTCTGGTGACAGCACAGACCACCTTTCAATGTATATAAGGAAGACTTTTCCTCTTCCATCTTCTTTCTTTAGTTTAAGATCTTCTATACACAGCACACAGTACAATTCGAATACAATTCTACTTCTAGCCCTTACATCATCTTAAACTCACCTTTCATTGAAATTCATTGACATTGACATAACATCAAACTATTGTCCTCAGTGATTAATGATAAGTATCCCTAAGTTCTTTGACTATATAATAATAGTACTACTAACTATAAAGTCATTAACATTATTAGCATATTTAGGGATAACATTATAGTTATTTTCTTTTATGCATCATTATAACTTATAACTCATTGTTTTTATAATCTTAATCTACATTAAGCACAGTCTGTATCTTTCCAAATCTACCTCTATCTGTTGTTGTATTGTTATACTGGATCTCTCACAAAATATTTTTGGTGTTTGATTAATTGTATCACTTATCCCCTTTTGTGGCTGCTACCTTTTATTTGTCTACCAATTATTATTTCATTCTAGACTGGCAACTATGTCATCCACTATGGATATCACAGGAGACAACTCTAAGGATGTACAACTTTTGGATTTTTTAAAGCAACTTCAGCAGCAGCTTGAGCAGCAAAGTCAGGAAATGAAAAAACAGAGCAAGATAATACACAACCTCCAATAGCATGCAAATTATATTACTCAGGCTCTTAAAAGCAAGGTTGTTAAAACCCAATACTTTTGAGCCATCACAAGTGACAATTGGTTTGCCCCAGACTAAAGATACTCAAGAAAGACTACTAAAACTTGACAAATTTAAAGGAGATAGGACTATGTGGGATGAGTGGCACCTAGGAGCTCTCCACAAGCTTTCAAGAGATGGTGTAGCCCTGGGTTCTCCTTTTGACCAGTTCATGTACATCTACTCACGACTAGATGGTGATGCAATAAAGATGGTCTCAGCAACAGCAAGAACCCTGTCAGAAAATGGAGAAGGCACAGGAGTTGACTTTTTGGAGTATCTTAATACAGTCTTTGGAGATCCCAACAAAAAAGCAAGGGCAGAGAGAGAGCTCTATCAAATGAAACAAAAAGAGAAAGAACAATTTCCAGATTTTCTCACAAGGTTTGAAACAGTGCTAGCAAATGCTGGCTGGTCATCCTATTCTGATTGTCAAAAAATCTCCCTCTTGAAGAATGCCCTCACTAAAGAACTCCAGCTAGTGCTTCTCGGCTCATCAAAAAATACATAGGCAGAATTTGTTTCCTATGTCCATACTATTTACAGTGATAAAGAAGCAATAGACCAAATTAATCCACCATTCTCTCTGCCAGCAACTAAGATTAGACAGCAAAACTCTTCGGAAAACTCAAACACATCAAAAATGGACTGGGAGCCAACAAAATCTACCTTTATAGCAAATACCCAGGGCCAGAAAAACCAAAGAGCATCATGGGTTACAAAAGATGTACTTACATTTAGGAAGAAAAAAGGTCTCTGTGTGAGGTGTGGATATAAAGGACATATTGCCCCTAATTGTAACTATCTTCCACCCTTAAAGCCAGCAAACATAAATCTAGCAAAGCTTACTGAGGAAGAAGAAGTGGAATTAGTCAGGATGGCACAGCCCGAAGGATTGAAAGGACGAGAGGGAAAAGAAGAGCTCCTGTACTAAGTCACTTACAGGAGCCAAAAGCTGGGAAGGAACTCTGCAGTATGAGTAGTCTTTCTAAAGAATGGAATTTATTTAAGCCTAACATGGACTGTGAGCTTTTCCATACTACTGCATTAATCAATGGATCCAACCAGCTGTGCACACTTATTGATCCTGGATCGTCAGCCTTTGCAAGTATCAGTAAAAAACAATTACAAAAATTAAAATTAACCAACTCTCCCTTACAGCCAAGAGCTATTACTGGTGTTTTAAGCAACATGACAGCCATAATTGACCAAGTAGCTTGTTTCGAACTAGATATTGGAGGCCTGAAAATCGAAAAGGCCTAGGCTTATGTGATTCCAAACCAAGCAGAGGATCTAATTCTTGGTATGCCCTGGTTAAAATACTGTCATGCTGAATTGGACTCTATAAATTCTAAATTAACATTCAAACATCATGGCTTGACACTTATCAGCAACGAAGAAAGAGAAAAGAGAAATGAGGAGCTAGGAGCTCATGCATTTACTGTCAGTCAAGTTATGGCCTCAACTTTCACAGGCCTAGCACAGAGAGCAAGGAAAAGCAAAATAGTGCAGGTGTTTGCCGCCTCACTATCAGACATAGAAAAAGCGCTCAGGCCAAAGATACAGCTTTCTATTAAAGAAATTACCTCTATGCTACCTGACTCTTACAAGTCTTTTGCTCAGGTTTTTAATCCAAAAGAAGCAGCTAGTCTACCACCTCATAGGCTCGGAATTGATCATGAGATACCTTTAGAGAAAGATCAAAATGGAAATGAAAACCCTATTCCATGGGGACCGCTTTATAACATGAGTCATATGAACTTCTAGTGCTTCGAAAGGAATTAACTAGCCTACTTGATAAAGATTTTATTCAACAAAGCAAATCATCAGCTGCAGCACCTGTTCTTTTTGCAAAGAAGCCTGGAGGTGGCCTAAGATTCTGTGTTGACTACAGAGGAATAAATGCAATCACAAAGAAGGACCGGTACCCTCTTCCTCTGATAAAAGAGACTCTGAATGCTCTGAACTCTGCTAAGTGGCTCACAAAGCTGGATGTGTCAGCTGCTTTTCATAGGATCAGAATGGCTAAAGGTGAAGAATGGAAGACAGCATTTAGGACAAAATATGGCCTATTTGAGTGGAAAGTTTGTCCTTTTGGACTTACTGGATCTCCTGCCACCTTCCAGAGGTATATAAACTGGGTCCTTAGAGAGTATTTGGACAACTTCTGCTCAGCTTACGTGGATGATATTCTTATATTCACCTCAGGAACACTTCAAGACCATAGAGAGAAGGTAGCTAAGGTACTAACAAGCCTACAGGAAAATGGTTTACACTTAGATATCTCAAAGTGCGAATTTGAGACCAAAAAGACTAAGTATCTCGGCTATGTGATAGAAGCAGGAACTGGCATCAAGATGGATCCAACTAAGGTGCAAGCAATAACAGAATGGAAGTCATCTACTAGTGTTAGATCGGTAAGGTCATTTCTAGGATTTGCAAATTACTATAGGCTTTTCATCAAGGACTTTGCAAAGCTTGTCAGACCTTTAACAAATCTAACCAGGAAGGATCAAAAGTTTGAATGGACAAAAGATTGTGAGGACTCCTTTCAACATATCAAGAATCTTTTCAAGGAAGAACCAGTTCCAGCTACTTTTAATCCAGATCTAGAGACACAATTAGAGCCCGACTCATCAGGATGGGCTATTGGTGGTACCTTAACACAACTTGATCCAGTATCAAAACTATGGAGACCAGTTGCATTTTATTCAGCAAAACATCTCCCAGCAGAGTGCAATTATGATATTCATGACAAGGAGCTCTAAGCCATCATTAAATGCATCAAGGAATGGAATAGCGAGCTTAGAGGGCTAAAGAAGCCCTTTACCATTCTTACAGACCATAAAAACTTGGAGCCATTTGAAAGAAAGAAGGTATTAAATGAAAGACAAATTAGGTGGATGGAAGTACTTGCTACTCTAAATTCAAACTAAAACATAGACCAGAGAAGACAAGTGTTGTACCTGACGCACTATCTAGAAGAGAGTAAGATATACCAAAGGATGCTTCAGATTCTAGGATTGCTGCTAGGGAAAACATCCTTCTAGCACCTCAACTTTGGATTAAGTCTATGGTCACTACTAACTTACCTTGCCCATTTCAAGATGACGCAGACCTTTGCAGTTTGTGGAATCAAGCCTTAAAATCAGGAGAGCCTATTGAAAGATACACCAGAGCATTTAACTCAGTTAAAAATCAAGATAGACTTTTTCCTTCTGACCTCGAGTTAGGGATTTCTACAGGGGAATGTGCAATATCTAACGAAAATATTCTGTATTATAGGGAGAGAATTTGGCTACCCAACTTTGAGCCCTTGACTACAGCTGTTATACAAAAGATTCATGATTCTTTCCTCTCGGGTCATCCAGGAAGAGATGCTACAATTTCATTAGTGTCAAGGAAGTTCTTTTGGCCAGGATCAAACCAGGAAGTAAGGAGGTTTGTAAGAAATTGTGATGTTTGTGGCAGAACCACTATTTGGAGAGATAAGAAAAAAGGTTTGCTCAGACCATTACCCATTCCATCACAGATATAGCAGGAAATATCTATGGATTTCATTACAGGCCTTCCTCCCTCTGGTCCTGAGAAGACAACTATTCTTTTGGTCATTACAGATAGACTAAGCAAAGGGTTAATCCTAATACCAGTTCCCCCAGATATGTTTGATGCAGAGGGACTGGCTAAATTATTTTTTCAGTACTACTTGCCTCACCATTGGATTCCTCGGGCAATTGTTTCTGATAGAGGACCTCAATTTGTTAATGCATTCTGGAACACTATATGTCATAGACTTAAGATCAACCAAAGGCTATCAACAGCCTATCATCCAGAAACTGACGGTTCAACAGAGAGAGCTAATCAAGAGGTAGAAACTTACCTGAGAACATTCATTGCTTATGAACAGTCAGACTGGAAAGATTGGATCCCACTAGCACAGGTATCTATCAATAACAAAATAGCTACCACAACTCAGATAAGTCCGTTTTTTATGACCCATAGATTAGATGCAATCTCTATATCTTTAGTATCAGATCATAATCCCTATTCTCCAGGAACACCAGCTTCAAGAGGTCAGGATGTTATTGAGAAGCTCTCAGAGGCGCATCAGTTTGCACAGACATCAATGGCAGTTGCCCAGCAGTCTCAAGAAAAATATGCCAACAATTCTAGAGATACTGCACCTACTTATAAGCTTGGAGATCTGGTCTGGTTAAATTTAAAGAATATAAACACTGAGAGACCCTCCAAGAAACTTGACTGGATACATGCCAAGTACAAAATAACTAGAACATTTCCGGACTCAGCTCACTTTTATGAATTAGATACTCCTAAAGGTATTCATAATAATTTTCACACATCACTCTTAAGACCAGCCCATGATGATCCTCTTCCTTCACAGAAGTCAGATGATTCTCAACCTCCAGGAATATTAACAAGTACTGGTGATGTAGAATTTGGAGTTGATGAGATTCTAGACTCAAGGAATAGAAAGATTGGAAGGGGCAGTAGGAAAGAGGTACTTGTGAAGTGGACAGGTTATGCCAAACCATCATGGCACCCACAACATGATTTTCAAGAGACCAGTGCATTGGATGCTTACAAAGCTAGAGCAAAAGCTAAGAAATGGGACAGAGAGGGTAATGTCATAGGCTAGAGCCTAAGGCAGCCAAGGCTTGGGCTTGGGTTACTGATCTGAGCTGTTACCAATCAGGTGACTGTTTAGTCGCTCTATTTTGGGTATAGTCTGGTAACAGCACAGATCACCTTTCAATGTATATAAGGAAGACTTTTCCTCTTCCATCTTCTTTCTTTAGTTTAAGATCTTCTATACACAGCACACAGTACAATTCGAATACAATTCTACTTCTAGCCCTTACAGATACTCTGTTCTGGTGCTGCGTATACGGGGCACTCTTTTGATGAGAAATGCCCCCAAAGTTGATGAGATTATACTCGGTGCTGCTGTCACTTCGAAAAGCTTTAATTTTCTCACCAGTTTGTAGTTCCTTCGATTCCTTGTACTTAATAAAATAAGAGGGAACCTCAGTGAGACTCCGAAGTAGAAAGACTTCGCTCTCGCGTGAAAAGTCATCGGTGAAGCTGACAAAGTAATTGGCACCGAGTAGACCAGTCGCACGACACCTCCCCCAAGTGTCAGAATGAACCAGCTGTAGAACACTCTTTGGCTGGAGAGAGGGGTCACGACGGATTTTCTCAACCTGTTTGCAAGAAAGGCAAACATCACAGTCCTTAATTGACTGTACGAAAGAATTCTTTTCGAAAGAGACCTTCTTGTCAGTCATCTGATTTAATAGGCTGTTGTCAAGTAACGAAAGAATTCCAGAACCAATGTGCGCAAATCGGTGATGAAGAAGCCAATAAATTTCAGATGCTGATTTCGAAGGTAAAGAAGTTGAAGTTGCAGAATTTAAAGAAAAATTTCCGCGAGAAACGGACGATTTATCCTTCGTTATTAAAGCAGCGGACGAGGTTAAATTAGAAGATGAAGAGCGGTGCAACGAAAGTAAAGTACGCGAAGAAATTAAAGACTCGGGTGAAGTATTAACGACGTTGAAGCAGAATAGGCCGTCTGTAAGGATTCTCCTTCCCATCCTATCTTTAGTATATAATTTTACCCTTCTCCTGATGTTGCTATGACAACAGAACAGTTCTTGGCCTTGGTTATTATGTTGGCACTAGTTTAGGGCCTATGTTATGATGAGCTAGTGGGAGGAAAGCAAGTATATGTATGATGGCTTGGCCTGTAGCTATAGAGTTCTTCACGCTTAGTCTTCTGTCATAACCACCACCTTCGGATCACCTCTGGTCACCTATAGTCACCTCTAGTTACCTTTAGCACCTTTAGCCACCACTAGTATTTGCTCGTATCTTTAGACTCTTTAGACACTTATATTACCCATTTTTAAACCTTTAGTTCTCCAAATTATCTCCAGTAGATCTTTAGTCATCCCTCGCGATCCATCCGACCTCTTCTCACCCTTCTATTCCACTTCAGGTCAAACGCCAACGCTCCAATTTGACATTACTAAGCGTCAAAATCATATGAGAAATAGAGTAACTGATTCATCAGATACTCTGACTCATTCAACACCCACCGAAGACTTCTATAGCATTACAGATTCTCAATCTTTCATTACAATGAACGACAATATGCCAGGCATTAATAATACATCAATCCAATCCACAGATGAAAGTCCCTCAAGGTCAAACATAAGATTACTCCCTCCACATCTTTGGAATTTACCATACATAACTTATTCACCTGAAATACTTGATGCAGCATCCAAAACAGATGGAGAGCGTGTAAGCCAGTTGTTTACATCTTCAGTATCTTCTATATTACCGACGGCCTTAACACCCACAGTATCACCTCAGCCCAGGCATCAGCTTCCGATCCAGCCCATTACCCCATATGATGGAACGCCAGAAAACTTACGCTATTTCTGCTCTCAACTAGTCAATCAGATCCAAGCAGAGAGTTCTGTCTCTGAATCCGAAAAAGTAAGGTTTGGATACCAGTGTCTTGGGCCAGGAGCTTTAGTTAAAATGAGATCATCATTCCGCTGTCTCGAAGACACATCAATTCCGCCTGAAATAACAACACTAGAAGGCTTTCTTTTGGCCTTGAAGCAGAGATGCGAAGACCCATCCCTACGGGACCAGGCTACCACAAGGGTAGAGAAGTTATACCAAGAGGATACTAAATTTCATGACTTCATCACTGCTTTTGAAGATAACATGGTCGATTCAATTTACTCAACAGTGGACAAAACAAGTTGGAAGTTAATGCTGGAAAGACGCTTATCAGTTCAACTAAGAAGTCTGATCCTATCATCTTCAGACGTTCCAGTAGAATACCACGCCTTCGTAGCCTACCTTCGACAAAAGGATGCCGGATTGCAAGAAATTTTAGCTTCATCACATGCAAGATCATTACCACCAGTACCGCCAAAAAACTACATAACAGTTCCAGCTTATATGAGATCTCGACCCCAGCACAACCCTTCACGTCACGAGATTCCTGTATTACAAGGAAGCTCTGCTATGGATCTCGACTTTGTGTCAAGACAAAAAGACGTCGACGGACGCCTTACTCTACAGGCAAAAGACGCACGTCGAACTCTAGGTCGGTGTGTCTGGTGTAATAGGTCAGGGCACATTGCGAAAAATTGCCCTTTAGGTACTCGAAATTTTACGTCCTCGACTCCTACGGAAATTCCTCGAAACAATGCGGACATCACGAAATCAGCTTCAACAAATAATCACCCACTGCAGTCAGTCTCGGTTGGAAAAGTGAGCCTGAAGGAATTGTCTTCCTCCCGGCATATGTATATAAAGGCAAATATAGGAGATGAAACTTTAATTACTCTTGTTGATTCAGGTGCATCTGGCTTTGCTTTCATATCCGAGAAATTATGCAGTAGATTAAATCTTACTCCTAGCCATCTCGAGTCTCCTCTCGCCCTGGTAGGCTTTGAGGGTAAACCTGGAGCCGAAATTACAAAAAAATCTAGCTTTAAACTCGTAATTGGCAGACACCAGGAAGAAATGTTCGCTTTTGTTACCCCAAATATTAAATATGACCTAGTCTTGGGACTTCCTTGGCTAGAAAAACATAATCCTTATATCAATTGGTCTGAAAATACGATAACCTTTGGAGAAAATTGTTTAGATAAGGCCTGTTGCCAGTTCGAGACAACAATCCCATACGTCAATACCACCACAAGTATTTCGAGAGAAATAACCCAAATCCGAAAAGAACCCCCACTGAAACCCATTAGTAAATCTCCCCTCCAGAACACGCGTCCAATCAAGGTATCTGCCACTGAATTTTTTGATCTCAGTCAAAAGGCCGAAAATCATTACTTCGCTTTTAGCCTCAGAGACCTAGAACTCTTACTGGATCCAAGTATGCAAAGACTGCCCACTATCCAAATCAACAATTTGAACCTCTCCATACCAAAAGATGCCGACCCAAAGAAATACCTCCCTTCTCATTATCATGACTTCCTCGATGTATTTGATCGAAAACAGGCCAATCTCCTGCCTCCACATCGCCCCTGGGATCATTCAATTGATCTACAGCCCGGAAAGCAGCCTCCAATCGCTCGTCCCTATGCAATGAATCAAAAGGAGCTGGAGGCTCTGCGGGAGTATTTGGACAAAGAACTATCCAAGGGATTTATTAGGATTTCAAAGTCACCAGCAGCTGCTCCAGTTCTATTTGTTAAGAAATCAAATGGAGATCTCCGTTTCTGTATTGACTATAGAGGACTCAACGCAATCTCCATCAGAAATCGGTGCTCTCTTCCATTAATAACAGAGACCCTGTGTCAACTCTCTCGTGCCAAGCTCTACACCAAACTCGACATTATCTCTGCTTTTAATAAGCTCCGCATCAAAGAGGGTGATGAATGGAAGGCAGCCTTCACTTGCCGATATGGACTCTTCGAACCCTTAGTTCTCCCTTTCGGTCTATGTAACGGACCTGCTTCGTTTCAAACTTATATTAACTACGCTCTTCGGGGTCTCCTCGACAATTTCTGTACTGCTTACATGGACGACATACTGATTTACTCAGAAAACCTCGTGGAACATCAAAGGCACGTAAAAGTAGTCTTACAGCGACTTCGTGAACATGGCTTGCAAGTCGATATTTCTAAATGCTCCTTCGAAACAACTAGTGTAACTTATCTCGGCCTCATTGTCTCAACTAAAGGAATTTCAATGGACCCTAAAAAGGTAGCCTGCGTCCAGGAATGGCCAACACCCCGTTCTGTTAGAGATATCCAAGGGTTTTTAGGGTTTGCAAACTTTTATCGTCGCTTTATCCCTGAATTCTCACGGTTAGCCACTCCTATGACCCATTTAACTAAAAAGGATGTTAAATTCACCTGGGATTGTGTGTGTGAAGAATCTTTCAGTAAGATCAAGCGAGCCTTTAAAGACGGAACTATGCTTGCTGTCAGAGCAGCATGTAGACAGCAGGGCGGAGACATGGGTTGAAGAGGTGGTATTCAGGCTAAAGGGCGCCATCCTACATTATGCATGAGATAGGTGCATAACCGCTCGGCCAAAAGGCCAGACCAGAATCATAGAACACTAGATTCTGGTTATCTCCACATATATAGATTATGCAGAAGGCAATCCTGACATTACCCCTCCCATAATCTATAGATGTGCCCAACCTCCGCAGGCTCATCCGTGATTTGCTTGCTTAGCCAGAACTGAATACACACGAGTGGATGAACACGTGCCAGAGCTAGACCATTGTGTAGTTCTATGATTATGTCAGAGCAGCATGTAGACAGCAGGGCGGAGACATGGGTTGAAGAGGTGGTATTCAGGCTAAAGGGCGCCATCCTACATTATGCATGAGATAGGTGCATAACCGCTCGGCCAAAAGGCCAGACCAGAATCATAGAACACTAGATTCTGGTTATCTCCACATATATAGATTATGCAGAAGGCAATCCTGACACTTGCCCATTTTGATCCTCGTAGAAAAACTGTGCTGGAAACTGACGCTTCAGATTATGTTACTGCGGCTATTTTATCGCAGTACGATGATGAGAATACCTTACGTCCAGTGGCGTTTATGTCGAAAAAGATGCTACCAGCTGAGTGCAACTATGAGATCTTCGATAAAGAATTGCTTGCTATTGTAAATGCGTTCGAGACATGGAAAAGTGAGCTTGGCTCTGTTGAGAACCCCACAGTTATCTTGTCTGACCATAAGAATCTCGAGTATTTTACCACCACTAAGAAACTCAATCGACGCCAAGCTAGATGGAACGAATTGCTTGCAGATTTCAACTTTAAAATAGTCTTCAGACCCGGTAAACAAGGCGGAAAGCCCGATGCCCTGACCAGAATAAGTGAGGATAAGCCATCCGACGCAAATGACGAGCGAAGCAAGCACCAACAACAGACTCTACTAAAGCCTCAGCATATTCTTCGTCGAATTAATACATCTGAATCAATAGACCTTTCCCCAATTGAACACCCTCAGGTTGAACTCTCATTTGAGAATTGGCGCAAACATTGTGAGGAAGATAAATTCTGCCAAGAAATTCGTGTGGCCCTGGAGGATCCAAGTTCTGATCGTAAAGATATCCAATTAGCAAGTTGTAGCGCTACGGAATATTCATTTAGTCTCAATGGTAGGGAATATGTACCTTCAGCACTCCGTGAGCAGATCCTAAAACTCCTCCATGAAAATCCGCTTTATGGCCATCGAGGAGCGGCTGCTCTTTATAAGTTACTTAGTAGGTCTTACTGGTGGCCCATGTGTCATAAAGAGTGCATTAAATACGCCAAAGGTTGTGAGGCCTGTCAGAGAAATAACCCTTCAGTGCAAAAGCCATATGGATTTTTACAACCCTTACCAGCACCTCAAGCTGCGTTTCGGCATTTAACTCTAGATTTCGTCGGACCCTTGCCAATATGTAAAATAAGAGGTTTTGATTATCGATTTATCTTACAAGTTGTTGATCGACTGACTAAAAGGGTATGGGTTATTGCCTTGGAACGTACTACAGCACGAGAGACAGCCGAGGCATTTCTGAATAACGTTGTTCGATTTGCTGGACTACCCGACTCATTAACATCTGACCAAGGACGGACATTCATTGATAGTACCTGGAAGGAAATTTGCGCAAGGCTGACAATTAATCACAAGCTCTCGACTTCTTATCACCCTGAGACCGATGGCCAGACCGAGAGGGCCAATAAAACACTTGAAGTATACTTGAGGCACTATGTTAATTATCATCAGGACGATTGGGCCAGCCACTTACCTTTAGCTGAATTTTGTTGCAACAATCACACCAATGCATCAACAGGTCTGTCGCCGTTTTTCGCTTCCTTTGGCCACCACCCACGGCTTAACATTCTTCCGGAATCAGAGACTGCTCTAGCACGGGACACCCCTGAATTAATATCACGAATGCAACTGATATCACAACAATGCAATGAAAATATATCTCTAGCACAGGAATTTCAAGCCTCGTACGCAAACGAAAATCGCCTCCCCGCGCCAAGATACAGAGTGGGAGATCGGGTATTTTTATCACTGAAGAATCTTCGTCTATCAAGACCAACGAAAAAATTAGACCATATCAGAGCCGGTCCTTGGCGCATCACTGTAATGAAAACCCCTCTCGTCGCAAAATTGGACCTACCACCACAGTGGAAGATTGATAACAACTTTCATGTCAACCTTCTCAAGCCAGCGTTTGTCGGATTCCTGGGTCAGCAACAACTCCAGCCTCCAGCTGTCGAAATATCAGACGGAGATTTCAACACATACGAAGTGGAAACTATTCTGGACTCAAGAATTCGTCGGAAAAAAGTTCAATACTTAGTTCGATGGACAGGATACGAGGATACTACTTGGGAGCCACTGAATAATTTAACAGGCTGCGGAGATCTCTTAAAAGAATTTCACAGCCTTTACCCGAGTGCAGCTTGCTCGACGGAGCTCCTTGCTCGACGGAGCTCGCAGATTGAAAAACGGGAGGGGTAATGTAAGGATTCTCCTTCCCATCCTATCTTTAGTATATAATTTTACCCTTCTCCTGATGTTGCTATGACAACAGAACAGTTCTTGGCCTTGGTTATTATGTTGGCACTAGTTTAGGGCCTATGTTATGATGAGCTAGTGGGAGGAAAGCAAGTATATGTATGATGGCTTGGCCTGTAGCTATAGAGTTCTTCACGCTTAGTCTTCTGTCATAACCACCACCTTCGGATCACCTCTGGTCACCTATAGTCACCTCTAGTTACCTTTAGCACCTTTAGCCACCACTAGTATTTGCTCGTATCTTTAGACTCTTTAGACACTTATATTACCCATTTTTAAACCTTTAGTTCTCCAAATTATCTCCAGTAGATCTTTAGTCATCCCTCGCGATCCATCCGACCTCTTCTCACCCTTCTATTCCACTTCAGGTCAAACGCCAACGCTCCAATTTGACACCGTCTTTTACCCTAGCGGTTGCTAAAGAATTATTGTCCTCTCCATGAACAATATACAACCCATTTTTAGAAGTATGCATTCCATAGCCATTGGAATGCAGCTGAGAGCCCGAGACGAGGTTCTTGGTACAGGCAGGAAGGTACCAAACATTGTCAAGGGTGATAGTTCTACTCAATGAGCTATCAAAGAAATTGCCGACATCAAAACTGACAGAGCCAATACCCTGAACCTCAAGAACATGCCCAGATGCAGTCTGGACACGTTTTTTAGTTGCAGAGAGAGAAGTAAAATAGCTTTTGTCAGTAAAAATATGGTTTGTAGCACCGGTGTCAAGAACTACATCTTTCTCTACCGGGCAGCTGGATGCGGACAAAACATACTCCGACATAATCCAAAGCTTCACCAGTATTTTGATGGGCAGAAGCACCCCCGGAGCCAGAACCATTTCTTTTCTTTCCGTATTTGTGAAAAAGAGATCGAGTTTTGGCGGCTTTTTCGGGATTTTTAGCGGCCCATTTTGTCCCGTCCGGGGTCCGAAGCCAAAGAAAGCAAGTCTCACAAATGTGATTTATCTGTCCGCAGTGGCCACAGGTCTTACCCTTGTGAGGATTGCCTGATGTGTTAGAAGAATTATCGGCGGGTGGTGCTCCTGGCCCGCGGTTGCCGGAAACGAAAGAAACAGAAGGGAGAGGTTTGTGGCCCTCAAAGTTGGCCTGAGTTGACCGGAGAGATTGCACGGCACTGGCAAAAGAACAGTCCGTATTTCGAAGGGTTGTGACAGACCCAGCAAAGTAACCTCCACAACAAGTATCAAAGAAATCGAGAAGGTAGCCTTTCATGATATCATCTCTAGGCTGAAGTGAGGGATCGACGGAGGCGATCCGCATCTGTCGACGAACCAGTTCTTCAGCAAATTTGTTGACGCTGGTTCCATTGGGCATTTCAAAGCGCCAAAAGTCCTTGAGAAGAGCGACAACAGTACCTTCGCATCTTGGCTTGAAAAATGTCTGTATGGAGTCCCACATCTCTTTTGCAGTGTTTAAGTTAGAGACGAGGTGAAATAATTCCTCCGGGACAAGCGAGATAAGCGCGACCTGTATTTAACAATCCTGTTGATGGAGAGGCGAGGCTTTCGTACTTTCAACTTTGGCATTGTGAAGATCCGATATGTGCTCATAGATGTGAGCTTCAATATCGAGGTTGCTGAAAACCCTTTCAACGAGGTCAGACCATCGAGCAAATGTTGAAGTACTTAACTGGGGAGCACATTGAAGTGCCTTCAAAATATTGTTAGTTGACATCTCGAGAGTGGTGAGTAGGAAGAGATATAAGATAAGGCGAGATAGAGTAGAGAGATGTCGAAAGATGTCGAAAGATGTCGAAAGCGTTTGAACTTAGTTCATAAGGATAAAGAGTAAGCAGGTGAATGGAAGCAAGAAATCGCTAAAGAAGAAAAAAAAGGAAGACAGAGTCAGAAGTATTTATACCCAGAGATAAGTAGAGAGGGTTTGGTCTCATAATCTGTTGCGATTTCATGGTAAGAGGAGCAGAAAGTATAGCTCAAAGAATATTGTTTCCATTAAAGTTCTAAGTTAGATGTAAAATGCGAATTTATGTGCGCATATCCTAGAGTTAAAGTGGGTATGCGAACAACAATTATTACAGTGAAAATTCTTCAGCACAGCTGATCACAAAACCATTGTGCGGGGAATAAAATAGTACTGACCCCGCACCATTAACGCCATCCTATTTGTCGCAAAGTAAACGTGACCATATCTCTCACTGCATTTGCATATAATATCATATTACCCCGCACATGCAAATGTATGAGAGAATATCTCAACAGCAAAAGGAAACTAAAATGTAGGATACAGGATGTATTGTGCAGCATGCAGGAAAGTTGTTCATATTTGCAAGGAATGCCAATTATTGTAAGGAATGTGGCAAATTCCAACATAGATCCGTCTGTTTGTGGATGGAAAGCTGTACTTAATTGTCGTGTGATATTTAGCAATTCGCAGACTTTCTTCCAAAATGCGTTAACCCATTGCGTTCCTCGATCGCTGACAATGTCTTTAGGTAAGCCATGGTGGCGGTAAACAGCCCGTAAAAATGTTGTAGCAGTAGCCTCGGCTGTCATAGAATTGACTGGCTCGAAAATAACGCCTTTACTAAGTCGATCTGTAATTACTAAGGACGTGTCATACACGTCGACATTTGGTAAATCTGTTATAAAGTCCATTGATAATGATCGCCATATTTGATCCGGAATGGGCAATGGCTTCAGTAGGTCTTGACGCTTTTGTCGCCAAACTGTCGCGCTTCCACAAACATCACAGTTCCGTGTGAATTGTTTAATATCCTGCGAAAACCCTGGCCAAAAGAACTGCCTTCCTAGGACATCAATCATTGTGTCGCGCCCTGGATGACCTACCGTGTGTGAATCATGGATTGTTTGAATGATCTTTGTTCGTAATGGTTCGTAATTCGGCACCCAAATCCGCCCTGAACGGCGAACTGCGCCTTGATCATCAATTCTACATTGACTTAGCTCTACACCTCGTATTTTCAGTGTCGGCGACCATTGAGTTGCTGAAGAAGCGACTGTGTTTTTTATTTCCGTGTAAGTCTCATCTACCTCAAGCGCATGGTTCCAGAGTCTCGTTAATTCTTGATCAGGAAACGGAGAACCTATTTGAGCCGTCACAATAGGATAGGCTTTGACTACCTCCTCCCAGTTGGGCAACGATTTTGCCGTCCTTTTGTCCAATCTAGAATCTCCAGTTTTTGGTATATCCTGTTCGCGCCGAGAAAGAGCGTCTGGGCGTGCTGCCTCTCTTCCTGGACGATACTTCAAAAGATAATTATAACGCGCCAGCTTCTGGGCCCATCTTACCTGTTGCTCGTTTAGTTGTCGTGTACTCATAAAATGCTCCAGGTTATGATGGTCAGTCAGGATTTGGAACGGATCTTTGATACTTCGAAGCTCTGCATCCCATTCATCCAGTCATCGGATAATGGCAAGAAGCTCTTTGTCATGTATTGGATAGTTACATTCGGCCGGGAGGTTTTTCTTGGAGAAATAGGCCACGGGTCTAAGAGTTCCTTCATCATCATACTGTGATAGTACACCACCTACAGCCCAATTTGATGCATCTGGTTCAAGAACAGTCTGGCGATCGGGATCAAACGTCGCTAGAATGGGGTCCTGTACAAATAGCTCTTTCAAATGTTCGAAAGCATGTTTACACTTTTCATCAAATACAAAAGGAATATCTTTGTGTGTCAGCTGTGTAAGTGGGACTACAAGGTCGGAATATCCTTTGATAAACGTGCGGTAAAAATTAGCAAATCCAAGAAACCCTCTTACTCACTTAACTGTTGTTGGAACCTCCCATTCACGTATAGCTTTAATTTTCTCCGGATCCATGCGGATTCCGTGTTCCAAATCGATGATGTATCCCAGGTATTTTGTACGCCGTACTTCGAATTCGCACTTTGTAATATCTAATGTGAGCCCACCCTCTCGTAAGATACTTAGTACCTTCTTGACTTTATCTCGATGATCTTCCTGGGAACCCTTTGAATAGATCAAAATGTTGTCTATATATGCCGTGCAGAAGTCGTCGAGATATCCTCGTAGAAGCCAATTGATGTACCTTTGGAATGTTGCAGGCGCTCCTGTAAGTCCAAAGGGGACCACATTCCACTCATAGAGCCCATACCTTGTACGAAAAGCAGTTTTCCACTCCTCTCCCTTGGATATTCGAATTTGATGAAATGCTTGACTAACATCAAGTTTCGTCAACCACTTAGCATCACTTAGAGTCCTTAAAGTTTCTCGTATCAGTGGTAGCGGATAACAATCTTTTTTAGTGATCGCATTAAGTGCTCTATAATCAACGCAAAAACGCACACCACCATTAGCCTTTTTTACGAAGAGTATAGGAGCCCCAGCCGATGACTTGCTCACACGAATAAAATCTTTTTCCAAAAGTTCGGTCAGTGTTTTCCTTAGTACTAACAATTCATCTCGAGAGTAATTAGACATTGAACACCAGGGCACGGATTTATCTTCCCCATTCTCATCTTTCTCTGGAGGTATATGATGGTCAATTTCGGGTCTATGAGGAGGGAGCTTGTTTGCTTCCTCTGGTTGGAAATTAACCACAAATTCCGGTCCTAACCAGTTGGGCATGTAATCTACTGGGTCTACATCCTTTTTTGGCGCCAAAGCTTTATCAATGTCTGCAAGCGTTACTGCATATGCCTGGATGCTTGAGTGAGATAATTGTTGTTGTTTAATTAAGGCAGCATAGGTTTTCGGGCTTATCAATGTTGGACGACTTTGTATTTTTGAAAGACGTGACTTATTTGGAACAATGTGACCTAACTTTTCAAACTCTAGAGCTTCGGCAGCTTCATTAACATAAACCTGATTGTGTACAAGAAAGGCACGTCCAAGCATCATGCTCTGGGTCTGATATGGCACAATATATGCCCATATATCTTTTTTAAATCCGGCGAGATCTACACTAAATTTTGCAGCTTGTGTAATAGTTGACTGAGCTCCTGTTATGAAGCCTTCCATTTTTCTGGCTTTGATATTTACAGTCTGTGGATTATGTTTTCTTATAAATTTATCATTAACACTGGCGTAAGATTGGCAACCGTTATCAACAAGAACTTCTTCACATTGCACTTCATTTATAATAGCATCAATCAAGAATGATGGTGTTTCCATTTTTGTTCTAAACTCACACCATTCTTGCTGCAATGTTTTAATTGGCTCTTGTCTCCTCCAATTATCTAATCTCCGAACCTCCGCAGCACGACTTCGCGGCGGAGCTACTCGTTTTCCGAAAGTCCTTCGCAATTTCTCACATCAATTTCCGGCTCTGCCATTACCATTGCTGGATCCACTCTTCTAACAGCCCTGTGGTTATTGATGGGTCCCAGTCTTTCATTTACTGGTGGCAGATATGGACAATTTCGCTGATAATGACGACTACTTCCACATCGCACACAACAGCCTGCATTGCGCCTCGATTGTAAAGTCTCCCTGGATACCCTTTGTGCACGAGGTCGCTTATTGGGAGCACTGGTCGCTTGAGCTTGATTACTAATGGTTGGCATCCAGTCCATTGGCGTATGAGCTTCACTAATTGCTGCAGACGGTTCAGGAATCCATGTGGGCACTCGTGATTTGGTTCTTCTTCCGTGTAGAGCCTCTTCGTTTGCCATTGCTGAGGCTGCAGTTTGAAGATCAAGAATGAGATCTTCATACTGTGAGTAATTCTTGGTCTTTGGGAGACAATCACGGAAACGAGAGTTTAATGCCGTACGTAAGAACATAAGTTTTATTGCATCCGCCATACAAACCCCTGCATTTGCCAACTCTTTCTCAAACTTGGGATAGAAATTTGCAAATGATTCCCTTTCTTGCTGCTTCATAGACTTTAAATTTGTCAGCGCTTTTGTCTTTGCTGCAGGATCACCATATAGTTTTTCCATCTCTTGCAAAAGTCCTTCAAAAGTTGCTGTCCCTGCTTTCAAATTCTGAGATACCCATGGGTGACATTTTTTGCAGCTGTATCTTTCAGCTTATTAAATACAGCATAAAACTGAACCATTGGATCTGGTCCACTCGATATCGCTCTGCCATAGGCCTGTAATTGCCATGTAGGCCATATGGATCTATCTGCACCAGTGAACTCTACTAGATCTATTTTGGCAGCTGATTGTGATGAAGATACTATTTGGGTTTGATTGGTGACAGACTTTGCAATGAGATTTTCTAAAACAGTTCGTATCCCCGCTTGCTCTTCCTGAGTTCTTTGGAGTGAAGTAGTGAGTTCCTGCAATGTACGAATATAATTTCCAGCCAATCCTTCTGGTTGTAAAGGTTGATTTGAACTATGGCCTTGGTCACTCATCTTGATTAAACTTTGGTACAATATTTTATTCTTCGCTTCGCTTCGTTTCGTTACTCTGTCTGTTCGTTCGTTCGTTTCGTTTCGATATAACTGTTGCTCGATACTGTTAGATTTCCGATGAGGGTTTGTAAGTGTTAGTGAGATTAAATATAATGTCAGAGGAAAGCTAAGAATGATATAGTTGGGTCTGAGTCATGAGCTATATTTAATCTAAAGAAAGAAAGTTCTATGTACACGAAATTATCATACAAACTGTGTGCCGAGGCCGGAAGATTATCAGCCGAGCCTAACCAGATCAAGATGAGTATGATTAGGCGAGCGCATGCTTAGTACAGTTCACAACTGTTACATCTGCTTGTAGATTAGTTTCGTTCCTTGTGCAACTACAATTATATATTCTGAAGATCCGAGTAATTATACAACGCCAGCCCGTGATAGTTAGTTGCACCTTTCTTCGCACGCACTTCATATCAAATTTTAGAAGTGAAAGATATTTTCCATGAACTTTTCGGACTTATTAATGGACACTGTGTGGCCCAGAGGCAAACTCTACATACCTTACAAAGGACGAATGAGGAGAGAAACGACGAGGTTCAAAAACTAAGATCAGTGTACAACAAACAGAAAAATGAAATCTCGTTGCTCAAAAGTCAATTATCCGAGGTTCCAATTAAAGAACAGAAACCCCCTTCCGTAGCTCCCACAGTTCCCCAAGCTTCTGTCATCCAACAGTACCCGGCGCAATCATTTCCGCCAAGTATGATTTACTTGGAGAAGCCACCATCCATAGACCCTTTCTCAGGTGATCAGAAAGACGTAGTAAAAAGGCACAATGATTACAATGCTTGGAAGTTTAAACTAATCTCTAAGTGGAATACTAGCGGAGGGAACTTTGATTCTGAGTTCAAGAAGATCTGTGATGCAATCAATTGGCTCAAAGGCGATGCTTATACTCGCCTGCAGTCTAAAATTGCTTTATTTTTCTCAAGTACCAATGACCCATCAGGCTGGCCATGGTCTACTTCTGCAGAACTTTTCCGAGAACTCGACAAAAAATATCTTACAGCTGACATACGAGCTATAGCCAGAGGAAATTTGAATGATCTGAGAATGACTGGGAAATGGAAAGACTTTCCATCATATATTTCAGAATTTGAAAGACTTGCAGATCAAGGAGAACTCAGTTCTTCCATGCGAGTATATCATCTCAGGCGTAAGGTTTCCGAACCTCTACGAGTGGCGACAAAAAATCATATTCCCCTGCCTTCCGAAGATGACGTATATGCATGAATAGAGATTTTTTCTCAATTTTGGAAAAATCAGGAGTCAAACCGCCATATCGAAAGCAGCTTCTTTGGAAACCCAAGTGGAGGGAATTTTTCCAAGTCCCATAGTAGCGAAATGATGCCAACAAGTGATCCCATGTACTTAGATCAAATGCACTTGACTAGAGTCACTGTGACCCCGGCTGAATGGCAATATCGGAGAGATCATGGTTTGTGTAATCGATGTGGTGGAAGAGGTCACTATTTAAAGGAATGCACTTCCGAGATTGCAAGAAAAAGCAGAAGGGGCCATGATACTGCCGATCGTGAGTTGGCATCAGCGGAATTGAGTCGCGGTAACTGAGGAGGTCAACAAGGTAATTTTAACTATAATCGGAGTAGTCAACGAGGAGCATTCAGTGGTGATAATAAAAATAACTATTCTTCTGCTCCATTTAGTCGCCGGAGCCAAGGTGGAGGAGATCCTCAGCCGGGCTATGCAAGAGGACAAGATGGAACTAGAAATGCAAATTCCAGTAATTTTCCGCATTTACGGATGCAAGAAGTAAACGAATGGGGCCACAATTACGATTCCCCATATGAACAGCAACATAGCCTTGGTAGCACTGTAAATAATTTAGGCCACAAGAGTGGTCGAGTTCTGGGAGAAGTTGAAACGGAAAATGGGCATGTTAATAAATATCAAATTGATAGGAACGCTCCTTGGAGTCAGGGAAATGGAGAGCCCCGGCATTAAATTGCGTGCGGGGCATCAATGTACAAAAGTTTGTTGATTTACAGAGAAAATGTATACATCAGGATTCAACTATTGGAAAGCCTATAATCTTAAATAAAGTTTGCAAAAATTCTATATCATTATCTGGAATCTTTCACTCTACAGTACAGCGCAAATTTTCTTTCTCAGTACCTATACTTCTCAATACTGGTAGCACCGAGTTCATGTTTGTAAGAAAAGCTTGGGCAATTGCTAATAAACTATCCTTAACACCCCTTACACGTCCTCGCCCTCTCTATTTAGCTGACGGATGTGTTTCGGAGCTAATAACGCATCGTGTTTCTGGTTCCTTAGAATTAAGCAATCATTTCGAGGAAGTGGATGCCCTGGTTACCACACTAGGACCCGAACATGATGTTATTCTGGGATTTCCATGGCTGGAGCGTCATAATCCTTCCATTGACTGGCAATTAAAGTCAGTTAAATTTGACAAAGAATTTTGCTTAAGTAACTGCTTTATTCCCGAAAATTCAAATTATAAGTCACCTTATGTTGAGGAAGTTATCGATCATGAACATGTCACTGTACCCGAGAAAGATGCACCGGAGCTCTCAACTACACTGGCATCGACGAGTCCAATTCAAGCCAAATCTATGGTTGATAAACGGGTCAAACAAGCAACTAAGAATAAGCATGAAATGCTACATTCTCCGCTAGAAGTCCTTGATGAAGTGAATTGTAATGACATCCGTATTCTCAAAGCACCAGGATTTTTTCAATTTTCAAGACAAAAAGGTGTGCAGGTAATGCGAATTATGGCAGATGAACTCGAAAAATTAGGGGAAGAGCGAGAAACCGATATCAAGGTTCTAGACTTAGTTTAGGATGAATACCAGAAATTACTCCGAGGACAGGGAAATCCTCGTAAGTGGAAAAGTAGATTCCCCAATTATTTTCATGAATTTATAGATTTAATATTTGATACAAACAATACAAAGCTACGCAGAGTCTCTGATGAAGATGTAGTTAAGTTTTTTAAGAAGGCTAATCGTCGTCCTCCCTCTATAGAGGAAATAAAGATGAAAATCCCTTAAGTTTATCACGATATAGCAGATGTAGCGTTTCCCCAGGAGGCCACCAATCTTCCTCCCCATCGTTCTTATGACTATAAGATAGAGCTCTTACCAGGAAACCATAAATTTCCTAGATCTAGAGCACGTCCTTGTTCTCCATCAGAGCTGCATGTCATCAAACGCTGGTTGGACGATCAATTAGGTAAAGGATGGATAAGACCATCAACGTCGCCTATTGCAAGCCCAATTCTTCTAGCCAAAAAACCAGGAGGTGGCATTTGTATTTGTCATGACTTTCGTGGCATAAATAATATCACAACGAAAAACCGATATCCCCTTCCACTCATCAAGGAAACTCTGGACCTTATTTGTGGAGCAAAAATATTTACAAAAGTTGACGTTATTTCAGCATTCAATAGAATCAGAATAGCAGAAGGCCACGAATGGCTGACAGCCTTCATAACCCGTTTTGGCCTCTACGAACAACTAGTGACACCCTTCGGATTAAGTGGTGCGCCCGCGACATTTCAACGGTATACTAACAATATATTATACGATGTATTAGATAAATATGCCACAGCCTACCTTGATGATATCATAATTTTTTCAAATTCTATAGAGGAATATGTCAAGCATGTTAGAGAGGTACTGAAACGGCTTCGCGCCGCAGGGCTTCAAATTGATATAGATAAATGTGACTTCCATACTACAAAGACTAAATACCTTGGTCTTATTATTACACCTGGAGGTATTGAGATGGATTAGGAGAAAGTCAAAGCTATACTGGAATGGGAACCTCCAACTTCCAAACGACAACTCCAACGATTCTTGGGGTTTGCAAATTTTTACCGCCGTTTTATACGCAATTTCTCTGAATTGGCACACCCTCTATACGGCCTCACTAAAAAAGATGCTGTTTGGACCTGGACTTCTATTTGTTCGTCTGCATTTCAAAGTTTACGGGAGGCATTCAGCAAAGCTCCTTCTCTCGCAGTCTTTGATTGGTCAAGAAAAACCGTTGTGGAAGTAGATGCAAGTAATTGGGCATGTGGTGGTACTTTATCACAATGGGTTGGAAGCGAACTGTTTAATGACTTAACGATCAAATGATCAATATGTATTTCCTTAGAACTAATGACTAATTGTGTTGATGAGTAATGAGATACCCGTTTGGGAATGGCGTTAGGAGACGGAGGTTTTACGGTTTATAGATATTTTTCTTCTAGGAAGACAGGGGGGAGATAGATCAATTCATACGTACCATAATTGTTACTGCTACATCAAGCTTGTGATATCAATTACCACCGAAGTATTCCGACACGAACCTAGACCTGTCGCATATTTTTCGTCCAAACATTCAGCTCAAGAGTGCAATTATAACATTTATGATAAGGAATTACTCAGTGTTATCAAATCACTAGAAGAATGGCGCCCAGAGTTAGAAGGACTACAATCCCAATTTGAAATATTAACAGATCATAAAAATCTCCAAATTTTTCAGACAACTAAGGATATAAATCAAAGGCAAATGCGATGGGCGGAATTGTTATCCCGATTCAATTTCCAGCATATATATCGGCCAGGTACAGTGAATACCCGAGCTGATGCCTTGAGCCGAAGGCCGCAAGATGCTCCAAAGGATATTTTAGATGACCGCCTTTCCGCAAGGCGCGTTCCTTTGATTCCGGCTTCCAAATTTGATCACAGTTTTGCCCATTTGAAATCCATTAAAATGTACAAAATAGACGTCTCTCAATCAATCGATGATTTGATCTCGAACGCATACAACAACTCCTTAATTATGCAAGATATCATAACTGATCTATCAGATTCTACCGTTAGACGCTGGAAACCTTCGCTTGCGAGACTGTTAAAAATCGCATTTAGTGAATGTCGAATAGTGGCTGGACGCGTTTATTATAGAGACCGTCTAGTAATCCCACCAGACAATGAAGAAATCCAACTTCAGGTACTTCACAGAGCACACTATTCAGGAGCCGCCGGACACCCAGGAAGAGAGAGAACTATTGACTTAATAAATAAAACGTACTGGTGGCCCGGTATGATAGACGCTGCAAGGAAGTTTTGCAAAGACTGTCTCCTTTGCACTAAAACTAAGACACCTAGAAAAGCTCCTACCGGACTGCTTAAACCACTACCATTACCATTTAAACCATGGTCTGATATTTCCATTGACTACATATCACCATTGCCAGAATGTGAAGTTCGACATCGAAAATTCCGACACATTGCTGTTGTTGTAGATCGACTTACAAAAATGCGCCACTTTCTTCCAACGGAGACTCTATCCGCAGTGGAGCTGGCCGAAATATTTATCGAAAAAATTTGGTTGCTGCATGGTTCACCAGAACGGATTGTCTCCGATCGAGGGTCTCAATTTATCTCCACATTCTGGAAATCTCTATCCCAAAGACTGGGAACTGTTCTCAAGCCCTCTTCTGCATATCACCCAGAAACAAATGGACAAACAGAGCGGGTCAATGCTGAAGTAGAACAATTTCTACGAATTTATGTAAACTGGGCTCAAGATGACTGGGCTATGTGGCTGCCGCTAGCGGAATTCGCGGGGAATAATGCTATATCCTCAACAACAGGGGCTAGTCCTTTCTTTGCCAATTATGGTTACAATCCAAAGTTGGGCATTGAAGCTCAAATACCAGCAGCCCCAATGCCATCGGAAGCTCAGCAGAAAGAATATTTTAAGGCTCATGAGATAGCTAATAGATTTAAAGTCATTCTAGATCATGTTAAGACCTTGTCCAAGATTTCTCAAGACCGTTATGAAAAAAATGCAAATTTGCATTGTTCGGACGCACCAAAATATCATATTGGAGATATGGTTATGATAAGCACTCAGAACTGGAAAATGGGGCGACCTCTTGAAAAACTCAACCCACGATGGGAAGGTCCATTTCGTGTCACAAGAACCTCGCCACACACCGTAACGGTAGATCTACCACAAAATATAAAAATTTATCCAACTTTTCACGTTTCTAACGTTCAATTGAGATCGAGTGAGCGAGCACCAGGGCAAGAAGACGAGGATATAAAAGCAAATGAGGGCAGAACAATTGTAAGAACAGATGGCCAGAGAGATGTGGTAGAATATCACTTCGGTAAAATTGTAGGATACAAAAAGATGCAAATTAATTGCTGGTACTATCAAGTTCAATGGACTGCAGGCGACACAACATGGGAACCTGCATCGCATTTAAATGGATGTGATGACGCACTCTGGAAGTTTCATAAACGAAATCCACAAGCAGGAGCACCACGGCCATGGCTAAAACACAAGTGAGGAAGTTATCTTTCTATCCAATTGCTTCTCTTTATCTTTTTTTTTTTTTTTTTTCTCATGGTACAAGAGTGAAGCTCTTGCTTAAATGGGAGGTAGTGTCACAGGGGCAGCTAGTTGGGGTGTAGTCACGTGATAATTATGGCGTAACTAAGCGAGGATACTTAGATTTAGATCTCTGCTTGTAGATCAGTTTCGTTCCTTGTGCAACTACAATTATATATTCTGAACATCCGAGTAATTATACAACGCCAGCCCGTGATAGCTGCCACATGTTAGTCAATACAGTGATTGGGTGGCTGTTGTAAGAGAGGTTGCTGAAGAAGTCGAGAGTTTTTCCGACTATTTTCCGAAGAGCTCAACCCAAACAGTTACTAAGCTCGGACCACCAAAAGGTGGAATTGGGGTTTTTAAGCCTGAAAACAGCATAAATCAGTTCGACCAGGACAGTGACATCAATATGACAGGCACCGACGCAATTCTTGCAGCATTAAAAGACTTAAAGCTGCATAATATTAACTCTGCAACACCGAGTTCTGGTAAATCTACGCACAAAAAGTCCAGGCCCGAAAGTAAAGGGAATACCAAGCCTCGCGCTCCGTGGCAATCAAGCAAGTAATTTAGTCGCCTAATCGAGAAGGGAGTATGCATCCACTGTACAAACAGCGGCCATCGAAGCTTTAAATGTCCCAAGTATCGAGCAGCTCGTCGATCAGAGAGCGAGTTGAGTCAACTGGAGGGAGAGGTATGCATAGAGTCGGAATCAGATTCGGGAAACAACGAGGCCTGAGTAAACTTGCTCTCAGGAATCATAACATATTTAAATCAAAAACTACAAACAAAATGCAGCAAGTTTTGACAAGTGGGCCCCTCTTAATAGATTGTTTGATAAATAGTAATTTATATGAAAAATCAATGATTGATACTGGCTGTCTGTGCTTTGCAGTTTTTGATGAAAATCTTGTGTGCACACATGGGCTGCAAATGGTAGATATTCCGCCCAGACCTATGAGACTGGTGGATGGTAAAATCGGAGCACGCATCACACAGATCACGTGCGTTGATTTGGACATTGATGGTAGAAAAGAGAAAATATGGGGCTATGTGATGCCACAACTAGCATACCCAATTGTTCTTGGCAAGCCCTGGATGGAGCGGAACGACGTAGCATACCTGGCAAAGCAGCATTGATTCAGAATAGGATCCAGAATTAATGGTATAATTGTGCGGGCTAGTGGCTGGTACAAAAACAATGCACCTAAACACATCAAATCACGGGTCTCTCACGTTAGCAGCTCTAATATTGAACTGACTTCAGGCTGGAAATTTGCAAAAATATGCAGAGAAGCGGACTCAGTAACAAGATCAACGCTTGGGGCAATATCCGTTCAAGATCTCACACGCGCCCTTGAACAGAAAAGAACGTTGTCCAAAGAGGAAGTAAGTTCAAAACTTCCAAAACAAATTTGCTCCTACACAGACCTGTTTTTAGATGACAACAAAAATTCAGATAGCACTCTACCTCCTCACTGTTCTGGGGTTGATACAAAAATTAATTTCAAGAAAGACAATCAAGGCCGCAATAAGGAAATTCCGTGGGGGCCGCTTTATGCAATGTCACGTGAGGAGCTTTTGATAATAAGAAAAACGTTGACAAAACTTTTGGACAAGAACTGGATTCGAGCCAGTAATTCCCCAGGAGGGGCCCCAGTCTTGTTCATCAAGAAAACAGGTGGTGGACTTAGGTTTTACGTAGACCATTGTGCGCTAAATGCCATAACAGAAAGGGATAGGTATCCACTGCCTTTGATTAAAGAAACATTAAGCATGGTATCCCGGGCAAAATGGTTATCCAAAGTAGATGTGAGGTCAGCATTCCTGTTATGATAGGTCTATGATTCGGGTGTACATACAATTTGTGGGAGCTCGCTGCTAGTGATCATAGATGTGCTGCTGGGCCGGACAGGTCAAGAAGAGGAGTGGAGAATGATCTCTGTAGAATGAGGAAAGACTGTATTGCTTGCTCTATCTACTGTGGAGGAAAGCTCTCTACTTATAGTCCCTAGACTATTGCTTACTAATTATACTAACTCAAGGAAGCAGGAGAAAACAGAGCAAATGCATGCAGTCGCGTGACCATCATAACTGGAGCTGTGCACTGTAGCTATGTGGGTCTAGGCACAACAATTCCACAGATTACGGGTAGCGAAAGGTGATGAGTGGAAGACGGCCTTCCGTACACGTTTTGGCTCATATGAATGGCTAGTGACACCATTTGGGTCAGCCGGGGCACCAGCAGCTTTCCATAGATGGATCAACCAGGTCCTAGGGAATTTTCTCGGAGTTACCTGTGTCGCATACCTAGATGACGTAATAGTCTTCTAGGAGAACGACTTGGATGACCATTGGTTGAAAGTGAAGCAAATTCTGGCGCACCTTAACAATGCTGGGCCTAAATTGGACCCTTCCAAGTGTGTATTTGCATCAAAGGAATTAAAGTATCTAGGGTACATTTTAAATGTCAACAATGGAATCAAAATGGATCCTAAAAAATCGAAGCTATCACTTCGTGGGAAGCTCCGAAGAACATTAAAGAAGTACAAATCTTTCTTGGATTTTCTAACTTTTATCGAGGATTCATTAAAGACTTCGCATCCATCTCCTCTCCCTTACGCGATCTTACAAAAAAAAGTGCTCCATTCTGCTGGAATAACCAACACCAACTATCTTTTCAGACCTTAAAAGATCTTTTTACTTCAGCACTGATACTAAAAATGTGGGATGAAGAGCGCGAAACGGTTGTTGAAACTGATGCGTCGGGGTGGGCTACAGGAGGCTATTTATCACAATTTGATAAAAACAGCAATTTACACCCAGTGGCAAACTTCTCTGAGAAGCTTACTCCAGTGGAATGCAACAACAATATTCACGACAAAGAACTCTTGGCTATCATAAGGTGTTTAAATAAATGGAGAAGTGAGTTAATTGGGCTTCAGAAACCTTTCACAATATTCACGGATCATAACAACCTTAAATATTTCATGACAACGCGGAAACTCACGGAACTTCATGTAAGATGGTCTCAGTTTCTATCGCAGTTTAATTTTCGTCTGAATTATAGATGCAACAAAAAAGGGGAGCGTCCGGATGCACCTTCTCGTAGCGAACAAATTATCTCTCAAGTTCAGGAAGATCCAAGATTGAAAGAAAGAGAATTTCAAATGATTGATGATAACTTATGGAAATCTCCGGGTGAAGTTTTATCCAATATATCTTTATCTGAAAGAAATAAGATCCCAAAGGGCGCATCCTTATTGGAAGACGCGGAACTGCAAAATTTATGGAACAAAGCAACCCAGGAAGATACTTTGTTCAATAAATTATACGAATCATTGTGGCAGAACGATAGATCCTTCCCATCAGAGCTGGGGCTAAAAACCTCTCTATCGTAATGTCATATCGACGAAAGGGGAGCGCTCTGCTTCAGGAAAAGGTTGTGAATTCCGGAATGGGAACCCCTTAGGACAGCCCTAATTCAGAGAAGTCACAACTCGCTCGCAATAGGGCATCCAGGCCGCAATAGTACGTTGGCTATTGTATCTAGAAATTTTTACTGGCCTAGAATGATCATCATGGTACGTTGTTTCTGCAGAAACTGTGATGTGTGTGGCCGTTCTCATGTCTGGAGAGCAAGACAACAAGGATGGTCGTTACCACTACCAATCCCTGATATATTTCACAGTGAACTCTCCATAGACTTTATGACAGACTTACCAGAAAAAGATATTAAAGATTCCAGCTATTTGATGGTAGTAACAGACTGTCTACTCAAATCTGTCACCCTAGAGGCCATGGATTCCATGGAGGCCGAAAATTGTGCAGAACGTTTCCTGAACTTTCACTATTAATTTCATGGTTTCCCGAGTGCACTGACATCTGACAGGGGAAGTAATTTGGCTGGATGTTTTTGGACGAAGCTTTGTAAAGGAGCGGGTATAGAACAGAGGCTATCTACTGCATTTTATCTCGAATCAGATGGCTCAACGGAAAGAATTGACCAAGAAGTTCTTGCTTATATTAGAGCTTTTATCTCATTTGCTCAATTTGATTGGGCTAAACTGCTGCCTTCTGCCCAGCTAGCTTTAAACAACAGAGACAGCTCAATCTCAGGATTAAGTCCATTTTTTTGGAGCATGGGTATCATGTAGATCCTGTTTAACAGGTGCATCCCATTTCCAAAGAAGCGCGATCTAAACCTAGTAAATTGGGCGAGAATTTTTAAAACAGGTTGAGGAAGCGCAAGAATTTGCGGCAGCAGCCATGGCGGCGGCTCAAATGCAAATGGAGGAACAAGCCAATTAAAAAAGGAATTCAGCTCCACAATCTCGTGTCTACAAAAAAGTCAGGCTCAACCTCAAAAACATAAAAACGCTGCAACTCAAAAATAAATTAGCTTGGGTGAATGCAAAGTACAACCTCACAAAAATTATATCACCCCATGTGGTAGAATTGCACGTACCATCAAATATATGGCCAAGATTTCATGTCGAACTTTTGCGAAGGGCAAGTGTTACGGTTTACCCGTTGTTTAAGCTTAGGTGAATACCTAAGCGTATTGTTGAGGACTCTGAGGATAAGACTGTTGGGATCGAAGCAATGTCATAGCACAGTGAATATGGGCAATGCCTAGGCGTGCGGTAATTATTCGACCTAAGAAAAAGGTATAAGCAACGAGACTCATAGAATGGACAAAATGCTATAAGTACCTTGTAGCTGTAGTTAGATTTCTCTTCTTCATAGAGTTTATTAAATCGATCTTTTCATCACCAACTCGGTTTCTATCACAGTATAAACTCTATCATTCACATATATGGCCCGTTATTAAGTATATTGCATCATTAGATTATTGTGACTTAGGGAAATTTTCAATTTATCGGAATAGAACGGTTAGCAGATTAATTGACTTAGGACTGCCAAGGAAGTGGATGCCAACATTCGCTCCTCCATCAACATCAACGGACGGGATAATTAGCTCTGGACAATCGAGTTGCCTAATTGAATTATCATTCAAATCAGCACAGGGATTCGAAGAATCAATAAGGGGTCCCAACATGGACAATCTTGAAATCGGAATGGGCTTCATTGCAACTGGTATTTCAAACCAGGAATCAATGCAACATGAAGAAACTGAGACAGACATGCAAAAAATGATTGAAGAAATAAGACAAAGGGATACAGAACACAGGAGGGATATGGCAATGTTACAAGCACAAATAAACCAAATGATGTCAACCATGCAGAAACAGTTGCAGAACAATGACCAAGTACCCCTGCAGCCAGTGAGACCTAATCCTGGCCATCCATCAGAACAAAGGGAGCCATTAGGCAAAGAAAAACCATTGAAATGGCTGGAAGCTTATGATCACAAGGATAGATCTAAGTGGACTACCACACACGGAATCCTTCGGTACATATATTGGCGCAATGTAGAGGAGCGCAACATACTCGAACCATCGGATTTTTTCATGCAGCTTTACAGCCATGCAGTGACTGGAACTGCCAAGGATATGATCACTGGCCAATTCCAAGATATGCTCGCCAACAACGCAATATGGGATGCCTTAGGCTTACTTCAGGCCATGGATGACGCCTTTTGTGATAGAAACAAAGAATAATCTGCGGCTGCGCTTTTCCATGCATGCCGACAATTTAGGGATGAGAACTTGTCATCATACCTACCGCAATTTCAGCAACTACTAACACAAAGTCCCAGCTCAACGGGAGACGACAAGAATAAAATGTACTAACTTCGAAATTTGCTCAATAAAACAACAAGGAATCACATGATCGGTCGTTCTCAACCGAAAACCTTCCGTGAACTTATCGAGTATCTATCATTGTTAGGTTCAGAAATCGAAGAAGTTGGTACAACAAGAACTAAAGAGTACCTCCTTGGTCAATCTGGGTACTTCGACAAAGGAACACGGGGTATTGCAGGGGGGAAATTACTCGGAGGAACTACACAAGGGAATCTTTATCATCTAACTGTCAAAGACAACATGAACAGTAAAGATCAGGATGGTGATACAAGGATGACTGGTGTAAATAAAGTACGTGCAAAATGGGTTTCATTTGCTGAGTTGAGTCAACGCAGAACAAATGGTACATGCCTTTGATGTGGAAGAAAAGGGCACATTATAGCAAATTGTAATCTACTCCCAGCTAAACGTCCCGAAACTACAGTCCAAGCTGTAACGTTCATTGAAGACAATGCTGCTGTGGAAGGTATCATTGTAGGGGAAAATGAGTTAAAAGGTTAGCTCCTGAACAAAGTTGTGTTCAGGGGCCTGAAAGGAAAGTTTCGAACATGGCAATAGGCTCAAATGAAATTGAAGATAAGAATGTAGAGTACATTATGAATGGGTCGTCTTTTATTATAGACACTTTAATTAATGGAAGTTATTCAGTACCTACTTTAATTAACAATGGATGCGAATGTCTAGCTGCTGTTAGCAACTCCTTAGTACGCAGAGCTAACCTTCCTCGGATAAAAATTAACCCACAAAAGCTTACCGAGGCTACAAAAAATCAGCACCACAAAGAGTATATTACGGAAATGGTTAAGATGGATCTGGACGTTGACAGATACGAGCGCATGCTATATGCATATGTAATACCAGGGTTATCTTATGACCTGATACTCGGGAAACCATGGATGGAGCGGGAAGATGTTATTTATAATGCAAAGGATCATTTTATGGATATTGGGGAAGCTGTAGTAAACGATCGACCATTGAAAGTTTGGGAAAAAGGGCAACAGAAAACAACAAATGCATCTCTACTAACTGCAAATATCAAGAGTTTGTCGGCAGGGGTATTTCTTGCAACAGTAAGGAAATGTAAGGGCTAGAAGTAGAATTGTATTCGAATGGTAGTGTGTGCTGTGTATAGAAGATCTTAAACTAAAGAAAGAAGATGGAAGAGGAAAAGTCTTTCTTATATACATTGAAAGGTGGTCTATGCTGTTACTAGACTATACCAAAATAGAGCAACTAAATAGTCACCTGATTGGTATCAGCTCAGATCAGTCACCCAAGCCCAAGCCTTGGCTGCCTTAGGCTCTAGCTTATGACACTTCCCTTAATAATGTGAATTCTCTTTCCTTCATTCTCGGGTCATCTTCTGATTTGGACACATCCCATGCCCTTTGTGATAGGGTGTCCGGCCTACCACTTAGCTTACCTGCCCTTAAGTCTAGCCTAAAATTGAACTGAGATAACAGTTGGGACCATCTCACCTGCTGCTCTGACAAATTTTTTGATGACATGAAGTATTTTAGGTTTTTATGATCTGTCAAGATGACAAACGGCTCTATTAGTCCTAGAAGTTCACTTCTCCACTCATTCAGGCATCTGATAATTGCTTGGAGCTCCTTATCATGGATGTCATAATTGCACTCTGCCGGTGCCAGCTTCTTCGAATAGTAGGCTACCGGTTTGAATTGCCCATCTGGTTGGTGTTGTAGCAAGCACCCCCCTGTTGCCCAGCCGGATGCTTCTGTGTTCAGGTTATTAGTTAAATAGGAACATAGCTACTTAGCAAGTGTCACGAAATTTGTTCAGAGATGGTATGATATTTGGTAAGATGATAACTGGAAGGTTATCTGATGCCTTTTTCTAATACTGTTTATGAGATAGAACATAAACTACTTATATACTCTAATATGACCCATGTCATTGTCTCCGTTCTCTCTCCTGACTTACTGCCAACAGCGTGCCTAGGTAAAACTCTGCAGCTCATGAGTCTATCTCTCATGAGAGGCATCCGCTGTTCCGGTGGCTGGCGCGCGCGGTCCGAGTACATGTCGCTGCAATGCCTCAATCACTGATGTGTAATATCCTAGCTGAGCAATCCTGAACCTAGCTGTTCAGGAACGACAGCAATCCAGTCCATGGCTCGCGCCTGTGGTTTGAATACACACCACAGCGTCGCTCCAATCGTTCTCGTACAATATCTCAGCTCCGCAGTCCTTAGTCCATTACTCAGGAGCGGAAGCAGTTGTATAGTTCTGATAGTGCGCTAGGTCTGAATATACCTCTGGGCGCCATCCCGTAATTGTCCGGCAATATCTAACCGCTTATGGCTAGCACACGTGGTCAGTAGACTCTCCACAACGCTACCCCAATTGTTGCCTTGCAATGACTCAACCTGATGCTCCCAAGTCCGAGACTCAGGAGCGACAGCAGTTGTATCCATGGTCAACAAACAACGTGCATATGCACCTGTCGGCGCAGAGCCGGTTATTGACAAGCAATATCACAACGATCTGTCTCCCAAGTGAACTCGCCCAAATTATCGAAGAATGACAGCGTTGTGAACTTGCATGGTGTAACAGCTGGTAAGCCGATTGGTCCCTGTAGCCTATGATGGTTAACTTAGGCCTGATTCGAGTAGCGTTATTAATGGCTACCAATACGCTAATTTGCGACGCTGTTAAGGGCTGTGCCCAGATTGGGACTGGTCACTAGGACCAACCCGGCTAGATCTTTAAGCGCCAACAAAGCAGCGCTTACAGAGACGCGAAAGGTTGCATGGGGAAGAATGCAAGGATACGTACAAAGAGGGATCTAAGTGCCGCATAAGGATTAATGCAAGGTTGTGCACAAGAACGAGTCTCAGTGTTGCATAAGGATAATTGCAAGGTTGCGCATGAGGAAGGACCCAAGGGAGTACGTACTAAGGGGGGGAGGATGTCACAGGAAAGAGGGTAGCCGGGGAGAATGGGGTATTCTCAGGTAGGCTAGGAGGGGAGCTTAAACGCGACGCTGAGGAGGACATAAAGGACAGGAGCCGTCGTAGGCAGATTAGCTTCCCAAGGAAAAATTATCAATTCCTATTGAGTTAACGTCTTTCAAGTACTTCTGAATTCTTTAAACGCTTTACAGACGCCACCCAATACAATACTTTTGCGTTGGCATTTGCATGGTATTCACATGGCATCGGACTCGGCAGTGCGGCAAGGCAGTACGGCACTGCACCACATGTTGATAGGCTTACACTGACTGGGAATATACGAGACCGGGTACAATCCCTCCGGACCATAACACAATAGTGCTATATTACAGGCATAGTCAGAACACTATGGGAGTCCCATAGCATAGGAACAGGAGAGGGAGTAGCCTCGGTGGCGAGGAGGCTTTCACATATATAAATGAATAGATAGATGTAGTGGAAGTTCTCTCATTAGAATTATTATTTACTACCATTGACCACATAGTTGCCCTTGCACTTGTCCCTCGAAACCGTGACACATGGCACGCTTGCATAATGATGTGTACCTGCGGAATCAACAGTATCAAGAGTGCTCTCTCAGGTTTTATGAAGGATATCGAAAAGGACGAGGCTACGGCAATCCGCGATGACCTCTACAAGGCCATTTCAAAAGATGCAGCCTCAGAGGCTGCCCCCCCTCCTCCTCTCATCCTCTCGAAGTCTCCACCAGTTTCTAACAGGGCAAAAGGCGAGGATAAGTATCAAACAAAAAATGTTGGCACTACAGCACCAACTACAACAATTAGACCCTCTGAGGAACTTCTCCAATTGCTTAGCAAGCCGGTAAACACCACGCTTTCTTGGTCGACAGTTACTCACGACGGCCACAAGAATGCTTGTGCCACCGCTTCAGGTGAGTCACTGCCAATTACGTCGATACTCAAGCAAGTAGCTCCTCAAAAAGAGCTCACTAGACCTTGGCCCACTACTCACAATCAAACAACTACTGGAAAGGCTCAACCTCCTATCAGCCCCGTCCTTCATAGTCATAGACTCAGTAGGGACTTAAATTTAATTCTATTCTATTCTATTCCTATCAGCCCTGATAAAAGGTTATTTATTTGCCTACCACGCAAAAATAAGTGGCAAAGACTATCACCTGCTGGTATCCGGGGGGGAAGTAGTGAAGCGACTCTCGGTATTGCCATCACTTATTAGTAGGATCAAAGCGGTGAACTCAGGGTTTGCTTTAACTTCTTGTAGGAACAAGGCGCTAGAAGAACTCATAAAAGCCCAGAATGAGCTCTTTTTATCTGGGGCAAAGCTTGAACCAGCAACAAACTGGATACCTATCATCATTCCAACTGTCCCGGCAGCTATTCGAACGCTTGAGGTTCGAGTCAAATTAAATGAGTTCATGCTCACTGTTGAGATCGAGAGGATAACTAATATGAGGCCCTCTGCAGTGAAACTCTTCGGACAGAATAACCCCTCCATGCCCCACAGAACCTGGATGACTTTCTTCTCCAAATCGCCTCGACCCGGCTTCAGAGTCTTTGATGAATCCGGTCTCTCCAGGCCATTCAAGAAGCAAGAGCCCCTTGAGTTCTGTAAGCAATGCAGCGGCCACCATCCTTCAAGGAACTGCCCCAGGGCACCATCTTGTGGGAACTGTGGCTCAACTATGCATACCAAAGATTCATGTCAAGCTCTGACTAAATGCAAGAGCTGTGGGGGATATTGGAAATACAGTTTCCTGCTTTTCTTTCTATTGACCAATGTGGTTGCATGCATCTTGCCTGAACTATATTTCTGAGTTCGGGCAGGATCCCACACTTCTGATCCAATCGGACTCAACGTTAGAGTCTGCTTGAATCCCATTCTTCCCGAACAAATCCAGACATTGGTTTGTTCGTATTTCTATTGCGTGACCCAGTATTCTCAGTCAGTGGATAATTATTTTCTGGTCCGGGGTCCCACTTATTTCTGCAGTCAAGTCGGTTCCGGATAACCTCTATTTCTTGTAATTCCATTGTATATATTATAATACCTGTAGTCTATTAGTCAATCAAGCAAACTGAACTTCTTCTCCGTTCTCAGGCAATTCTTACTCCGAAGTCTTCTCTACACTCTAAAAGGGGACCCCATAAATCTGATAGCACTAGATGTCTGACTCGTCCATCAAGAACTAGTGGACCATCAAAACAGCAATTTAAAACCTACCGAGATGTAGGAGAGCGAGAATTCCAAGCTCTTGTTAGAGCAAGAGATGCAGAGGCTAAGGCTGCCTCCGCTGAGGCATCGATCCAAAACTGTATGACCAGTCTAGTCCCAACCGCAGACACTGGAGTGGCAGCAGCATCTCCTCCGGAGAATCCGACAGGTAATGGAAGGCGATTGTGAAGGGCGACCAATAGAGTTGCCATCCCCCCAACAGATTCTTCGATTTATGTCAATTGATGTTGGAAGAGGGGGAACAACACACGGTATTGTGCTAGACCATGCCTGCGAGCTTCAAATTGATGTCTTGCTTATACAGGAGCCATGGTGTTGTGGGCATACTAAGGCACATCCCTTTTTCAATGTCCACATACCGCACAAAGGTACAAGAATTCGTCCTCGTGCAATCACATACACTAGGAAAAATGCCAAGCAAATTCATGCCATTCAAAAATTTCCCTTGGCCACTCCAATTAGCGACTATTGCTGAGTTGAGGTAAACAGCACAACATTTCTCAATGTATGCAAAGCCCCCCACGATCCAAAAGTGGTTTAAACCCTTCTTGAATGGGTTCCATCTGCTCGCACTGTTGTTGCAGGCGACTTCAACTCGGTTCATTGGGCCTGGCAACCAAGTGCAGTACACACATATGGACAAGGCGATGAGATTGAGAAGTGGGCAGAGACTCACAATCTCTCCTACCTTATTATTGGCAAGCCAACGCATCAAGCCGGGAATACCCTTGACCTAGCATGGTCAAACATTAATGGAACCTGTGCTTGGGGCAATCAACAAGAGTATATTACCAGCAACCACCTTCCAATCTTGGGCTCAGTTCTCAACCAAAAGCAACCTAAAGCCGCGGCAAGAGGTCCACTTCGAGTCCCCAAAGACCAGCTACCCCTTTTTTTTTTTTTTTTTTTGCATCAGATTTTAATTGCGTATGCAGCTATCTAGCTATGACGCAATATCAAAGAAAAGTATAGAATTGATGATTCAATTTAAAAGTAGAGCACTCATGCCTCAGATTTCATTTGCAAGTACCACTGCAAAGTTATGGCGGCTTTTTCTTCACCCCAAGTCAACCCTCATCCGTGATTACCCACCCAGGGGACCGTCTCAAAAACCCTGAGTTATCCAGACATGCCTCCATCATCTTTCAACTTTTCTCCGCGCGAAATATGGTCTGAGATATCTCCTTCCCAAATGGAGTAGGTGCCCAGGCTACTCAAACTATACCGGAGAACACCACCAGGAGGCGGATCACAACACCTTCCATCGTTTGCTTGTTTTTATAGTGTCAGCTGCACTCTCGCAAGCGAAGTCTTGGCGCGCACAAAGCCCAATTCGAAAAACTCCTTGCCAAAATTCGGAATCTCATGCCCTTCGAAGTTATATCCTTCCTCTGTATCATCTTGTCAACTTGTCCTGATCCCTCTCACGTCCATTGCAAAGAGCTGTCTCCCAGATTTGTGCTCCACGCTTTGCTTCCTCTGTCGGGTATAGATATCGGCGTGGGCGTGTATTTGGTGACCAGCTGAGGCCAGAGAAGGTCGAAGAGTGGTGTGATCATTGGAATGAGGATGTACTTGGTCGTACTTGTAGACTCGATGAGACGAAGATAGGAGTCAAACTCGTTGGGAGCGAAATAATGAAGTGGATAAGTAATTTGGATTTTTGCCTCGTGGGCCAACTTCTTTGATATTGCGAAATTTGACTGAACTTGGCTCTGGGAGAATATTTCACTCCCAGGTTCGTAGAGGACACCGCGTACAGGTGTTCAGTCTTGCCCTCCGACCAGCTACCCCATTTCGCCCTGTTAGTCTCCCGCTGGACACCACCATTAGCACTGCTCTCTTCGGAAGAAGAAGCTGAGGGATTTGCCGAGGAACTTTGCAGGGCATATAAGGAAGCAATAAAGGCTGTTGATAGACGACCGATCCCAGAGAGTGGTAGGTCAGGATCCTGGTGAACTCCAGAATGCAAGGCCGCTCATGTCAAATATAAAGGCTCACTCACAGAATTTGAACAATCTAATAATGTCAAGCACTTTAGAAAAGTTGTAGCAGCTGCGAAAAGAAGCTATTGGAAAAATCAGGTCGAAGGAGTTAAATCTTTACCCGAAACCTTTACGCCTCTACAATGGGGTTCCTCGAAGCACGCAAATATTCCGCCACCTCTTTTACATGAAGGTTGTCACAGTCTAAGCATAGGCACTTGAGCAACCTTATGGTCAGAGGTAGTTTATTTTCAATCTATGGTGAACTACAGATTGAAGAGGATAATAACTGTTACTTTATACATGATTATTATCCAGGCCAATGACACAGTTTTCTATCCGTATATCCGTATACCTTTTCGTATCCCTTCTCGTGCCCTATTCTTGGAGGTGTTTGCCAAGTTGTAAGACCCTGCTTCCAAGAATAGTCCCTGCCTAGTTTCATGCTAAGCCTGCGTTAGACAGCGCAGGCTACAGGCAATTACCGGCTTACAAGCTGTCACAAAGGTTGATTCATCTCTGATCAGGCTGAGCGCGCAGTTATCCTGCGCGATTGCCTTCTTTCACGGCACCAAGTCACCGATGATCTGACCCCTTGTAACCAGCCTGGAGATTCGCGGATCACATGGAAGGAAGAAATATCCAAGACTGAAGTCCAAAGCTGTACAATAGGCAAAGGCGGTTCTTGCCCTGGAGCTAATGGAATCTCCACAGAAATCCTTGCAGCCTCCTGGAGCCATGTCGGAGCCTGTGACAGAAACCGAGTTGGTTGTGAATAAATCGATTTATTAAACTATATGAGGAGAAAAGAGAACTCTAGCTACGACTAACAGGTATTTATAAGAATTGGTCCCCTTCGTCAATCTCCAGACTGATGACTTATCCTTAGGCACAATACTTGCTACCCAGCCACGCATTGCCAGGTGTTACTTAGTTGTAGTAACGCTTCGACCTCCTGACTAGCAGTACCGCTTAGTTGTAAATATTCCCAACAATCCGCTTAGGTATTCACCTAAGCTCTAATAGCGGTCAAACCGTAACAGAGCCCATGTCACGCATCTTTTACGCGCACGCATGCATTTCGGACATCATCCTTCCTGTTTCATACTAGCAGAAGTTGTCTTCCTTCCAAAATCAGGCAGGGACTCTTCATCCGTGAAAGGGTGGAGGCCTATTGCACTCCTGTTGTGTTTAGGAAAGGGGTTGGAAAGAATCATGGCTAAGAGAATGTCACATTGTGCAGTGGTCTCAAATGTTGTAGGCCCACAAAAGTTTGGGGCTCTGCCTAAACAGTCGGCAACAGATCTCGTCTCATGTGTAGTGCATGATATAGAAGAGGCCTGGACACAGGGCTGGGCGGCAACCTTTGTCACGTTAGATGTGCAGGGGGCCTTTGATGCTATCCTACATAATCGACTCATATGGCAGATGCAAGCTTAAGGCTGGCCTGATTCAGTTCTTCGGTGGACTACATCCTTCCTCAAAAATCGAAGCGTGCAAGTACGCTACCCAGGAGGGATTACAAGCCCTAGAAAACTGATACGCTGTGTGCTGCAGGGCTCCCCAATTTCGCCGATCCTATTCTTACTCTATTTGGCAGAGCCTGTGCACGGTGGAAACCCTAGTGCACGTTTCAGCTACGCAGATGATATTGGAATTTTAGGAATCGGCCGAACAGTTGCAGAATCAGCTGCTTTGGCACAGCAGGAGGTGAACAAATTAGTAGATTGGGCACAGTAAATTGCCATATCCTTTGAAACTGAGAAATCGGAAGTCGTTCAGTTCCCGGGAAGTCGCCTTGAGAACTCAGTAGGAGTTCATATAAACAACAAGTTCATAGAGCCAGCTGAGTACATTCGATGGTTAGGAGTCTATCTCAACAAGAGACTATCATTTAAAAATCACGTGAAAATATGGAGTGGGAAAGCACTGAAGGTGGCTCAACTTCTGCAACAAATAAACTCAGTCAAGCAGGGGGCAGCCCCAGGACTATTAATGACTGCGGCAGAAGCGTGCGTGATTCCAATAGTGACTTATGGCGCAGATGTGTGGTGGCCCAGTTTATCACGACCCCAAAGACGGGGTCTTGTGACTCCCAAGACGACGCATCTATGCAAGCTGATTGACAGGGCCTTAGTTCTAGCCTTAAGAGCAGCACTTTTGGTGTGGAAGACTTAACCCATTGCTGCGCTTCATATGGAAGGAGGCATTCCACCAGCCCGGATCGTCTTAGAATGCAACCGCCTAAGAATTTCTGCAAGGTTGCAATCCCTCGAAGATTGTTATCCCCTACGTATTCGTGCAAGGATGAGCCTAAATGAGGGAACAACTAAATACAAGAGGCGGAAAAAGCTATCTTCGCGACCCGATACCCAGATGTCCCGCGTCCAATGGGCTTACTGCCAACTACCTCAAGCGGAGGATGCCGAACCACTTCCTGGGCCAGCATATAGGAGAAATCCTGGATCAATGTTGGAAGGAGTAGAGGATTATCAAAAATGGATCAGGACGGTCCCTCCATCTGAGATTTGTACTCATTCAGATGGATCCTCAGAAGGTCATGGTCAATCAGCATGGGGCTATGTGCTTCAAAGAGGAGGAATTACCTTCAAGAAGAAATTGGGGCTGCTTCTCGGATGCGAAACTTTCGACGCCGAGATTGTCGGGGCTGTCGAACTTTTTGAGCTGGTTCGGAAGTTGTAATGATTGAGACTAGAGGTATCTGGAAGAATAGCTCGCACAGGAGCTTTTAATTGAAGTGAAATAAAAAGATGTAATTGTCTGTCTGTCTGTCTTCCTCTTTCTCTCAGCTTATATATCTACACATATCTACTACCTGACATATGATGATAATATCTAGAAATAGCTTCCTTACATCACAGGATACAATCCAAACATGTTGTAGCCAAGATATAATCCTAAACCGAATTCGACTCTCCTTCAATGGTCAGATGAGTAAGATGCACCAAGTTTCAGGCACACCACAAGGAAGCCCTATCTCACCAATCCTCTTTCTAATCTCAATAAAATACATTCTTCCTGAAGTAAGAGGCAACAATTTTCTACAATTATCTTAGGTAGATGATATATCTCTTTCAACAGCTTCAACTTCCATGGAAAAGAATATTTCATTCCTGGAGGGCTGTGCTACTTCTCTACTCCGAAAGGCTAGACATCACCACATCATCTTTGAGGTGGATAAATCAGAGCTTATACACTTTCATCGACGTCGGCAGCCAGTGACTTTACCTCTGAGAGTACAAGATACCTTACTTCAACCCAAAGAGGTAGTAAGATGGCTTGGTATCTGGTTTGATCGAAAGCTTAACTTCAAATGCCATGTACAGAAGCGACTCCAACTTGGCAATGCAGTATGGGACCGGCTCAAAAGGTTGGCAAGGCCATCAAGTGGCATGAAACTCAATTCTCTTCGTCAATTATATCTTTCATGTGTAACCTCAGTCATGGACTATGGATCTGTTCTATGGTTCAACCGGCCTGGGTCTTTATCACTAACCTACCAATATGACAAGATACAGAATAGAGCTCTAGTTGCCATCACAGGGGCATTCCCCCAGGTCCCAAGGAAGGCTCTGGAGGTGGAGTTAGCCATCCTACCAACCAAAATACGTCACCTCAAAAATGCAAGTCTATATGCTCTTAGAATTCTCCGACTCCAGAAAGGAAATCCCATCTCTAAACTTCTCTACAGCCCCATTGAGGATGAGCTGAGTCTTCCCGATCAGCCAGACCCAAGGGACCTACAAGAAATAACTATAACCTCATCCCAAATAGCAAGGCTTGGGAAGCTATTAGGGAGACTCACTATAAATCATAGGCTGGAGTCTATTGATAATAGATGGAACCCTCCTTGGCTAAAGACATCTCTCAAAGTATCAATCTCTACCTCATCCAAAGAAGAAGCAGTCAAGGAACATAATCAATTCCTCAGCCAAATCTCAGACTGCTCAACTATAATTTATACAGATGGGTCACTTACTGAAGGCAAGGGAAGTAGTATTGGGTATGTGATATATCCATATTCTGGGCCAGTCAAATGTGTATCACTTAACCTTGGACATGGCATGGGTATTACAGATGCAGAAACCTTCTGCATTCTGAAAGCCATTCAACATGCTAAGCATCTTTCAACTTCAGATAAAATTTTCATATTCACTGACAGCCAAGCATCACTCCAAAGGATACAAAAAGGCTCTAACCAATTCTCTCACCAAATCCGCTGCAAAGGAAAAGGTGCTAATACTACACTTGCATGGTGCCCAAGCCACATGAAAATTGAAGGTAATGAGCTAGCTGACTCTCTAGCAAGAAGAGCTGCAAATGAAAATCCAATTAAAAAACATCTCTTTAAAACACTCAGCTTTCTCAAACAAGAGTTGAGACTAACTATTAAGGATGCCTGGTCTCAAGACTGGACATCACAACTACAACTTGAAGAAGAAGGGAAAAGAGCAATATGACTGGGCAAACTGTATAGAGCCCAGGCTAAATGCCACATACCCAACTTCAAATTCAAACCATTCAACATGATCAAATTTTCTCGAAAAACCCAGTCAGCATATATTCAAGCTAGAACAGGCATAGGGAGCCACCTAGCATATATGAATAACATTGGGAAAAGCGATACTAATATCTGCAACTACTGCAAAAAAAGTGTTTAAACAATTGAACATTTAATACTTTACTGTTCATTCTTCAATAAACAGAGGAGAAAAGAATTTCAAAATCTATCACCATTCACTCTTCCAATTATATTCAACAAAAATGTGGGGAAAACTTCGCTTCTAAAATATCTTTCAATAACTGGCTGCCTATCTTGGGGAAAGGTTGAGGAAGATAGAGATATACCAACTAATTAAATATGTTTTACTTGTCAAGAATTTTCTTCCTATTGTAATATGCATAAAATGGTGGTATGAGATGATGTGTGGGTTCAGAAGGATATACATGTATATAGTGTCATAGCTAGTTAGGCTGCATACACTTAATGATTAAAAAAATAAAAATAAAAATCCTAAACCGACTCAATACCAGTCCACCACGTCTGTTACACGGACGCCGAGTATTTTCTAGCTGAAAATTACCCAAAACGCCAAGGTTTTTCTCAGGCAATCACAAATTATGTCAGGTACTAGCTTGGCATATTATTCTGACAATAATGTTATGATCATGTTAGAAGAATGGAATTTACATGAATCACGAAACATTTATTCAGGAATACGAATTCCACCGGGTTCTGATACTGGTCTGATAGGGGCAATAGGCCCGTTGCGAGCCGCTATAATTGCGAGACTAGGGGAGGAAAAGATGACCGTACTACTCGACAACCAAGCAGCTGTTAGAGCATTGCAGACTGGAAATTCCTCCTCTACCTGCCGCTTAATTCGCATCTTTCATGATTCTGTGCAAAGATCCAACGCAGAATTCAGGTGGGTCCCAGGACACTCGAACATAGATGGGAACATGGAGGTAGACAAAGAAGCTCGGGCCGTACTAAAATTACTTCCGGACAGCCAGAAACAACCCAGTTATATCAGTCTTGCTTACCTTCGACGTCTTATGCAAAAGCGACGACAAGAATTGATAGACAAATGGTGGTCAACTGCTTGTCCAGCTCGATACCAAGACTTGGACCTGCAAAAGCGACGACGTAAACCCCGAGAACTATTGTTCCCATGGAGATTACTACACGAACTCATTGCTGCGAGAACAGGGCTTGGGGATTTTGCGGCGTATAACCGTCGCTTCAAGCACGAAGATGCAAATCTAGTTTGTAGCTGTGTGCTAGAAAAGAAGCCCACCCACTTCATACGCTGTAGGAGATACAATATTCTGACGCGTAAACTTAGAAGAGACTTGAGCTTAGATATTTTTACTAGGCAACTCTTCGGACATAAAGAGTTAGAGAAGCTTAAAAATTTTGCATGGGTTACAGGCTGCTTCTGTAGGCTGGACGCGTCCTAGTTCTGGGCTGAATGCAAGGACGGGTTTTAGGATGAATGCCAGGGCAAATACGCTGGCGAAGGAGAGTTCAGGATGAGGATTGCCGACTTAAAACCATTGAATTTTGAAATTGATTTCAATCAACCCGGTCAGGCACCCTATGGGTCCATGCAGGTGACTATCTGCATTATTTACAAAGGAGGAAACCAATTCGGTGAAAACCCCCTGATCCTGTCTTTTTCTGTTCCTATCAATTTATTTGATTTACCTTCAGGAAGTGCAGTGTACACTGTTCAGCCCGTGTGGATTCCGTCCTCTCCCCTTCTAGATCTATTTACCTTATCCGACATTGCTACCTCGACTTCTCCTGCCAGTCGAAACTGTTTTATCCACCCTTTGTTTAGTATCCACTGTGTAATTCTGGCCATGTCTTCTGGGCTGTTCATCATTGCTTCAAATGACCTGTCTTTAGCTTGTCTGAGAAAGTCGCCTCTTCCATTTGCCCACAGCGGACACGCCAACACTATATGCTGGACGTTTTGCGACGGATATCCACATTGACAGCTTGGCTTTTCTACTCCGGGTACTTTTCTTCTGCTCAGGTAAAAATTGAGTCCGACATGCTCGCTCCTTAGCTGAATGGCGACACTGCTTTGGGCCCTGGTTAGGTTACGGTGGATTCTTAAGGGTGTATCTTTGAAGTTCATTTTGACGCTGCCTGTTTGCTTATCAGTAAATATATTTGCCGCTTTCCAAGACTTAAAACCATTGATTATTTCTTTTGATTATTTCTTTTCTTTTTCTTCACTACATTATTTATTTAGCAAGCTCATGATTTATTAGCTCTAAAATGGGTGTGAACAAGCAAGGCAAGGCTAAAGGTTAAATCTCGGCCGGCTCCACCGGTCCTACATCTAAATAGATTGAAGGCTATGGCCTAGGACTTAAAACTAAAATAAAAAATTACTGTGGTGCTACGATTTCAAGTTTTCAGTAGATCTTTATGGGGCGCATATTCGCTTTAGGGAGTGTACCCATGTTAGCGCCTATTTCGACAGGGTACATAATTCTTGTCCTGCATTTCTAGTCCTAAATCAACGGCACAATTTGATTTCATGTCACCCTCAGTTTTATGCAAATCCAATCTGTTCTCTAGTTCCTTGCTATCACTTTTATGATCGCCAACCGCTAAAAGATTACACAGCTCTTCTCATGTTGTGCCTGAGTGAAAATAAGAATTAGATATCTCAAACACAAAGTTATTTATTCGGAAGACACATGGCTTTACTCGATACTAACCTTATTTTGCAGATGAATCCACCTCAAACCCCACCTTCAACGCCTCGATTCAAACAATTATCTAGAGATCAAAACATACTTGTAATTCGAAAAATTAAATATGAACGAATTAATATGAAAAGAAATTTTTAGATTTCTGGGCTTCATGAATCTGGCAAAAACTAGACGCAGATTGCCGTGCAGATAGGCATTTCTCGGGGACAAGTTAGCTATCCACCGCGCGGCGGAACTGTCTCCCATGTAAAGTGAAAAAAAACATCTTCAAGACTTAAAGCAGATGATGTTGATCAGGTTATATTTTACGTTGAGTCTTCACCTGAAAACCACCGCAAAACACTTCTAGAACTCGCCTCTAGCCCCTTTAGATATCTTGGTGTTAGCGAGCGGGTGATACCAAGAGAATTTCAAAATAAGAGGAAATCATCGACATTAGGCTCGTCTAAAGCCTCCAGTATCTCACAATACTATGAAGACACCCAGAGAATGGCCCGAAGCTCATCTCAACTGGACATATGATGACTGAATGTCAGTTTTATGGACAGACGAAACTTAGAAAGAGGAAGGAAGGAATTCTAGAGAACGGGCGACAAAGAATGTTCTTGGATTCCTTTAAAAGAAGATAGTAATTTGATGCTCTAACATTATGAGCTAGACTTCCCAAGAGCCCAAGGCTAATTGTGTTGGAGAAAAATCGAAGAAGAGGGTCAACTGGATGATCTAGGGCTGCTTCGCAGGGCCAGAAAAAGGCCCCTGTCTATTTTGCAAAAAGAGTGGTAATACGTTAACTCCCAAAAATATTGCGAGAAAATAGTTCCTCTTATCGATGGCATGGTCTGTATGAGACCTTAGCTTTCCGTAATGCAGGATAATGCTCCTGCCCACACAGAAGCAAGTACAGTGGAAGATAAGAGCCATAGGCTCATTCAACCGATTTTCTGGCCTGCCAACTCGCCTGATTTTAACCCAATTAAAGCTGTTTGGAATAGGATGAAGGATTACATCCAGCGTGATCATCCGAATCTGGGTTGCGGAAAGCAGCCAACTCAAGATATGCTTTGCAAGACTGTAAAGGAGGCATGGGATTCCGTGTCTTCTGAAGATCTTGTGAGACTCATTCAGAGTATTCCAGCAAGATGTCAGGTTGTGATAGATGCGGATGAGGGACCAATCACATATTAAAGCCTCAAAATATTCCAGCCACATGTTCAGATCCAAGGCTAGGATAAGACTGTGGCTGTTGGGAGGGTCTGGTGCACTAGTGCTTAAAGAGATAACAGGAAACGTATTGCATTCATTCTTGTGGTTCTACTTCTACTTGGTGTTCTCTGCGGGGAGAACACATATCGTGGTGTGTGGGAGCTAGTCCCATATGGGCTAGCTCCACCCAGTACGGACTCACACCAGAGGGCATTGACACCTATGATCCAACACTGGCAGTCTTTTAAATACTGCCGTCAAAACCTTTCAACGTCAAGTCCATCGACAATCACTCCATCGTTCTCTGGACGAATCCTTCCATCCTGATCGTCAACTCGTTGTCATTGACGAAGCGCTCAAGTGCGCGGTTGGGGGATGCCTTTGTCATCGCATCAGAGGGATTGTCCTTGCCGTTGATCCACCTGATCTCTGCAATCTCTCGTCTCTCATATGACTGCCTCAACGCCATGATATCAATCATCAGGCGCTTCTCCTTCGTAGTTCCCAGCTTCACAAGGCATTCGTACAGGGAGAACGAATCCGTGCAGACAACCAGGGGGATAGCTGGTAGTCCCAGTCGGTCTGTGATCATGCGAACCGTCGTCGCGATGGACAGTCCGACGTCAAAGCCGTTCACCATGCCATAGATCTCGGAGGCTAGGACGCTTCGAGTGACGCGCTTGCACTTGGTCGAGCTCCAGTGGATGAGGTTGCCACGGATGTCGAACTGGTTATCCGTGCGGGCCGTCTCGGTGACAAGCGTAAGAATGAAGCCAATCTGGGAGCTCAGGTCCTTGTTGTTGGCGAACGACCCATCGGTAAATACCATGAGCTTGGCGGTGGTGAGGTCGATAGGCACGTACCTCAGTCCACGTTGGATGTTACCCATCTGCCACTTGAGGCGGTTGTTGAGCTTTTCACATTCTGCTTCATCCGGGTTTTGAGCCTGTGCAGCCACGGACAAATCAAATGACGCGTCTGGTTGGCAGATTGACGCGATGTACGCGCCGCGAGCGCGCTGTTCCACGTACCTCTGGGCACGGTCAGTTGCCCTTGTGTCTATAAGATCAATCTTGGTCCCTTGGCCTTTCTGCTTGAGTACTACGATCTCATCTTCCAGCGTCAGTTTCGCTCCGTTGAAGTCCAGTGGTGTTTCTGGAGACAGGAGCGTCTTGGGCTTGGATCGAAACTGCGCCTTCTGGATCTTTTCTTCTTCAGTTGTCGAGAAGGCGGGTGTGGCCAAGATCAGAGTGTCGTCAGTTTGCATTCCGATCATTCCAAATGTCGTTGGGCCGTGGTTGGTGATCATCAGACATGGGTCAAATGTTGACGTTGACATGTCCAGTTCGGACGTGTGGTGGCCTTGATTCGTCGCAAACCAATGGACGCCAGCTTCAGCGATGCCGTAAAGTGGCTTAATGACGCGGATGATCGTGTTCTCAGGGTACTTCTGTTTCAACTCAGCAGGCAGGTCGGCCAATACAACGCGGAACAGGTCGGTCTGGGCCTGAGGGTACGCTTGCGTGATATCGCGGAGAGTCAGTGTCATGCCCATTTTCATCAGCGACGGTGCGAGGGCCAGAAGGAGGCGTTGGCTTGCGCGCTGGATCGTTGGCGATTGTGTCAGAATTGTCTCCTTTGCCTTGTCCTTGTAGCCTTGGATGACCAATCTGGATTTCTCATAGGGCTTTTCGGTCTTGCCTTTGATTTCGCGCACCATTCGTGACTTAAATATGCGGTGCTTGCCGTGATGAACTGGGTCATACAGCTCAAAGCTGAACACACCGCGGCCAATAAGGTCATCTATCTCCTTTGTGTCCGACTCTTCGAATGGAGCACCGGGAGTTGTGATGACACCATCGTTCCGCAGCTTGACAGCGAGATCGCGGTCGTTTTTCTCTTTTGTGCTTAGGAAGGCATCATTGGTCCTCTTCGGTTTGTTCTTGGAGCCGGGAGGGCGACCTCGTTTGCGTGGTCGGGGTGGTTCAGGCTGTGGATCATGCTGTCCTTGGGGCTGCTCGGTCTCACCATCTTGGTCACGGTTCGAGGAGCTCGGAATAGGGTCGGTAGCGGCGCCTCGGTAGTACGGTTGGAGTAGAGTAGATCTGAAGGTTGCAGGTCCATTTACCATATCCAGCGTCACGTTGTGGCCATCGGTAGCAGCAATCTTGTAGGGTCCCTGCCAGCCATCCTTCTCACGCCAGACCCGAACCTCGCTCTGCAGCGGGAGCGCGAGGACGTCGGTGGTAGACGGGCCGTTGCGCGTGTTGAGTGCATCGTTCACCTGTCGCTCAGCTGCGACCTTGCGAAGGACCTTCATCGCCTTTTGGATTGCGTCAGAACGCTTTAGAGTCGATGGCGAGGGCGGAGAGTCCAATGTCATGCGGGGGTATGCCCCGAACACGAGAAGGGTAGGGACTAACCCATCAGGTCCAGCCGTGTCGTTTACTGCTTTCACGGCCATTTGTAGGATTGCTTCGACTGTTGTGCTGCTTCCGAGTTCAGTAGACAGAATCTCAAACGCGCGGCGTAGTGGTGAGTGATATCTCTCGAGCTTGCCGATTGACCAGTGGGCCTCGACTGGCGCCTGTTTGCATGAGATGCCTAAGACCTTGGCCTCGTTGTGGAATTCCGTAGAGGCAAAGTTTGTGCCGGCATCGTGGGTGATGATATCGGGCGGGCCTTGGTAGGTGTCGATCCAGAGCGAGCGTAGTACTTCCCAGGTATCTTTGGCAGACATCGATGGTAAGAATCGGGCGCCTTGGAAGGCTGTAGCTGAGTCGACAACATGGAGAACGGGGCGGTTGTTGAGGTACATCACGTCTACCAGGATCTCGTAATTGAATTCATGGTCGTCCTTAAGGGTGAATTTGAATCGTCTCGGTGCCGTGCTGTGCATTTGACAGTGATGACAGGACTTGGCAATCATCTCCAAAGTCCCTTTATCGACATCGTCGTGACCAGCCTTTTCCAAAAGTTGGTATAGGCGGTTGGTCGCTGGGTGCCCGAAGCGGCGGTGCAGGCGCCGTAGTTCGATTTCGGAAAGAAAGACACCTGCGTTCTCCGTTTTGCTTAAGAAGAACCACGGGTGGCCCCATTTGCGGATCACCGGGATGGTCTTCTTGCCTCGAATGAGTTCGTCCGTAGTGTTGTTGAAATAAACTCCAAGGCGGTCCATATCGGCAAGGCACAACAGGAAGGGTGTAGGCGTGTCGAGCACGTGGAACTTCGTTGTTCCAATTGGTGTCTCAATTGTGACAGTACCAATTGAGGTCGTCGTTGAGCCTTTTCCGAACCGGATTGATGCCTGACCAGCAGTTGATTCATCCATTTGGACTGATGGATCCTCACGCTGAAGCGCGAGATACTGCTCTTTGCCAGCAGTGGAGACTCGTGCAGCGCCTGTATCAGGAAGAATACCTTGGAATCTCATCTTCGAGTACCGGTCTTGAATCATGAATTGAGTGGCGGGGACGTCTGAGTTGTTCGTGCGAAAGACATCTTCGCCGGTGAGCTGGTGCAAGAAAGCCTGGTTAGTGAGGTATTGACAAGTCTCGACTAAGAAAGTATCAGATTCATCGTACTCTTCATCATCATCAGACTTTTCGTCCTGGGGCAACTGCTGATTCATCTCATGACCTTCGTAGTCGGTCAGATAGGTTGCGAAGTCGTCTATAGTGGTACCAGTGAAATTGCAGTGGGCGACGTACGCGTTGCGGGACTTGCGGCGTTCTTCGTCAGTGTGCTTAGTTGACCAGCATCCTTCTTTGTGGCATACGAAGCACTTCTTCTTCCAGTCACGGGGTCGAACGTCACGGCGGCCTCCTCGACTTTGTTCGCGGGGGTCGTCACGACGGCTTCCTCCTCGAAAGTTGCCTCGGCCCCTTCTGCTGTTATTGTAGCGGCGGTCGAGGTAATACTGGCCGTCTTCGGCATCATCCATCATCATCTGTTGAGTGGAGACACGGCTCATATGCGTCTCAATTGATGAACGCATGTCTGAGAACAGTTCCTCACACAGTTTGGCTGGCTTGAATAACGCGTGTTCAAGTTCGGGTACTCCTCGGCATGCTTTGATCACAGCAGTGCGGAGGTTGGCTTCACCGGCGTAGTCTGGACCAAGTGCGCGTTGGCACAGTTGGAGCTTGTCCAGCAGGGTCTGTAGGACTTTGTGCATGTTCTTTTCGGTCGACTCTTGACGCATTTTATTGAATGTAGTACTGGTCCAATCGGTGTAGTAGTAGTGGTGATTGACCTCGGTGTCAAAGTGTGTTTTTATTTTTTCATACGCCGCGGCGAAGGTGTCGTCCCGATTGATGTAGTGAAGGTAGTAGGCTTCCGCTCGTCCAGTGAGGATGCGAGGAAAAACGGCGTGGAACTGCTCTGGGCGAATCTCGGCATGGTAGCAGATGTTAAAGAACATGCGGAGTTTATCTTCTAGTAAATCATATGGCTCGCCGGTGTACTTCTTCTTCCGATCGAATGTCTTGACAAATTGTGAAGAAATGCTAGGATCGAGGCGCGCGTTGGGAACTGGGCGTGGAGGAAGTGTACTGTACGGATCGTACGAAGGGAGATTCGGTTGGGGCATGTACTGCATCTACACCGGGTAGGGAGCGTATGGTGCTCGTGACCATGATTGTTGCGGCGGCGGCGGCGGGAACGGCGTTGTCTGGCTCGGCAGTGTCGTACCTTCTCTCGGTGGGAGCTGTGGTTCTGACGATCCAATCGGCCAATTCATCGGTTGGTGGACATTGTCTTGCTTGTTTTCTGGTTGTACTTGAGGAGAGGGAGGAGGTTGTTGCTTAACTGGGAGTATGGGCTTGTCGGACTGGGGGTCCTGTTCGTTTGGCTCTCTTTTCTTCTCCGACATCTTCGGGCTTGAGCGTAGCAGTGCTTGTTGTTTTTCGAAAGCACGGGACTGAGTGTCAAACTTCGCAGTGCGGAGCTCGTCTTCATTCCACTCGGGGGCTTCCTCTAGTTGTATCATATGGGCAAGCTGTTGCCCTATCCTGCCATTGTTTCTGCCTGTGTAGACTCCGTGAAATCGGAGGAAGATCTTCAGTTCGCGCCGGAAGGGCATGTACACCGTGTCGAACATATCTTTGTTCCAAGTCTCAAATTCCTCACGGAAGGCGTAGAACACGTCATCATCGTACAGTTGTTCAAAGTCGTAGTTCTGAATAGCTCTGGCGACGAAGGTCGTGAGATGTGTCGCATTTGAGGTCGGGGAGATTGGGGAGTGCCACAGGTCGGGCTCGATGACATTCCATTCACTCTTGTTGACGCGGATCCCTTCCATGAGTTCTTCGCGCGTGTACTCCATTTTTCGGGGGCTTGTGCTTGAATCGCCTGTGTCGCTAGCCCTGTTGCTTGAAGATGGCATATCGGGCGGAAGCGAGGTCAGCACGTTGTGTTTTGGTTATTTTGCGTGGAATCAGCTGCTCAATTGGCACAGCTTCTAACGTGATTTTCGGTGGTATTGTAGTGCGGAATTGGTCTTCTGCCAGAGAGTATAGCGTCAGGCGCCAGGGAGGTCTTTGCAAAAGTTCGTACTGTTGTTTGCGTTGGAGGACGCGCCGGAGGTTTGCGAAAAAGAAAGCTCGACGGCTTATTGCTTTGCACAGAATCTTCTCTCGAGAGTATGGCTTCAAGCGCCAGGGAGGTCTTCGAAGATGGGATCTGTCTCTTCTTCCTTGCTGTCTGTGGTTGACCAAATCAACCACTGATCAGTGTTGGGAGGGTCTGGTGCACTAGTGCTTAAAGAGATAACAGGAAACGTATTGCATTCATTCTTGTGGTTCTACTTCTACTTGGTGTTCTCTGCGGGGAGAACACATATCGTGGTGTGTGGGAGCTAGTCCCATATGGGCTAGCTCCACCCAGTACGGACTCACACCAGAGGGCATTGACACCTATGATCCAACAGTGGCTCTATTTTGTGATTCGAAAACCTTTGAGCTCTTGTAAATAAGTTATAAAGTCAAGTAGCAAATATGCACGAATGTTATGAAGCCGATCATTATACCAATTAGGTTTAGTACGAAGGAAAGACCCCCTACAAACTATGGTGTCCAGAAAAAACTGCCATACAAATTTTTTAGAAAATTTGCACAAACATGGGGGCTAACTCCAATATGAAAGGTGATTCTGCCTAGGGAGTCTTGAGTTACACGCTAAATACCCTGCCGAAGACCCACTACGAACTTAACACCATGGCATCATAGTAGAAGACATCCCACGGAGGTCCGGATCCCGCGTTTGTCAATTGTTTACTTTCCTATCACATCTTCCGAGTAACTATTTCTGAACTTGACTGAGTGCAAAATATGAGTCCGCCGGCACCCTTTAACCCACCGATGTCCTGCAATTTATTTGTTGAAGTCTCGAAGCGTTCATTGAGGCTCGCTATTGTTTTGATCTTATGCTACTCATCCTCCGACTTCATGATGAGCGGTAGTTATGTAGCACGTGATTCCTTGCGGGAGAGAAGGAACAGGATGGCGAAAGCCGCTAGCCAGACCTTATCGATTACAAGCACCTCCTTACTCACGAGGACAAAATGGCACTTCATGTGGGCTCTACAGCCAGTATGCTCATCTTAGATGTCCAGGAACCCTTCGACGCAGTCTACGAGAGCAAGGCTGGCCTGAAATCCTCGTGCGCTGGGGGAGATCCTTTGCCTCACGCCGTACGTTGTGCATCCATGTTGATGGAGTAATAGGCTTTCATTAATAAATGTAGTGGAAGCTAGACGGTGTCTCATGGGGTGCTTATTAGTCCATGACGGGAAGGTGCTAGATATGAGTGCATTGGACGGTCTGGGGCAATTTATCTATCTATTTCATGCTGTACTACTACATTCCAGCTTAGCACCATCTCATGCTCTTATGGAGGCTACTTGTAGAATGTTTGACGCTGTCAAGCAACTCAGGTCGAAAATCACTACTATTACTTCAACTATTTGACCTACGGACAAGGGGTCATTTATCCAGTCACCGCACACATGCAAGGATTCGCTAAGCTTTTTGTTCAAGTAACATCTCCGCTGGTGAGATACCTGCCTGGCAGTGGAAGGCCATATTTGGGGTGGTGCGCCAAACTGTTAATGCCACTCTGATTGCTAGTAAAATAGTGGGATCAATAATACTGATGCACCACTACATCCCCGCACTAACTTCTCTTCCTCGTTTAAAGGCATATCAAGTATACTTGGATTCTAGGAGCAACTGTTTTATCTCACGATTTGACGGACCTTTTTTTCGTTTAGCTCTATCCTGGCTATCCCATATTAGCCTGAACAAGTTTCTTCAATGAATGAGACAATCAAAAGATGTTCAGTGCCGTTGCACGTCCGATTCTTTGAGTTTGATGTAGTTTGACGTTAAATTTAATGGATGAATTGCACAATTCATCCATGCCCTACACGTTGAGCCCCAAATCAATGTGGTAGCCTGCAATATGAAAGTGGCTTTTTTTGTTTTTTTTGCATCAGATTTTAATTGCGTATGCAGCTATCTAGCTATGACACAATATCAAAGAAAAGTATAGAAAAGATGACTCAATTTACGAGAGGAGCACTCATGCCTCGGATTTCATTTGCAAGTACCACTGCGAAGTTATGGCGGCTTTTTCTTCACCCCAAGTCAACCCTCATCCGTGATTACCCACACAGGGGACCGTCTCAAAAACCCTGAGTTATCCAGACATGCCTCCATCATATTTCAACTTTTCTCCGCGCAAAATATGATCTGAGATGTCTCCTTCCCAAGTTGAGTAGGTGCCCAGGCTACTCAAAATATACCAGAGAACATCACCAGGAGGCGGATCACAACACCTTCCATCGTTTGCTTGTTTTTATGGTGTCAGCTGCACTCTCACAAGCGAAGTCTTGGTGCGCACAAAGCTCAATTCGTAAAACTCTTTCCGAAATTCGATTTCTTAAGCCCGTCGAAAACGTATCCCTCTTTTGCATCATCTAGTAAACTTGTCCTGATCTCTCTCACGTCCATCGCAAAGAGCTGTCTCCCAGATTTGTGCGCCACGCTTTGCTTCCTCCGTCGGGTATAAATTCGGCATGGGCGTGTATTTGGTGACCAGCTGAGGCCAGAGAAAGCCGACGAGAGGTGTGGTCATTGAAACGAGGATCTACTAGGTCGTGCTTGTAGACTTGATGAAGCTTAGTTGAGAATCGGACTCTTTGGGAGTGAAAAATTGACATGTTGGAGTAATTTGAAATTTTGCCTCGTGGGCCAACTTCTATGATATTGCGAAATTTGACTGAACTAGGCTCTGGGAGAATATTTCACTCCCAGGTTCGTAGAGGACACCACTGACAGGTGTTCAGTCTTGCCCTCCCATGAAAGTGACTTGTGAAGATGGTGGAAGGAGTAAATATTTAATTACTTGTTTACGAACGATGTTTTTTGAAACAAATAACAGGTCAATCTAAAATCTTTGCGGTTAGATCAACTCTAGTACGGCAAACAAAGCTAATTTAAAAAAAAAATAAAGCGTCTCATCCAATTTTCTGCCAATGCACATTGCACTACCAAGCAAATGTCAACCGGAAGACAACAAAAGAGTAACTCGTTCATTTTAGTGTATATTTCACAATCTCTATTTTAATTAAACAAAAGATCAATTCAAGAATTCACCCGAGTACAAGATTGTCCAATTTACGACAGTCTGGGAAGTCCTTACATCCATATTGGTCAAGAAAGTCCCGTGAGTCACTTTATGATGTTCCTTTGTTCAACAATTTATTCTCGATTTTCCCATCTAAATAATTAACAATGTGTTAGCTAGACTCTCATTCAAGGGAAAAGTAGTTGTGTAGTAATTGATTGATCTTACCTCTTAGATCTCCAATGGTATTGTTGAATGCCTCAATAATCTTCTCATATTCGGCTTCATAATCTTCAGGGGTTCTATATTCCTTTCCAAGCTCTCCAAATAGTATGCTTCGGAGTTCAGATGCTAAAGCCTTAAAGACTTCGAAATTGGTGGAGAAGTTATCGAGAATTCTTTCATTAAAACTAAAGATCGCTACTTGCTTTGCCTGATAGTTGATCCCGATGTTGGCAGTGTGCCACATCTGCAGTGCAATCACCTCCTTTGAATTCTTTTCGCGTTCATATGTTATGCATCCTACAATGAACACATAAAAGAACGACTCCAGATCGTGATGAAACGTGCGAGCTATGGTTTCATCACGATTTGCAGCATATTGTAGCCTCTCAAGTGCCATGAACTTCATGGTGCCAGTCAAGAACAAGTTGTCATCTTTGCCTGGAGGTGGTTCGACCATTTCAGCGTGATCCAAATCGATCAACATCTCTTGAGTTTTGCCACCCACAGTCGCTAGAATGATGTTACCGTCAGAGATGTCACCATGGAGTATTTTCTTTTCGACATACAGGCGGCGGTGTGCCAAAATTGCGTCTCGTATGCCAACAAGAAACTCCATAATTGTCTTACTGGAATAAAGACTACGGCCACGAGGTGAGATAACTATTCTGCGAAGTTCTCGATCTCTCAACTGAGGAGTCGGAGGTACCTCTACACCTTCAGCCTGGGAGATAAAAGGATTGCAGCCTATCATCTTCAAGTATTTCGCATTGCTGAAGTTGAGGTCCCTCAGGTGATCACCTATGGTACAGATTACGTCTGCCGTGACATACTCGGCCACGCCTTCTACTCCATGGACATGTTGCAAAAGGTCGATTTCTGATTTACCTGGAGTCCTGACCCACGAGTATTTAACAACTTTGCTTTTGTCCGAAGTTTCGAAACAGGTAGTTCCACGAGTAACTATGGTACCCACCATGAAAAAAGGTTTTGGATTAATGACAAACTTCCTTGTCTCCTTCTGGTTCTCATCATAAATGGATACAGAAGAGCGTCCATTGACTTTTTGAATAGATGAATCAATACCTAGTTCTTGGTCACTCATCAAAAGGTATGAACAGATTGCTCGCACAAACTTTTCTTTATCGTCTTCGATGTTGAATAAGCCCGAGCTATATGCGCCTGAGCGATTAAACACCCACAGTTCAAAGTTTGATTCAAACGCGGTAAATCCATGTACAAAATGACGAAGTGGCTGTGTGTAAAACACTTGGAGAGCAATTCTAGAAAGTTGATAAAATTTTTCGTTCCTTTGACCTGGCGATTTCTTTTTCGTAAACTCACCCAGAACTCTTACATCACTCCATTGATGAAAATTTATATGAGCATTAGAAGACCCAATTCTCTTTGTGAGGAAGTCAACCTGGTAATCGTTGTTGGTACCACTCATCCGGCATTCTTTTGACGAGCGATAATATTGGCAACGCAACTGGGAGCCTTCTGCCTCTTTGATGATAGTTGGAAACTTTTCCGATGGTCTGTGGAATTTATCTGTGAGCTGATTCAAAAATTTCTCACGAAAAAAATCTAGCCACTCCCACATTTCATCTTCAGTCATGTCTCCAGTCAGAATCTTGTTTTTATAGACTATTTTCTGGATTAACTCAAATTCAGCCTCTTTCGAGTTGACTTGGTTCGGGAAATCATTGGTATTTGTTTTCCCGATACTTTGCGAACCTTCGAGAGATTCGTTTTCTGCCGAAATTGCCGATTCCTCGTTCTCTTTTTTTGTCTGACTTCGGGTTTTTCTGAAATTTTTTGGTGTTTCTTCCTCCATCACAGTCTCTAAATTTCCGGCCACTTTGTTTTTATGACGTCGAGTAATTTTACGAGTATTCAGTGAGATTCCCTCTATTATTTCTTTTTGATCCTTGAATACCTTCTGCTTATTGTTTGTGGTTACTCTTTGTGCCCCTGTCTCAGCTTCTTCCTGGATTTGAAGCGCTTCCGTTTTCTGTCTCATGATCTTATATTCTTGCTGGATCTTTTTTTCTTTTAATTCATATGCTTCATAGCTTTTCCAAATATTCCATGTTTGATTGGACCAATCTTTACCCAGGAAAAGCTCCGTCCAGAAATTGTCCAAATCCACAATTACATTTTTATAAAGTTCATTCCTTAATGCTGCGGTCATAGAGGTGACATATTTGTTGAAACCCTTTGCCTCTGAAACACTTCGGGTGAATGTAAATGGACCGGGTGTGGGTGTCAACAGTGAGCGATCACTGCGTTGATTGTTACTTGGCTTATCTGCTAATCCTTGCGCAAGTTCAATTGCAATTTTGAATACTTCAACTTCATCTTGATATTTTAAGATAGCTTGCACGAGAGATTCAAGATTTATGAGTTGATTCCCATCGTTCTCGATTTTCGTGATGATGTCCTTCATATTTTTTCGCAGTTTATCCAGGTCATTGGTTTTACGGATAGACACAATATAACTTAATAATCCATAAAACAAATCCGTGATAACTAACACGTTAGCTTGCAGTCTCTTGTATTTTATGTGAAATTTACCATCTTGAGCACTCTCCTCTGTGTAATTGTTTCGAAATGTTGTAAGAATAGCTTCGATTGGATTATCCTTGAGATAAGCAAAAATTTCAGGGTAGTGAGACATTTTGTAAAGTGTTGGTTTGAAAGATATTGTTTAGATGATTGTGATGATGAAAAGTGCTTTATGGTGCAAAAGTTCGCATCCGTCGCGTTGATATATGGCGGATAGTCACATGAGAGTCAGACATCAAGGCATCTTCCTGTGTTGCCGCGTTATTCTTAACGCCAGCATGGAAGATACGGTCAATCTTATTGGCGTCAGTGTTATTGCTCCATATGCCCTGCATATCTGGGATAGCCAAGAACAGTTGAATCCCAATCAATGTCAAAGGCAACCTCCAGCATATCAAAAATGGACGACCTCTTGTCCATGTCAGAACTATTGGCAACGAGCGTTTACGGCCCATTTACTCATGACACGTGTGAAATGATTGGGAGTCTTTCCTGTCAATTTGTAAATTTCAAGGTCAAGTCCAATTGTAGACCTTTTATTCTCAAAAGAATTCTCTAACTCAATCATGCTGCACCACCTCGTGTCTACCACCCATGATGGCATTACTCCAATTGAAATCGGGAATCTGCCTCTTCAAAGATTGGTCATCTCGCACTACAAAGCTTGGGTAATAGTCTCTGGGGGAACATTGCCCTAATGGTGCTTCACATCTTGAGTAAGGACAGTAAGCCAGTACGGGGAATGATCAACTGATGTTAGGGATAAACTACACCACAGCCTACAACAACCTTAACCTTCATTATAGGCTGCGGTCTTGGTTGTATGGTTCAATACAAATGTTTGCCACAAATACGAGAGTTGCTTTGACGTGTGTATTGTATATCGCCTTATGAGTGCATACCGCGTATCTACATCTGTCACGCCCACAAGGACTTAAATGCGCGCAGAGTAGCGTGGCAACTTATTCTTACTTGCTGATGGAATTTAGATGTGGTCTCAAGTGGATAGATGACGTCAGAATCTTGTAGACAGTTAAAAGGCGGCTGGAGATGAAGGAAGAAAGTGACAGGTCCTGCACTAGTTATATTGATCAATTATACTTTATTTTATCATTCTACATAGTTTAATCAATTCCTTTGCCGTTATCAATGAACACTTCTACGAATCGACTTATGGAATAGCTATACTTATATTATTATGACACGCTGATTATGGTAAGCAAGGACTTAAGGTTTAAAAGGTAATAAAGCTAAAGAGCAAAGCTGCCTACAAAATACACATATAATGAGATTTAAGCGAAAAGCAATGAAAATTGTTAAAGATTTAATCAGTCCATGACTCTGAGCTTGGTGATGGCCAGCAAGACGAAGAATATCATGACCCATCATTTAAGATGAAAAAGTGAACATGTCATTAATTAGAAAATAGAACCGAGATAATATGTATTGAACAGTTGTGATGTATATGGTTGTATACACTTGGTATCTTCAATTAAATGGTTGTGACTACTCAGGGGGCTTAGAATATACTTGGGTGATTATGGAAATAAACGTTACGGTATGCGAATGGTATCTTAATGTGTTATTATTATGTCATGTTATGTTACAGGTTATCTACAGTCTATTACGGGTGACAAAAGTAAAATTGTCAAATGACTGGGTTTAGATCCCTGTACATTTTGCCTTGTTTGTTATGATCTTCATGCAGGCCCATGTCTAGTTATTCGACTAGTTATGCAAGCAAGGGGCACTATCCAATGACATTCCGTGAAAGTCTAAATTATGGGGATGGTTTTGAACTCAATGGGAAAGGTACAATAGTCCTCAGTTGAAATTCAAAATTGAAAAACGTCAGTTGATAGTCTCTAAAAGTGCACATCTATTTCAAAAATTATTGCTCTGTATTACAAAAGTCTACATCGAAGCCCTCAGTATGGCTCGCAACTAAAATGAAAGCGTACTACATGTTTTGTGTGTCTTCTCCATCCTAATACTTTGTGTACCCTCCATTTGCCTTAATCACTGCTACACATCTTTCGTGCATGCTGCCAACTAGTGACAATAGCTCCTCTGAAGATATAGAGTCCCATGCATCCTGAAGCAATGTCTTCAACGTGGCAGAGCGCACAAGCCTGACCCCATTTTTCTCAGGACTGTTTACGTGAATGTGGTTTTTTAAGATATTCCACAATGACTCCATCAGATTCAGGTCCGGAGAGTAAGGTGGCCATCTAATAGGCGTTATTCCGACTTCACGCAGCGCCTCAATTGTTGAGTACGCTTTATGACATGGTGCGTTGTCGTACATGTATAAAATTTCTGGATTTTCCGAGTGAAATTGATTCAAAAGTGGCAAAATCCTTTCACAAAATGATAAGGCCCTCATTGATCCCCAATCCTTCTCCCAGACTAGGGATGGGCCTTTTTGTGATCCGTAAAATGATCCTCAAAACATCCAACTGTTCCCAGGAGCATGTCGAGACACAATACAAACCTCATCAAATTCATCACCAGGCTAAACTCTGCTGTTAGTACAAGCAGGATTTAGATAGAATTTATACGTGCTTTTCCTGTGACACTAGGTTTCATGTGAGAATCACCCGATACCCAGGTTCATCAGTACATAGTATTCGACTCCATTGTTCATCGCTCCAATCTAAATGTAATTGGGCGAACTTCAATCTTTTCTGCTTGTTCACCGCGCTTAACGGAGGCTTCTTCCGAGCAATGCATCTACTGTAACCTCTTTTTTTCGGTGCGTTAGAAATTAAATGTTCACTGCATCCCTAGTGGCTGAAGGCCCCCCCATGGCTAGTTCCAAATAGCACATCTGCCGATTTTCAGGTGACTCCCGGACGAATGCTTCAAGGTCATCAACCTGTTCTGCGCTTAATTTTGGTAAGGGTCCTTTGCGAGACATAGGATTCTCAGTCTCTCGAGCACAAGCAAGTTGTACTTGTCTTATTGTGAAGCCAAGTTTGTCGGATATATTTTGAAGTGTCAAGCCAAGTCTTCTTATTGCTCTTATTTCTATACATTGATCGCGAGTTAGATGCTTGCGAACTTTAGTTTCTGAAGCAGACTTTTCGAGAGACGTTGTTTGCTAGAATAGAGGATGAATTGATAGTGGTGATAGGTTTCGGTGACTGTATAGGCTTGGCAGCCAAAAATGTCGTTGAAAATGTGTTTTTCTAAGCGATTATTAGAAGAAGACGATTGGACCATACTTCACGGCGAGCGGGGTAAGGAGGAGAGACATACTAACCTATTACGAGCTAGCCCAACTGCACCTACAGGGCTAATCCCTTCAACGACCCAGTTTGAAGTTTTACCTTTTGGAACCTAGAGGCACTGTATTCCCATTTCCCTGGCTATACATGCTACACTACATGGATGACAATTTACAACTAATGTGAAAAGCGCATTCATGACAATAAGAGGTGATTAGTCTAGAGTAGGTATGGGCATTGTGAATATATCGGAAGCATCATCGTATCAAATATGAGTCAAGTGAGCGATATATATATGCACGTGTGCTATCCCTGTCACTTTACGGCAAAGACGAATTCTTTACCTTCTAGTGGTGCCGGTTTAAACGCCAAGTATTTCTGCATATCTGGGATAGCCAAGAAAAGTCTTATTCTTCGCAACGGCAGCTTGCTGAGCGCGACCCAGTCGATTTCGATTGACACATGGGCTAGGTTCCGTTCCTGGCACGATAGATCAAAAGTTGAAGTATGAGTCTCTTCTATTCATTCTTCTAACAACTTCCCGATTCAGTTGGACTGGGAGGACTTTACGACATACCAACGACCATCCAAAATCAAAGGTAAACTTCCTTTCGCTTTCAACCTTACTAACATTGTGTGCAGGACGAGACAATTCCTCGGCCTCATTTTAGACAAGCACCTCGACTGCGACATAAACATTCTCAACTTTTCGATACATTCCAAAGACGGCGCGAGCGAAGAAGCCTCATTCAGACAACGAACATTGTACGACAAAAGCTGGGGCACCGATGCCTCGGTTTTGAGCTCTCGATTTCGGAATTTCAGCCCTCTCAAATGGGGGTTGAGCGCAATGCAGGCGAGAATTCGGGAAGAGCGATATGTGATTTTCAACAGGCTGTTGGCACAGGTGGTCGAATGCTGGATGTGCTTTCTAGAAGTGGTAGGTTGGATTACTACACGGCCTGTTTAAGGGGGGACTACGGCTGCTCGTCGTGAAAGAGTACAGGAGGAATTATTGAGGTTTTCCCACGAAGGTTTTCCCTCAATACATGGTCTTATGTCAAACAGATTACCCTAAGTTTAACTGTTGTCTCATGATGTTTAAGTTGAGTAGTTTACAAGCAAGTAAACTGGGCTGATGCATCAAGGGCAATAACTTAGACATGCAAATGTTACAATTAGCGACTAGACAGATGGCCAATTTCATACGCACAACCCCCTTTTTGTTTCACTCCTTCTATTGCCCATGATAATGTAACAGCCAATTTTAGACCCATGTATGGAACAGAGATTTGAGCAGTTCGTATTGGCAATCTAATATTTAGTCTATATTTAGAATTAGTAGGATACTCAAGATGTATATAGTACCTAGATAGATTCCTCATGGGAGAGACAATCAATTCAATAAACTCTGAGAGAGATTCATATAAGTATAACTTTGCTTAACATCTTAGGATCATGGTGAATGCGTTTCTATCTATTCGACCCGATGTAACAAGCGTGAGGCACGTATTTGGAAAAGTCAGGCACCAAATGGGCTTTGCTGGAGAATGGAGGAACTTGTATTGTTCGGATTAGGTCCTGGTCAACGATGTCTAGCCTAATTGTGCTATGTTGTAGGCTGCTGTTCCAATTATTCATGGGGTCATCATCAGGGTTGTGAGCAGTTTCGGTTTTGGTGTGGGTTGTTAGATTGATACCTCAGCGTGTTGCATAGTAGTCAGGCATGAGACTGAAGCAGTAATATGCATGGTAAACCTCAACCCCAAACTGATAATACGAATCAGGTTCTACATGCTACGTCCTGTATGGCTAGCGTGGTTGGAATATGGGGAATTTACCTGTAGATAGATAAAGACGTTGTAGCCCTCTGTCGCGGTTTCAGTACAATATGCTTGGGCGATCTTGTAGGTACATCATATCAATTATAATTCTCTAGAGAGAGAATTTCTGAAGCTAGACTACAAATATATATGTACTCTGATATACTCCTCTGCTATAAGGTTCCCCCTATGAGTAGAATAATATGGAATCTTCGAAGATTCCCTAGAAGACTCTCGATATGTCTGTCATCTTCATGAACCTTCAGTATACTTCCAGAAGGTTCATTAAGAATATTATAAGCTCCATGTATCCAGAGATCCTTCCCGGAGATCCCCGAAGATTCCCTTGATGTAATTGCCTGCGCTAGCCAGCCTAGGCTACGGGAATTCTTAGGCTTAGCAGCCGTTGTACCCTCTGATAGTTGGGACAAGTCTTCTACAATATTATAGCGGAATCAAATCTAGTCTCTCATTAAGCAATCACATGAATTATTTCCAATTTCTGTGATAACAGACATACATATTCAAAGTCGATAACAAGTTAAAAGTCGATAAATTATGAGCCCGGAGTTTTCTACTGCATAAACGTCACATTCATGTAAACAAACACAAGATGAGTTCTAAAATTCTGTTAAAAAATGCTGGAGGGTTTGAACATTGGTGACGTGCCATAAATGAGCGATCATCCCAATTACTTACAGAAGATTTACTTGAGACAGAAAACGACTCAGGTCCGGACCCAACTTTAAGAATAAGTCAACCAGTGTGTTTAAGAGACGATGCAACTACTCAAGAAATAGCCTTATGGGAGGCTAGGGAGAGACAGTAAATTATAGTTCATTCTCGAATTCAACAACTCATGGAGTATATGGTTCAGACATTAGAACCCACGTTACATGAAAGGGTAATAACTACCCATAATTTCAGTAGACGTACTCCAACCTCCCTTTATCGAGAAATAAAAAGAACTCTTAATCCAACCTCAAAATCTGCTGAGACTGACTTAAAAGCGTCGTTGGAGAGACTTGAACGCTCATCAAAAATGATAGATATCGATGTTTGGTTAAATAGCTGGATTCAACTCGAACATGTATTCTAGATGTCCTCCATGCGTGTCACATCCATTGGATGGAGGGTGTAAGCCTGTCACAATAAATAAAATCATCATAGGTTGTATCAGACTAAGTTGTAAGCATCACGTGAAGGTAAAGATAATTATACTTGGCGAGCATTGTAAGACATTAGATTCAGTAATAATTAGAGACCATCCTTTTTTTTTTGTTCATTAATGTGCTCGGTTAAGTGACTACCGTTTCACTCCTACTGGAGCTTAAGCACGGGTGGGGCCGGGACGGATCAGGTTAACTACCGTAAAGTACAAATGCCTCGTCCCACCTAAATGACCGGACCACCTCAGACTTTACCCATGTGTTGAATCATGTCAAGACCAATCGTCCAGAGAACCCCCTTTTGGCTCGCCGAAGCTCAAATTCCTCCTCAGCCTCGGTCACCACGCGCCCGAGTCCTTGAAACCTTCGCCATCTGTAACTTTTTCCTTCGACTCATTCCCAGCTTAGGCTCATCTCATCCAGCGGTCGTTTTCTTTACTGGAGACCTCATCCAGTCGCCCACCAAGGCCTCTTCAGTTTGTATTCCCTTTTGTTCCTTCATACAGAATTCCTCTGTCCTTTAGCCGATCTCGTCATCCTAGAAAGTTTGTTGAATGTCCACCCCTCCGGCCTTGCCCCGTCGCTGCCGTACCCCTAGCCGTGGAGGTCGAAAACGCGACCGAGAGCTCAAAACCGAGGCACCGGTGCCCCAGCCTTTGTAGAATGCTCTAGTTGGTGTGCCGGCGAAATGTCGTACGTATTTCGTCGGTGGCAATTCGTCGCAGTTCGAGTTGTTGGTACCCTTGGCCAAGGTGATGACGCATCTAAGGCCGGTATTTCGACCGTACCTTCACAGCGACTAGCAGTTGCGGAGGGTCGGATAAGCTCTTCCTTCTTTGATGGCGATTTGGCTTTTAGAGGTATGGGATTGCTTTGGTAGGTGGTGAGATGATTGTGGAGAGGGCCGCGAGATGAGTTTGGCTGAGGATGAATTTCCAAAGAAATAGAAAATAAGATCTTGAAGGTGTCGGTTGTTGTGATACGAACATCAGACGGGTTAAAATCTGTCTGCGGTTCGTATCTGGGGTGTAGATGGTTGATTTTGTTGAGCTGTGCAGTCGTGAAATCTCTGCAAGTCGGATTTTCAACCAAAAATGAGCGAACACCACTCCTCCCGAACGCCAACTCGACGAAAACTCTCAAAATTCACCCTTTGTCGTGATTGAATCTCGGCTCTGGGAGAATATTTCACTCCCAGGTTTGTAGAGGACACCACTGACAGGTGTTCAGCTTTCGTCCTCCTGTTAAGACGATGTAATCGGGGCCGTGAAAAATATCGTCTTATAGGGGATATAATCTTAAAGGATTTGATTCCCTAATCCAGCTATCTAGGCTACTTTGTACTTTTGATGCCTCTTTACACTCCCATTTTCCGTCATAAATCGCTCTATTATTCTCAAGGTCAGGCCAGTTTCCAGCTCGCTGTCGTAGCGCAGTATTACTTGGAGCTTCGTCGAGTTTCGCAAAGGTCTTACTTAAGGACTCGGAGACTGTGGACTGGCTTAATCAATGGCCTTACCTAGCGAAGAACCACTCAATGTACTGTTTTTGGGTTGGTTTTGGGACCCGGCGGTGCACCCGTCGTCGCAGAGCACGTCGTTGCTCCACAGAAATTCCCTTCGTTGGCGGCATTGTTAGCACCAATCTAGCAAAAAAACCCTGGTTAAGACGATATTCAGTGTAATGGCCGGTAAGCCGATTGGTCCCTGTAGCCTATGTTGGTTAACTTCGGCCTGATTCGGGTGGCGTTATTAATGACTACCAATGCGCTAATATGCGACGCCACCCAATACAATACTTTTGCGTCGGCATTTGCATGGTATTCACATGGCATCGGACTCGGCAGTACGGTACTGCACCACATGTTGATAGGCTTACACTGACTGGTAATATACGAGACCCAGTACAATCCCTCCGGACCATAACACGATAGTACTGTATTACAGGTATAGTCAGAACACTAGGGGAGTCCCATAGCATAGGAACAGGAGAGGGATTAGCCTCGGTGGCGAGGAGGCTTTCACATATGTAAATGAATAGAAAGATTTAGTGGAAGTTCTCTCCTTAGAATTATTATTTACTACCATCAACCACATAGTTGCACCAGCATTTGTCCCTCGAAACCGTGACATTCAGAGGTTGAAGAACGATAATCGTGTAATCAGTAAATGTATGGGAATGAAGTCCGTTCCGGAAAATAATATCAACTTAACAGCAATATCGTCTTAACAGGAGTCTGACTGTACCGAGAAGTACAGGTAAACCTCGTCCCACTTAAATGACCGGACCACCTCAGACTTCACGTATGTGTTGAATCATGCCAAGCCTAACCGTCCAGAAACCCGCTGTATACATGCCGTAGCGAAATTTTCTCCTCAGTGTCAAATCGGAGCGTAGGCGTTTGTTCTGAAGCGGAATAGGAGGGCGAGAAGAGGTCGGATGGATCGCAAGAGTTGACTGAGGGTCTACTGGAGATAACTAGAAAGAACTAAAGTTTTGAAAGGTGGGTAATATAAATAGCTAAAAGGGCTAGAGGTTCGAGTGGGTAATAATGGTAACTAAAGGTACAAGAGGTAACTTGAGGTGACTAGAGGTAATCCGAGGATGGTGGTTGTGGCAGAAAACTAAGCGTAGAGAACTTCGTATTTACAGACCACACCATCATATATATACCTACCCTCCTTCCACTAGCTCAACATAACATAGACCTTAACCCAGTATCAACATAATACCATGTGTCAAGGACTGTACTGTTGTCATAGCAACATATAAAGAATGGTAAAATTATATACTGAAGGAAGGATTAGAAGAGGAATCCTTACACTCAGCCTTGGCCACCACGCGCCCGAGCCCTTGACTTCTTCATTGACCCTGAAATATAAATGCCGTCCAAGATCACATTGTTGCTCTAGCCTTGCACCTTCGTATCGTACTGTTGGGTTGTTGTTGTCATCGGGGATTTGTGTAATCCCCTCGATGTATCTCCCCTCTTCTTCCTGCTTTGTGCACGTCCCGTTTCCATCATGACTTTCCTCATTAGGGCGTGTGTAGGTAGGTGATCAGACGAGTATGGAAGTGGGTCGCAGGTATAGGATCGACTGAGAAATGCTTCGTCGCAAACAAAAGAGGAGTTTGAGAGATTTCGGATGTCTGAATACGACCCCAAGACAGACCTAAATCCATTCGTGAATCGTATGTTAGTGGTGATGAGCCTTTAAGCGATTTTGTTGCTGTGACGGAATGTATAAAGGGAATATCAGGATCTGGATGGGTCGGGATCAATAACTGTGTTGTGCGATAAGGAGAGTAAATATAAGTATGTACATGGAAGTCTCTAAGTCTCAAGTTCGTTAAGCCATTCCTAGGACTAAGTCCCGTGGCAGTACTCCCCCTCCAAAATTTAAGATTGGACCCCAAACTTCTCTATGCTTTTTAATTTTACTTTTTGTGATGGTTATTTCAATTTCTTAATCTGTTTCCGTCCTCTACTTGATCTTCGTAGTAGTTGTTCTGGAATTGTTTGATTTGTAGACAGCATCTTCACCCATTCTGGAGGCCCTGGTTTATTGGGGTATTTGGTGTGGAAATCTATTAATGCCTTTTCACAACCTTTCAAATCTGATTCTGGCTGCCAGGTGAGATTTTGATCGTATTTCCACTTAACCAGGTATGTAAGCCCGGTCTTATCAATATTTTCATCATGTACATCAAAGATCTTATCGAATTTCCATTTTTCGACAATTTTACCGTCATTTTCTCTTTCTACAACCCGGCTTGCAGTATTACGACGCTCATTTATGTTGATACTAGATTGGCCTGGGATTATCGAGTCTGGCCACGGTCGAACCATTGATGTATGGAAGCTATTGTTCACCCCAATATGTTTCGGAAGTTCAACAATTACCGCCCTATCATATACCTTTATCACTTTGAAAGGACCATCCCATTTGTCATCCCATCTTTTTTTGGTCTATTTGTCTTAATCTTTTTAAGGCTTATCATCACCTTATCCCCCGGATTATATACTGGAGCCTCCGATCTTTTAGAATTTGCATTATTCTCATATCGTTATTGAGACTGACAGCTTAGTACTTCAAGTTTTTCCAAAATGCAATTAAAACGATCCGCAATAGCATCAGCTCTTAGGTATTCTTTCTTCATCGATCCATTCAAGTCACAGGTCTCAGGGGCTGGTGGTTCTATACCAAGACATGGGCTGTAGCCATAATTTGCAAAAAATGGAGAGACACCTGTTGTCTCGCTAACATTTTTGTTTCCTGAGAATTCTGCAAGTGGGAGCCAGTCAACCTAATCATCCTGCGTAAAATTAACAAATGCACGTAGATACCGGTTCAATGCCGAGTTTACTATCTCCGTTTGACCATCCGTCTGGGGATGAAAAGCAGAACTATGTTTTAAGTTCACAGATAGACGTGTGTATTGAATGGCTATGCTGAGCTGGAATGACGTACCGTTAGGATGAAGGTATGGAAGGAGGTAGCTATGGCTTTAAGAGAAGTAAAGTTCGTGAGTTATACTCTTAGGACTTGGATCAATGGACGAACTTGAGGATATCCCCTAGTATTCTCAAGTGTGTAAATAATATGGAGATTGTTTGAATTTCCTATTGTATGAATTGCTTGATTTATCTACGTGACAGGACCATCTTCTATATACATGAATAAGGGGGTTCTGCACACTAGTGGATGTTCCAACATCTGTCCTTGTCTAACCGAGAAAGGAAGGATGTGAGAGATCCTAGCGCCAATAGATACCATTAGGAATCTATTTGGAAATACTATGTCATACCAATGAGTGATGATTTAGGTCAATCATATCCCATGGCGCATGTGCACATTATTCTAATGTGAACAGTTTATTGTAATGCAGTCATGTTACTCCCTTAATTACAACAGTGTGTTCAGGCAATGCCAAAAATCCGAGACAAATGCAGAGCCACGATCGGAGATAATCAATTCTGGTGCACTATGGAGCTTGTATACTTCCTTTATAAAACAACTTACCAATTCTGCAGTATCTAGAGATGATATTGGTATGACGTAGCGCACTTTTGTCAGACGATCCACCACCACGAGGATATGATTAAATACCTTTACAGAATGCTTACAAGGAGGTAAATCCACCACATGATCAATTGAGATATCGACCCATGTGCGGACTGGGATATTGAGGGGCTTAAGGAAGCCTGGTGGTGATGTTCTTGGGGTTCTCGTTCTAACACATAGCTCACACCCTTTAACAAAATTAGCCACAAACTTACTCATTTTAGGTCACCAGTATGATCTTTGCAACAAGTCTAACGTTTCTACTCGTCCTGGGTGACCCGCGGGTCCTGATGAATGGGTACCATGGACAATTAATAAGCGTAGCTCCTTGTAATCTAGCACATTTAGTCGATTTCTAAAATAAATTAAACCATTGTTAAGTTTTGTCAAGGGGAACTATTTCACCTACTCATGTAAACTAAGTTAGTCAGGTCACATGACCTGACTATCAGTACATATACTTCATCTGCAGCATCAGGGCTATCTAGCATATCACCATCACACAGACTCAAGAATCACCACACCAGAGAGAAAAAGTCTCTCATCTCACAGCATATTCTCATTTGTAGATTGTACTGTAAAGACCCTTCCGTTCTGGCTCCGATCAGAAACAACCACAAAAACATCAAACCCCCCCTTACCACCCTTCACAAGTCGCGTCAAAAACCGACAACTGTAGCCAAACCGACACCAGAATCAAGCCGCATCCCGCGCTCAGCGCGCGCGAGAGCAGCCCTCCCGACTATGGAGGGTCTTACCCAATCTCAGGCGGTAGAAGCCATTCCCTTCTATAATCCAGCTCTTAGCGATTGGGACACACCCGGGAGCAGCCAGCAGCTTGACATGGAGATCGATCCAATTAATTACGACGATCAAATCGAATACGACGACCCCATAGACGACCCATTTTCAGAGCCAGCTCCCGCGGGCCCAATGCAAGACACTCTGACCAAGAGCGTAAACTCTTTGACAGCCCGAGCAAAAGAAGCAGAGACCCTTTTTGGAGGTATTTCTGCACTAATCGACAAGCATAGCAGCGCACCCAACTACGCTACACTACCCGCCAAGCAAGCTGAAGCATTCAAAAGCCTTTGCAATGATTTAGCTAAAGTCGCAGCACGGCATTTCGATGCTTACCTCTGTGACAAGCCAGTGACCGTCACCATCGACGCCGCCACGTCCAACCGCAATGCCCCAAAAACTGCGCAGACCTACGCAAATGCAGCTTCAAGGGCGTCCAATAAGCAATTCGCCGGTCGCCACACTCCAACCCTCCAAACACCCGCTAAAGCGCGGCTTCAGCTCAAGCCCACCCGCACTGATGATCGTTTATTTGTCCGTATCCCGGAAGGTAATACACTCCGAGATCACTCAGCATACGCGATACAATCCCACCTGAAAGCTAAGCTTGGCAATGAGGGTCAGATTCTTACAAATGTGCAGTCAACAAAGACTGGTTTCGCTCTCTGCCCCAAAGACGGAGACTCAGAAAATCTCATGGAAAAGATAAAGTCCGTTAGTTTCTTCGGGGACGCACCAGTTGAGAAAGCAACACCATGGACTTCCTACCGCATAAAAAATGTTCCCCGGACATATGGAGCCCTGGAACACATCAACGAAGAATGGAAGTACTGCCTTAAGCCCGTCACAGCTGAGGCGTTGAAGGATGCCCTAGCCATGGCAGCTGGAGCGGTACCTGTAGCTATTGCGGCTTCTCGCGACAATGATGCTAATCCAACGTCCTCATCGACGACATGGATCGTGCGTTTCCCAGAATCACATCAGCGCCTGCCACGAACCCTCTTCCTCCTTGGCTACCGCACGCAGACAAGAATTCTGCCCAAGCGTCAGATGGCTGTCCAGTGCACCCGGTGCTGGCTCTGGCACAATACACGCACATGTGCCTCCGACCTCAGATGCCGCCTTTGCGGATCCTCCAGACACTCCGAAAAAGACCATGCCAATCAATGCGGCGCTACGGGCCAACACATATGTCCCAACAGATGTATCCACTGTCATGGGCCCCATCCCGCGGACGATGTCAGCTGTCACCTCCGGCCTAAGCCCTCCGGTCCTCCAAAGACCAAGAATCAAGTAACTGCTATCCGCCAGATTAACGCAGACGCTCGCCTACGGAAACAAGCAGAAGCTGGCTGTATCAAGGCTACGGCCAGCCCCAAAACCCCGCGTACTACGGCCGCAACTCCAGCTGAAATAGGCCAAACCCAGCCGGTTTCAGTAAAATCCATCAACCCCTACGAAGTTCTACTCACAGGGGATCAGAGCAACGACCAAGCGCAATCGTAATGACCCCTTTACGGCGCCGCAAACATAACAATTGCCCATTAAAAATAGTATCTGCAAATGTCGGCCGCGGTGCCCAAGCGCACGAGTTAGCTCTCAACGAAGCCAGCCTAGCCTCCGCTGATATTGTCCTAATACAAGAACCGTACATTTACAGCGACCGCGCCAGGCGGATCACCAAACGCCACCCATCCTTTGAGTCCTTCTCACCTATCGACGACTGGACATCTTCACGACCCAGGGTGATGTCCTATGTGCGGAAAAATGCCTGTCTCTGTTCAGAACAGGGTTATACGGCATTCTCAGGCGATATGCTTCTTCTTAAAATTATCTCGTCCTCTGGTAAGTCCATAAGCATTATCAACGTCTACAACGCTCCTGCAGGACCCACCAGCAATAGCGTTCTCGATTCTCTTTACTCTCTCACCCTCCCATTCGAAGGCAATCTGCTTATCTCTGGAGATTTCAACCTACACCACGCCAGATGGCAGCCATCATGGACCCGCAGCCCCTCCCCCGGCGCCGTAAAATTCACAGAATGGGCAGATAAAAATAGTCTCTCTCTTCTATCACCTGCAGATATGGCAACGCATGACCGAGGCAATGTACTCGATTTAGTTCTCGGATCCAGCCCTCTAGTTCAAAAGACAAAGTGCACCCTCGCTCCACACCTGGACACGACGTCAGACCATGCCACAATACTCACTTTAGTAGATTGGGAAGGCTATACTGAACCCCTCCGCAGGCTCAGATTCGACACGTTGGATAAGGATCTTTTCCTCCGTCTCCTATCCATCAATATTGATGGTATTAGTCCAATTCCACTAGCTTCCACCAGGGAGGCGCTGGACAGGTGTGCTATAGAGTTAACAGAAGCTATTCGTACAGCATACACGGGCGCAGCCCGCCGCTCACTAGGCCATGGTAAAGGGAACCCATGGTGGGATATATCATGCAAACAGGCTCGCCAAAGATACAAGAATGTCCGTTGCGGACCCATAACAGAGGAAGGTGTTGCCAGAGAGAGAAAGGAGTATCGGGGCACGATTGCAAGGGCAAAGCAGGCATACTTCACTAACAAGATTGCCGCAGCCAGTACGGGCAAGGACATCTTCGCTCTGACAAAATGGCATAAGTCCACGGGTAACTTCCGATCCACTCCCCTTAAAGATCCTAGGTCTCCAGACCGTCCTCCTGCAACATCGTTGCCAGAAAAAAGGGAAATTCTACTCGGTAATTTACTCACAAACCTGACTGTAGTGGATGATATCCCTTTGGATACCCCGACAGTTGCAAAACGCTCCATTTCGTTCCCACCACTCTGCCAGGACGAAGTTCAGGATTCGATTCTTAGAGCAGGAAATACAGCCCCTGGGGTTGACGAGATCCCGACTGCCATATTGCGTATAGCTTGGCCCCTCATCGGAGAACATATTTTCTCACTCTTCAAAAGCTGTCTCACTCTCGGTCACCATCCTGTCTGCTTCCGACAAGCTGTCTTAATCATGCTTCAGAAGCCAAACAAGGCAGACCTATCTTCTCCTCGCTCATACCGCCCGATAGCACTTCTCTCCGCACTTGGGAAGGGGTTGGAGCGGCTGATAGCCAGACGTATAGCTTGGATTGCGACCCGAAATACGATACTCACCACCCAGCAGTTTGGTGCTCTCCCAGGAAGGTCAGCCGTCGATCTCACCACCTGTCTTACACATGATGTCGAAAGAGCTTTGAGCGAGGGGCGCACGGCTAGCATGCTGACACTCGACGTGAAAGGAGCCTTTGATGCTGTGCTCCCAGGCCGGCTTGTCCGGCGTATGCGGGAGCAAGGCTGGCCAGAGTTCCTTGTCAACTGGGTAGCCTCTTTCGCTACTAACCGTTCAGTACAAATCCGTCTCGATGGCGAGCTAGGTCCTCTCCAGTCAATCAACTGTGGTCTCCCACAAGGCTCCCCTGCCTCACCTATCCTTTTCATGCTCTATATATCCCCTCTGTTCAAGCTGGGAAACGTCTCTAGGAGGTTTGGGTATGCTGACGATATCGCAATTCTTGAGACCCAAAAATCACTTCACGACAATTGCATCTCTTTAAAAATGGCACTGAAAGAAGCTTTAGAATGGGGGATAAAGGAGGGCATCACTTTCGACCCAGCTAAGGCAGAGCTTCAGCATTTTTCACGTAAACGGGCTGATAAGAATCCGGGCAACACCCCGTCGGTCAAGCACGGCAATTTCTCCGTATCTGAGAAAACAAATCGCCCATACACCAGATGGCTGGGAGTATATTTTGACAAAACACTTTCTTTTAAATGGCACGTCCGCATCCTTGCAAATAAAGCTCTAGTGGTGGCAAACGCGCTCCGCAGCCTTGGTAACACACTAAGTGGAGCCCCCCCTAAACTCCTACGCCAAGCAGTCACCGCTTGCGTACTACCTATCGCCTATTATGGAGCTGAAACATGGTGGCCAGGCCTGACACGCGCTATCTCCCCAACTCGGACCGTCTCAAACTTAGTGAAGGGACATCTCTCCCTCCTCCAAAAGGTTGTTAGAACTAGTGCAAGAGCAATTCTTCCAGTCTACCGAACAACACCAGCTAGCGCGCTATATAGAGAAGCAGGTCTTTCCCCTCCAGAAATCGCGCTGGACTCAAAACTTCGTCAAGCATCCCTCCGTATACAACGCCTCGATCCACGGCACCCTCTTCGCCGCCGGAACATTTGGATCCTTAGCCAACAGAGACGTGACTCACGCCTTTCCAGGTGGGCCCTAAGCTTCCCGCCTACAGAGTATCTGGACCCTCTGGTCAACCCCCCTTGGTTAGCAAAGGAGAGTTGGTTCTCAAGGACTAGACGGGTCACTGCTGCCTCACATCAACTTCCTGAGGGGATCCCCTCACATGACTTAGTTATATATTCCGATGGCAGCCGCCTAGAATCAGCTTCGGGACCTTGCGTCGGAGGTGGTTTTGTAATCTTCCAAGCAGGCCACATGATCTGCCAGAAAAGAATACCTCTAAGCCCATCACTAGAGATATTTGATGCAGAAGCTGCAGCAGCTTTAAGTGCTGTAGAGACAGCAATAGATCTTACCTCTACACGCTTTGCAAACAACTTATGGGTCCTACTCGATAACCTAGATGTAGCCCGACATCTTCTATCTACTCCGATCTGCTCTTCCCAAGACGTATTCAAAAAATTCGCGTTCAAAGCACAAGAATGGCCAGGCCGCACGCGTCTCCCCCATACTATCCCAGGCGAAGTCCGGGTTCATTGGATCCCAAGCCACTCAGGACACTTAGGCAACGTTCTAGCAGACAAAGCAGCGAAAGATGCTTTGTCCATGCCGTATCCGTCCCCATCTCCACTCACAATTGCCTCGGCAAAAGTTTGGGTCAAGGACATATCTATAAAAGCTCACAAAGAGTATTGGGCAAAGCATGCCCCTCAGTCATATCAAGACTTGGAAATCGAGTATCCTGTGGGCTGCCCCGCAGAGCTATCACTACCTCGACATCATACTGCCCATATATACGCTGCTCGCTCCGGACATGGAGATTTTGCAGCCTATCATAATCGCTTCAACCACAACCCCGCCCACAATACCTGCAGCTGCAACAAACTCAAGTCCCCTGCACATTTCCTAAACTGTAGACTAATCACATCAAGCCCCCTCAAACCACCGAGGGGCTGTTCAGACAAATGGAAGTTCTTTCTTGGGACCCCCACAGGAGCTTCAAAACTTGCACAATGGCTTGAAAAATCACAGTTCTTCACTAAAATTTGTCCCCGGATTCCTCCCGTGACATCGATAAATGTTGCTTAACAGCAGTTCAAAGAAAATTAAAATAAAAGAATGCCCATGTGCTAAATTTTCCTTTCTTCCCTTTCTTTTCCTCTAATTTAATTAAGCATATTGGGAGGATATTCTTCCCACTATGACTGGCTCTCATTCCCTCTAGGAGGCATAAACTTCTGTAGATAGCGTGACGTAATAAGTCATCTGACACCGTATTTCATCTCGGGTCCCTTCTTTTTTGTTTGGAGAAGCTGGGTGCCCCCGGTTCTAGAGCAGTAAGCTCTGGCGTCCTTTTCCAGTCCGGGACTAGTGTATTATAATCATTAGTTAGACGTTAAATAATAAACAAACAAACAAACAAACAGGGCTATCTAGTCAACATTTACAACGTAATACTGTGTCCCACGTATCTTTCTTAAGAGGTTATGACCCTTGCGCTTCCTGTGGAATCACGATTTATTATTTAGTTGTTCTTCTGCTTAAGACTCTGACCACAACTCAGCACTTTTTTCAAATTGCATTGTGATGTAATTTTCTTGCACCTCACCACTCAGTCTCCAGTACTATGATGTCTTCGGTCTGCATCTGCATCTGCATTCACATATCTACCTCTAATCCCTTATAAATCACATTAATAATCTTTCAAATGGCTCCTTCTAATCTCCGCGCCAACGATATGGCGCTTCCTCCGGCCTTGAAACTTCATAGTGTTGCCAACCTGAAGGATTGGATGTTGCTTATTGAATCGAACATGCGACAAAATTTACTCTCAGATTGGATCGATCCTTTAAAGACTGAAGAAATTTACAAGTCTGAAAATGATACTGGATTCAAAGATTGGAGCTTCTCGAATGAGCTTGTGAAAATGACACTCGCAATTAATGTTGATCCACAATTCATTCAGCTCCTCATGGCGGAAAATTTAGCTTGCAAAAGTTACAGTAAACTTTGCCGTTTTATCCAAGGTAACAGCGTAGCTGCTGTTGAAACCAGTATAACCAATTTCCTCAATCTTACAAAGAACTTTGAGAATTATCCATCCTGCCAAGCTTACGTTCTGGCTCATAAATCAATGGTCTCAAATCTTCTTTCCCTCGGCATTCCTCTTCCATCACTTGTATACTGTCTGGTACTAATCCGTGCGGCTTCCCAGAAATATCCTCAATGGGCATCCACTCAACGCTACCATTTCTCTGTCGCCACCTCTGTCAATCCTGCTCCTTCTCTTGAAACTCTATATACAACCCTTCAGGGTCACATTTGATTGGCTGAAAGCATAGCTCCTGTTCTGGCACCTATAACACAAGTACATGCTACAGGCTATTCAAATAAGAGAAACAAGAAGTGGGACAGTCCTAATTGCAAGTGGTGTTCTGGTCCTCATAAAGATGCAAAATGCTTCCTCAAATATCCAAAGCAGCATGCGGAGTTTATGAAGAGATTTCCTCGGGCTAACTACACCGAAAATAAAAGGTGGCGTGCTGAATTCCAAAAACGTCATCTGCCAAGTAAAATTTCTACTCACTACTCTGGCTTTGATGCTCGTTTCGAGAACTATGATTCATTTCAGAAGGATACCAATGACTGCGTTCACTCAGCACAATTTTTGCCACCCTTGCTCTCTTCAAATTGTACATCAGCTGCCAACCCATATTTCTCGGATTTGAATCCAAATCTCTCCCCAATGGGCTGCACAGGAGTTTTGAGAAGATTAACTCATACCTACAACAATTTCCCGAGAAGTCAGCAGAGGTCTTCTAAAGTGCCCCCAACTTGGTCCGAGCGACATCAATACAACAGTGTCTTTTGTAATGAGGATCATCAAGTTTCCTCAGACAAGACTGGACTAAACTCAACATTTCCTGCAACAATTCTTGAAAACCCTTTCACTTTCGAACTTCACAACCGTCGTCTAGGACACATCAGCTTCCCAAGTGTACAGCAGACAATAAAAACAACGCATGGTGTATCTCATAAATGTCATAAAACAGATAAAAATCTCGATGTAACCGCACTGTGCAATAATTGCACATCCTCCAAGCCGAAGAAAGTTGTACATCGACACCTGCATCATCGAGAGTCGAAGTGGGGTAACAGATTTTATGCGGATGGATTCACAAAGGCATTGTCGCCGATCTATTTCAAAGGGTCTGGTGGAAAAACTTAGTATGACTACCTTGAATGCTGGATGAACTCTGTGTAGAGCTTCATAGGTGAGGGGGTGTGTCAAGGGGAACTATTTCACCTACTCATGTAAACTAATTTAGTCAGGTCACATGACCTGACTATCAGTACATTTACTTCATCTGCAGCATCAGGGGTATCTAGTCAACATTTACAACGTAATACTGTGTCCCATGTATCTTTCTTAAGAAGTTTGAAATCTGCTATATCTTTCATTAAATTTTTTTTTAAGGTTTAAACCATTTTCTCCTGGATTAGTCCTTCAAATGCTCAACCATTTCTCTAGTGGTAAGGTTTTCTTTATATTCCTGATATATGAGATCTATCAGTGCAACTTCATTAGAAAGCGGGACAAGTATTTCGGAATGTTTAAATTCAGGGAATTTTTCATCATTTAGACAATCTAGTTTTAAATCTGGTTGGACTTTATCCTCGGGTATCAATGCACACAAATGTTGCTGAAGACGTTCATCCGAAGCATCTTTCGGCTTCAAACCTGGCAAACGACTCAGTGTATTTGGAATTAGTGCTTTAGATCCTGGTCAATAGGATATCACAAAATTAAACTGGGATGAAAATTCAGACCATCTTTCTTGACGCTGATTAAGTTGTTTTGCTGTCAAAAATGTCTTCAAGTTCTTGTGGTCTGTAATAATTTCGAATGTGAACTGAACCCCCGCAAGCTCTGGTCGCCATTCTTCCAATGATTTTACTATGGCTAGTAGCTCTTTATCATAAATATCGTAATTTGAATCAGCTGGACTGTGTTTCGAAGAGAAGAAAGCAACTGGATGAAGTAGATTGTCGTCCCCTGTCTGAAGCAGCGCACCACCCGAAGCCTAATTTGACGCATCAGTCTCAACCACAGTGTGTCTATGATAATCAAAATACCTTAGTTTTGGTGCCTGCAAGAAAAAATTCTTTAAATATCAAAATATCAAAATGCCTTATTGTTGTGCTGGCTCGGTTGAGTTGTTAGGAGACAGGGGGACGGAGGATGGGCTGCTGGATTAGGAAAGGGTGGAAAATACAGGCTGGTGCACAGACGCTGTTCATGTACTCTACAATCTCTTCACCTGCCGAGTTTAGTGAATTAATCTATCCAAAATAATATCATACTTCACATCAACCATTAGATGATATTATCAATCGTCGGGATGCACATCTAGCATCACCTTCATAGATCACCATCGTCAGTAAGAGTTCACATTTGATACCTACTGACACCCATTTGGCCACAGTGATACGCACTCAGTGTCCATCGTACCATCACCCAGCATGAGCGCGCCATCTCCGCGACTCACCATTGTACATGAGCCCGTGTAAATCCACCGACAGACAGCAGAGACATAATTGCTATGTACCTCACAGCTCATAACCACAACACTTATCCTGATTGTTTGACCAATTCAATTTTACGCCTTTCTATAAGAGGCGGGTTAATGGCTGCATAAGCCCCGAATATCCTTTAATGAAGTGCCTAAAATAATTTGAGAACCCTAAAGACTGCTTCAACTCTTTTAAGTTAGATGGTTCCTTCCAACTCTCAATTGATTTTTCTTTTTCAGGATCCATGCTGAGCCCATCAGTAGAAATAATTAGCCCCAGATACTTTGTCTTCTTTGTATTGAATTCTGTTTTTGCAATATCAAGCTGTAGACCTGCATTCCATAACTGTCTTATTACTTTGTCTACATTTTTTGTGTGTTCCTCTCGGCTCTTTGAGTAGATCAGAACGTCATCTAGATATGCTGTACAATACTTATCCAATGCGTCATGTAACGTGCGGTTGATATAGTTTTGGAATGTTGCTGGCGCATTGTGTTCATGGCGAAGAGGATTACGGACACCGCACATAACATTATTCCTTCGCTCTCGGCTTTTTTTTAATTCTTATTATTATTATTATTATTATTAACACCTTGTCGCGACCCCTAGTTCTCTACAACTCTATCTCCACAACCGAATTTGCTCTCGAATAAGTCCAACTCTTTAACTTCTTCCATATCAGATCTGTCTTCCCTATTAGGCTCGGCAAAGCCCTTCCATTTTACTAAAACACGCCTAACCCACAATTTTCCTTTATGGAATTTTTCCGTTCTCAAAATATTTTCTACTGTCTGCTCTGGCTGAGTATGTCCATCTTTTCCTATGACCAAAATTGGGGAAGGTTGAGCATCATCAAGAATCTGCAACGGTAGGGGATCTTCACTTGCCCTTTGCAAAAGTTTGACATGAAATCTTGGCCATATATTTGATGGTACGTGCAATTCTACCACATGGGGTGATATAATTTTTGTGAGGTTGTACTTTGCATTCACCCAAGCTAATTTATTTTTGAGTTGCAGCGTTTTTATGTTTTTGAGGTTGAGCCTGACTTTGTTGTAGACACGAAATTGTGGAGCTGAATTCCTTTTTTTATTGGCTTGTTCCTCCATTTGCATTTGAGCCGCCGCCATGGCTGCTGCCGCAAATTCTTGCGCTTCCTCAATCTGTTTTAAAAATTCTCGCCCAATTTACTAAGTTTAGATCGCGCTTCTTTGGAAATGGGATGCACCTGTTAAACAGGATCTACATGATACCCATGCTCCAAAAAAATGGACTTAATCCTGAGATTGAGCTGTCTCTGTTGTTTAAAGCTAGCTGGGCAGAAGGCAGCAGTTTAGCCCAATCAAATTGAGCAAATGAGATAAAAGCTCTAATATAAGCAAGAACTTCTTGGTTAATTCTTTCCGTTGAGCCATCTGATTCGAGATAAAATGCAGTAGATAGCCTCTGTTCTATACCCGCTCCTTTACAAAGCTTCGTCCAAAAACATCCAGCCCAATTACTTCCCCTGTCAGATGTCAGTGCACTCGGGAAACCATGAAATTAATAGTGAAAGTTCAGGAAACGTTCTGCACAATTTTCGGCCTCCATGGAATCCATGGCCTCTAGGGTGACAGATTTGAGTAGACAGTCTGTTACTACCATCAAATAGCTGGAATCTTTAATATCTTTTTCTGGTAAGTCTGTCATAAAGTCTATGGAGAGTTCACTGTGAAATATATCAGGGATTGGTAGTGGTAACGACAATCCTTGTTGTCTTGCTCTCCAGACATGAGAACGGCCACACACATCACAGTTTCTGCAGAAACAACGTACCATGATGATCATTCTAGGCCAGTAAAAATTTCTAGATACAATAGCCAAAGTACTATTGCGGCCTGGATGCCCTATTGCGAGCGAGTCGTGACTTCTCTGAATTAGGGCTGTCCTAAGGGGTTCCCATTCCGGAATCCACAACCTTTTCCTGAAGCAGAGCGCTCCCCTTTCGTCGATATGACATTACGATAGAGAGGTTTTTAGCCCCAGCTCTGATGGGAAGGATCTATTGTTCTGCCACAATGATTTGTATAATTTATTGAACAAAGTATCTTCCTGGGTTGCTTTGTTCCATAAATTTTGCAGTTCCTCGTCTTACAATAAGGATGCGCCCTTTGGGATCTTATTTCTTTCAGATAAAGATATATTGGATAAAACTTCACCCGGAGATTTCCATAAGTTATCATCAATCATTTGAAATTCTCTTTCTTTCAATCTTGGATCTTCCTGAACTTGAGAGATAATTTGTTCGCTACGAGAAGGTGCATCCGGACGCTCCCCTTTTTTGTTGCATCTATAATTCAGACGAAAATTAAACTGCGATAGAAACTGAGACCATCTTACATGAAGTTCCGTGAGTTTCCGCGTTGTCATGAAATATTTAAGGTTGTTATGATCCGTGAATATTGTGAAAGGTTTCTGAAGCCCAATTAACTCACTTCTCCATTTATTTAAACACCTTATGATAGCCAAGAGTTCTTTGTCGTGAATATTGTTGTTGCATTCCACTGGAGTAAGCTTCTCAGAGAAGTATGCCACTGGGTGTAAATTGCTGTTTTTATCAAATTGTGATAAATAGCCTCCTGTAGCCCACCCCGACGCATCAGTTTCAACAACCGTTTCGCGCTCTTCATCCCACATTTTTAGTATCAGTGCTGAAGTAAAAAGATCTTTTAAGGTCTGAAAAGATAGTTGGTGTTGGTTATTCCAGCAGAATGGAGCACTTTTTTTTGTAAGATCGCGTAAGGGAGAGGAGATGGATGCGAAGTCTTTAATGAATCCTCGATAAAAGTTAGAAAATCCAAGAAAGATTTGTACTTCTTTAATGTTCTTCGGAGCTTCCCACGAAGTGATAGCTTCGATTTTTTAGGATCCATTTTGATTCCATTGTTGACATTTAAAATGTACCCTAGATACTTTAATTCCTTTGATGCAAATACACACTTGGAAGGGTCCAATTTAGGCCCAGCATTGTTAAGGTGCGCCAGAACTTGCTTCACTTTCAACCAATGGTCATCCAAGTCGTTCTCCGAGAAGACTATTACGCCATCTAGGTATGCGACACAGGTAACTCCGAGAAAATTCCCTAGGACCTGGTTAATTCATCTATGGAAAGCGGCTGGTGCCCCGGCTAACCCAAATGGTGTCACTTGTGTTATAATAACGAGGTCATGAGGGGACAGAGGAATACCTGAAATGGATGCAGATGATTATGGATGCGCGGATATAATTGATATGGCTGTAGTGAGAAGAAGCGTTGGAATGGACAGTAGTGAGATGGTTAATTTACAATCTATCTGCGGAAGTATTGCTTCCATATATATACATTCAGTACCCCAGTCCTGATCACGCACTCACCACAGGTGCTTCCTACTTCTGTCAAACTAACCACTTCTATAGCCCCTGCCAATATCTCCTGTCATAACATACTATTGACACTGGTTGCTAGTGTGGATCTCCCGGGATAGCAGAGCTATACACCGTCGTCACATTATATGCTGTTGCCCCTCGGTAGCCATCAGAGTGATGTGCGCCTCAGTCTAAACGCATTGGTCCACCAGGCAACGCTCGGATGTAGGGATGTTGCCAGAGTGATTAGGTACTTAGCTGTGCTATCAGTGCCCTAATCTCACCTAGCTTACTGCGGCCCAGTGTCCGAGTGCCACAATGGTGGGAGCCCGATGAGGCTCGATCGGAGCTGACCCGAGGTATTCACAACAACTAGCCATTCATATGAGCCAAAACGTGTACGGAAGGCCGTCTTCCACTTATCACATTTTGCTACTCGTAATCTGTGGAATGCTGACCTCACATCTACACTGGATAACCATTTTGCCCGGGATACCATGCTTAATTTTTCTTTAATCAAAGGCAGTGGATACCTATCCCTTTCTGTTATGGCATTTAGCGCACAATAGTCTACGCAAAACCTAAGTCCACCACCTGGCTTCTTGATGAACAAGACTAGGGCCCCTCCTGGGGAATTACTGGCTCGAATCCAGTTCTTGTCCAAAAGTTTTGTCAACGTTTTTCTTATTATCAAAAGCTCCTCACGTGACATTGCATAAAGCGGCCCCCACGGAATTTCCTTATTGCGGCCTTGATTGTCTTTCTTGAAATTTATTTTTGTATCAACCCCAGAACAGTGAGGAGGTAGAGTGCTATCTGAATTTTTGTTGTCATCTAAAAACAGGTCTGTGTAGGAGCAAATTTGTTTTGGAAGTTTGGAACTTACTTCTTCTTTGGACAACGTTCTTTTCTGTTCAAGGGCGCGTGTGAGATCTTGAACGGATATTACCCCAAGCGTTGATCTTGTTACTGAGTCTGCTTCTCTGCATATTTTTGCAAATTTCCAGCCTGAAGTCTGTTCAATATTAGAGCTGCTAATGTGAGAGACCCGTGATTTGATGTGTTTAGGTGCATCGTTTTCGTACCAGCCACTAGCACGCACAATTATACCATTACTTCTGGATCCTATTGTCACGGTTCGAGGTATAGATGCTGGGGCGATCAAATATACGAAGGTTGTTTATTATTTTCTCTATGGCTATCTATGTACGTCCAACTTCAACTATTTATTCGCTTACTATTCTATCTAGAATATTCTTGACTAATACCAGTTTCTAGTATTTTCCCCTGAGGCTGGTTCGCAGTCTTACTACTAGTTGCTAGAAATTTCTAGTGATGTCCAGATTAATCTATGATAGAATAGTGGTTTCGTAAAGTTGTGAAGCACGTGATTAACATCATGTGCCACAGGGTAATTACCGGCTCACTAGCCGTTTCACCTATTCTGAATCAATGCTTCTTTGCCAGGTATGCTACGTCGTTCCACTCCATCCAGGGCTTGCCAAGAATAATTGGGTACGCTAGTTGTGGCATCACATAGCCCCATATTTTCTCTTTTCTACCATCAATGTCCAAACTAACGCACGTGATCTATGTGATGCGTGCTCTGATTTTACCGTCCGCCAGTCTCAAAGGTCTGGGCGGAATATCTACTGTTTGTAGCCTGTGTGTGCACACAAGATTTTCATCAAAAACTGCAAAGCACAGACAGCCAGTATTGATCATTGATTTTTCATTTAAATTACTATTTGTAAGCAGACCTATGCTTGTCTGGGCTTCGCGCCAGTCCAAAAGCGAAAGTAAGATCTATGCACACAGATGTTTGGCTACTGGCAATACTCAAGGGAGCGTACAAGGGGATACTGTGACGGGAACCCCGAGTTGGTGATGATAATTTTGATTTAATAAACTGTATAAAGAAGAAAGAGAAATCTAGCTACAACTAACGGGTATTTATAATATTCAGCCTCTCAGTGATTGTCTTGACTGATTTCTTCACCCTAGGCCGAATACTTGCCACCCAGCCACATATTATCAAGAATCACTACGCTGTGACACTGATCTGGCCCCTTGGCTGGTAGTGCTGTATCTTCCAGTTTCCTCTATCATTTCCTTACAGTCTTACAACATGAATCTTCAACAATACGCTTAGGTATCCACATAAGCTCAGACAACGGCCAAACCGTAACAGATACTCACACAATATAGTCCTAGGCTCGACTCGTAGTAGTAAATTAATTCCATACTTTCACCCTTATATTCTTGACAATTCACGTGACATTTACACGAAGCCCCTCTAAGTTTTACATGGTAGGATTATTCTTGGTTGTTCAGCAAAAATTCGACAATTGAAGTTTCATCAGCAGCTTTGGTATATTGTGGACAAATTGTTTGTGACAATTGTTTAGAAGGGAATTTGATATCTGTATAAATGTCGTCCTTCGGATTATCGAAGGCTGATCGGGAAATTGCTGCCCAGGGCACCGATTTGAATCAGACTGCTGTGGAAAAGAAACAGTCAGGGAAAAATATTGCTGGTTGTTCAGGTCGAGTGCCGGGTAACTTCAGCAATGAGTTTGACTTCATATCCAGCGGAAGCACGAGTGAAAATCTGAGGTCTGGAGCAAGAGGAAAAGATTCAGACAAACAATCCTTGGAACAAAAAGATCGGGATGATGACAAATGGTGCAAGAAGCACTCAGAAGAATCTACATCTTCAAGGAGGTCGGAAAGAGATGGTGATTGCAGAGATGCACCAAATGACGACGAAGATTTAGGGGCAGGATGGGACAGGCCCGCTAGAACGGCTCCAAAGAACGAGAGCAAAACCTTGCTCGAGTGGAACCTTTTTGATTGGAAACCACCTCAGTCAGCCTTTCTGAGAGGAATCAAAAATTGGTCCATATACCAAGAGGCTGTGTTGTTGAAATTGGTGCTCTAATTATGGTAAAGACAGGGATGTGTAGAAGACACGTCACTAATATCCCATTAGTTGTGAGGTTAGTATTGATGCACTTTGAGGTAAATACCAACCACTAGATTTTATTACTACAAAATATAGTTTATATATCACTCTGTGTCCTAGTGGGAGTAATTAATAACTCTCCACAACAGATTTATAGACTCCTTTACTTTCCCACTCGCTTCACCAAGTGATATAATCTGTGCCTAACAGCCACAAGCTTTTGCAAACCAATCCACTCAACATGTGTTACTACAGCTAGAGTGTATTGGATACAAAGCAGTGATGAAGTGAACGCCACTAGACGAAGTGAGACTTGCTGCTGTCATCCAGTAAACTACAACAGAGGAGACAGGAAGTCTAGTCGTAGGCATGAAACGAGGCACAGAGATGATGAGGTTGTTCGAATGAACCTACTGTCAGGTTGGTAAAGTCCAACAGGAGGCCGTTTGGGGAACCCTTATTGCCCTCAAGTATGAAGGAGGATGCTCTGTGGAGTACGTGACAAAGTTTAAGACACGTGTTAGGGACTACAATTCCACTGGTGGGACTCTAGCAGAGAGACAAATCTCCATCATCTTCAAGCAATCGACGAAGGATAAAGCTGGGAGGTGAAATTCAATGGTCTCCACCATCGCCCGTTTTCAAAGCTGGTTAGCAGAAAATCTTATTCAAGATTTTATATCTCACCACTACAACAGGATCGGAGAATCGGGCAGAGAAGAGAGGCCCAGTAAATCTCAGCCAGTGAAGAAATACTTGAACAACGCCCAAGGTGAACAGAATACAAGTGACCAAGGAAAGTCGAGAATAAAGGGAAAAGGCAACAACCCTAAGAAAGAGTTTGCCACCTGTTGCTATAACCGAAGAAAGAAGGACACATTGCCAAGAACTGTCCTGAGAAAAAAGAAAAGGAGGCACAAAGCTCTCATGCCGCGCACAAAACATTGTCGATCGACGTAGATTCACCAGCTGCAATAGCTAACAAATATTGCTAAATTTCCGAAGAATTCTCTGGGAACAGTTATGCTGCTCAAGTAGACCCACAGGTTTACGAAAACATAGTCGATTTCTACGAGAATGAAATGGCGCGTCGTCGTGGCGAGCCAGTGGATGATAAAAAGTTGCTCGAGTCGAAATCCCCAGGAGCTTCCATCAAACTCACACAGCAAATTCTACGCGCATCCGGAGGGAGTGGAGTTGCAAGCCGCTGGCTATTTGATACGGGTGCCGATGTAGATGCCACTAACTGTCGGAGAAATTTCAAGCCAGGCACAGTTGTAGAGCTAAAGCCTAACCAATTCCCAGTTCAGACTGAAGGTGGAATTGTATGCGCGGAATGCATTGGAGAAGTTTGGCTATCAATCACCGGACCCGGCGGCAACCAAACTTCAATGAGGTTGAAGTATGTGGTATACTTGAAGGTATTCCCTCTAAATATCATCAGTGGAGAACGATTCTACCGAAGTGGTGGATTCCTGGATAAAAATAAGATAGTGAGCCCCAATGGCAAAGTCCTGTCTCATATAAATGCGGAACGTCAATGTTGTGCCTAGACCCACATAGCTACAGTGCACAGCTCCAGTTATGATGGTCACGCGACTGCATGCATTTACTCTGTTTGCTCCTGCTTTGTTGAGTTAGTATAATTAGTAAGCAATAGTCTAGGGACTATAAGTAGAGAGCTTTCCTCCACAGTAGATAGAGTAAGCAATTCAGTCTTTCCTCATTCTACAGAGATCATTCTCCACTCCTCTTCTTGACCTATCCGGCCCAGCAGCACATCTGTGATCACTAGCAGCGAACTCCCACAAATTTTATGTACACACAAATCATAGACCTATCATAACAGTCGAGGATTTTCTTGTGGTTGTTTAACCAACCAGAACCGTTCAAGTTGACAGGCTACAAAAAGGCAGTGAACCTCACCTCGGTGGATAGTATTCATCAAAGTGAAAAAGAAACCTCCAAACAAGACCCTGAGGTAAAGGAATTTATAGAGGCCGATCAAGATTGTTAGAAGAGTGGTGTTTTCAACATGACTGATGATGTGATGAAACGCCTGATCCTATGGCACAGGCGCTTATGCCACCCTAGCGCTGAACGACTCAAATGGACGATTAATAATATAGTTGGTATCGAACTAATGCCATCACAAGTTGAAAATTTGCCATGCAAAGCGTGCAACATGGGCAAATAAAAAAAATTTAAAACTTGCGAAAGACGGCCTAGAATGAGAAACGTCAGTGAAGGTTGGCATTGCGATGTAGGAACCTTCAATCCGGTCACAATGAAGGGCTACAGATACTTCTGCCTCACGACAGATGACGTTTCGAGGTACAGAATATTCCGGGCCTTGAAAAAAAAGAGCGACGCCGCTGACAAGCTAAAGTCAATTCTGTCAAAAACAAACTCCGAATTGAGACAGCGCCATGGACTTCGGGTGAAACGCCTAACAATTGATGGGGGTCGTGATTGGGGTCTAAACACTCTCCAAGACTTTGCTGCAAAAGAAGAAATTGATGTGATCATCTCCGCACCAAATAATCAGTATCAGAATGGTGTATCAGAGAGAGGAATCCGTTTCGTGCAGGACACAGCACGATGTTGCAGCATTCAAATGAAATTTCCATCGATTTTCTGGAACCATATGTAGGGAATGTTGTGCTACACCTTAAACTGTACATCTCAAAGTTCGGTAGAAGACAAGAAGACGCCATGGGAAGTATATTGGTCACAGATTGAACCTGATTGCGCAAAAACCCAAGTGGACCACTTGTGGATACCAAGAACCTTATGCATCAACCACGTCGACGAAAATCATTGTGTTGCAAGCGAAAAACTTGATGCCAACGGCACAAAGAGTACCTTCCTCGGCTACAGAGGAAGAAAGAACAAACTTGTTTGGTTACTTGACGGTGGAAGATATATCGTGTCGCCTCAAGTAACGGCATATAAAAATGTCGGTCCAGGTATTGGCTGGGCAGTAGACCCAAGAGAAATTGTTCGATCGCTCCCTAAGCATGTTCAGGATAGGCTGAAATCTAGAAAAAAGATTATGCAAGAAATGAGGATTACAACACTCCTCAGGACAACAATCAGCAGCCAATATTGCCAAGAGTGTGTGGTCGTCCTAAGCGCACCATCGAGAGGCCCTACAACAATCAGCAGATGTTAACTCTTGATGCTCCGCTTGATACGGACAATGAGATGGCAAAAGTGCTGCTTGAACTTCATATGGTGAGAATCCTGCAAAATTCCCTGAAGACATATGCGACGCAGTAACAGGACGAAGCTTTGGGATAATGAATTTGGCCTCCACATCCAACAAGATGGACCTATTTCACATGACTCGGAAAGCCATTGATGAACAGGAATTTGGCCTGCACAGCAATGGTGATGAAATCGTCCGCATAATGGTCAACCGCTCTGGTGCGTCCTCATACCTAGTAAAATCATCACTCGATGAACCTAAGTTTTCCGAAGCTATTAAAGGCCCCGAGAGACGCAAGTGGATAGAAGCCATCAATCAAGAGATTGAAGGTTACTTGTCTTGTGGAACCTTTAAGTTCGTACCACGAACAGCTGTGAAAGATTGAGGGCGTCTGGTTGCATCCAAATGGGTATTGAAAAAGAAATATAAGTCAAACATGGAACTTGACAAGTTCAAGGCCAGAGTGGTGGCTAAAAGCTTCACGCAGACAAAAGGAGTAGACTTCAACAACACCACTTCAACAACAGCAAGGTCAGATAGTTGGAGATGCCTAATGGCATTAGCCTCGCTGAAGAGCTGGTACATCCTCCAAGCTGATTTCATAGCTGCATACCTTGCAGGTGACTTGAAGGAAACTGTTTTCATGGAACAGTTCCCAGGTCTGAAATAGTATTTCGAGGTACACCCAGAAGCCGCAAGGAGGTTTGGCTATTCATGCACCAGTGTCATCGAGCTCAAAAGACCTTTGTATGGTCTGAAGCAGTCAGGGGCTTTTTGGCAAGATAAAGTCAGGCGCATCATGATGGATAGAGACTACAAACTTTTGATTTCCGATAACGCCATTTATATAAGCAAGACAAAGGGGATTATTGTGGCCTCTTATGTCGACGATTTCCTGTTTTTCGGTCCAAATATGGGCGTCCTCAAGTCACTATCACAATCTCTGAACAGCGAAGTCCCATTAAACAACTTAGGTAAGGCACACTGGTTCTTAGGCGTCAGAATCTATAGATCATTGCCAACTGGATGCGTAAGATTAGACCAGGAACAATACCTCGAGAGATCCTTCCAAGAATTCGGGATTTCTAGAAAAGTTATCAAAACCCCAATGTCACCAGGTAGCAGGGCAGAATTGAGAAGAAACACAAGTAAGGCAACTGCAAAAGACCTGAACGAGTTCCAAAGGCTAGTTGGCAAGTACAACTTCTCCTCCTGTATGGTTCGATGCGACACATCTCAGGCCACATCTCAGATGGCACAATTTATGTGCAACCCATTGCCTCAACACATGCACCACATGTTGAGAATTCCTCACTACCTATCTGGTTGCGCAGACAGGGGTTTATTCTATGAGAAAAATCACTGGCACCTAAATGAGTTTGGAGAACACGGATTGTTTTGTGCGGTGAATTCTAGTTTTGCGGATGACCACCATACAGCAAAATCCACGACTGGATACAAAATATTCATGGCTGGAGGTCCCGTAATTTGGAGATCAAAATTGCAGAGTACAGTTTCCACACTGACCTTTGAGGCCGAGTATGTGGCCATGTGCGAAGCTGCAAAGGATTGCGCCTGGATTCGAAGCTTCTTGAGCGAACTGGGTGTGATGCCTGATGGCCCTATACCAATTTTAGAGGATAGCACGGGAGCTATCATGCGGGCTACAAGTGACGGCATGACATCGGGCCGACGCCACATACGCGTCAGTTACCATTACATTGTACAAGAAATTCGTAATCTCAACATTGCTATACGACAGATCGAATTCAGAAACAACCCTGCAGACGGATTGACAAAACCCCCTAGCGCCGATTTATTCCGGTGCTTCACTGGACAACTAGGGTTGATGGATGGACTTTCGCTTAAGAACTGAGAGTGTGACAGTCTTAAAGTGGCGTTTTATTCAAACTGAACTCAGTGCTAGATACAAATAAAAATCTTAAAGTCACGAGCAGAGACATGACTGAAAGCCTCCTATTTATTTACAAGACTATGATCTCGTTCCCTCATTTCATACCATTCTCAAAATAGATTATGGCCTGTCCTCCAACAAACATCAGCATCTCCGTCTATTTTAATTCAGCTTCATTTTAATGTTAGTAATTTTAGTTATTAAAATAGTTATGATGCATGTGGCTTAGATGACTCACATCTGGTATTCGAGTCGTCCTGTCTGCAATCTAAATTTATCATTTAAGAATAGATTTGCATGAACTGGGCCAAGGCCTATACTTGGGTCTAATGAGTCGTGAAGCGGTTCATGACATGTATGATGTTTAATATGGTTGGAAGATTTCAAGGCTTATTTGTTAGGCAGCAGCCTAATGATAACCAGGTATGAGCCTGTGACAGAGAGGGCGTGTAAGCAGACCTATGCTTGTCTGGGTTTTGCGCCAGTCCAAAAGCGAAAGTAAGATCTACGCACACAGATGTTTGGCTACTGGCAATACTCAAGGGAGCGTACAAGGGGATACTCACACAATATAGTCCTAGGCTCGACTCGTAGTAGTAAATTAATTCCATACTTTCACCCTTATATTCTTGACAATTCACGTGACATTTACACAAAGCCCCTCTAAGTTTTACACTATTTATCAAACAATCTATTAATAGGGGCTCACTTGTCAAAACTTGCTGCATTCTGTTTGTAGTTTTTGATTTAAATATGTTATGATTCCTGGGAGCAAGTTTACTCAGGCCTCGTTGTTTCCCGAATCTGATTCCGAATCTGATTCCGACTCTACGCATACCTCTCCCTCCAGTTGACTCAACTCGCTCTCTGATCGACGAGCTGCTCGATACTTGGGACATTTAAAGCTTCGATGGCCGCTGTTTGTACAGTGGATGCATACTCCCTTCTCGATTAGGCGACTAAATTACTTGCTTGATTGCCACGGAGCGCGAGGCTTGGTATTCCCTTTACTTTCGGACTTGGACTTTTTGTACGCAGATTTACCAGAGCTCGGTGTTGCAGAGTTAATATTATGCAGCTTTAAGTCTTTTAATGCTGCAAGAATTACGTCGGTGCCTGTCATATTGATGTCACCGTTCTGGTCGAACTGATTTATTCTTGGGGACTATTCTCAACACCTGTCAGCGGTGTCCCCTACGAACCTCCAGCTCTCACTGTAGAGTCTGCAGAGCCGAGATTGAGTAACAAAGTCCTCACTTCAAAGAGGATTCCCAATCGCTTTCGCGGTCTGTATCGTCTTCATCTCTCAACACATTCCCCTATCACCATTATCATGAAGCTAACCACGATCAGATCAGATGGTAGGGTCGGAGCTCTACTCATCACCAAACCTTGATCACGGAGGAAAAGCCATCCGATGAGTTTCCGGAGCGTACCCAGCACCCAATACAGAGATGGCGGATTGGATCAAGTCGGCCTCGACTGTTACGAAGAAGGGAGATGTAGATGAATATGCGCACCTCATGTGGTCCCGGTGTCTAGGTCTCGCCTGGCCGGGGCGGCTGGTTTTTTGAGACTTTTTCCTGCGCACGCAGTTTCCATTGCTACCATTTTTATTTTTTTTGGGTAGAAAGTTCCGTGGAAAAGGTGGCTGAATTCCACGGGTAAATACTGAGCTGAATGGCTATTCATCAAGGGGAATATATCAATGATCTTTCAAGTAACAAAAGAGGATAGGAGCACTGTACAAGGTGTGGCCTGGGTCAGAGAGGAGCCCAATGTGCTAGATAGTCATAGACTCAAGTAGCACAATAAACACATTTACACACAAACTGATTTATTCTGTTTTCAGGCTTAAAACCCCCAATTCCACCTTTTGGTGGTCCGAGCTAAGTGATTGTTTGGGTTGAGCACTTCGGACAATAGTCGGAAAAACTCTCGACTTCTTCAGCAACCTCCCTTACAACAGCCACCCAATCACTGTATTGACTAACATGTGGCAGCTTAACACCAATTAAGGTACGGCGCAATTTATTGTTTAGTGAGGCCTTTAGTTGTCTAGTCATGGCCATTGTTGTGAACATTTCATCTCTGCCACAAGAAGCCACCTTGTTCTCAAAATCTTTCAGGAAAACGTGAAAGTACTAGTGAGTTCCCTGCTCCATGCGCTGCACTAGCTCTAAGGCTGCCTGCTGTGCTTGATTATCTTCGTATTCTTTCTCTATTACATTGAGTAAGTTCCGCCATTCAAACTTTTCCAATTTTCTGCTAGTTGAGAACCAATTTGCTAATCGAGATTTCTTATTGTCTGGAAGCGTGTCTATTATTTCGATACAAATCGAGCTTGATTCTTCACAGTCTAGCATTTCATTTTCCACCTTTAACCTCAATTGATCCATGAAAAATCAAAAGTCTTCCTGCAACCTGTTCCATTTTGGTAGAGATATCAATTTACCAGAAAAAGGAGCCTGGAGATGTGAGGAGTATATGGTAGCGCGCTTCTTTTTTTCTTCGATTATTCTCAAGATCTCCTGCTTGTTTGCCGATGAGAGCCCTTCGAAAGGGTCTGACGTGCTTACTTCTGGTATAGCAATATTGTTATTTGAATATGGCATTTCCGACATTATTTCTGATGTGGTCGAAATGAGGTTTGGTGAACAGTTAGTGCTGTAGAAAGAGTCCTTCAATACTGATGAGGACGCTGAAGAGTCTGGTACTTGGTAGCTCATACACGAATCCAAAAAGGAATTTAAATTCTTATTAGTACCACCCTGAGCTAGAAGCACCTACTAGATAAAAACTGATGTTATAGAAAAATATATGTTAAGGCCGTAGAGAATTATGGACACTGCACGTAAACAGTACCACAAAGAATTAATATTTTTCTATAGAGATTAACTACAGGAGTTACGCCCTCAGGGCTCCAAACATGCAATGAGCAAGGCAGTGTAGGTGCTTGAACATGAAACACCTACACGTGAAATGAATGCCAATCTAGTCTCGGAATTACTCAGCAAACACCCACACCTCATGTATATAGAGCTCGCTGTAGTTACTCCTATTTCTCCTTCCATAGCCAATCTATCTTACATTCCTAAGGCTACCTCTCTACCATTTTCATACCTCGTGATTACAGGAAATCTGTTACATTAAATATGCCCTCTGCAGCTACCAGTGATCTTGATTCCTGACATGTAATCCTTCGCTACTGAGTGATCTGTTTCCCAGCCTCAGCATAATTAAGTGAGTGATTTGAGTCATGAGAAACAACTCCACCTTGGATCACGTGATGAAAGTCCTTGAACGAGGCTGGGCCTGAAAGATAGCCCAGCCTAGTTGAACAGGGCACAGCCCGTAACACATTGCATAAACTGAATGATTTTACTAACATTTCATATAACCCAAACTGTGTGGTAAAAGCTGTCATCCGCTCATGTTACTCTGCAATCCTGATACAATTGAAAGCAGATATGACATCCAATTTTGTATAAAAATTTGCACCAGTGTTGAATGGGTATATATTAGATCAACTACTTCTACATGCTAGCCTGACCAACAGAGATATAAGTGAAAGGTCCGAGCAATGCCAACACCACGTGATCTGACCATCTTACTTCACAACAACCAGATATGGAATCCAGGGTCTCCCTGATCAATGGGAGAGGATAGCGGTTTTTTATTGTAACTGTAACAGTTCTGGTATATAAAGCTTGGGTGTTTGTATGTCAAAAGGTAAGTTTATTTACTAACTGGAGGAACAAGATTACTGCTACACTCAACGCCCTATTTATATGCATGATTCTGTTGAAATAAACAAGTTCAGGCCAAGTCTACGTTGTCAAGTGAAGTCAGGGTCGATCCTTGTTTAGAGGATTGCACTATCAAGATATGTAATTGTAATTGTATTGTTTAATGTCACGTAGATTATGAGATATCAATTGATCCACTGTGTATAATTTTAATAGATTCCAATATTTCAAACACTAGTCTCTGTCCTCTAGTCCGACTCCCATTATTAAAGTGTAAGCTAGTTATCAACAATGTTTCGTGCACAGGCAGTACCAGACTTTCAATACCAGCATATCTTAGCGCTGAGGTAATGAGTATGCATGTGATGAATAGCACAGGCTACAGGCAATCTACTGGCTCACTAGCTGCCACATTGCCTCTTCCATTTTTTTTTGAGAGGCATGTGACCTTTTTCTTGATTTTCATTAATTTTGTTTTTGTCCTTGACGCCGCTTTTGCATTGTATTCTTTTCAGCTGGACCAAAAAATCTTCCCACGTCTTCCTCTAGAGGTCCATCATTATTTTCAATCGAACCATAAAGTTCTTCGAACTAATCTAAGGCTTCAGTGTCTTCTATGAATTCTATTGGCTCCCATGTTGGATCCACTTCACAAGCCCACTTCACTAGCGCTTGCCAAAACACCGCTCGTCCAGGTCTCACTGTTCTCGCTCGAAGAATAGATTTGACAACAAATTCTTCATTACTCAGCTCATCAACTATAGGAGGATTCTGGGCATCGTCCCTAACTTGACTTGGAAAAGGTTCTATGCCGGCTCGTTTAATAAATTCCACATGGAATCTTTTGTGTATATTACTAGGCACGTTGAATTTCACAGTCAGTGCATCAGGTACTCCCATTACAGTATACTTAGCGTGTTGCCAAGCTAACCTTTTTGACAACTGAGGTGTTTTAAAGTGCTGCAAATATAACCAGACCTAATCCCATATTCTATATTGCTCAGGCTGTCAACATTGAACATTACCATTCAGCTCGTTCTGCTGCTGGGCCGATGCCATTACTGCTTGTGCAAATTCTTGCACGTCTTTCTGATATAATCCTAGTCCATGCTAACACAACGCAGAGACGTGCATAGTCTAGGTCATGGATCAACATAGTCGCTGTGCCTACACAATTGAGGTAAGCTATGTAGTGGTTGGAGAGATCGGTTGAGGATCAGGATGTTGAGAAGTGATAGCAGTGCACGGACCAGCTTCTCATGTATTTAGACAGGTGGTCAGGAACTGCCCCCAAAAGTATCCAAAATAGATCACATCATTTATCCATCATACTTTAGCAAATAATAATCCCTCCTATAGCTGAGCTTGGTCTGGAATTCAACACCATTTGAGCTAGCAGTAACAGATCCATCCCATTGTCCTGGGATTAACAAGTAAATGATATTAGATACTTGTACATTTCTTGGTTCGCTCTTTCACTTGCGTTCGATTGTGGATGGTAGGCTGTTGTCAGCCTTTGATTGATTCCAGTCACTTGGCAGAAGTTTTTCCAGAAATGACTTTCATGGATAAGCAGTAGTGTATAATTAATTTGTTTTATTTCCGATGCAGTCTATATGACAGTAGGCTATTAGGGTAATGCTTGATCTTGGTAAGCTAGTCAGTAGATGTGGATGCAGGGGTCTAGAAAGGTAAAGGTGGTCTGGTGGTAATCAAGTAGTCACCACATTGTCTCGTATGCTGAAGCGCTAGTGGTAATGTCCTATATTTAGTCTGGTAGGCTTGGGAGAGTTCTCTCTTCACACAACGTCTTCTTACATTCTGTACGTTTATTGTACCACCTCACATCTCTCTTCCTTATAGAAGACCATTTCACTGCTATCCTATAATCATATTCAATATCCCTTTGTGCCCTACGGAACGTTAGTAGTAAGCTCCCTGAGAATCACACAACCAGTAGGAATCTCTATCCCTTGTAAGATAGCGTGGGAAACCGAAAAATTGGTAGTATTGATCTACAAATAGATCTGCGCACTTTCAGGCTTCCATTGACGGTATGCCAAACAACATAATATCTTTAGATAGTCTATCTGTAATTACCACAATGTTTGTGCACCTTTTTGACATTGGCATATTTGTCACAAAGTTGATAGTAAGTTCACTGCCAATGCGCTCAGGAATTGGTAATGACTTCAAGAAGCCAGCTTTAGCCTCTCGCCAGATTGTGGAACATCCACATACATTGCAGTTCCTGACAAACCAACAAATTGATTCTCTCATTTTTGGCCAAAACCATCTGCGCAATAGAGTTCCTGTTCGGATTAGGTCCTAGTCAACAATGTCTAGCCTAATTGTGCTATGTTGCAGGCTACTGTTCCAATTATTCATGGGGTCATCATCAGGGTTGTGAGTAGTTTCGGTTTTGGTGTGGGTTTTTAGATTGATACCTAAGCATGTCGCATAGTAGTTAGACATGCAACTCGAGTAGCTTATGCACAGTAAACCTCAACCCCAAGATGATGATACGAATCAGGCTTTACATGCTACGTCCTGTATGGCTAGCGTGATTGGAATATGGTGAATTTACCTGTAGATAGATAAAGACGTTGTAGCCCTCTGATAGTTGGGATAAGTCTTCTACAATATTATATTGGAATCAATACTAGCCTCTCATTAAGCAATCTTATGAATTATTTCAAATGTCTGTGATAACAGACATACATCTACAATGTTGACAACCAACTTTAATGTCAATAAGTTATGAGCCCAGAAACTGTCGACAACAACTTAAAAGTCGATAAGTTCCGATGATAGTGTCTCTACCTGGGTGGATTGTCAGGTAACTATTGTGTGCTCGCTGCATGATGGCTGTTCGGAGAGGTTCATAATCTGGCACCAATATTTGAATCTCTCTCCCCCGTAAGAGACCATCTGCGGCTACTGTACATTCTGCAATATTGGCCTTCAATTCGAGCGCAATATTGGGTGGAAAGCCTCTTTCCCCTAATTTTACAGCTTCACAGGCCTGCTGCCAGGTTTTATCTTTTGCAGTGGCTTGCTCCTACAGACCTTGCAGCAAAATGTTGTAAAATAGTATTTCTTGAGGTACTCTTTCACATATTTTCTCATTGTTAAGGCCACTGGGTATAATTTTTGCTGATCCCAACAGCACTGACAGTAAAAGCTGCATTGTTCGACCCGCTAGCCGTTCATCATTTAAGTCTTTTGGTTTGTCTTGGTCAGGCCGTGATAAGGCATCTGGTCTATCACTTGCTCTACCTGCTCGCCATTTCAGCTCGAACCTGAACTGCTGCAACACATCGTTATATCTTGTCTGATGTTCATTTAGTAGTCGTTTTGTTGCAAAGTAATTCAAGTTTTTGTGATCTGTCCAGAAAGTAAAAGTCTTTGTGACAGAATTTAACTCTGCTTTCCATTCCTTTAGAAAAGCTACTATTGCAAGCATTTTTTTGTCATGTACAGGGAAATTTACTTCGGCACAATGAAATTGCTTCCAAAAGTAGGCTATATACCGGAATCTGCCGAGGTTGTCTTTCTGCAAAAGGCATCCTCCCATGGCATATCCTGAAAAATCCGCTTCCAAAATAGTCTCTCGGTCTGGTTCCCACTGAGCTAATACAGGTTCTGTTGCAAAGATTCTTTTTAGCTCATTGAAAGATTTTCTTTCTTCCTCATCCCACTTCCAAGTTGACTTTTTCCTTGTCAACCTAATTAGAGGCGCAGCTATATCTGAAAATTTGCTGATAAAACATCTATAGAAGTGTGCAAACCCTGGGAAAGTGTTGTGGTTATGAGCTATGCCGAAGTCACATTGCGGAGTGATGAGGAGTGGATGATGTTATAATTTGTGGTTGACAGTAAGTAGCCTCATACAATACTATGCTGTAGGTATATGGACAGAAAGTATAAGACTAAACCTGTGTCCATTTATTGTGGGTACATCTATGAAACTATATACATGCTCGCCTAACCAGTACACTAGTGATGTATACTGTAGCCTTGAGCCACACGCAATGCCCTAGCCTCGACTACCTCGTTGTCTCATATCATAACACTCCCCCTGTCGGTATCGACCATGATACCCGGATATGGATGTTAGTTTATGAAGACTAAGATTTGGGTTTTCTTATTCTGTTAGCTAGTTGGCTTGCGGACTGGACATAAGACACTATGGTATTTCTTTCCTGATACTATTCTTTGGCAGTAGAAAATTGTGAGGGTGATATATAATGACTGCTTGTGGTTATCGTGATTTTATTCAGTGAAATGATTGATTGGTTGTCAACGTATAACGCAGTGCATTCAGCTTCCTCCAAAAGGTTCGTGATATTCAATTCTTGTAATGGGGAATTCAGTCCTTGAAGTCGATGCCATGTTTTTGTTGCCACAAGGTACTCTGCCTCTGTGGTGTACACGACAACTCCTCGTTTCGTGTGTGATTACCTGCATATTGGACCGAATCTGAATTTATAAAACTTGCCTGATGAGAATCGGCAGGTTGATGGGTCAGACCCTAAATGGGCACCAGAATATGCTTCAAGAATTGATCGTCCCTTTATTTTGTGGAGGTAAGCTTTTCTCAGGTTTCTCTGCAATGTATCTTAGGATATGGCGTGCCACCCGGAGGTGATTGGTTGATGCACGAGTTTCTAGGATGGCTTATATGCCATAATGCAGGTTGTAAAATTCAACCTGTTAAACTTCACTGTCTCTCTTTGTTTGCTTGACCAGCTGTTGAGGAATGTGGAAGTAATTTTGTCTAGCTACAGGAGGTCAAGAATTCTAACCAGTCATTATCTTATCTAGTGAAACCGCTTTTATTTTGCAGATGAAAACGGGCTCCCCCTGACTGAATGATTCATTGAGATTTGAATTTTGTGCTGACTCCCCTGTTTGTGTGCGAATGTCACTTCTCCTTTGTCTGGGACAAGATAGAGGTCAGGTGAAGTTTGTTGGTCAATTGGATTAACTGACTGACGCTCATATTTGTAGTGTGGCTCCTTTGATGAATCTGGCTCACTATTGGGTTGGTTTGCTACTGGTTCTATTCCCGTGCTGCCATGAAATGGGAGGTGTACTTGGCGTCGTGTCTTGTGATGTATCCAACGAAATGTTTGTTGGAATGTTCGGCAATGTGTCTGCCCGAGTGACTGGCGGAACATTCTGATGTTGTATCACTACCTTTTTTGGCTTACATTCAGTTTGTTATATGGTACCAATGGCTGAATGTTAAATGGCGGGTAATGATTTGATGGACTGTTTCCCTGCTGAGCTTGTAGCTCAGTCTATGGATTGTCTCTGGTCGACTGCTAATCATCTCTATTTTTTGGATGTTGAGATTGAAAACCTTCTGGTCACATTTGAGGATGCTGCGACCTGTAACCTTGCAGATGTTCCCCCTCAGACTCAAATGAGAGCTGGGATGTATGTTTTTGTGGGGAGGGTTGGTTTGTTTGTGGGGTAGATGTTGATTATCTTGAACAAGTTCTTTGCCAAGTACATTACCCTCATTGAGAGATGCCTGAGTTGTAAAACTCTCATTCTGTTTCCACCCCTTTTCTAAGGTTTTATGTGGATGGTAATTGAGATAATTTCTGTTGGTTTTGGCTTAAACCCTACAAACCACCCTTTTTCTGCTCTTAACTGGAACTCCCCCCAGATTAAGACTTGTCTATTTATATGCACGGCAGCCAAACCGGGGCATGTTTCTGAATCGATCTTCTCTGGATGAGGTTGTCAAAGCCCTTTATGAAGTCGATTACTGGTACCTTTTTTGTTGCGTATGCAGCACAGACGGTTTACAACGAAGCTTGCGTGTCGTACTGCCCAGGGCCAGTAGCTTGGTAGCATGTGGGCATCAATGAGGGATGATCGAGCGACTCTTTGTATGACTTTATTGGCAGCTTCTGATGTACCATTCTGTTCTGTTGTCTCTGGTGCGAAGATGTCAGTGTGGATACTATGCTGTTAATAATAGGATTTTGTTTTTTCATAATTCCGACCATTTGTCACTAGGTATGATGCGAATCTGTTTTCCATGTAGGTGATGCATAGATTCGACCCATTAGACAAATGGCGGAGATATTTGATCCTTTGTGTTGCAAATGAGTATCCATTGCATCCTACTTTTGGCACCAGTCAGAAATACTGCATACTGATGGCCGTTTGTTTGTTTGTTTTCCTCCACAATGTCCATGGAAATTTAGTCCAAGGGCTCATTTGGAATGGGTTGTTGCGCTTTGCTTATTTGACATGTTTCACATGTAGCGAGCCCAGATATGTCGACCCCTTCGAGTCCCTTAGAAATGCCAGCAGTCTTCTTGAGTAGTAGCTCCCAAGTATGACCTGACTGTTGATGCCAGCGCTGTGCGCTAGTTTGGTGAGGTATTGAGGCTATACTTGATGTTGCTTTCTGGTTTCATTCGCCGATTTTCCGTGGATCTGTGTACTTTACATCCTATTTTGAGATGGAGTTTGGCATTGAGTTTATATGGACAGCTTTGTTGGCATCTAAATAATACTTGTTATTCTAAATATGGAATGATGCTCGCAATACTCATTGATCTCCTTTCGGAAATGCTATTTGAGAATGGGTTAACGAGAGAATACACACAAGCAGAATTAGCCTGTAATCCGCCATTTCAATCCATGCAGTGCCTTGCCTCTTAAAGGATGTGACACCTACCACTTGATCGAAATTGTGTGGGCTTTGGCATATTTGCAGGCTGCTGAGGTATTCTTTATTTTCACAGAAACGAAATGGTGCTGTGCACCAGTATCATAAATGTAGTGCTGATTATGTCATTGACCAAAGGCTGCCAACCATGTCAAATCTCCTCTTTCTCTTACTCTCACTTGTTGTAATTCTAACAGTCCTGCATCTGTTACACTAGTCATGTACTATCTCGTTTTCGTTTCCGTTATTTGTATCATTTAATACTGCGCCACATCTATTTTCTGTAATATTAATCAGTCTTGGCGCTTAACACAAGACATGCTGGAAATTATGGTATATGCATGATTCTGTCTTACACTCAGCTAGCTTGGGGGTCTACTGGTGGTCAAGACATACCATCACCATGATAATGTTGCCATACTGGGACATGGGCGCATATCCTGGCTTATTTCTAAATTCGTCTCAGTAGGACTAATTCCTGTATATATATGCAGTGTTCTTCTCCTTCAGAAATCCTCAGTTCATTACATTTACTGAAGATCTCTGAAGGTAAGACCTCTTACAGTAGTTAATCCAATTTAAGTTCATTACATTTACTGAATATCTCTGAAGGTCTATTCATACCCTCTTCGTGTCACCCTACCAAGCTTCACCCTTAAGCTCTATTCAACTGCTTCATTGTTCGGCATATATCCTTCACCTCCCTATACCATTCCAACATTCCTCTACGATCCATAACCTTACAATATCACTCTCCGAGTCTATGTCTAGACCATTGAGTACCACTTTTCCTTTTCCCTTCCCATTGTATGACTTTCCCTTGGGTCTAATTTGTCTTTCCCTTTAATTCCCAGATGCAAGCCTCGGATGTTGATTGAAGCAGTCTTTATTTATACTTTTATGCTTTTACATCCTGCATATGGCTTCTGGGTTCGGTGTTTGAGGGTTTGAGGCGACTACATTACGCCTTGAATTTTGTAAACTGCTCTCTGTTTCCCCTGGTGAAGACATAAGAGATCCCTTGGGTTGTAGCCTTCTTTTGTGGCACGAGGTTCTGGTTTGTCTCCAGTTATCGAGCCATTCAACTCCTTTTGTCCCTCTGATGAATTACCCCTTGCCTGTCCCGGTGTAATTTAAAGTTTATTCATGATGTTTTTTGACATCGGGATTGGTCGGGTCATAATCATAACCGCTGTTATGTTGACAAACTGCAGGTTTTTATTGTATCGACTGCAATACTGGTCAGCAGTGTTCACCAGGTTTGTCAAGGAGAATGATTTATAGGCATGTAAGTGGGGAAGGGTAGTGAATGGAACTTGTGCTTCCGCTGTTTTGTCAAACAATTGCTTAGTCATCAAGTTGCGCCGTTGAGTTGGTATGACACTGGGATCGAGTCAGTTGATTATTGTTCGGTAGGCCTGAATTTCATCAGGGCCCTAGGTCCGTAATCTTTTATCGTACTCTGTGGTCCGTATGGTGTAACTCTCGGAGCTTTCGCTTGGTCCTGCTATAAGTAGTCCACGTTCAACCTCGGGACGGAAACTTTTTCCGTTATGGAAGACATGGCCGACTCTATGTCGTTTTGCGAGCTTGGCCAAGATAGATTATCTCCAGGTTTCAGATGGTGCGCCATCATCGAGCATGATACCTTTGAACAAATGTGACACGACGGACAGCGATAATGATGTAAACTCCGGGCTGTTTGACGTTTTGTTTGCGCTGGGAAGAGCCGGGCTCATAACCTGTTGTGGTTATGAGCTATTGTTGTGGTTATGAGCTGTGAGGTATATAGCAATTATGTCTCTGCTGTCCGTCGGTGGAATTACACGGGCTCATGTGCAATGGTGAGTCGCGGAGATGGCGCGCTCACGCTGGTTGATGGCACGATGGACACTGAGTGCGTATCACTGTGGCCAAATGGGTGTCAGTAGGTATCAAATGTGAACTCTTACTGACAATGGTGATCTATGAAGGTGATGCTAGATGTGCATCCCGACGATTGATAATATCATCTAATGGATGATGTGAAGTATGATATTACTTTGGATAGATTAATTCACTAAACTCGGCAGGTGAAGAGATTGTAGAGTACATGAACAGCGTCTGTGCACCAGCCTGTATTTTCCACCCTTTCCTAATCCAGCAGCCCATCCTCAGTTCCCCTGTCTCCTAACAACTCAACCGAGCCAGCACAACACTCCCCCTGATGGTGAGCAAGCTCCACCATCTTGTGCGAGGTGAAGTCTACACTTATGTACCCATGAACTGGCATTGCACTCCCCCTGACGGTTACTTACCATTATATGTGAGGTGAGGCCAATGCGGATGAGCTCATGAGCTGGTACAACAACCTTCCTGGTGATGGCGGCCAAAGATGTAGGCCTTGTTCACTCAGGTGAGGTTTAGAAATCGCCCTGATGGTGAGTTTCCATAAATGTTGGATAACTCAATCCATTCGATGTGGGTTTGATGACGTTAGTTGACTGGTTAAGTGGCGCTTCTATGACGGTGATTGTAGGAACAGAACTAAAGTTAGTGACTACTGAATGGCTGTGGGTGATTGGTGGTGTTTTATTGTGGGACGACTGTTTGCTCCTTTATGTCCTGCTCGAGTGATAGTGTGGATTGGAATTTATGTGGTAATGAAGATTTGGCCTTCGTTGTCACTGTCGAATGGCGAGCTGTCATTCATTACCATGGAGAATCCTTTACCTCTGCTGTTGGGAGTCGGAGATTCCTCATCTTCCGCTCCCACTGCCTTTTTGGTCGACTGTCTCGATTGTGATTTTTCTGGATGTAGCTTATAGCAATCTTTATTCCTGTGCTTGTGCTTACATCTCCTGCACCAATCATTTGGATTGTATTCGACATTATAAGTGGCGGCAGCTGCATGTGGTTGGTAGGATAACTCTTGTGTCAATGACATATGGTCCCCGGCGGCAAGTTTCCTTGTGCCCGCAGTTGCTCTCAATGATGTGACCATAGATCTGAGTGGAGCATACTGGGACATACTTACCGCCTTGGTCTCCCTCCAGATATCCAACCAATTGATATGATTAGTGCCCCTTACAAAGAACACAGAAGCTAATTCATCAGTAACCTTGTACCTGTCTGCTGAAATGTTTCCACCTGTCAAGGAGTCTGCTGCATTATTGACATTTTGTAGAGCTTGTAGAAACCTTGTACAGTAGTCTTCAGCAGTTGTGGTGAATTTTGTGGCTAGAAAGATGTTGAAAGCTTCTGAGTGTGGTAGTAGGTCGGCGACTTCATTTGATGATGCTATCATGTCATATAGCTGCTTGGCGGTATATCTGTGGTAGTTTAGGGGCTTCTTGGTATCATCTAGGCGTTGTATGATTATATTTACGGCTTGGAATTCGCCTATTATCCAAGCTCGTATTTTGTCCTTGTACTCCTTCTTGGCCGTTTCATACTTGGCTAGTTCGTCCTTTGTTGCTTCTTCTTGTTTGACCGCTTTAGGTTGCGATGGTTCAATTTCTGGGTCGATGCCTTTGATATTATGGAAGACATGCCCGAGGACATCGGCGGATGATAAAGCAGCGGCGAGGTCTCCTCTCCAATTAGAGAAGGAGACTCCGTCTTGGAGGGACATGGTTGGCTTTATTGTCGGGATCAGTCAGAGTTGTGCAGCGGATGGCGCCCCGGGCTCATAACCTGTTGTGGTTATGAGCTATTGTTGTGGTTATGAGCTGTGAGGTATATAGCAATTATGTCTCTGCTGTCCGTCGGTGGAATTACACGGGCTCATGTGCAATGGTGAGTCGCGGAGATGGCGCGCTCACGCTGGTTGATGGCACGATGGACACTGAGTGCGTATCACTGTGGCCAAATGGGTGTCAGTAGGTATCAAATGTGAACTCTTACTGACGATGGTGATCTATGAAGGTGATGCTAGATGTGCATCCCGACGATTGATAATATCATCTAATGGATGATGTGAAGTATGATATTACTTTGGATAGATTAATTCACTAAACTCGGCAGGTGAAGATATTGTAGAGTTCATGAACAGCGTCTGTGCACCAGCCTGTATTTTCCACCCTTTCCTAATCCAGCAGCCCATCCTCCGTTCCCCTGTCTCCTAACAACTCAACCGAGCCAGCACAACAGCTATGCAGAAGTCACATTGCGGAGTGATGAGGAGTGGATAATGTTATAATTTGTGGTTGACAGTGAGTAGCCTCATACAATACTATGCTGTAGGTATATGGACAGAAAGTATAAGACTAAACCTGTGTCCATGTATACTGTAACATCCACGTCTGTGACGCTCTTTGTGAGCTCACAAGTTTACTATATAAAGTAAGATAGCTATAAGACACACAGATCTAATATTGTGCCTTTTTAGGCCAGTTGGCACTATGGTAAAGCTATCCATCTACATTTACATGTCTTCTGCATGGGGAATGTTGCACGTGAACCCTGCGTGTGGTCCGTGCGTCACAACGTCCAAATGATCCCATAACTTTTCATTAATGTACCGCTGGAATGAGGCTGGCACATTTATCAATCCAAATGGAGTCACCAGCCACTCACATAGTCCTAGGCTACACCTAAAAGCTGTCATCCACTCGTCTCCTTTCCTTATTCGGAGGCAATGGAAAGCCGACTTGACGTCCAGTTTAGTGAACCATCTGGATTTAGAAAGTTGCCTTAATGTCTCCTTAAAAAGTCGGAGAGGGTAGCTATCCGGAAACATTATTGCGTTTCAGCCGCAGTAATCCACACAAAAGCGAAGGCCGCCATTAGGCTTTCTCGCGAATAATACCGGGGATGCTGCCAGGGAACTGCTCGGCCTTATCCATCCTTTCTCTAAAAGGTCTGTAAGGGTTTTCCCCAAAACCAAAACCTCCTCTAGTGACATGTTGTATAGAGGCCCCCACAGAGGTGGCAAAGGCTTTCCATTCTCACAACGAAGGTTGATTGCGTGATCTAAGTTACCTCTCAATGGAGGCAAGTTGTTTGCTCCGGTGCAATCAACAAAAAGTTGGGCAAAGTCCTTCACTTTTTCAGGTAGACAGTCTTTGGCGTCATTTTCCGAGAGAATAGGATTTTCACATAGTGCTTTACTTGTATCCTCTATTGTGATTTTGCCGATTGGCACTGAGTTGCTCATTGACATCAAATCTTCAGTTGATGAATATTTTTGATGGGGCACTTGTCTCAAATTTTGTCTCCATCTCTGAACACTATAGATATTCATGTTTCCTTTTCTGAGCTCAAGAAGTTGGTCCTTTGAATGAATTATTGCGTCTGGGTCTTCAAGCCACTTTTTTCCCAGAATCATCTTGTGTGTGATCAAAGGAACAACATACAGCCAAAGTTTAGGTATATGAAAGCCATCGAGGTCGAGCGACAGGTGGGTTATGTAGTTAAAAACAGGCTTAGTCCTCGAAGAATTCTGTGCTGTCTCAAAAGGTCGTGGGGGTATAATTATGCGCGGCAAGTTCAATTGTTCAGTTAGTTCTGTTGTGAGGTTATGGATGGTAGAGAAATGCTGGAATGGTATAGGTGTTATGAATTCGTTGTAGATAATTTGAATAGGGTGGCGCACGGGCTATTTCGTGAATTTGGTTGGAGCTAGGCAAATGGAGCGTAGATTATGTTGGTTGGAAATTTAGAATTGGCTCCTTAGTTCTAACAATTTTGTTACATGAGACATGACCTTGTACCCTTCAGTACTCAGAATTTAATAGAGCTACTTGTTCAACTATTCGTGATTAATCCGCTACCTTTTAACCGTCGCCTCGCCGAAACTGACTCGACCTCTGTAGCTTAACAGCTTCGTAATTCAGCCCACAAGTAAGTTCATAACAATAGGGAGGTGAAGGATATATGCCGAACAATGAAGCAGTTGAATAGAGCTTAAGGGTGAAGCTTGGTAGGGTGACACGAAGAGGGTATGAATAGCCCTTCAGAGATATTCAGTAAATGTAATGAACTTAAATTGGATTAACTACTGTAAGAGGTCTTACCTTCAGAGATATTCAGTAAATGTAATAAACTAAGGATTTCTAAAGGAGAAGAACACTACATATATATACAGGAATTAGTCCTACTGAGACGAATTTAGAAATAAGCCAGGTTATGCGCCTATGTCCTAGTCTTAATAAAGATATGTGGGACACGGTATTACGGTGTAAATGTTGACTTAATGAACCCTATAGTTACAGATGAAATCTATGTACTGCTATGAAGGTCATGTGACCTGTCTAGCTTAGTTTACATGAGTAGGTGAAATGTTACCCCTAGACACACCCCCTTACCTACAAAACTTTACAGGATTTCATCAAGCATCCAAGATAGTCATATTTAGCTGTCCGACAAACTTTTTAAAAAGAACAGACGACAATTCCTTTGTGAACCCGTCTGCAGCATTTTCTAATCCTGATTTCCATTCCAATTCAATTACTTTGTTGCTTATATATTCCCGCAGTAAGAACACCGGTACATTGTAATGTTTGCTCTTTTGAGTTACGCCCTGTCCTTTTATTTGCCTGTAGCCTGGCTGATTGTCATAGTAGAGGCAGACTATCTTTGCGTCGTCTGAGTTGTAGTTGATACTTCGAAAAAGATTTCGAAGAGACACAGCCTCCTTAGCTGCTTCAGCCATAGCATAGACTTCTGCCATAGTTGAAGAACAAGTAACCCTCTTCATTTGATACGAACGCCAAGAGAAACAGGCACCTTTCAGGAAGAAAGCCCATCCACCATGAGAGCGTCGCGTTTCAGGATCTTGGGCATAATTGGAGTCAGTAAAACCGTGAAGCTTTAAGTTAGAGCCGGCACCAAAACTAAGACCCAGACGGGTAGTTTTGCAAAGATAGCGATAAAGATGGCGAACTGCTGCTATATGAATTGGAGAAGGATTAGAAAGAAAACTACAGAGATGTGTCATGGTATAGGTGATATCTGGTCTTGTTTGAGTAGCAGCATACATTGCAGAGCCAACCATCGACGCATAGAGCTCAATTTCCGCTGTTGAGGCAGTCCCTTCAAAAGGAATCAGGTGCTGTCCTGGAAGCATTGGTGTACTGGTTGGAGTACAATTTTTGAGGCTATACTTTTCAAGAATCTTCTCAAGATAGGCATCTTGATGGAGATAGAGGACTCGATTTGCTCGTTTGCGTACAATACAGACGCGGACATAAAACTTCGCAGGTCCCATATCCACCATTTTGAAAGAATCATGTAGGTGTCTTCGCAATTTCGAAACACCAGCCTCGGGACCAATGAGTAGAAAGTCATCTATATGAGTAACAAGATAAGTTTCATCAGAGTCACTATGATAAACGGAAGAATCAAGAAGTAAAGGCTTATAACCAAATTGGGCATCTTCAGAACGAAGTTTTGATTGCCAGAGATGTGGAGACTGCTTGAGACCATAGAGTGACTTCTTAAGTTTCCACATCCAGCAGTTGAGTGGGGATCCATCTGGAGTAGGTAACTCGTCTGGACATGCCATGTATATATCAGTGTTGATTTCAGGGTTGAGAAAGGCGGTAACTACATCCATTTGTTCAACTTGCCAGTCATTGGAAGCGGCGAGTGCGAGAAGAGCTTTCCAGACGCTGGAGAGTGCTGTACTGGCAAAAGTGTCTTTGTAGTCTAGGCCTTCCCTTTGATGAAAGCCCTTTGCAACATAGCGTGATTTAAAACGGGTTAGCTGGCCATTTTTTCCTGTCTTTCGCCTATAAACCCATCTTCCTGGAATTATATCACGTCCTGAAGGAAGCTCAGAGCGAGGTAAGAGCTGCGAAGTATTGTTCATTTTAAGAGCTGTCAATTCTTCCCTCATAGATGCTTCCCAAAGAGCAGCACTGGGACTCAGTAGAGCTTCACGAAAGGTCTTTGGATCGCTGTCAGGAATGAGAGCTGATAGATACAACTGATATTCTAAAAGCAGAATAGGATTCTCATCCTGCGGAGTATGCAATGAATTTGAGCCTTTTGCTTTACTGCGAGTGACACGGATATCTGATTCGGGCTTAGAGAGATCGAATGAATTAGGTCCAGCTGTCAACTTGGGCTTATTCTTGGCACCGGGAGGTCGACCACGGCCGCGCTTAGGGAGTTGTGGGAGAGGTGCAAACAAAGGATCTTCTTCAGCAGGCATGTCGTGTCTTGCATCGAGGAGCGGAGGTATTTCATCATCCAAATGTGCACCCCCTACTGAGCCATTTTCTTTGGAATTATCTGAGTCCACTCCAATTCGTGGAGAATTAGGAAAGGGAATTTCAACCTCATCGACAAACTTAGAAGAGGGCTCAGGTATTTCATCAGGATGGTCTTCAGCAGAAAATTCATTGAAACGTCCCTCAAAGAAACGAACATGAGACGACCGTACAAGCTGATGGCCAAGAGGTCTTGAGGGGATCCAACAACAATAAATATGGTTCCCTTCAAATCCTACTAAGATACCTTCTTCAGCGCGTGCATCCATTTTCTGCGACTTTATTTGACGCTCGTTTGGTATGTATACAAGTACACGAGTGCCTAATACTCTGATTCCAGAATTATCAGGTTTGTGTTCAGAGGTATCAAATCCTGTAGCCCGAGATTGTGCTTCGTAAGGAGTCATATCGTCATAGACCGATGTGGTGATACGATTGAGAATGTAAATGACAGCACGGAATATCTCTGGCCAAAGAGAGAATGGGATACGCATATCTGATATGACACAACGCATTGGATCTAAAACTGTCCTATTTGATCTTTCTTGAGGGCCACCTTGTTCGAGAAAATAGGCTGTTGTAAGCTTGATTGCAATGCCATACTGCTGACATCAGGCGACCATTTTGTCACCCCCAAATTCTTTACCACCATCTAAACGAAAACATTTTGGCAGGAAACCATTTTGAGTTCGGAAGAAACGAGTAAAAGTGACCAAAGCATTGAAAGAATTTCTCTTTTGTGGGATAGTGTAGCCATAAGGTCCTCCTGTCTTTCCATCAGTGAAGATCATACCAGCTGTATGGCCATTATAACCAACAGGATTGCAAAAGAAGACATCTGCGTAAAACCTATCACCCCACTTCGACTCTCGATTACGCGGATAGCAGCGTATAACTTTCTTCGGCTTTGAGAATTTGCATGGATCGCACAATGTGGTTATATCGAGATTGGAATCTGTGTTACGAGATTTTTAAGAAAGACCAAATGTTGCTTTTATTGTTTGCTGGAAATTTGGAAAGCTAATGTGTCTTAGACGGCAATGAAGAAGTTCGAGAGTGACAGGGGCTTCATGGATTGCTGCAGGTAAGACATTATCAGCAACTGGAGAGAGAAGGAAGGTTGAGGATCGCATAGACGGATCATTAGTATTAAGAACATACGGAGAAGAGGCGGTGCGCAAATGTAAACAATTTTGTCCACGAAGAAGCTGGCAAACTTCAGAACCGTCCGCTTCATATAGTACCCGATGTTTATCCCATCCATCCCGAAGATCATGAAGCCACCCAGAATAAATGTTAAGTGGGAAGCCAGGAATGTAGAGAACATTTTCAAGGACAATCTCATTGACTGAATCATCTTGCCAGAGAATGCGAAGCTTGATGTAGCCAAGCCCGACAGGCTGAACTGGACTTCCCTCTGTTTTAACAATAGGCAACCCAGATACTGGCCAATAACGGAAGAACGCATTTATATCATTGGTGATATGAAATGAGGCACCATCATCATGAAGCCAGATATCACGAGAACTTGCAGCCGGGACTGCTGTAGCAAATGCGGAATTAATTCCAGTTCTGGTTGAGCATCAATTATTCTCGTTGCGAAAATTACATTTATGTTGGCGTAGCTCTATCTAAGATGGGGATACTGTAATAGCCTTTTGTTGACTCTTCGCGAAAGAATTGTAAGTGGGAGTTGATGGTGTTCTCAAAATTCCTGCACAACCCTATTGGAAAGGACTTGGATTAAAATCCACAAAATATGGGTTCGCAGCTGTACAACTTGAGGATGATTGTGATGGAAAAAGTGCTGGCTGAACACGGTCGTTGGTATCCTTTCGAAATGGATCATAGTTCTGTTAGAATTTGCCACATTTCTTACAATAATTGGCATTCCTTGCAAATATGAACAACTTTCCTGCATGCTGCACAATACATTCTGTATTCTACATTTTGGTTTCTTTTTGCTGTTGAGATATTCTCTCATACATTTGCATGTGCAGGGTAATATGATACTATATGCAAATGCAGTGAGAGATATGGTCACATTTACTTTGCGACAAATAGGATGGCTGTAATGGTCCGGGATCAGTACCGTCTTATTCCCCGCACAATAGTTTTGTGGTCAGCTGTGCTGAAGACTTTTCACTGTAATAATTTTTGTTTGCATACCCACTTTAACTCTAAGATATGCGCACATAAATTCGCGTTTTACATGTAACTTAGAACTTTAATGGAAACAATATTCTTTGAGCTATACTTTCTGCTCCTCTTACTATGAAATTGCAACGAGTTCTCAAAACGGGCATCAAAGCCAGAGTAATGAGTGGAAATTTTGCTAGGTGGGTGACGTTTTTGAAACTCAGAACGCCACTTTTTATTTTTGGTATAATTGGCCCTAGGAAATCTCTTCATGTACTCGGCACGCTGTTCTGGGTATTTAAAGAAGCATTTCGTGTCATCATGCGGACCAGTACACCATTGGCAGTTGGGACCATCCCACTTCTTGTTTCTCTGAAACTTGGGACCTGTAACATGAGCTTGTGCGAGAGGTACTGGAGTAGGCGCTATGCTCTCAGCCAATCTAATGTGGTCTTGGAGATTTGTATATAGTGTGTCAAGTGTAGGAGCAGGATTGAGAGAAGTTGCAACAGAGAAGTGGTATCTTTGGGTGGATGCCCATTGAGGGTATTTTATTGATACCGCACAGATTAACACCAGACAGTATACGAGAGAGGGAAGAGGTGTACCGAGAGAATGAAGACTAGAGACCATCGATTTATGAGCCAGAATATAAGCCTGGCAGGATAAATACTTCTCAAAGTTCTCTGTGAGGTCGAGGAAGTCGGTGATACTCGTTTCAACAGCAGCAATGCTGTTTCCTTGAAGAAAGCGACAAAGCTTTTTATAGCTGTCGCAGGCTAGATTTTCGGCCATGACCATCTGAATGAATTCCGGATCGACGTTGATTGCCAGTATCATTTTGACGAGCTCGTTTGAGCTGGACCAATCTTTAGAGCCAGTTTCCTTTTCAGATTTGTAAATAGCTTCAGTCTTTATTGGGTCGATACAATCTGAGAGAGCGTTTTGTCGCAAGGCCGATTCAATGAGAAGCATCCAGTCTTTCAGGTTGGCGATGCCATGAAGTTTCAATGCTGGAGGGAGTGCCATATTGTTGGCGCGAAGATTAGATGGAGCCATGTTGAAGAGGAATGAAAGATTCAAGATTTGAGAGTGGCGAGCCAGAGATACCTTGTTTGATAAAAACTGAAAGGTAGAGGCGCAGATGTAGATACAAAACAAGGACACCGTAGAATTAGAAACTGATTGCTGAATGGAGTCGTAAATAGAAGAACAACAGAAGAATAAATCGTGATTCCACAGGAAGTGCAAGGGTCATAACCTCTTAATAAAGATATGTGGGACACGGTATTACGTCGTAAATGTTGACTTAATGAACCCTATAGTTACAGATGAAATCTATGTACTGCTATGAAGGTCATGTGACCTGTATAGCTTAGTTTACATGAGTAGGTGAAATGTTACCCCTAGACACCCAGTATGTGTGGAAACTCGAGGAACAAAAGACGATTGGCGAGTGGTCAAAAGCTGGCGTGGACTCAAATCATAAGATTCTAAACGAAAGAGAAAAGTACCTAGGAGGATATGAATCTGTATATATTTACATAAGAGTTCAACTGTTGAAATAGAGTTGCCAACACGAAACCTCCTGTCCCTTATTGCCTGCAACCCAAGGGTTTCGCATGAAAACCAATATCCATGACAAACCTTTTGTATCGTGATTTGTCACACACAAGACTCGTGTGTGTGAAACTAGTTGTTGGAATTCCTGGATTGACCCTGTGTCGGCTTACCAACTATTGAACCGACAGCCACGTGGCCACTGAAATGTCAGGGCGTCACAGTATGGCAACATTATCATGGTGATGGTATGTCTTGACCACCAGTAGACCCCCAAGCTAGCTGAGTGTAAGACAGAATCATGCATATACCATAATTTCCAGCATGTCTTGTGTTAAGCGCCAAGACTAATTAATATTACAGAAAATAGATGTGGCGCAGTATTTAATGATACAAATAACGGAAACGAAAACGAGATAGTACATGACTAGTGTAACAGATGCAAGTCTGTTAGAATTACAACTGTTAAGCGGATTGGTTTGCAAAAGCTTGTGGCTGTTAGGCACAGATTGTATCACTTGGTGAAGCGAGTGGAAAAGTAAAGGAGTCTGTAAATCTGTTGTGGAGAGTTGTTAATTACTCCCACTAGGACACAGAGTGCTATATAAACTATATTTTATAATAATAAAATCTAGTGGTTGGTATTTACGTCAAAGCGCATTAATACTAACCTCACAATTAATGGGAGATTAATGACGTGTATTCTACACATCCCTGTCTTTACCATAATTGGAAGCACCAATTTCAACACCCCTTCTCACTTTGTACCAAAACTTTTTGTGCATAAGTGGTTAAGTCTCGGTCTTGGTAGGCCTTTTGTACAAATATCTGCAAGATTTTCACTTGAAGGAATGTGTAGTAAAGTTAGCGAACCGTCATCAATTCTTTCTCTAGTGAAATGGTAAGCAATATCAATGTGCTTTGTAGCGTCATTGATTTTATGATTGTGAGCAAGATCAATAGCGGAGTTATTGTCTATTGAAAGGGACGAGGGTATATTTTTGTTCACTAGTTGATGAAGCCCACGTGTCATCCAAAGGAATTGTCTAGCTGCAAGTGATAGTGCCATATACTCAGCTTCTCAAGTGGAGTAAGCGACGGTACGTTGTTTGCGAGACTTCCAGGCGACTGTGGATCCTCCTAGTTGGAACAAATAACCCGAGAAGCTCCTTCGAGTATCTAGACAATTTCCGTACGATGCATCACAGTATCCGTTGAGTATCAAGGGAGATTTGAACTCATATGTAAGTTTTAAATCTCTTGTTCCTTTGATGTATTGCAAGACCCGCTTGACCGCACTTAGATGAATGATTGATGGATCCGAACTGAATTGTGAGAGATGTGAGATTGCATATGCAAGGTCAGGCCTCGTTGCAGACACGACATACATTATAGATCCGACTATTTGCTGATACAGCGTTGCGTTAGCCCTAGGTTCTCCATTTGTCGCTGCCATCAGTCGTTGGTTACACTTGATAGGTGTGGAGACCGAATTGCAGTCTTGCATAGAAAATCGATTCAGGACTCTATCTATGTATGCGGTTTGCGACAAGCTGATTCCAGTATTACAGTACTCAATTTGAATTCCAAGTAGCCAGTGAAGTGTTCCCATATCTTTGACCTTGAATTCGGCTTTAAGCGGGTTAACAGTTTCACTCAATAGCGAATCTTGTTCTCCAAATAGTACAATATCATCTACATATACCGCTAAGTATAATTCTCCTGTATTATGGATAAAGACACAGGGATCAAAGGGTGACGAAGAAAACCCGAGGGGAATGATAAATTCAGCCAACCTGAAAAACCATTGCCGTGGTGATTGCTTCAATCCGTATATACACCTATTAAGTTTTGCAACATGGCCCTATTGCCTGTACCCTTCAGGAAGGTCCATATAGATTTCTTCATTCAAGATCCCATATAAAAATGCGGTTTTTATGTCAAGTTGTCTTGGTCTCCAATTTTTTGAAGCAGAAATTGCTAAGAGTATTCTTAAAGAATCAAATCGCACAATTTGAGCAAATGTTTCATCGTAATCTAGTCCTTGGATCTGTGAGAATCCTTTTGCAACGTAACGTGCTTTGTATCTTTTGATTTCCCCATATGCATCTTTTTTAATTTTGCATACCCATTTGCCACCAACAACTTTGCGACCTGCAGGACGAGGAACAACGTTCCACACATCATTTTCTTTGAGGGATGACATCTCTTCTTCAAATGCTATTTTCCAGTCTTCCCAGTTTGCTGATGCCTTAGCACCATTGTACGTTTTGGGTTCTGATACATCAATGACATTTAAAAGTGCTAATTCTTGTCCCTCATCACCACTATTGTTACCATTCGAACTTTGCAATGCGGGTTGATGAAGATCACGAAAAGTTTTCCACCACTCCCCCGTTATTGTATCTTCATAAGTTCGAGGACGTTTAGTGCGTTTAGGTCTGGAATTGACATTGTTATTATGATCTTGATTAAAAAGATTTTGAGAAGATGTTGAAGCAGAAGTTGAGGCAGATGGTTGAGGTTTGAGTTGAATATAAGTTGGTACTGATGACTCTTGTGATGGTTCTGACTGAGACAGATAACTAGGATCTTGATTATGAGAGAGATCTTGAATGTTTTGTCCTTCACCAACATTAGAGGAATTTTTCCAATTGTTTAACAATATTGATGACGTTATTGGAGTTTGTTGATGAATCTTGTGTGGAGACAAGATTGATGATAGATCAGCAACAGGTTGATCACCCTCGTAGGGGATAAACTTTACATCAGCCAATATAACTATCTGTTTCCTTGCAGGAACAAAAATTCGATATTGATGATCAGTTTTGGTGTATCCAACAAATATACCTTTCTCAGCATTTGGTAGAAGTTTGCATCCTGATGGTCGCTTAGCCATGGGAATATGCACATAACATTCTTGACCAAATGGATGAAGGTGTAGAATGGATGGTTTTCTCGCGTGGAAAGCTTCATATGGCGTCTGTCCATTAACAGCACTATGTGCCTGACAATTTTTAGTGTAGATGAAGGATTTTGCTGCTTCAGCCCATAACCGCTTATCTTTAATTGATGCGAGAATTGCACGAACTCCTTCGATAACAGATCGATTTAGCCTTTCGGCTACTCCGTTTGATTCGGGAGAATAGGGAGGCGTCAGATGATGACTTATCCCCTTCTGAACCAGAAAATCGGAGAGCGTTGCATTTACATACTCACCGCCATTGTCTGTTCTGAGTGATTTAACTTGACCATTGTATTGCATTTCTAATGCCTTAACAAAATTGATAATAGCCTGAGCCGCCTCAGTATTTTGTTTAAGGAATTGAATTGTGGTACAGCGTGTCGCGTCATCAACAAAACTTATGTAGTATAGTGCATTGCCATACGACAGAACAGGAAACGGTCCGGCAAGATCTGAGTGAATGTATTCGCCTTTCGATGTTGATCGTGCAGCTGATGAGGCTGGCTTTTTGTGTACGGATTTAGATGACATGCAGGAATCACAGTGAAAGTTCTTTGGGCAATTTGGAATTACACCTGAGTTCTGGATGAGCTTCTCTGTCTTGGTTATTGTCGAAGGAGATGCATGACTGAGGGCTTTATGCCAGAATTCATAGGTGGAGCAAGCTACTTCATTTTTACGTGCGACTTCCCTGATCACTGGCAAGGCACCGTCGTAATGAGCTTCCAACCAGATTTTATTATTTTTATATATAATCATCACTTTGCCATTCTCATGGAGTAAGTATCCCTTGGATCTAGCTTTCTTCCAAGAAAATAGTGGTAAAGATAAATTTGGCACATATAGTACATCATTAACCTTGAAAGTTGACACAGTTCCATCTGATATCTCACAGTGTAACAACACACTTCCTTTCCCTTCGATTGACATTCTCTCATTTGAACTTGACATCACATAACCGGAGCAAGGCACGAGTTGTTCGAATCGTTCTGGGTAAGGACACATGTGAGCAGTTGCGCAAGTATCAAGATAAAATAGATGACTAACCTGATCAATGCCTGTAACGGTTATATTTGCCCGTTGTAAGGTTATTTCAGATTGTGTCAAATTCGGTTGGGACAATTTCTCTTTAAGTCTAGGGCAAGAGTTATAAACATGCCCTTTATACTCGGTCGGAAAACGTTTCTTGCAGAAGGAACATTCGTTCGACGAGGGGCGTTTGGAACGCTTGGATATCCTTCCAGGTTTCCTTGGCTTGAGAGAGTTATTGTCTGCTTTGCCAACTTGCGTGATGAGAGCTGTTGGAGGAAGTGCAGTGCGATCTAGATCAAGAAGACGTTGTTTAACCACGGCATAGGTACAATTGTCCTTAGTCTTCAAGTTATCAACTACATCCTTATGATGTTCACAGAACGAACTCATCAAGTAACTCCTCTTAACTTCATCATCATCAAGAAAGTCGGCTAGCTTGTGGCGGTTCGAGTTTGAAGATTCTCGGGCTAACAATGTTAACCGATCATACTCCGTCTCAAATTCATTGATTACCGAACTGACAGTGCGACTTGGATCGTATGCAATTGCGAGGAGCGCAACCAATCTAAGTTGGTGGATCAATGTAAAAGAGCTGTTTTGGTGGTACTGCTCTTTCAAATACTTCCACATCAAGTGAGGGTCTTTGAGTTTTAAGATCTTGCCAAGGATCTTTGAACCAACGACCTGAATATATATATTTATAGCAATACTCGAAAGCTAGCTGTATGCTCCTTTTTCTTCAGGCGAAGCGTCCTTGTCCGGCTTTTTGCCGTCGACTACAATCTCGTTGAGTCCCTGCCTGTAAGGATTCTTGAGAAATCCCTCAGGCAGGATTTATGGGTTCCTTATTTAATCCCACTAGTCTTTATTGCTTAGCGAGGGCACCTATGTAGTTTCCATTTCCGAGTCTGATATCTTCACGCTTTGTTTTCTGTCTTTAGGAATAGTTACATTATTCTAATCACATCTCACTCTCGTCCTCTACCAAACATAGTGACCTACTGTCACCTCCGGCCCCTCTATCTAGAACGACTCCCCGCTTTCCCTTTTACCACTTCTCTAGAAAGCCCTCCGCGTTACCACGAGGCGTCCTTCCTCAGTACATCCTACGCTACGCACTCTCCTACGCCTCGAGTCCTGCGCCTAGTGAACCTGCGCCTGACACTGCCCTTCAAATACTGCAGTCATTGTAATGGCCCACAACTCATAGGTTTTAGGACCAGTGAGGTGGGTTACATTGGTTAATGACATTACGCGCAAGTAGTTGGTTCTGAGTCTCGAAGCGAAGAAGCCGGTTTTCGAAGACGAGGATTCCATTTCTGTTGAGCGGTTAGAAGACTTCTTTAGAGATGAGGATGCTTAATATTGATGGAATCTTTTTGCTTTTAGGGGCACCGGGTCATAACCTGTTGAGCGGATTGGTTTGCAAAAGCTTGTGGCTGTTAGGCACAGATTGTATCACTTGGCGAAGCGAGTGGGAAAGTAAAGGAGTCTGTAAATCTGTTGTGGAGAGTTGTTAATTACTCCCACTAGGACACAGAGTGATATATAAACTATATTTTGTAATAATAAAATCTAGTGGATGGTAGTTACGTCAAAGCGCATTAATACTAACCTCACAATTAATGGGAGATTAGTAATGTGTATTCTACACATCCCTGTCTTTACCATAATTGGAAGCACCAATTCCAACAACAAGAAGTTCATCACTGATGATTCCAGAACATAGACATCCATTATTGTTGTAAAGGTAAGAGCTTACGTAGGTTAATTGGCCGAAGGTTTACAGATGATTATCGATGAATTAATGTGAACTGCTGATATATTTGATATTCGGAACTATGAGGACTTAGGAGGTAGAAAGCGCTAACTATATACACATCTGAGGTAGCTAGACTCTCGCCTTATTTACCCAAAACAGTATCACGGAATATTCTAGTTTCCTCCATCTGCTAGTACAATCTAGAAACACTTTCTATACAGTGCTCCATTGTTTCTCTTCTCATCATGGAGCAACCTGGAAAGTTCTTCCTTCACCCTCAGTGATCATTACCCTTGTGCATCGTAATCCTAGCCATCACCAGCACAACAATTATCTACTAAGGCTTGCATAATAAAGGTATCATTTAAAATGCATTAATTAGAAATTGTTGTGCTGGCTCGGTTGAGTTGTTAGGAGACAGGGGAACGGAGGATGGGCTGCTGGATTAGGAAAGGGTGGAAAATACAGGCTGGTGCACAGACGCTGTTCATGTACTCTACAATCTCTTCACCTGCCGAGTTTAGTGAATCAATCTATCCAAATAATATCATACTTCACATCATCCATTAGATGATATTATCAATTGTTGGGATGCACATCTAGCATCACCTTCATAGATCACCATCGTCAGTAAGAGTTCACATTTGATACCTACTGACACCCATTTGGCCACAGTGATACGCACTCAGTGTCCATCGTGCCATCACCCAGCATGAGCGCGCCATCTCCGCGACTCACCATTGCACATGAGCCCGTGTAATTCTACCGACGGACAGCAGAGACATAATTGCTATATACCTCACAGCTCATAACCACAACAGAAATGGATCTGTATTCAACCTTATTGAAAGGCTATGCTGAGCTAGAATTACGTACCGTTAGAATGAAGGTATAGAAGGAGGTAGCTATGGCTTTAAGAGAAGTAAAAATCGTGATTTATGCACTTAGGACTTGGATCAATGGACAAACTTGAGGATATTCCCTAGTATTCTCAAGTGTGTTAATAATATGGAGATTGTTTGAATTTCCTATTGTATGAATTGCTTGAGTTATCTACGTGACAGGACCTTCTTCTATATACATGAATAAGGGGGTTCTGCACACTAGTGGATGTTCCAACATCTGTCCTTGTCTAACCGAGAAAGGAAGGACGTGAGAGATCCTTGCGCCAATAGATACCATCAGGAATCTATTGGGAAATGCTATGTCATACCAATGAGTGATGATCTAGGTCAATCATATCCTGTTAAGCAAAGTTATACTTATATGAATCTCTCTCAGAGTTTATTGAATTGATTGTCTCTCCCATGAGGAATCTATCTAGGTACTATATACATCTTGAGTATACCACTAATTCCAAATATAGATTGAATATTAGATTGCCAATACGAAATGCTCAATTCTCTGTTCCATACATGGGTCTAAAATTGGCTGTTACATTATCATGGGCAATAGAAGGAGTGAAACAAAAAGAGGGTTGTGCGTATGAAATTGACCATCCGTCTAGTCGCTAATTGTAACATTTGCATGACTAAGTTATCGCCCTTGATGCATCAGCCCAGTTTACTTGCTTGTAAACTACTCAACTTAAACATCATGAGACAACATTTAAACTTAAGGTAATCTGTTTGACATATCCCATGGCGCATGTGCACATTATTCTAATGTGAACAAATTATTATAATGTAGTCAAGTTACTCTCTTAATAACAACACTTTCAACCTTAAATGTTGCCTGGAACTGCCTCCGAAATCGCTCCCTACACTGGACGACCTCTCTCACCAAGGCATTCAAAGACCTAACCTCGTCGGGGGATGCAATAGGTGGGTTTCTGCTGTCTTCCTTGCCCAATTCCATGGTAAATGTCATTGATAACCTCGTGACTAAAGAAATCACCACTTACGACAGTGTATCCTTTAAACTCCAAGATATGTTGGCAAGTCGAAAAGCCACCAACTTAGATGACAAGGCTTATCAAGTCGCGAAACAGGAGATTGAAGAATGTTCATGGTGTAAGAGTTGCAAGTATAAAGACAAGGGGCATAATTTCAAGGAGTGTCGGAAGCTAAAAGCGCACAAGCAGAAGAAGACAGACAGGAAAAATGCTGCCCATATCGCCCATTTGTCGGCCACCTCTGAATCAGAACATCAAATATACAATACGGCATCTGCGGCACAGTTTCAGACATCCTCGTCTCATCCAGAATGGATCTTCGACACTGGCGTATTTGCTCATATGACGGGATGCAATTGTGATTTTGAAACACTGATACCTCTAAAAAACCACAGTGTCAAAATTGCAGACAATTCCCATGTCTCCGTAACCGGAAAAGGAACTATTCGTATTAACCTTAGGAACCAACAAGGAGAGGTCTACTTTGCAATCTTAACCGATGTCCTATTTGTACCTTCTTTTGGAAAGACACGACTTTTTTCTTGGGACACTGTGAGTTGTAAAGGTTACACATTGATAGGCAAAGAAAAAGATGTAACACTAAGGGACAAAAATAGGCATGAAGTATTGTGGGCAAAGGTAGGAGTTATGGCTCACTTAATACAGCTAGAGGAATATAATGCATGCTTCTCCTCTTACATTGAATTCCATCAGGCGTTGAGATATCCCGGAGTAACCACCATTAAAAACCCTTCAAAGCTGTACTCACAGGTCAACCTTCTCTCACCACCCCCTAACTTCCATTGCCCTACATGCGAGAAAACCAAATCAAAATATATCTCTCCTAAACAAACTCATGATATTGCCACTGAACCATTTGAATTAATTCATTCTGATATCTCTGGAAAGTTCACCGTTCCCTCATTAGGTGGAAAGTTTTACTACATAACTTTCATTGATGAATATACCCGACATTCATGGGTCAAGTTCCTGAAAACCAAAGACGAAGCAGCCCAACAAATGGTTGACTTTGTACACTTTTTACACTTTGTACAAACGCAATTCAGCGCTAAAGTTAAGCGTTGGAGAACAGACAGCGGGGGGGGGGTTTGTTGATCAAACAATATTGAAATTCTCCCGAAAGAAAGGAATTGTTCACGAAAAAACTCCACTATATGAACATGAGAGAAACGGAACTGCGGAGGGGTTTTATCAGACCCTGACAACAATGGCTCGAGCACTAATCATGAACCTTGGACTCTCGCTGTGGGCAGAGGCTATAGCCACTGCCTGCTACCTTAAAGATCGCATCCCTGATACACGGCTACCCAAAAACATTACACCATATGAGGCATTACATGGCAATAAACCTACAATACACCATCTTTAACCCTTCGGTAGGAACTGCTCTGTTCACATTCACAAGGATTCACGGCCTCCTGGCTCAAAACTCCTACCTAGGGCACTTGATGGCAAGTTTGTAGGATACACAAGTAGCACAAAAATCTTTCAGATATGGATCCCCTCCAAAAACAAGGTTATGCAATCAACCAACGTCAAGTTTGCGCCGCTCGATTCAGGGGAAGTCACAATTAACCTTGGAAATCGAAGCAACCTGCCACAAGCAATAAATGACGAAGCAGAACAACCACCACACCAGGACAACCCATCAATACCCGAACCGCAGCTTTCCACAGATGACAAACCCGAAGACCCCTCGAAGCAAATCCAAAGAGAAACTGAAGCGATGTACCAGCTAAAAGAATTATCTATCCCAGATTTACAGCCAGAAACGTCCCATATGCTAGGATCATTCCTCAAATCACCAAATACTCGACCTAAGAGGACACCTAGACCCATTCAACGCTATGGCTTTCCTGTAAGCTATGGGCCTACCTTTCAGACACGAGAAGAGTATGATAATGAGCAAGGAAATCTGGTTATTGCTTAGGAAACACAAGATGAAACTGGATGGATTGCAATGACTCTAGCGGCAAAAACCGCAACGGAAACTAATGAGGATCCGAGAAACATCGACGAGGCTCTCTCAGGGCCTGATGGAAACTATTGGCGTGATGCAGTGAATAAGGAGCTACAATCCTTAAGACAAAATCACACCTGGGATGAAACTGCTCGACCATTAAATCGCAACATCATTGGATCCAAATGGGTATTTAAAATCAAGCGAAAAGCGGATAGATCTATCGACCGGTACAATGCTCGATGAATGGCTCAAGGATTTAGTTAACTTCATTGTCACAATTTCGACGAAACATTTGCTCCCGTAGCTCGGTATGACAGCCTCCGTATCCCTCTACGGATGTCACGGACGAGGACGAAGACGGAGACAGAAGCTCGTAATGAGGATGAGATATTTAGATTAATAATTAGATTCTAAAACATGAGCAATTTTGTTGAAATACAGGGCTAATCCTAGTAATCAGGATTAACATGTGTCCTTTATGATGTTTAGACCCACTATTGTTGTATATATGTAGCGAAGCTCCTCGAGCCCTTAATAGAAATCAGATGAACTAGTATATTCTTTTTACAAATTTACAAGACAAAAAGCTATAGTACACATCCAGTCCTAGAGCTTCCTTAATTACACGAGCTTCAATACTATAACCAAGGGTGTAGTAGTTCACAGCCATAACTGTTATAATAACGAGGTCATGAGGGGACAGAGAAATACCTGAAATGGATGCAGATGATTATGGATGCGCGGATATAATTGATATGGCTGTAGTGAGAAGAAGCGTTGGAATGGACAGTAGTGAGATGGTTAATTTACAATCCATCTGCAGAAGTATTGCTTCCTTATATATACATTCAGTACCCCAGTCCTGATCACGCACTCACCACAGGTGCTTCCTACTTCTGTTAAAGTAACCACTTCTATAGCCCCTGCCAATATCTCCTGTCATAACATACTATTGACACTGGTTGCTAGTGTGGAACTCCCGGGATAGCAGAGCTATACACTGTCGTCACATTATATGCTGTTGCCCCTCGGTAGCCATCAGAGTGATGTGCGCCTCAGTCTAAACGCATTGGTCCACCAGGCAACGCTCGGATGTAGGGATGTTGCCAGAGTGATTAGGTACTTAGCTGTGCTGTCAGTGCCCTAATCTCATCTAGCTTACTGCGGCCCAGTGTCCGAGTGCCACAATGGTGGGAGCCCGATGAGGCTCGATCGGAGCTGACCCGAGGTATTCACAACAGATATTCCAGACGCGCTCTGCACAAGCAGAGCGTTTCATCATCGGGTTCTGCAAGCTGTTGGAATCAGTCACTGACGAGAGACTTCGAAAACTCTTTGATCAGGACTTACTGGCTCTTCGGGGCAAGATACTGGAAATTCTATGGGGCACCCATCTCAAGCAGACGCCAACGCTCCCCCAAAGGCTGCAAGCAGCCATACTAACACATCTAACCCGGCTCAAGTTACAGAGCCTCCCAAACAAAGTCCTGCAAGCGTCACACGTTCAGTACTGATCCTTGCCAGAGAAAAGAATTTATTGACATTAAAGTTGATCGTCGACAGTTTCCGGGCTCATAACTTATCGACATTAAAGTTGTTGTCGAAATTGTATATGTATGTCTGTAATCACAGACATTAGAAATAATTCATGAGATTGCTTAATGGGTGGCTAGATTTGATTCCGATATAATATTGTAGAAGACTTGTCCCAACTATCAGAGGGCTACAACGTCTTTATCTATCTACAAGTAAATTCCCCATATTCCAACCACGCTAGCCATACAGGACGTAGCATGTAAAGCCTGATTCGTATCATCATTTTGGGGTTGAGGTTTACCGCGCATATGCTACTCGAGTCGCATGTCTGACTACTATACAACACGCTTAGGTATCAATCTAACAACCTACACTAAAACCGAAACTACTCACAACCCTGATGATGACCCCATGAATAATTGTAACAGTAGCCTGCAACATAGCACAATTAGGCTAGACATTGTTGACCAGGACCCAATCCGAACAAGAATAGACCGGCACCTCAAAGGCCGGTAGCCACAACCGCAACTCTCCAGCCCAACCAGGGCTCAAACAAAATCAACAACAACGCTACAGAGAAATCTTGGACCGAGGTGTTGGGAAAAAGAAAAAAGCCAGCAAACCAGGTGGCTCCAACTTCAACACTCAAGACAGTGCCAGTGAGGCCCGTCTCCGCGCCGAAGCCTAAAGCTCCAGCAACAAACCCCCAGCGACCTGACGAGCGCGTATTCTTGCGCCTTAGACCTGACCACCCGTTGAGACGTATGTCACCCCACTTCGTAAAGATTAGCCTAGCTAGCAAGCTGCGTCTGGCAAACTCGACAATCAAACAGGTCACTGTTGTGAACTCAGGGTTCTTAATACAAGCCGAAGGGGAAGGGGCTAGAGGAGCACTTCTCTCAGTAGGAGCCATCTTAGACAGTTCTGAAATGAAATTGGAAGCCGCCTCCAACTGGATATCAGTCCTGGCACCGAATATCCCAGACAAGCTTTACACTCTGGATGGGCCCACCATAGTGACACCAGAGATGGTAATAGAAGAAGCAACTCTCAAAACAGGAGTTAGACCAACTTCAGCTCGTGCTTTTGCTACTAGCATGGCCAGGCCCTCAACGGACTGGGTGTTGCACTTCGCAACAGGAAAACCGAAACTTGGAGAAAGACTGTTTGAAGAAAGCGGGCGCCTTCACGAACTCCAGCGCAAGCTCAAAATTGCGCAATGCAACCAATACTGGGGACACCACCCAACTTAAATTTTTTTCACGAGCAGATCGCTGCACCCGCTGTGGCTCAATGGAGCACAAAGCTACTGAGTGCAAACAGGCTGTTCCAAGGTGCATCAATTGCCACGGGCCACATGCTGCAACTGAGCCTAACTGTATGGCTAGGCCGACACGGGCTGGTGGGAAGACGGTGCAACGCACAAGGGACCAGCTGTCAGTGATCCGCGAGCAGGGTCAGAAAGAAAGGAATGCTTCGATCAGAGAGATGGAAGCAAAGCAGAAAGCCACCGAGGCTACTGCTGAAAACGAGAATATAAACGTTGCTCAATGCCCGTAAGGGACCACAACCCAACCGAGCTTCAAAAAACGGCAACAACAATCTCGTTCCTCTGCGCTAATCTGGGCAGAGGAGACCCGGCTACAGACATCATCCTGCAATCCGCTTGAGATTCAGGAACCGATGTCCTACTTATCCAGGAACCCTGGACCCAACGTAAGGACGGCCTCTGGCTCACCAAGCCGCATCCCGGATTCGATAAGCATTTGCCTCCCCATGCCGCTGCCAACTCTTCAAGGCCACGCTCCCTCATCTATACACAAAAAGGGATCCATTGCCAACAGCAAGCAATCTGTGAGACATTACCAGATCTCACCACAGTAACAGTAGAAGTAGTCACATTTGTTTCCGTCTACCGCGCTCCTGGAGCAGACCTTTTGCCGCTGCTATCATGGGCTCCATCTGGGCCTACAGTTATTGGCGGAGACTTCAATACTGTTCACACCGACTGGCAGCCAATGGCTACTAGGCTACACGGTGACGGCCAGGTGCTCACCGAGTGGATGTTCGAGCACGGTATGGACCTATCTTCCACACCGGGCGTCCCGACACACGACTTTGGAAACACACTCGACCTGATCTGGTCTAACGCTGGTGCCATTGCAGATGTCTCGACAGAGCTTGACTCAACATCGGACCACAGAACGCTTGCAGGAGACGTTCCCCGCCCGAACTTGAAAGCCATAGCGGTTATCAATACTGGTCGACCGGTACGAGTGACAGACGACGCCCTCGAAGACTTCGCCAAGGTACTAGGTAGGTGGGCCCATGGAATAGGGATGCAGACTATGGTCTCAACAAGTGCGGTGGACAACCTCGCTTATAAACTGGTTCAAACCATCAGCAACGCTATCAGGGCTACCGGAAGACGCGGGAGTACGAAGAAGGGTAGGACGGCACCTTGGTGGACGTTGGAGTGCTCACAGGCCAAACGCGAATATAGGATATTCAGGGACGAAGAGAATAGAAAGGATTTCCGTCGCATAGTCAGAAGTGCGAAACGCCAGTACTGGCGGCAAAAGTTCTCGGAAGCTGCAACAGACATCGACTTGTATTGGATGGCACGCTGGGCAAAGCCGCAACCTACATCTGCCGCTCCGCCACTCCAAACTCCGGATGGTTTTATTTCGGATCCAGGAAAGCGTGCACTTCTATTGCGCGATCTCCTTCTCGGCCGGTTCACCAGCCAAAACGACGTGGACATCGAACACCTCGAGCCAGGATGCGGAAACCTTCCATGGGTCTCAAGCGTCACTGATGAAGAAGCCAAGTGGGTCACAACGGCCTGCCAGAATAAAGCTCCTGGAGCAGACGCAATTTCTGTTCGTCTTCTTAGGACAGCCTGGCCGTCAATAGGACAAGCAGTGAGAGTACTCTTTGAGGGCTCACTTTGACTGAACCACTTCCCGAAGGCATTCAAGCTAGCGGAAGTAATTCTCCTCCCCAAGCCTGGCCGTAATCTCAGTACAGCTAAAGGATGGAGACCCATCGCACTGCTATCCTCTCTCGGCAAAGGTCTTGAGAGACTAGTCGCAAGGCGAATGGCTTACACTGCCATTTCGTACAAGGCCGTGCCGGAGCAGCTTTTTGGAGCACTCTCCGGCAGATCCGCTAACGACCTTGTCTCATGCGTTATCCACGATGTGGAGCATGCAATGAAGAGGCAGAAGAAAGCAGTCCTTGTCACTCTAGACGTTCAGGGTGCATTTGACCCTGTACTCCACGGACGACTGCTGCAAAAGATAAATAAAGTTGGGTGGCCGAAACCAGCTATCATTTGGATAAAGTCTTTCCTGAAAGAACGATCTGCCCGTGTCAGACACCAGGATGGAGTAACAGACCCAATTCACCTAGAGTGCGGGCTGCCACAAGGATTGCCTTTATCCCCGTTTCTCTTCCTCCTTTACATGGCCGAAGTCGTGGGGGGCAGTAGTTGGAGATTCGGCTATGCAGATGATGTTGCTATCCTCGGCATAGGCTCAACTCCGAATGAAGCCGCAGCAGCTGTCCAGGGAGAAGTCGATGCAGTCCTAGAGTGGGCTGCTGAAAATGCCGTCTCTTTCGACCCAGATAAGGCCGAAGTAGTCTACTTCGTCGGCCCCAGATCCAGGGCTCACGATCTTCCGGCTATAAGGGTAGGCACTCGCGATGTATAAGCATCCGACGATATCCGCTGGCTCGGAGTACACCTTGATCGCGGTCTGACCTTCGAAAGCCACGTCGCAAAGTGGACCAGTAAAGCAATGCGTCTAGTGCAACACTTCCGACGGCTCACTCAGTGCACCCAGGGACCAAGGCCCGACCTACTAAACACAGTGATCCGCACGGTAGTCCTGCCAATCGCGATGCATGCAGCGGAATCCTATCGGGGTGTCGCACGAAATTCATGTAAGAGACAGTGCAAAGTTATTGACCAAATTTCTGCCTTAGGAATTCGCGTGGCTCTACCAACCTGGCGCACCATGCCCATCACAGCCCTAAGAAGGGAGACTGGCATTCCACCAGCACACATTCTGCTCGAGGAACGCAGGCTCAAGACTGTCGCACGAATCCGAAGACTGGATCAGTACCATCCGCTTCGATTTCGGGCCACAGAAAGCACAGACAGCGCTCGCCACCGACTCGGACTAAAGACATGCAACAAAACCAGACTTGATCTGGACAGAGTTCATGATTCGAGGGTCCAGAGGATGTATCGACTTCTGCCAGAGGCTGAACTACCTCCACCGCTCCGACTTCCGGTCCCCCCTCAGCCAATTCCCCGCTGGACAAGCAAGAAAGAGGCTGCCAAGTTCATAAGAGAGTGGCTACCGACACTCCCACCCGACTGTCTCTGTGCCTACAGTGATGGTTCTGGGGCTTCAACCGACACAGTGTCATGGGCCTTTGTGACCTTTATCAGTGGCACAGGTACGACAATCGAGCAAAGTGGCACAGGCAAAATTACCAATGTGGAGGTCTACGACGCAGAGGTCCATGGAGCTTTGGCTGCTATAGAAGCAATTACTGCCAGTAATCGAGATCGAGGACGCAGCGCCATCTACATCCTGCTCGATAATTCTGCGGCTGTTCAGGCTTTACTGACGGGAACAACAGGCTCATCATCCTGGCGTATCCAAAAGTTCGTGAAACTGGCCGCGGGATCAGCCGCACCTGTAAAAATAGGATAGATCCCAGGCCATGAAGGGCTAGCAGGAAATGAAATCGTCGATGAACTCGCCCGAAGAGAGCTTAACTCGCCGGACAACTCTAGGACGACACATGGTGTGATGACCCTCGACTCATCAGGACGGAAAGCCCGTGAAGTGGCCAGGCAGATGTTGACGGACTGGTGGCACTCGAATTGCCTCAAACACTACGACGATCTTGAACTCGAGATGCGGCGCAAGAAACCGCCAGAGCTAGCGATACCTAGAGCGATCTTTGCACGCTTGATTGCTGCCCGAACCGGACATGGAGACTTTGCGGCATATCATCGCCGCTTCAATCACGCTGACGCTACACTTAACTGCAAGTGTGGGAGGTTAAAATCAATTGGTCACCTTTTCCAGTGTCGAAAAGCACTGGCAACATGGCGGCTGAAAAGCGGAAAGCGTAGGGCGCCGGCTCTGGAAACAATGCTCGGATCAAGGGGATGGCAGCTGTTCAGGGACTACGTCCAGGAGAGTGGAATATACGCGGAGGCTAGTCGGGGGATGGCAGGGATACCTGTGACTCGGAGGTGACAGAACGGAAGCCTAGGTGGTTTGGCATGGAGAGAGGGATTGGATTCGAGGCTCAGGCGCGTGGTGGCTGAGGCGGAACGATGGAAGGGAGATTGTTGAAGTTTTTCTTTTGTAATGCGGGATTTCGCGTGAAAGTTTTTGTTTTGTTTTCAATTCTAGGCTGCTGAATTCGTCGTGGCTCAACAAATAGATGCATTTTGGCATGGTTCCGGTCATTTAGGTGGGACGAGGCATTTGTACTGCACGGTAGTTAACCTGATCCAGCCCGACCCCACTCGTGCTCAAGCTCCAGTAGGAGTGCCATGGTAGTCACTTCACCTAGAAAGTTAATGAACAAACAAATAATTTTTTGAAACTCGAATTTTCGAATCTTCACCCTTCCCTCATCTCCATCCCTCTCGCGCTCGTCGCATTCCTTCAGTAAATTGTCATCGAGTTGCTGGCATCTTAACCATGCCACCTGTTCGTAAAAAGCGTCCCAACGCCAAGTTGGACAACACGAGAGTCCGCCCGAGGGCTCTCGAAAAATTACCTGACCTTGCCCAGTCTCCGAAATGCGCGGAGATGAGCAAGGTCTCAACTAAAGGGAAGGAAAAAGCCCTCCCCGCCGTCACTGAGCCCGATACTGACATGATCGGGTCAGTTGAAATTGTTGAGGAATTTCCCCAACCATCCTCCGTCCCACACGGGACTGGAGAATTGTCAAAATCTCCTCCGACAGCGTCAAAACCGTCGGAAAACGCTGCAGTCAAAGCAGCGCCTAAATCAACGTCGCAGCCAAAAGCTGCCACAAAAGCAAAGTGTCCCCTAGAGCTTCGACCAATTGTCGAAGCTGAACAACGACGCGCCGCCGAAACAGCGGCAAATCTGGCCCTCTGTTCCGCTGCCATCTCTGGCGTCGAAGCCACCCCCCTCCCTTTGACCAACGGGTCAAATAGACAATTTGTAGACTCGATGAGAGTCTACTTACGCGCCGACATTGCGCAATACATGGCCACGGACCCGGCCATCACGCCACCCGTCCTCCCTCCTCGCCCTGCGAACCCGATCCCAAGGGCTCCAGAAGACAGGAGCAATACAATTCCCGCCGTCCCAGTGCTGCCTGTAAAAAGCACCTGGGCCACGGTGGCCAAAAATGTACTGCGACAAAATGCAGCTCCTATAGCAAAGACTGTGCCGCAACCTGCGGCGAGAGCCCAAAAGAAAGAAGCTACCAAGGCGAAAGCCGACAAACAACTGTTCCTTCGCCTGGAAAAGGAGCACCTATGGCGGAATCTCTCAAACAAAATTGTGAAAAGTGAGGTAGCGGACACGCCTAATCTCTCTTAAAATGATATAACCTCGATTCATCGAGTAAAGACCGGCTTTGCTATTATAGCAAAGAACGAAAAAATACGACAAGAGATCCTAGATGTCTCTCCAAAGCTGGCAAGTGAAAACGCCAAACTCGAAGCATCTTCGGATCTTGTCGCCTTACAGATACCGAACGTACCCGTAACTATCGTTTCACAGTACGGCCCCGTAGCGACCGATGCTGCAAGTGTCACCACTGAGATCTTCATTACGACCAGCGCGTATCCAATCCAGGTCCGACCTCATGGGACATGTCGGCCTGGATCGCCTTATCGAAACTGGCATGCCCTTTTTCACCGGGACGAAGCCCCTCGTGCGGGCTTCCGCCTTTTCGACGATTCGGGTATGGCTACCATCCATAAGCCTCGTCGATCAATTGAACAGTGCAAACACTGTTGGGGCTTCCACGCCACTCGTGGTTGCTCCCGCGCTCCGGCTTGCTGGAACTGCGGATCAATTATGCACTCCGAAACAAAGTGCAAGGCCCTCACACGCTGTCGCAACTGTGGGGGTCCGGTGACGAAAGAGCAGCTCGCGTGGATTTGCCACATAGAACAAGGGGAGTTCGCGAAGGTGGCACGAGTGTCACAGTTTGAATATAGAAAGCGAATGGGCATTTGTATGATTGAAAGGTAAAGCTATAATTCATCTATGTAGAAGCAAACTACCTACAGGTCTCCTCTACTACTTATACACATCCAGAGGTATCTAAATCTAGCCTACGTTTACAGTGGCAATGAAACTGACGTAAGGTTTGTTCTGCCACACGGGTAACGCTTCCGATACTCTTGGCACTATCCTTTACGTAGCCTCAGTGGCGATCTCATATCAGTTTTCGTCTGCTGATAATACTCGGAGTGATAGATAATCTAGGTTGCCTTCGATAGCCATCGAAGGCTACAGGGCTTATCGGCTCACAAGCCGTCACAATCCCCCCTCTTCTAATTTTTTATCATTTTTTTTTCTTTTAGCTTTTCGTTGCTGTTTTATATGGGATTCTGCTGGACCAATAAATTTTCCAGCAGTTTCTTTCGAAGGACCGTCATGATTCTCAATTGAGCCGTATTTAGCCTCAAACTTTTCTAATGCCTCCGTATCTTTAATATACTCTAGTGGCTCCCATGTTGGATCAGCCCATCCAGTCCATTTGACTAAAGCTTGCCTGTATTCCCCTCTTCCACGGCGAATTGTCCTAGCTCGAATGATAGCTTCGACTTCATATTCGGATTCTTCGAGGTCGTCAATTAAAGGAGGATTTTGTGCATCGTCACGAACTTGACTTGGAAGTGGGTCATTGCCTGCTCTTTTGATTAACTCGACGTGAAATCGTTTGTGTATGTTACCAGGGACGTTTAACTCAACAGTAAGTGCGTCCGGGACCGCCGTAACCTCGTACTTTGCGTGTTGCCAGGCCAGCTTTTTAGAGAGCTGCGGCGTTTTTATATGACGTAAATCTAGCCACACTTTATCTCCGACTTTAAATCTTTCAGGCTGACGACGAATTTTATTAGCGTTTTGCTCATTCCGTTGTTGGGCTGACATCATTGCAGCTTGCGCCAGGTCTTGCGCATCTCTCAATCGTTGTACGTAATTAATTGCTGCCACTCGACCTGGATGTCTAGATTTTTCATCTTTAATTGGTGTCGGTTCCATAAGGGGGTCCAGCTCGTAACCATGTCGCAAAAAGAAAGGACTCATTCCTCCAATAGCGGAATTTGGACGTGAGTTTAGTGCAAGTTGTGCCATTGGAAGGAGGTTCACCCAGTTATCCTGTGCGTAGCATGTGAATATTCGCAAGTATTTATAAATCTCTTGGTTGGCTCGTTCGCTCGCATTTGATTGTGGGTGATAGGCTGTTGTCAGGTTCTGCTTAATACCCGTGATTTGACAAAATGTTTTCCAGAAATGGCTTGTCCAATCACTACCCCTGTCGCTTGTCAAGTAGCGAGGGAATCCATAATATCGATAGTAACGGTCAACAAAGATATTTGCACAATTCTCCGAGGCCATTGAATCAGTACCAAAAATAAATATGTCCTTTGAAAGACGATCCGTTATGACCATCAAGTTTGTGTAGCCATCTGATGGTGGTAAATCCGTCACAAAATCAATCGTTAAATCGCTACCAATTCTTTCAGGAATGGGAAGTGATCGTAGAAATCCCGCTTTCGATTCGCGCCACACCGTTGTTCGTCCGCACACATCACAATTTCGGATAAACTGTCGTACCGATTCCCTCAACTTGGGCCAGAACCAACGACGTAAGATCATACTGACCATGTTATCCTTTCCTGGATGTCCCGACAGTTGGCTATCGTGAATACGCTGCATTATGGTCGTCTTCAGGGGCTCGTAATTAGGCACCCAAATTCTATTTTCCCTCCCTCGAAGAACTCCATCTGCTGCTACACTGCACTCTGCTATGTTGGCAGACAACTTGTACGCTAAATCTGGCGGAAATCCGCGTTCCCCTGCTTGCACTGCATCACGGGCACGTCTCCAATCTGCATCAATTTCAACACCAATCTTCCACAATGCCTGTACCTCATCATCGTCAAATAACCGGGCTGAAGATGCCTGATCAGCATATTCTTGCAGATTATCTTCACCCCCCTCGGGTCCTACAACAGCTGGAAGTACGTCCACACTAGGTAAGAGCTGAATTACGCGTCCTCTCGTCCTATCGTCACTAAATCCAGTAGGTTTGTCTTGATCTCTTCTAGACAAAGCATCCGGTCGCTCACAATTTTGTCCTGGTCGCCACTTAAATTTATAGTGAAACTGTTGTAAAACATCATTATACCTAACTTGTCGCTCGTTGAGGAGACGTTTAGTAGCGAAATATTCCAAGTTCTTGTGGTCGCTGAGGATTGTAAATGGTTTAGCAACTGACATCAGTTCTGGCTTCCACTCTCGCAAACAAGCTACAATTGAATGCATCTCTTTGTCGTGAATTGGATAATTTGCCTCTGCACTTGTTAACCTCTTCGAAAAATAGGCCACCGGCCTTATCCGTCCTTGGTTGTCAGTTTGCGAAAGACAACCACCTATTGCGTAGCCCGAACTATCAGCTTCTACAATTGTTTCACGATCTGGGTCCCATTGAGCTAAAACAGGTTCTGACGCAAAAACTTTCTTTAGCTTTTCAAACGCATTGTTTTCTTCACGATCCCATTTCCACCCAACATTATTTTTCGTCAAATTAGTCAAGGGTGCGGCAATATCTGAAAATCCTTCAACAAAGCAGCGGTAGAAATTAGCAAAGCCAAGAAATGACCTCACACCTTTCACAGTTGTTGGCGCATTCCATTCTAGAATAGCCTTGACTTTAGTAGGATCAACAGCCACACCCTCACCAGCCTTCACAATAAAACCTAGATATTTGACCTGTTTTTGTAGAAATTCACACTTATCAATGTCGAGAAAAAGTCCAGCCTTTTCAAGTTTTCGAAGTATACTACGAACTGTCTCCCAGTGTCCTTCCTCACTACCGTCTGTGTAAGCCAGGATATCATCAACATAAGCCGTCGCATCTAGATCAAGATGCTCTCGTAGATGTTCGTTAATATATCTCTGAAAAGAGGCGGGTGCGTTAATCAGACCAAAAGGCGTAACCAACCATTCGAATAATCCTAGTCGGCAGCGAAATGCTGTCATCCATTCATCCCCTTCACGAACTCTCATGCGATGGAAAGCCGACTTAACATCTAGCTTTGTAAAATAACGAGCCTTGGATAACTGTCGCAGGGTTTCTTTAAACAGGGGAAGTGGGTAGCGATCCGGTACTGTAATAGCGTTAAGTCCACGATAATCCACACAAAACCGTAAACCCCCATTTGGCTTCTTTGCAAAAAGTACTGGTGATGCGGCTGCCGAACTGCTGGGTCTAATCCAACCCTTGTCGAGCAGTTCTGTCAATGTTTTCCGCAAGACAAGGAGCTCTTCTCTCGACATACTGTACAAAGGTCCCCATGGAGGCTGTAGAGCCTTTCCATTTTCGTGGCGTAGATTTATGGCATGATCTAAGTTGTCCCGCGGCTGTGGCATGTCGTTTGCTCCGTTATCGTCTGCAAAGAGATGGGCAAATTCTTTCACTGGGTCCGGAAGGCGTGCTCTAGCTTCCTCTGTCGTAAGGCATGGTTTTGTCCGTAGTGCTTTATTAATATCCTCTATTGAGGCCCTGCATACGGGAATAGTTTTGACCATTGAAGACATAAGCTCTATCGAGGCTACCCTAGGTTCCTTTACGCCTAAAAACTTCTGGCGCCAACGTTTTACGCTATAAACCGATGCACCGCATTTCCTGAGCTCTAAACGTTGCTCCTTAGAATGTATTACTGCATCCTGATCTTCCAACCATTTTTTTCCAAGAATCAACTGGTGTGTGCTGGAAGGAACTACATATAGCCAAAGCTTTTTTGTAACATTTCCGTCAAGGTCAATTGAAATGTATGTTATATCTTTTACCATCGGTTTCCCCTTCGAAGAGCTCTCCACTGTCTGAAGAGGTCGTGGAGAAATTGACTTTCGAGGCAAACATAGTTTTGTTACTAATGAGTCCTCAATAATCCCTGAACACAGACATCCATTGTCTATCAATGCTTGTACCATATTTACGTCGTTTATCAGCACATTAACCAGAAATGGTTTCGTGTTCATACTAAATTCCAGTCCTATATTCTTAGCCGCTTTTGTCGGATCATAGCTCGATGATGTGAGTGATGATATGAATGCGTGGTTACTTCTCTTCTCATTTTTTTCTTCTAATTTCGCTATTTTTTCGGGAAGGATAGTTGCTAGCTTTTTGAACTTAGGATTTATTGCTGGGAGTAAAAAACAATCATTGGTACTGCACCCTTGTCGCTCGCATCTAAAACATCTGCATTCCATTTTGAGCTTATCAATTTGATCTACTGTCTTCCATATAGCTCGTAGAGGCCTGCCGTTAGGTCCCAACGTCGCTTTCACTGGGCGAGCAACGTCTTTTTCGTGAAAAGTGCCTCCCAATGGAAGAAGAGGGCAGACTCTAGCATAGCAGCCTTGTTTTTCACACCTAAAACATCTGTTTTCTTGACGAAGTTCTTCAATTTTTGTTGCTGATTTCCATTGTGCTTTCAAATTATTGGCTCTTGGAACTTGAGCCGACTGCATTTTTCGTGGTGTTAAAGTTTTATGCTTTATCTCTCGTCGTATCTCTAGTCGTCGTATCTCTCGACGCAATATCTCTTGTAGTATTCCTCGTCGTCGTATCTCTAGTCGTCGTACCTCTCGACGCAATATCTCTCGTCGTATTCCTCGTCGTCGTATGTCTCGTCGTCGTATTCCTCGTCGTCGTATGTCTCGTCGTCGTATGTCTCGTCGTCGTATGTCTCGTCGTCGTATGTCTCGTCGTCGTACCTTTCGTAACTGGAGATAGATGAATTATATGTCACAGTTTGAATATAGAAAGCGAATGGGCATTTGTATGATTGAAAGGTAAAGCTATAATTCATCTATGTAGAAGCAAACTACCTACAGGTCTCCTCTACTACTTATACACATCCAGAGGTATCTAAATCTAGCCTACGTTTACAGTGGCAATGAAACTGACGTAAGGTTTGTTCTGCCACACGGGTAACGCTTCCGATACTCTTGGCACTATCCTTTACGTAGCCTCAGTGGCGATCTCATATCAGTTTTCGTCTGCTGATAATACTCGGAGTGATAGATAATCTAGGTTGCCTTCGATAGCCATCGAAGGCTACAGGGCTTATCGGCTCACAAGCCGTCACAACGAGCCAGGGCTGCAGCAAAAAAGGCCGAAGAGGCGATGATCGCCGCGGCGAAGGATGTCTCGATGGCCGAGGCAATAGGTCTCGGAGCTCTGGGATCTGAAGAAGAAGTTTCAGGACACAGCAACCTCGACAATGTCCCCTTTCGGGGCATCTACTAACCAGTAGCAGGATACCAGCTGGATCAAAGGTACCTGCTAACTCATCTCTTGCTCTCAGCAGAGATTGAATAAATTTTGTCATTTGGAAGGTGTGACAGACGAGGGAATGTGTGAAGAGCGCATTTACTGGGTCCAAGATGGAGGAATCTTCTGGTATTTGGAGTTGTTTTAATTTTTGTGATTTTTCGTTCTTGTTCAATCAGCTGCACTTTTGGTAGCGATTCACGAGGTTGGAACGAGTTATGCTGTAGGAAAAGTTACAGGGAACTCTGCCGGATCCGCCGGCCCTTGACCCAATGTGGAAAACATAGCTTTAGCTTAGGACCAAAATTATTAAAAAAAAAAAAACAAACAAAGAGATGCTGGCCTTAATCACGTGCCTGCAAGAATGGAAAGCCGAACTCCGATTAGTTGCAAAGCCATTCACAATATTGAGCGATCATAAAAATTTAGATTATTTCATGACCAAGCAACTATTCAATGGACGGCAGACTAGGTATTACGACGTTCTGCAGCAGTCCAATTTCACTTTGAAATGGCGACCGGGCAACTCTTGCAAACGACCAGATACTCTCTCAAGACGCGATCAGGACAAGCCACATGGCCTGGATGACAAATGAATCATGGGTAGTATTATGCAATTGTTACCAACGGTCAAAGCATCCCCTATCAACGCACAAGTCAGTGCAGCAAATGAAACTTCGCTTCCTCATGTACCTACTGATGGAAGATCAAATAGTTCAACTCATCCTTCTACTGACCCAGCCGCACTGGCAAGAATATCTGACGACGACAAGATTGAAGCACTTTGGAACCAGGGAGTCATATGCAATAACGATTGGAGACGAGCGCGCGATTCTGACCAGCGTGGAGTGAGAAGTTTCCCTCCATAAATCGCTCAGAAATTAACCGCTAACATTGCAGAGTGTGCGGTTGCCGTGGATAGCATTCTTCGTGGAAGGGAAAATAGAATTTGGGTTCCCAATTACGAGCCACTCCGAACGGCAATAATGCAGAGAACGCAAGATAGTTATCTAGCGGGATACCCTGGGAAAGATACAATGATTGGCATACTTTTAAGGCAATGGTTCTGGCCAAAGATGAGGAAGTCAGTCCGTCGATTTATTCGGAACTGTGATTTTTGCGGGAGAACAACAGTATGGCGAGAGGCAAAGGCTGGGCTTATCCGATCACTGCCAATACCTGACCGGATAGGAAGTGAGCTTACCATCGATTTCGTGACAGATATGCCACCTTCACAGGACTGTACAAATATAATGGTCATAACAGATCGGCTATCTAAGGACGTCTTCTTATTCGGGACATATACAATGCAAGCCACGCAATGTCCCAAAGTTTTTATTGACAGATATTACCGTTACTTTGGCTTCCCACAACATTCGACGAGTGATAGGAGTAGTGACTGTGTGGGAAAATTTTGGCGAACTTTCTGCCAATGGACAGGAATAACACAACGCCTTACCACGGCGTACCATCCACAATCAAACGCAAGCGAAAGAGCAAATCAGGAGCTATACAAATACCTACGAGCTTGCACTTGCTATTCTCAAGACAATTGGATGGAACTGTTGCCCGTGGCTCAACTGGCACTCAATTCACGACCGAGTTCAGCAATTGGAGGACTAAGCCCGTTCTTTCTACGGCATGGATACGATTTGGAACCACTAGCAGAACCCACACCCACCTCTGATAATGTTCCTGGACACCCAGGACGGTTATTGGCAAAGGACTACGTTAAAAGGTGAGAGGATGCGCAAGACTTTGCACAGGCAGCAATGGCCTCAGCCCAGCAACAAAACGAGGTGAATGCAAATCGCTTTTGGAGACAACCAGATCAATTCAAAGTTGGTGACAAGGTTTGGTTAGACCTCCGAAATGTAAAATCCCCTCAGCTCTCCAAGAAGTTAGCCTGGCTTCACGAAAAGTACGAGATGACTGCGGTTCCTGACCCACTAACTGTGGAGGTGAACATACCGGGGAATATCCACAACCGCTTTCATGTTGAGCTGGTAAAGCGAGCAGGTGTGGACCTCTTTCTGAGTCAGCAGTGGGACGATGCTCAAAAGCCCGCTACTCTTGACGACCTTGGCGAGCAAGAATACGAAGTCGACTCTATAATACGAGAAAGAACAGTGAGACGTGGACGTGGTAGTTTCAGGCAAGCTCTAGTCAAGTGGACTGGATGGGCAGAGCCAACATGGGAACTAGTTGAGTACGTCGCAGACATGGAGGCTCTAAAGATATTTGAGGACACCTACGGTCCTATAACAATAAATAACGGTCCTTCAGAGAGTAATTCAGGCAGGTATATTGGTCAGGCTGAGCACCACACCAAAAAAGCGCGTAGGGAACGCAGGAAAAAAAATACAATCAATAAAAATACATTTGATTATACTTAACCCTTGGAGAAGAGAAGGGGAATTGTAACAGCGACTAAGCCTAAGAATTCCTGTAGCCTACACTGGCTAGCGCAGGCAATGACATCTAGGAAATCTTCGGGAATCTTTGGGAAGGATCTCGCGATACACGGAGCTTAGAAGATTCTTAATGAACCTTCTGGAAGTATACTGAAGGTTCATGAGGATGACAGACATATCGAGAGTCTTCTAGGGAATCTTCGAAGATTCCATATTATTCTTGTCATAGGGGGAACCTTATAGGAGGGGTGTATCTCAGAGTGTATATATTTTTGTAGTCTAGCTATAGAAATTCTCTCTCTAGAGAATTTTAATTAATATATTGTACTTACAAGATCGCCCAAGCGTTTTGTACTGAAACCGTGACATCGTCCCACAAGTTGGGTTCCAGTAGTGCGAAAATCGAGACATCATATCACAAGTTGATATCATTGTCTCCCAGGCGTCTAAGACCTCGCTAGAATTGACAACATGAGCCAAGCTAAGCTCCCGGAGTTTGTGGGACTTCTCCAGGCCGAATGGGTGAAGCCACATATAACGCAAAAGGATACAGGAGGAAAGGAAAACGTTTGTGATAGAGTTACGGATCTGAACATAACCATTGTCACATGGATCAACAATTACCACCAAAGCTTCATCAACAACATGCTCTTCAAAATATTTCGAGAGGACTTTGTTAAGTGGGATCCTAATAGATTTGCTATGGTCTACCTGTTGTAAAGGTAAGAGCTTACGGAGGTCAATTGGCAGAGGGTTTTCGGGTGATCATCGATGAATCAATATGAACTGCTAATATATTTGATATTCAGAACTATGAGGACTTAGGAGGTAGAAAGCGCTAACTATATACACATCTGAGGTAGCCAGACTCTCGCCTCATTTACCCAAAATAGTACCACGGAATATTCTAGTCTCCTCCATCTGGTAGTACAATCTAGAAACACTTTCTATACAGTGCTCCATCGTTCCTCTACTCATCATGGAGCCACCTGGAAAGTTCTTCATTCACCCTCAGTGATCATTACCCTTGTGCATCGTAATCCTAGCCATCACCAGCACAACACTACCCACCAATTCTAAGAAGATTCAAAACATTCCTCATGTCAAGAGGAATATATGTAGGGTGTGAGAATAACAAACGATCGACCATCGCATAGCAGCTGGCAGCATTGCTTGACAATGATCTTGACGACTTACCTCAGTGGCCGAAGCTCGAACTTGACCAGATGATAAGATACAGGCCTGAATTTAAGTCATTTTTCTCCAACAAGGGCATACGAATTACAGTTAAAGTGGCCGATAATAATAACAGTGATGATAATGGCGCGGAATCCGCGGATCTAAAAAGCACGAAAACTGGCAAGAACAAATATATCCTGCCCAAGGGTGAAAAAGAGGAGGAAAGAATATATCATTTGTACCCTAGTGATCGGTGTAAAGATCTTTACAAGAAAAGTGATGGATACAAGAAGAAACCAGAGTGGAGGTATAAAGCAAGAGGGGGCATTGAGATTGACTCAGACGATGACTCCAGCAGGACATACATCCCGAAATGGGCGAAAGAAACACCTAACAAAAGTACCAATACCACGAGATCACTGATGGATCTAGATAAACTCTATATTAATCCTCAAGATAAGTTCGGAACCAGGCACTATGAGGTGCTCGAAAATAAGCTTAGGATCTTCTTCGAAAATGCCGGATTGCTGGGATTGGAGAAAACCTATTCAAAGATGCTTTCTGTTAGAGTATAGAGAAGACTTCGGAGTAAGAATTGCCTGAGAACAGAGAAGTTCAGTTTGCGTAATTCACTAAAAGACTACAGGTACTATGATATATACAGTGGAATTACAAGGAATAAAGGTTATCCGGAACCGACTTCATTGCGGAAATAAGTAGGATCCTAGACCAGAGAAGAATTATCCACCGACTCAGAATACTGAGTCATGCAATAGAAAATACGAGCAAACCAATGGCTGGATTTGTTCGGGAAGAATGGGATTCAAGTAGACTCAAAAGTTGAGTCCAATTGGATCAGAAGTATGGGCTCCTGTCTGAACTCAGAAATATAGTTCAGGCAAAATACATGCAATCACATTGGTCGATATAAAGATAAGCTGGAAACTGTATTTCTCACACTTTGTCCACAATGCTACGAGATGCCGCGCATGACTTTTACTTTAGACACCTTGCTGAGCATCTTGAACACCTGAATTTTAATGATATGGTCCATAAGGTTAAGAGAAGATTCACACGAAAACAGAAGAGCAAAACTACCTGACTGAATGGCGAGTTCTTACCCTACAGAAAGTCTTTAAAGATAACTCTAACAAAAACACCCTCCAATGTCTTGACGTGGTTATCTAAAAGCTCCAGAAAATATATGAAGCTCTCAGATGTAACTATGGTCACAAAAGCCACAGTCTCGCTGGACAATTGTACGCCGCGTGCCAAGGCGTATCAGCCTGTGCACAAGCACTAATCCGCCTCCACGACGGATTTGAAGATGTCTGCGCTGAGCTTCGATCTACTGTAAAGGTCCACATGGACTGCAATCCACGGAATGCAGGGCTATTCCATCAGACAGAAGAACACTTCGATAATGAAGAAGTGGATGATGGACAGTACTTTGTCGACCGTAGATACGGTGGAAAGCTAGGATATGTAAGAGGGTGACTTCATGCAAGAGGTGGCCGAAGTAGTTTTAAGGGTGGACTTCAAGGTGGATCCGGTAGCAATAATGACCGCGGGAAGATTTGCTTCGTGTGTAAAAAAGTGGGGTGCTAGTCCACATGGCACAAACCAAGCGATCGCCAAGGAGGAATCAATAGCTGGCGGACGTACATGGCTGAGAATGATCTCCCTGCTGACAATGATACCCTGGGTATGTTGATCTGTCACGGACGAGGACGGGGACTAGGATGACAACGAAGACGAGGACGAGGACGGAGACAGAAGCTGATAATAAGGACGAGATATTTAGATTAATATTTATATTCTAAGATATGTGTAATTTACAAGACAAAAAGCTGCAGTATAAATCTAGTCCTAGAGCTTCCTTAAGTACACGAGCATCAATACTGTTACCAAGGGCGTAGTGGTCCAAAGCCATAGCACAGCAACAAACTAGTACTCCGAATGGCAACTATTGCTATCACAACACTGTAACCATTACAACTCCTAAATTATATTATTGTATGCACGTCATGACTTGGTTGCGCGGGCGCGACGCAACATCCTAGAGATGGTTTGTGACACATCATCAACTATGAAGGCTAGGAAGTGAACCAGAATGATGATGAAACTGATCTTATTGGCATGTTTAACACTTGGTCCGAGGACAAAACTGAGCAGTTCCTCACAAGTTAAGGTACAATCAATGGAAGTAGTACACCTGTCCTACTCAACAACCAAGCAGCTTAACATGCTCTGACAGCCAAATGATCCATTCGAATCGGCCCAATCAGAGCCGAGCTCCATTTTTCAGTTTCACTGCCGTAATGATTCAGAGATCTTCCAGGGGATTTTACCCGACACAGGAGCGGCAGGGCTGTTGACAGCTGGAGAAAACCAAGTCAAAGCTCTCCAAAAGATCATCCCAGAGCTTGACTTTGAAACAAGAACAGCAGGTAATCATGGTATAACTTTCGGTGACAGCCCCCATGTGGCAACCCTCAGAACAACCAATTTGAAAATCCCGTTTGGTACAATTACATTTACAGTGGTTCAGGCAAACACCCCATTTCTGCTTTGCTTAACTGATATGGACAAACATTGTGTGTTTCTCAATAATACGCAAGATTTACTCGTCCATACAAACAAACAGGGCAAGCAAGAAATATACCCCGTTGTACGCAAATTGGGACACCCTTTCTTCCTTCTTGACCTGGAAGCCACCGCAGCAGCTTGCCACCTGACTGAAATATAGCTTCGGCAGCTCCATTGTCGATTCAGTCATCCAGCGGCAGACAGACTTAGTAGGTTACTCTCGCGCGCGGGGTACGTTGATTTTAATGAAGATACCTCGCGACAAATAAACAAGTTCTGTCACCAGTATCAGATCCGTTCGAAGGCACCTGGCCGTTTCCGCTTCAAGTTGCAAGAAGACATGAACTTCAATTTTCGCTTGATCGTCGACGTCATGTACATACAAGGCAAGCCAGTTCTTCATGCAGTCGACGAAGCCACCGCGTTTCAAGCAGCAAGATTCCTAGCCAATATGACCGCCAAGGCAACCTGGGAAACACTCAGAGCAATGTGGATTGACACCTACTTGGGACCTCCTGACTTCATTATCACGGATGCAGGAACTAACCTGAAGGCTAGTGACTTCGTTGATAACGCTCGGCTGCTTAGCATAAATGTCGAGGAAGTCCCCATCGAAGCACATCCCTCGATCGGGAAGGTCGAGAAATACCACGGGCCGGTAAAGCGAGCTTATGAAATCTTGTGAGTCGAGTTGCGAAATGTGGCAGCAGAGAACATCCCCTAGATGGCTGTCAAGGCGGTTAACGACACCGCAGGTCCAGACGGTCTTGTCCCAATATTGCTCGTCTTTGGTGCCTACCCACGGATGAGCCAAACATTCCCACCATATACAAACATTTCACAGCGCGCCGAGGCTATAAAGACAGCAATGACTGAGATCCGCAAGCTTAAGGCCAGGCCACAAGTGGCAGATGCTCTCGGCATTTGAAACGGGCCCAAAATTCTCGATACACTACAGCTCCCTCTCACAAGCGACGTCCGTGTGTGGAGAGAAGGTGCTGGATGGACTGGACCTCACAAGCTTCTCGCATGGAACGAAGACGATACGGCATATACCGTCGAGGTTAACAGCCGAACAATTACCTTCCGGAATACATCAGTTAAGCCCTATTATCATGATCAAAATACTAGGATTTCGGCAGCAGGAACATCTATTGAAGAAAGCCAGGCACTCCAGCACGATGACGACAACTACGACTTTAACCCGGATAGACATGCCCCTGTAGCGCCACGTCGCCGCGATCGACCAAAAGGATCCAAGAACAAGCCGATTTCCACCCCAGATTCAACATCACAGTTTACTGGCAACATGTTCTTGAGTGACAAAGAGAAAGCTGACGCAGTTTTGGCCGTGAAGTTACGCAAGGAGGGAAAGAAACTGACCCCAGGAGCTCCGTTTAAGCTATCAGATCAGGCAGAAATCGAAGCACTCATTGGTAATGGTATTCTCAAGTTCGAGTTGTATGACGCAGTTAAGCATGGTAACTCAAAGATGTTTAAAGCAAGGTTGGTCCATGAAGTCAAAGGAAAAGGAACAGATAAACCATACGAGAAGTCTCGACTCGTTGTAATGGGATACAAAAATACAGAGAAACGTCAAGTACTTACAGAGTCCTACTATACAACGCTCCAGCCAGCATATTATCCTTGCGCTCACGCCAACATTATGTAAGGCGACCACGCTGACTATGTGGCTGCGGGATATTACCCAGGCGTACGTGCAATCAGATACCGTCCTCCAACGGGAGATAATTGCAGAGATCCCAATCCAAATATGCTATATGTTTCCACCAGATACCATCATGAAAATTATCAAGCCTTTGTACTTTCACAGATCCGTAAATAGAATTTTAATACTAATATTAATTCGTGATAAGATAAAGGGGTAGTTAATTAAAGACATCAACTTAATAATAGCTTCCCCTATACAATTAGTCATGTAAAACGTCATGTAAGGATATACAAGGGAGTCATGAAGAGAAGGACAAGAACACAGCCATCAATGCGAAGATATTGGCAAGAATTGATTACGATTAATTCCAGTTGGCAAATGCTTCTACTCTTGTATATAATAGTTCAGCGTGAGAGAGATTTGCTCCTTACGCAACGTCTTCTTTATTTACCCTTTACAATACATTTGTTTACCCATCTCTTCTTTGGGAAGACCATATATCCATTGCCTAGTTCTTCATCAGCAAGACCCACGTGTAACATCTACTGCAACTAGTTGCCCATTTATCTCTTCCTAGAGAAGACCTGTCATTCCTTTGACCCATTTATAACCTTCACTTACCACCTAGATCTTTACTAGGCTATACAACGCACCCCGTGGAACACTATCAAACCCTCATCCTTGAGATGTACAGACCAGCAGAATCTGGAACGCATTGGTGGGCTACATACTTCTGCCACCACTATGAGAAGCTACTTATGGAGACATCAACGTTCGATCTATGCCTTTTGGTGACTACAAAGGAGGCACCATCATTTGGAGTAGTGGGAATGCAGACCAATGACACGTTAGTCCTAAGTGATGGGGCCTTTGCGGAGACTGAGGATTGCAAATTGGCTTTTAAAGCAAAACAAAAAGAGTTCCTATCTGTAGATCATCCTCTCCTGTTTAATGGATGCAAACTGACACTTGAGGGTGGCGACCTAGTATTGTAGCAAAAGGATCAGGCCGATAAACTTTTGCTGGCAACTAATGGTAAATCATACACTTAGCAAAGGGCTCGAGGAGCCTATATAGCAACAATATGCCAACCAGAGGCCTCATTTGATTTTTCAGCTGCAGCGCAACACAAAAATCCGAACAGTGACGAGATAGCATTGCTTAACAAACAACTCAAATGGCAGAAAGAAAATACAGCCAGGGGGTTACGTTATATAATGTTAAATTTGAAAAATATGAAGCTTTTTGTATTTATCAATGTGTCATTGGCAAATAACAAGAACCTAACGTCTCAGATTGGCTACGTCATTGTGCTCGGCAGTAAGGAGGGTGATCTAACTGACAGCTTTAAGATGACCGGCAATATTATACAGTGGTTGTCCACAAAGTGCAAACAAGTCACGCGTAGCGTTCTGGCTTCAGAAATATACGCCATGGCTCATGGTGTTGACATGGCTGTGGCAATTGCTGGAACAATTAACAACATCACTAACAAGTTCAGCACCATCCACAAGCTTAATGTTCCACAAGTTCCAATCATTATCTGCACAGATAGCATGTCGTTATACGAGTGCCTCGTCAAGCTTGGTACCACCAAAGAAAAACGACTGATGATTGATATCATGGCACTGCAGTAGAGCTACAAAAGAGGTGATATTCATGAGGTACAATGGATAGACAATAAGGATAATCCTGCTGATGCAACAACCAAATCAGCGTCACTAACCATCTCTGGGATGTCGCGTTGCACCCAGGCAACCAAGTTATGACGTGCATACAATAACATAATTTAGGTATTATAATGGTTACAGTGTTATAATAGCAACAGTTGCCATTCAGAGTACTAGTTAGTTACTGTGTTATGGCTGTGAATTGATCTCCGCTATAGTGTGGCTAGAAACACAATCTTATTTTCCAAAATTTAAATATTTTGCAGTAAGGTTTTCATGGGATGGTTGGAGTTGTGGATTTGAAGATTTTAACGTAAGTGACACCACAAGGTTGGCAAATTGCTCTTTAAACAAAAAGTTGCCAGTGTCAGAGTACTTGCTCCGGTAGGCCTGAGCTTGAGATTCATGCCTCAGGCACACAAGTGGACTCAAGTTTTATCAACGCTTCAAGAGCATCCTTACATAGATATCTATATACTTATACATCTTAATAAGTCACCACTTTTGCATTAGCAAACCCATTCTCATTACCTGTGATACCACAGAGATTGACCCTATCATACCAACAATCTTTTTTTGCATCTTGATTAATTCTTGATTTCATGACTTGTCTGACATGGTGGAATAAAACAAATGTACTGAAATAACAATTGAAATTAGTTCCGGAGATTGGAAGAATTACACACTAGCCTCGAGTTTGATTAAGAGATACGATAAATGTGTTTACTATACGAAGAAGTTTACTGATGTTTAATGGATAGTTAATTGTGATTAAATTGCTATATTTCTATATGTGTGGCAAGAAGTCCCTCTATATACATGAAGCGGGGTTTTCCGCACACTAGTGTGAACTCCAACATACTTCCTAATCTAACCTAAACGGGAAGGTTGTTGGGATCCTGAAGCCAATGTATGCTGTCAGGCATCTATTGGCTAATTACTACTCATGCCAGTGAGTGATGATATGGGTTAATCATATCTCATGGCGCCAGTGCATATTATTCTAATATGTACTATTTGTCTACTGCAGTCATGTTGCTGCCTTAATTACAACAATAACTGAATTTACTGAGATGACTGTTGAAAAGAAGCACCCTAAAATGTAATTATCACCAATAGAGTACTAATGTGCAAGGGAAGCAAGAAGGTAGGTTGAATAGGGTTTGATTAACTGGCCATAGAATCTAATGGGAGTAAGTCTTCTATAAGTACCACACTTGATCTCGCTCCAACACGATCAACAAAGCTAGCCTAATACAGCATCTAGAGTGTGTTATCCCTGCTATGCACTGACTCATTTAAAATACTCCCCCTCAGTGTAAGCAGTCTTGAGCTACCAACATCTATCCTTCTCAAACATTATTTATAGTACAATCAATCTATAGCGACACCGAGGAATTCTCTGAAACGTTCGAACGCGACACGGGCAAGCGGCTTGGTAAATCCGTTGGCAGGCAATTCTGAAGTGGGCATATATTTGATGCCGAGTTTCCCTTTTTCGACGAGGTCTCTGATATAGTGATAGCAGACGTCAATATGTTATGACCTCTTGTGAAGGTGAGGATTCTTGGTCAGTGCAATAGCTCCTTGGTTATCCCCGCGCATATCTACCTTTATGCCATCTGTACCAATGTAATCCGGCATCTGTAAGTCTCGGAAGATTTGTGCTGTCCACTATCCTTGCATTGCATACATAGATTGAGATATGTACTCCAACTCACAGCTTGATTATGCTACTGACCACTGCTTTTTCGACATCCAGCAAAATAGTCATCCATAGAACATTCAAGCTCCCCCAGAAATACTTTTCCTATCTGATTTGTCATTTACCTAATCTGCATTGGTGTAGGTGACAAAGTGGCTATCATGATCTCTTGTTCTAATTCCGAACCTTAACTTCTGTCGAATTGTGGAGCGTAAGTACCTCATCAGGTCTTTGAGGGCTAGGCCATGATGGATTGCAGGGCTACTCATATACCTAGCTAGACATCCAAGGACAAATGCGATGTCCGGACGTGTAAGCGTCATTGATTACATCAAGCTGCAAATTATCTGCTGGTAAAGCTTGATATCAAACTTTTTACCTAACAGTGATGCTGGTCTGAGATTTTCATAATCAGCTGCTGGTATTTTCTGTAATAGCTGGTAAGCCGATTGGTCCCTATAGCCATTGTTGGTTAACTTAGGCCTAATTCGAGCGGCATAATTAATCAATACCATTTTGATAATGTGCAACGCCACCTAATATAATACTTTTGTGTCGGCATTTGCATGGTATTCACATGGCATCGGACCCGGCAATGCGGCACGGCAGTACGGCACTGCACCACATGTTGATAGGCTTACACTGACTGGGAGTATACGAGACCGAGTACAATCCCTCCGGACCATAACACGATAGTACTGTATTGCAGGTATATTTAGAACACTAGGGAAGTCCCACAGCATAGTAACAGGAGAGGCATTAGCCTCGGTGGTGAGGAGGCTTTCACGTATATAAATGAATAGATAGATGTAGTGGAAGTTCTCTCCTTAGAATTATTATTTACTACCATTGACCACATAGTTGCCCCAGCACTTGTCCCTCGAAACCGTGACATTTTCTTTGCTATGTATTTTCCATTCGGAAACCCGAAACTTGTTGGAAATACAGTTTCCTGCTTTTCTTTCTATCGACCAATGTGGTTGCATGCATCTTGCCTGAACTATATTTCTGAGTTCGGGCAGGATCCCACATTTCTGATCCAATCGGACTCAACGTTAGAGTCTGCTTGAATCCCATTCTTCCCGAACAAATCCAGTCATTGGTTTGTTCGTACTTCTATTGCGTGACCCAGTATTCTCAGTCAGTGGATAATTATTTTCTGGTACGGGGTCCCACTTATTTATGCAGTCGAGTCGGTTCCGGGTAACCTCTATTTCTTATAATTCCACTGTATATATCATAATACCTGTAGTCTATTAGTAAATTAAGCAAACTGAACTTCTTCTCCGTTCTCAGGCAATTCTTACTCCGAAGTCTTCTCTATACTCTAACAAAACTTGTGAGCATCTTATCAAGGTACTGTTCTTGGTCTAAATAGATGGCTAGATTTTGTCGATCTCTTGTTAGTCTGACGCCTAGAAGCTTTGAAATCTCCCCTAGGTTCTTGGCGTTGAATCTCAGTGACAGATTTTTGTATAACCAATCAATCTGTTTCATCTTTTCACTAGCAGCAGCAATATTGTCCACATAAACCAATAAGTAAATCTTTCTCATTTTGTGAACAAATAAGCATGGGTCAGCGAGGCTCTGCTTAAAACCACAATTGTGTACAATGAAGTCACGCAGTAACAAATTCCAGTCACGTCCAGCTTGCTTTAACCCATAAAGGCTTCTAAGTTCTTACAGAACTTTCCCATTCGAAACCAATACACCCTCTGGAGGGGAAAGGAATATGTCTTCTTTTAATTTAGAATCAGTGAAAGCATTTTTAATATCAAATCAGTAGCTTTCCAAATCTCTTTTGGCTACTGTGACCAGGAATATGCGAAATAAATCCATTCGCACAGTGGGCGCAAATGTCTCTATGTAGTCAATTACCTTAAATTGGCTAAAGCCTCTTGCTATCAGTCTTGCTTTAAATCTTTCAATATTTCTGTTAACAGTCTCTTTTATGGTAAAAACCCATTTTATTGAAACCAGGTTTGCTCCTTTTGGTAACAACTTTTTTTCCCAAGGACCATTCATGATTAGTTGGTCTATTTCCGTCATAACAGCTTCTTCCCATTCTTTTGCTTGGGGTGTCATGGCAAGACATTCTGCAACCAGAGTCTAAGCAGAATGCCTCAGGATAAAGTTCACGAAACAGGTTTTTCGGCTCACCCTCAACACTTATACTTATATGGTGAGACTAGATAATGCGCCAACTGGAATTGATATGGTTGAGGTCACAGTTTGAGTCATGATGGGAAATTACAACAGTCTTAGTTGAATTACGTTAGATAGTTATTTGTACTTAAGGAAGCTGGAGCTACAACAAAGTAGTTCTCCAGCTTCACAATCTTATAATATTATTACATTATCTTCTCGCAAACCCGCTTCCTTCTAGCCATAGTATTTCATCGACTTTCTACCTCTATAGTATTCACCATTTGACCTTTCCATACACTTGGCAAACGGCAATCTCGATCTACCCTACAGCACGCCGTAACATGGGGGCTTATCATGACTTCCTTGTATGTCCTTGAGATTGTTATACCTTGGATTATCTTAGCTTGCAGAGCGTAGTCTTCAACATTGTCTGGAATTCGGCAAAATAGAGCGTATAATCCTTTGAAAATGCCTTTTCGAACCTTTTCTCCATATATTTGAGGCTTTGCCATCACTGCAATTGCATGCTCAAGCTGGTCTGCTTTTACGAGCTTATTCCTCTGGTATTTGTAGAAGGATATCATTGCTCTAATGCGCTTTGCCAGACGCTCATCTTCATCATCATTTCCAGATTTTTCCTTGGTCTAAAAAAATACCTAGAAGCGGGTATCACGATTTTCTTGTTGTTATTTTCCCTTCCAATTCCTATATAATCCTCCTTTTTTTTCGTTGTCCAATAGTCATCTTCCAATTCCGAATGAAGGTCCATGGTTCCTTAGTTTTCTACCTGCTTCAATAGAAATTGTGCGGTCACCTCTGCCTCATTAATTTTAGATGATTCTAAAGGAAGTGATTCGTTTTTAGTAGATGGCTGAGAGTTAATTTCTTCGCATCCTGTGTCTGATTCTTGGGTTTTCTTTGATGTCTCTGTTGTTTCCAGTTCATCTAATTTTCGGCTTTGTTGTTCTTTTCCATGAGCCTTTTCCACACTTATCTTTTTCTTTTGCCCAGAGGATTTCTTTTCTTTTCGAAGTTTTTCACCTTTAGAAGGAGTAACTTGCGTTGAACTAGTTGCATTCTCAGAGGCAACAGTTACTTTACTTTTCCCATCAAATGCTTCGTCATTTTTGATAATTGCCAATGGTTCCTCTATTGTTGTGAAATCAAATGTGATTTTATCTCCTGAAATTTTAATGGTAAGGTCTACTGATTCTTGTTGGATAGCTAAAAGTTTTGGCGATGGTGCTATCTCTGGTGCATCGACCAGTTCTATATCCTGTGTAGAAGGTTGCTTGATATTGAGTTTTTGGCTTTCAATTTGCTCATTTGGAGACAAATGATTAGTCAATTGTTGTTGATTGTGGTCAGAAAATTTCCTTGGTCTACCGCATGGCTTTCGATCAATTAAGCCCGTGTCTGTCCCCTGCCCAGTAACCTGTCTAGGTAAATTTCTGAGTCTCAAGTCCAATCTGCCACATTTAGAATTTTCATTTAACTCAATTGAACTTGATCTTTGGACATAATCTAAGTCTGCCGAGTTATCACGGTTCGAGTGTCAATGCGGGAGCAATCAGATGTACAAAGGTAGTTTATAATTTTCTCTATGACTAGCTATCAGAATATTACTTCAACTATTTATACATCTATGAAAAACTCTAGAATACTCGTTCTTGACTGATATCTGCTTCTTGTATATTCCAGTCATAGTAGTTCCCAGTCTTGCTACCAATTACTAGAATATTCCAGTCACAGCTGAACTGATCTGGAATAAAGCTAAACTACTGTAGAATTATAGAAGCACGTGAATACAAGCACGTTCCACACAACAATTGGCTCACAAGCCATTACACAAGTAATAGCAATACTGCTTTGTGGTTTCATTACTATACCCCAAAAAGACTGCTTGTCTTCCTCTGTTAGCTTGTTTATTATAAAGTTGCTTCACTGGGATTGTTTTTGGGTCAACATATACATAGCAAATACAACCCCAGACTATTATATGGTCTGATTTTTGCTTTATCCCAGTGTATGCTTCCTCTGGAGATGTCCTTTTTCCATTAGATTTGCGGCCACATGCTAGTCTATTTCGTACGTGTGCATCAGTTTCTACAGCAAAACACCAAAATTCTGCAGGAAGGCTAGCAGCGTGAGTCATTGTTCTTATCGCATTTTCTGTTGTTTGAATAGCTCGTTCAGCCGCACCATTTTGGTGTGAAGAAGCAATTGTGGTGTACTGGGCACTTACACCGTCCTTTTTCTGCCATTTGTCCATGATCTTCTTCAATTCTTGGGCATTGTCTGATCTAAATGCAATTAGTTTTTCACTTGTCTGTAAGGATTCTCCTTCCCATCCTATCTTTAGTATATAATTTAACCCTTCTCCTGATGTTGATATGACAACAGAACAGTTCTTGGCACTGGTAATTATGTTGGTACTAGTTTGGGGCCTATGTTATGATGAGATAGTAGGAGGAAAGCAAGTGTATGTAAGATGGCTTGGTCTGTAGCTATAGAGTTCTTCACGCTTAGAATTCTGTCACAACCACCACCTTCGGATCACCTCTGGTCACCTATAGTCACCTCTAGTTACTTTTAGCACCTTTAGTCACCACTAGTATTTGCTCGTACCTTTAGACTCTTTAGACACTTAAATTACCCATTTTTAAACCTTTAGTTCTCCAAATGCTCTTGTTGTGGTTATGAGCTGTGAGGTGTTGAAATTGGTGCTTCCAATTATGGTAAAGATAGAGATGTGTAGAATACACGTCACTAATCTCCCATTAATTGTGAGGTTGGTATTAATGCGCTTTGACGTAAATACCAACCACTAGATTTTATTATTACAAAATATAGTTTATATAGCACTCTGTATCCTAGTGGGAGTGATAAACAACTCTCCACAACAGATTTACAGACTCCTTTACTTTCCCACTCGCTTCTCCAAGTGATACAATCTGTGCCTAACAGCCACAAGCTTTTGCAAACCAATCCGCTCAACAGTTGTAATTCTAACAGACTTGCATCTGTTACACTAGTCATGTACTATCTCGTTTTCGTTTCCGTTATTTGTATCATTAAATACTGCGCCACATCTATTTTCTGTAATATTAATTAGTCTTGGCGCTTAACACAAGACATGCTGGAAATTATGGTATATGCATGATTCTGTCTTACACTCAGCTAGCTTGGGGGTCTACTGGTGGTCAAGACATACCATCACCATGATAATGTTGCCATACTGTGACGCCCTGACATTTCAGTGGCCACGTGGCTGTCGGTTCAATAGTTGGTAAGCCGACACAGGGTCAATCCAGGAATTCCAACGACTAGTTTCACACACACGAGTCTTGTGTGTGACAAATCACGATACAAAAGGTTTGTCATGGATATTGGTTTTCATGCGAAACCCTTGGGTTGCAGGCAATAAGAGACAGGAGGTTTCGTGTTGGCAACTCTATTTCAACACTTGAACTCTTATGTAAATATATACAGATTCATATCCTCCTAGGTACTTTTCTCTTCCGTTTAGAATCTTATGATTTGAGTCCACGCCAGCTTTTGACCACTCGCCAATCGTCTTTTGTCCCTCGAGTTTCCACACATACTGGGTTTCTAGGGGTATTATTTCACCTACTCATGTAAACTAAGCTATACAGGTCACATGACCTTCATAGCAGTACATAGATTTCATCTGTAACTATAGGGTTCATTAAGTCAACATTTACGACGTAATACCGTGTCCCACATATCTTTATTAAGAGGTTATGACCCTTGCACTTCCTGTGGAATCACGATTTATTCTTCTGTTGTTCTTCTATTTACGACTCCATTCAGCAATCAGTTTCTAATTCTACGGTGTCCTTGTTTTGTATCTACATCTGCGCCTCTACCTTTCAGTTTTTATCAAACAAGGTATCTCTGGCTCGCCACTCTCAAATCTTGAATCTTTCATTCCTCTTCAACATGGCTCCATCTAATCTTCGCGCCAACAATATGGCACTCCCTCCAGCATCGAAACTTCATGGCATCGCCAACCTGAAAGACTGGATGCTTCTCATTGAATCGGCCTTGCGACAAAACGCTCTCTCAGATTGTATCGACCCAATAAAGACTGAAGCTATTTACAAATCTGAAAAGGAAACTGGCTCTAAAGATTGGTCCAGCTCAAACGAGCTCGTCAAAATGATACTGGCAATCAACGTCGATCCGGAATTCATTCAGATGGTCATGGCCGAAAATCTAGCCTGCGACAGCTATAAAAAGCTTTGTCGCTTTCTTCAAGGAAACAGCATTGCTGCTGTTGAAACGAGTATCACCGACTTCCTCGACCTCACAGAGAACTTTGAGAAGTATTTATCCTGCCAGGCTTATATTCTGGCTCATAAATCGATGGTCTCTAGTCTTCATTCTCTCGGTACACCTCTTCCCTCTCTCGTATACTGTCTGGTGTTAATCTGTGCGGTATCAATAAAATACCCTCAATGGGCATCCACCCAAAGATACCACTTCTCTGTTGCAACTTCTCTCAATCCTGCTCCTACACTTGACACACTATATACAAATCTCCAAGACCACATTAGATTGGCTGAGAGCATAGCGCCTACTCCAGTACCTCTCGCACAAGCTCATGTTACAGGTCCCAAGTTTCAGAGAAACAAGAAGTGGGATGGTCCCAACTGCCAATGGTGTACTGGTCCGCATGATGACACGAAATGCTTCTTTAAATACCCAGAACAGCGTGCCGAGTACATGAAGAGATTTCCTAGGGCCAATTATACCAAAAATAAAAAGTGGCGTTCTGAGTTTCAAAAACGTCACCCACCTAGCAAAATTTCCACTCATTACTCTGGCTTTGATGCCCGTTTTGAGAACTCGTTGCAATTTCATAGTAAGAGGAGCAGAAAGTATAGCTCAAAGAATATTGTTTCCATTAAAGTTCTAAGTTACATGTAAAACGCGAATTTATGTCCACATATCCTAGAGTTAAAGTGGGTATGCGAACAACAATTATTACAGTGAAAAGTCTTCAGCACAGCTGACCACAAAACTATTGTGCGGGGAATAAGACGGTACTGACCCCGCACCATTAACGCCATCCTATTTGTCGCAAAGTAAACGTGACCATATCTCTCACTGCATTTGCATATAGTATCATATTACCCTGCACATGCAAATGTATGAGAGAATATCTCAACAGCAAAAAGAAACCAAAATGTAGAATACAGAATGTATTGTGCAGCATGCAGGAAAGTTGTTCATATTTGCAAGGAATGCCAATTATTGTAAGAAATGTGGCAAATTCTAACAGAACTATGATCCATTTCGAAAGGATACCAACGACCGTGTTCAGCCAGCACTTTTTCCATCACAATCATCCTCAAGTTGTACAGCTGCGAACCCATATTTTGTGGATTTTAATCCAAGTCCTTTCCAATAGGGTTGTGCAGGAATTTTGAGAACACCATCAACTCCCACTTACAATTCTTTCGCGAAGAGTCAACAAAAGGCTATTACAGTATCCCCATCTTAGATAGAGCTACGCCAACATAAATGTAATTTTCGCAACGAGAATAATTGATGCTCAACCAGAACTGGAATTAATTCCGCATTTGCTACAGCAGTCCCGGCTGCAAGTTCTCGTGATATCTGGCTTCATGATGATGGTGCCTCATTTCATATCACCAATGATATAAATGCGTTCTTCCGTTATTGGCCAGTATCTGGGTTGCCTATTGTTAAAACAGAGGGAAGTCCAGTTCAGCCTGTCGGGCTTGGCTACATCAAGCTTCGCATTCTCTGGCAAGATGATTCAGTCAATGAGATTGTCCTTGAAAATGTTCTCTACATTCCTGGCTTCCCACTTAACATTTATTCTGGGTGGCTTCATGATCTTCGGGATGGATGGGATAAACATCGGGTACTATATGAAGCGGACGGTTCTGAAGTTTGCCAGCTTCTTCGTGGACAAAATTGTTTACATTTGCGCACCGCCTCTTCTCCGTATGTTCTTAATACTAATGATCCGTCTATGCGATCCTCAACCTTCCTTCTCTCTCCAGTTGCTGATAATGTCTTTCCTGCAGCAATCCATGAAGCCCCTGTCACTCTCGAACTTCTTCATTGCCGTCTAAGACACATTAGCTTTCCAAATGTCCAGCAAACAATAAAAGCAACACTTGGTATTTCTTAAAAATCTCGTAACACAGATTCCAATCTCGATGTAACCACATTGTGCGATCCATGCAAATTCTCAAAGCCGAAGAAAGTTATACGCTGCTATCCGCGTAATCGAGAGTCGAAGTGGGGTGATAGGTTTTACGCAGATGTCTTCTTTTGCAATCCTGTTGGTTATAATGGCCATACAGCTGGTATGATCTTCACTGATGGAAAGACAGGAGGACCTTATGGCTACACTTTCCCAGAAAAGAGAAATGCTTTCAATGCTTTGGTCACATTTACTCGTTTCTTCCGAACTCAAAATGGTTTCCTGCCAAAATGTTTTCGTTTAGATGGTGGTAAAGAATTTGGGGGTGACAAAATGGTCGCCTGATGTCAGCAGTATGGCATTGCAATCAAGCTTACAACAGCCTATTTTCTCGAACAATGTGGCCCTCAAGAAAGATCAAATAGGACAGTTTTAGATCCAATGCGTTGTGTCATATCTTTCACGGATCCGTAATTAGAATTTTAATACTAATTTTAATTCGTGATAAGATGAAGGGGTAGTTAATTAAAGACATCAATTTAATAATAGCTTCCCCTATACAATTAGTCGTGTAAAAAGTCATGTAAGGATATGCAAGAGAGTCATGAAGAGAAGGACAAGAACACAGCCATTAATGCGAAGATATTGGCAAGAATTGATTACGATTAATTCCGGTTGGCAAAGGCTTCTACTCTTGTATATAATAGTTCGGCGTGAGAGAGATTTACTCCTCACGCAACGTCTTCTTTATTTACCCTTTACAATACATTTGTTTACCCATCTCTTCTTCGGGAAGACCATTTATCCATTGCTCAGTTCTTCATCAGCAAGACCCACGTGTAACACCTACTGCAACTAGTTGCCCATTCATCTCTTCCTAGAGAAGACCTGTCATTCCTTTGACCCATTTACAACCTTCACTTACCACCTAGATCTTTACTAGGCTATACAACGCACCCCGTGGAACACTATCAAACCCTCATCCCTGAGATTACGTTGCGTCCTTATCCACGCCGTGCAACATGACTACTGACTACTCTCGTGGTTGGGCTCCCCCTACCACAGTCGAAAATTTTAGGCAACAGTTCGAAACTAATGCTGATTCCCTTTACGCATACATGAACGGTCACCTGAATCGATACCGCACTGAAAGAGATACTGTTCAAGGCCAGCTCATGGCCGCTCGCCAGGTTATAGAAAGTCTCGAGGAGCAAACCAATCAGTTGAGCCTTGACCTAAATATCGCCAAGGCTGGTCATTCATCTACTTCCTCTAACTCAGCTGCAGCCGCCCGGGATTCAGCCTCAACATTCCGCTCCGAGAAATTCCCGGATCCCGAAAAATTCGACGGTACAAGGAGCATACTGCCCGGTTTCATCACACAATTACAGATGAAGCTCGAGGTAAACAATGACAGATTCCGCGACGAGTCTGCCAAAGTCATCTACTCGATTAGTCGGTTGGAGGGACAAGCTCTCGATCAGATTGTTCCCCTAGTTAACACAAACCCAGAAAAGCCTTTCGCATCTATCACTGCATTCTTGTCATATTTAGAAGCCTCATTTGGAGACCCAGATCCTCGAGGAACTGCCCGTCGTGAACTGACTACTCTCAAACAGGGGGCTGGTGACTTTGCGTCATATTACTCGAAATTTCTTCGAGTTATTAGCTACCTCGAGTACAATGAGGCGGCGAAAATTGATGCCCTCGAAAAAGGCTTATCAGAAGATTTGAAAGACGCCATGTCACATCGGGTAGAATCACCAATTATCTTAGAGGACTACGCAATTTTACTCATGAGAATTGACAACCAGATTCGGGGCCGCAAGGCTGAACAAAAATACACTCGTGACTTCCCGAAATACCTTACTGACAAGCATCTTGCGCACCCATCACATGTTCCAGGTGGTCTAACACCAATGGATTTGTCAGCAATGCATTTGTCAACTACCACTAGACCATCACTCGACAAGCGCTACGTATTTGTCAATGGTTCTCGCAAACTTTCAGCAGGTGAAAAGCAATGGCGTCGAGATAACTTCCTCTGCATGTATTGCGCGGGGGCAGGACATGGCTCTGACAAGTGCCCCTCGGCGAAACACCCGAGAAATCAGGCATCAATTACTGGTGCTGTTTTAAGAACAACACTGCCCACACACCAGTCAGTAAGAGCAGAGGGCACCGAATCCGAGTCGGGTTTTCAGTAGTCCCGGATTTGACGAATGGCCCTGATCCGGGACCTCCCATAGTATCCTCAGTAAATGCTTTATCCAGGTCCAACCACTCGAGACCATTTGATGAAAGTAAGCTGGACGGCGATCATTTGATTGCAGCTTGTAAATTAAAGATGAATGAGAAAACTATCCAGACTCATGCACTTATAGATTCAGGTTGTTCAGGCTTTGCATTTATTGACGAAACTTTTGTGCGCCACCATAATTTCCCCTTATTCCCCTTGAGATTCCCTCGCAAGCTCCAAGTGATTGACGGCCGAGATATCTCCTCCGGTAACGTCACTCATGTCTGCCATTTACCATTAGAAATTGACTCCCATCATGAGAACGTAACATTTTTCGCCACAAAACTTGGTACTTATCCCATCGTTCTGGGGATTCCGTGGCTCCAGCTGCATGACCCGCTCCTAAAATTCAAAAACAATACAATTTTCTTCAATTCTCACCTATGTCGCTCGAAATGCAACCTCACTATAAACCCAGTCCTGGTCAAAGGACTTGCCGTTCAAAAAGGATCACATTTAACAAGTTCAGCGGCGTTGGTTAGCAATGCAAGGGCGAAAACTATTTTTATGGATGCAACAATTAGTGAAAATATTAGTGAAACACCAAAAGAAAAGACACACAAAGACTGGAAGAAATATATTCCAGTCCAATATCACAAGTATAAAAACATGATGGACGAATCCTTAGCAAATGTAATGCCACCACGCCGGACTTACGACCATAAAATACCTCTAAAAGAAGGGAAAGAGCCCCCTTTCGGCCCTTTATATGGAATGTCAAGAGAAGAACTGTCAGAATTAAAAAGCTATATCAAAGAAAATCTTGAAAAAGGGTTTATCCGGGCCAGCTCCTCACCAGCAGGAGCCCCAGTACTTTTCGTTAAAAAACCCGACGGCACACTACGTCTCTGTGTTGACTACCGCGCACTAAATAATCAGACCATAAAAAATCGCTATCCATTACCACTAGTTAAAGAAACCCTAGATCGCCTGTCAAAAGCTAAGTACTTCACTAAACTAGACCTCCGACAGGGGTACAATCAGATCCGAATGGCGAAGGGTGAAGAATGGAAAACAGCTTTCCGGACAAGATATGGTCACTTCGAATACACGGTAATGCCATTTGGCCTGACAAATGCACCAGCTACCTTCCAACACTTCATCAATGACTGTATTCGTGATTATTTGGACATATTCTGCACAGCTTATTTGGACGATATCTTAATCTACAGCAACACCCTAGAAGAACATCAAGTGCACGTCTACAAAGTTTTGGAAGCCCTTCGACAGCAAGGTGTTCTGCTAAAGCCAGAGAAGTGCGAATTTCACACACAGAGTACTAAGTATCTGGGACTCATAATCGAATCTGGTGGTATAAAAATGGACCCCACAAAGATTGAAACCATCAAAAACTGGGCTATACCTAGGAAAGTAAAAGATATTCAAGCTTTCTTAGGATTTTCTAATTTCTATCGGCGATTTATTTATGGGTTCTCTGCACTAGCACAACCACTCACCAAATTAACGCAAAAAGACACACCCTTCATTTGGGATAATCGAGCTGAAGCGTCTTTTAAAGCATTAAGAAACGCCTTTATAACTGCACCAATCTTAGCCCATTTTGACTCAGATAAAAGAATAATTATTGAGACTGATGCTTCCGACTATGTTGCTGCAGGTATCCTCTCCCAATTTGATGACAAACATAACCTTCGACCTGTAGCATACTTTTCGAAAAAACACTCCCCCGCAGAATGTAACTACGAGATTTATGATAAGGAGCTCCTAGCAATTATCCGAGCGTTTGAAGAATGGAGAGCTGAACTAGAAGGTGCTGCTTACCCTATTGCCGTAATATCTGATCATAAAAACTTGGAATATTTCATGAGCACTAAACAACTCAACCGAAGGCAAGCTCGGTGGGCCGAATATCTTTCACGTTTTAACTTTGTCATCCAATATAGACCAGGAAAACAGGGTGGAAAACCTGATGCCTTAACCCGGAGATCAGAGGATTTTCCCGACATTAACGATGAAAGGATAAAACACCAAAGTCAAATAGTCCTGAAGAAGGAAAACTTGGCGCCTCAACTACAATTGTCATCGGTTAATATTTAGAAAGACAAGTTCCCCAGTAATAAGTTATTGGAAAATTTATTCTCAAGAGGTTATGAACGCGATCCAATACCACTTCAATTGCTAGATCTACTCACGAAAGGCGAACGACACTCAAATCAAATATCATTAGCCGAGTGTACCAAAATAAATGGAAGATTGACATACAGGGGCGTGCTATATGTACCTAACTACGACCCACTTAAACTTTACATCCTTAAGAACTATCACGATAATCCATCTGCTGGACATCCTGGTCGCGAAAAAACATTTGAAATTATTAGCAGAGATTATTTTTGGCCCCAGATGCGTAAATACATTTCTCAGTATGTTCGCAATTGCCACACGTGTCACAGGTCTAAGTCTAGTAACCACGCGAAATTTGGAGTACTTCGGCCTCTACCAATTCCACAACAGCCATGGCAAGAGGTTTCAATGGATTTTGTGACGGGCTTACCTACGAGCGAAAATTACGACGCGATTCTAGTTATAGTCGACCGCCTAACAAAAATGCGACATCTGATACCCTGTACCACAAAAACTAGTGCAGAAGATGTTGCTCAATTATACTTGAGTCAAATTTGGAAGCTTCATGGATTACCGACGCACATTACGTCCGATCGAGGTACTCAATTTACCGCAACATTCTGGAAAGAACTCTGTAGACAACTTGGTATTAAAGCAAGGATGTCAACAGCCTTTCATCCTGAGACTGACGGGCAAACCGAAAGATTTAATGAAGTAATGGAACAATATTTACGCAGCTATATTTCATATCAACAAGATGATTGGGTCAAATGGCTCCCCATGGCTGAGTTTGCTGCCAACAATCAGGTTTCTGCAACGACACAGGCAACTCCATTTTTTAGTAATTATGGATTTCACCCAAAATTTACAGTGTCTATAAAAACACATAAAAGCTCTCCACCAAATCTAGATGCAAAAACCTTTGCCCTCAAAATGCAAGACCTGCATAATCAATTAAAATCAAATATTAGATCGGCTCAAGACCAACAAGAAGAAGCGGTAAATGCCAAAAGAAAACCCGCCCCTCGTTACTTTGTCGGGGACCTGGTGTTCCTATCCGCAAAAAATATCAGAACAACTCGGAACTCCCGAAAATTAGACTGGAAAAAATTAGGCCCCTTTCCAATTAAAAGTATAATATCTCCATATGCATACCGGCTTTCTCTTCCTAGGACCATGAAAATCCACCCAGTTTTCCATGTGTCACTCCTAGAACCTGCAGCAAACGACCCTGTCCCAGGTCAGAAACAGTCGCGGCCTCCACCTATAGTCATAGATGGAGAGGAAGAGTTCCAAATAGAGGAGATATACGATTCGCGAGCAACAAAAAATTTTGGCCTTCAATATTTAGTTAAATGGGTTGGTGAAAATGATCCAACTTGGGAACCGGCTATAAATCTGGACGACGCAGCAGCAGTCGATATTTTCCATAAAAACTATCCGACGAAACCGGGACCTCTCAAACAAACCGAAATAACTAACCCTCGCAGGAGCTCGCGATTAAAAGGGGGACTACTTTCACGGATCCGTAATTAGAATTTTAATACTAATTTTAATTCGTGATAAGATGAAGGGGTAGTTAATTAAAGACATCAATTTAATAATAGCTTCCCCTATACAATTAGTCGTGTAAAAAGTCATGTAAGGATATGCAAGAGAGTCATGAAGAGAAGGACAAGAACACAGCCATTAATGCGAAGATATTGGCAAGAATTGATTACGATTAATTCCGGTTGGCAAAGGCTTCTACTCTTGTATATAATAGTTCGGCGTGAGAGAGATTTACTCCTCACGCAACGTCTTCTTTATTTACCCTTTACAATACATTTGTTTACCCATCTCTTCTTCGGGAAGACCATTTATCCATTGCTCAGTTCTTCATCAGCAAGACCCACGTGTAACACCTACTGCAACTAGTTGCCCATTCATCTCTTCCTAGAGAAGACCTGTCATTCCTTTGACCCATTTACAACCTTCACTTACCACCTAGATCTTTACTAGGCTATACAACGCACCCCGTGGAACACTATCAAACCCTCATCCCTGAGAATATCAGATATGCGTATCCCATTCTCTCTTTGGACAGAGATATTCCGTGCTGTCATTTACATTCTCAATCGTATCACCACATCGGTCTATGACGATATGACTCCTTACGAAGCACAATCTCGGGCTACAGGATTTGATACCTCTGAACACAAACCTGATAATTCTGGAATCAGAGTATTAGGCACTCGTGTACTTGTATACATACCAAACGAGCGTCAAATAAAGTCGCAGAAAATGGATGCACGCGCTGAAGAAGGTATCTTAGTAGGATTTGAAGGGAACCATATTTATTGTTGTTGGATCCCCTCAAGACCTCTTGGCCATCAGCCTGTGCGGTCGTCTCATGTTCGTTTCTTTGAGGGACGTTTCAATGAATTTTCTGCTGAAGACCATCCTGATGAAATACCTGAGGCCTCTTCTAAGTTTGTCGATGAGGTTGAAATTCCCTTTCCTAATTCTCCACGAATTGGAGTGGACTCAGATAATTCCAAAGAAAATGGCTCAGTAGGGGGTGCACATTTGGATGATGAAATACCTCCGCTCCTCGATGCAAGACACGACATGCCTGCTGAAGAAGATCCTTTGTTTGCACCTCTCCCACAACTCCCTAAGCGCGGCCGTGGTCGACCTCCCGGTGCCAAGAATAAGCCCAAGTTGACAGCTGGACCTAATTCATTCGATCTCTCTAAGCCCGAATCAGATATCCGTGTCACTCGCAGTAAAGCAAAAGGCTCAAATTCATTGCATACTCCGCAGGATGAGAATCCTATTCTGCTTTTAGAATATCAGTCGTATCTATCAGCTCTCATTCCTGACAGCGATCCAAAGACCTTTCGTGAAGCTCTACTGAGTCCCAGTGCTGCTCTTTGGGAAGCATCTATGAGGGAAGAATTGACAGCTCTTAAAATGAACGATACTTCGCAGCTCTTACCTCGCTCTGAGCTTCCTTCAGGACGTGATATAATTCCAGGAAGATGGGTTTATAGGCGAAAGACAGGGAAAGATGGCCAGCTAACCCGTTTTAAATCACGCTATGTTGCAAAGGGCTTTCATCAAAGGGAAGGCCTAGACTACAAAGACACTTTTGCCAGTACAGCACTCTCCAGCGTCTGGAAAGCTCTTCTCGCACTCGCCGCTTCCAATGACTGGCAAGTTGAACAAATGGATGTAGTTACCGCCTTTCTCAACCCTGAAATCAACACTGATATATACATGGCATGTCCAGACGAGTTACCTACTCCAGATGGATCCCCACTCAACTGCTGGATGTGGAAACTTAAGAAGTCACTCTATGGTCTCAAGCAGTCTCCACATCTCTGGCAATCAAAACTTTGTTCTGAAGTTGCCCAATTTGGTTATAAGCCTTTACTTCTTGATTCTTCCGTTTATCATAGTGACTCTGATGAAACTTATCTTGTTACTCATATAGATGACTTTCTACTCATTGGTCCCGAGGCTGGTGTTTCGAAATTGCGAAGACACCTACATGATTCTTTCAAAATGGTGGATATGGGACCTGCGAAGTTTTATGTCCGCGTCTGTATTGTACGCAAACGAGCAAATCGAGTCCTCTATCTCCATCAAGATGCCTATCTTGAGAAGATTCTTGAAAAGTATAGCCTCAAAAATTGTACTCCAACCAGTACACCAATGCTTCCAGGACAGCACCTGATTCCTTTTGAAGGGACTGCCGCAACAGCGGAAATTGAGCTCTATGCGTCGATGGTTGGCTCTGCAATGTATGCTGCTACTCAAACAAGACCAGATATCACCTATACCATGACACATCTCTGTAGTTTTCTTTCTAATCCTTCTCCAATTCATATAGCAGCAGTTCGCCATCTTTATCGCTATCTTTGCAAAACTACCCGTCTGGGTCTTAGTTTTGGTGCCGGCTCTAACTTAAAGCTTCACGGTTTTACTGACTCCAATTATGCCCAAGATCCTGAAACGCGACGCTCTCATGGTGGATGGGCTTTCTTCCTGAAAGGTGCCTGTTTCTCTTGGCGTTCGTATCAAATGAAGAGGGTTACTTGTTCTTCAACTATGGCAGAAGTCTATGCTATGGCTGAAGCAGCTAAGGAGGCTGTGTCTCTTCGAAATCTTTTTCGAAGTATCAACTACAACTCAGACGACGCAAAGATAGTCTGCCTCTACTATGACAATCAGCCAGGCTACAGGCAAATAAAAGGACAGGGCGTAACTCAAAAGAGCAAACATTACAATGTACCGGTGTTCTTACTGCGGGAATATATAAGCAACAAAGTAATTGAATTGGAATGGAAATCAGGATTAGAAAATGCTGCAGACGGGTTCACAAAGGAATTGTCGTCTGTTCTTTTTAAAAAGTTTGTCGGACAGCTAAATATGACTATCTTGGATGCTTGATGAAATCCTGTAAAGTTTTGTAGGTAAGGGGGTGTGTCTAGGGGTAACATTTCACCTACTCATGTAAACTAAGCTAGACAGGTCACATGACCTTCATAGCAGTACATAGATTTCATCTGTAACTATAGGGTTCATTAAGTCAACATTTACACCGTAATACCGTGTCCCACATATCTTTATTAAGACTAGGACATAGGCGCATAACCTGGCTTATTTCTAAATTCGTCTCAGTAGGACTAATTCCTGTATATATATGTAGTGTTCTTCTCCTTCAGAAATCCTTAGTTTATTACATTTACTGAATATCTCTGAAGGTCTATTCATACCCTCTTCGTGTCACCCTACCAAGCTTCACCCTTAAACTCTATTCAACTGCTTCATTGTTCGGCATATATCCTTCACCTCCCTATTGTTATGAACTTACTTGTGGGCTGAATTACGAAGCTGTTAAGCTACAGAGGTCGAGTCAGTTTCGGCGAGGCGACGGTTAAAAGGTAGCGGATTAATCACGAATAGTTGAACAAGTAGCTCTATTAAATTCTGAGTACTGAAGGGTACAAGGTCATGTCTCATGTAACAAAATTGTTAGAACTAAGGAGCCAATTCTAAATTTCCAACCAACATAATCTACGCTCCATTTGCCTAGCTCCAACCAAATTCACGAAATAGCCCGTGCGCCACCCTATTCAAATTATCTACAACGAATTCATAACACCTATACCATTCCAGCATTTCTCTACAATCCATAACCTCACAACAGAACTAACTGAACAATTGAACTTGCCGCGCATAATTATACCCCCACGACCTCTTGAGACAGCACAGAATTCTTCGAGGACTAAGCCTGTTTTTAACTACATAACCCACCTGTCGCTCGACCTCGATGGCTTTCATATACCTAAACTTTGGCTGTATGTTGTTCCTTTGATCACACACAAGATGATTCTGGGAAAAAAGTGGCTTGAAGACCCAGACGCAATAATTCATTCAAAGGACCAACTTCTTGAGCTCAGAAAAGGAAACATGAATATCTATAGTGTTCAGAGATGGAGACAAAATTTGAGACAAGTGCCCCATCAAAAATATTCATCAACTGAAGATTTGATGTCAATGAGCAACTCAGTGCCAATCGGCAAAATCACAATAGAGGATACAAGTAAAGCACTATGTGAAAATCCTATTCTCTCGGAAAATGACGCCAAAGACTGTCTACCTGAAAAAGTGAAGGACTTTGCCCAACTTTTTGTTGATTGCACCGGAGCAAACAACTTGCCTCCATTGAGAGGTAACTTAGATCACGCAATCAACCTTCGTTGTGAGAATGGAAAGCCTTTGCCACCTCTGTGGGGGCCTCTATACAACATGTCACTAGAGGAGGTTTTGGTTTTGGGGAAAACCCTTACAGACCTTTTAGAGAAAGGATGGATAAGGCCGAGCAGCTCCCTGGCAGCATCCCTGGTATTATTCGCGAGAAAGCCTAATGGCGGCCTTCGCTTTTGTGTGGATTACTGCGGCTGAAACGCAATAATGTTTCCGGATAGCTACCCTCTCCGACTTTTTAAGGAGACATTAAGGCAACTTTCTAAATCCAGATGGTTCACTAAACTGGACGTCAAGTCGGCTTTCCATTGCCTCCGAATAAGGAAAGGAGACGAGTGGATGACAGCTTTTAGGTGTAGCCTAGGACTATGTGAGTGGCTGGTGACTCCATTTGGATTGATAAATGTGCCAGCCTCATTCCTGCTGTACATTAATGAAAAGTTATGGGATCATTTGGGCGTTGTGATGCACGGACCACATATAGGGTGCACGTGCAACATTCCTCATGCAGAAGACATGTAAATGTAGATAGATAGCTTTACCATAGTGCCAACTGGCCTAAAAAGGCACAATATTAGATCTGTGTGTCTTATAGCTATCTTACTTTATATAGTAAACTTGTGAGCTCACAAAGAGCGTCACAGACGTGGATGTTACAGTATACATGGACAATATTTTGGTGTATACCAAAGGAAGTGAGGATATTCACTGGGAGATAGTCCGGAGTGTTCTCTTGAAGATAAAGGATGCAGGTATATATTTAGACATCGAAAAATGCGATTTTCTTTGCAAAGAGGTGAAGTATTTAGGGTTTATTGTCAAAGCCGGTGAATGTGTTGCTGTCGATCCATCAAAAGTCAAAGCCATACTCGAGTGGAAGGTCCCAGTAACTGTGTCTGGAGTAAGGTCTTTCTGTTATGATATGAGACAACGAGGTAGTCGAGGCTAGGGCATTGCGTGTGGCTCAAGGCTACAGTATACATCACTAGTGTACTGGTTAGGCGAGCATGTATATAGTTTCATAGATGTACCCACAATAAATGGACACAGGTTTAGTCTTATACTTTCTGTCCATATACCTACAGCATAGTATTGTATGAGGCTACTCACTGTCAACCACAAATTATAACATTATCCACTCCTCATCACTCCGCAATGTGACTTCCGCATAGCTCATAACCACAACAGGTTATGAGCCCGGCTCTTCCCAGCGCAAACAAAACGTCAAACAGCCCGGAGTTTACATCATTATTGCTGTCCGTCGTGTCACATTTGTTCAAAGGTATCATGCTCGATGATGGCGCACCATCCGAAACCTGGAGATAATCTATCTTGGCCAAGCTCGCAAAACGACATAGAGTCGGCCATGTCTTCCATAACGGAAAAGGTTTCCGTCCCGAGGTTGAACGTGGACTACTTATAGCAGGACCAAGCGAAAGCTCCGAGAGTTACACCATACGGACCACAGAGTACGATAAAAGATTACGGACCTAGGGCCCTGATGAAATTCAGGCCTACCGAACAATAATCAACTGACTCGATCCCAGTGTCATACCAACTCAACGGCGCAACTTGACGACTAAGCAATTGTTTGACAAAACAGCGGAAGCACAAGTTCCATTCACTACCCTTCCCCACTTACATGCCTATAAATCATTCTCCTTGACAAACCTGGTGAACACTGCTGACCAGTATTGCAGTCGATACAATAAAAACCTGCAGTTTGTCAACATAACTGTCACAGGCTCATACCTGGTTATCATTAGGCTGCTGCCTAACAAATAAGGCTTGAACTCTTCCAACCATATTAAACACCATACATGTCATGAACCCCTCCACGACTCATTAGACCCAAGTATAGGCCTTGGCCCAGTTGATGCAAATCTATTCTTAAATGACAAATTTAGATTGCAGACAGGACGACTCGAACACCAGTCGTGAGTCATCTAAGCCACATGCATCATAACTATTTTAATAACTAAAATTACTAACATTAAAATGAAGCCGAATTAAAATAGACGGAGATGCTGGTGTTTGTCGGAGGACAGGCCTAGATCTATTTTGAGAATGGTATGAAATGAGGGAACGAGATCATAGTCTTGTAAATAAATAGGAGGCTTTCAGTCATGTCTCTGCTCGTTACTTTAAGATTTTCATTTGTATCTAGCCCTGAGTTCAGTTTGAATAAAACGCCACTTTAAGACCGTCACAATAACAGCGGTTATGATTATGACCCGACCAATCCCGATGTCAAAAAACATCATGAATAAACTTTAAATTACACCGGGACAGGCAAGGGGTAATTCATCAGAGGGACAAAAGGAGTTGAATGGCTCAATAACTGGAGACAAACCAGAACCTCGTGCCACAAAAGAAGGCTACAACCCAAGGGATCTCTTATGTCTTCACCAGGGGAAACAGAGAGCAGTTTACAAAATTCAAGGCGTAATGTAGTTGCCTCAAACCCTCAAACACCGAACCCAGAAGCCATATGCAGGATGTAAAAGCATAAAAGTATAAATAAAGACTGCTTCAATCAACATCCGAAGCTTGCATCTGGGAATTAAAGGGAAGGACAGAGTAGACCCAAGGGAAAGTCATACAATGGGAAGGGAAAAGGAAAGTGGTACTCAATGGTCTAGACATAGACTCGGAGAGTGATATTGTAAGGTTATGGATCGTAGAGGAATGCTGGAATGGTATAGGGAGGTGAAGGATATATGCCGAACAATGAAGCAGTTGAATAGAGCTTAAGGGTGAAGCTTGGTAGGGTGACACGAAGAGGGTATGAATAGACCTTCAGAGATATTCAGTAAATGTAATGAACTTAAATTGGATTAACTACTGTAAGAGGTCTTACCTTCAGAGATCTTCAGTAAATGTAATGAACTGAGGATTTCTGAAGGAGAAGAACACTGCATATATATACAGGAATTAGTCCTACTGAGACGAATTTAGAAATAAGCCAGGATATGCGCCCATGTCCCAGTATGGCAACATTATCATGGTGATGGTATGTCTTGACCACCAGTAGACCCCCAAGCTAGCTGAGTGTAAGACAGAATCATGCATATACCATAATTTCCAGCATGTCTTGTGTTAAGCGCCAAGACTAATTAATATTACAGAAAATAGATGTGGCGCAGTATTAAATGATACAAATAACGGAAACGAAAACGAGATAGTACATGACTAGTGTAACAGATGCAGGACTGTTAGAATTACAACAAGTGAGAGTAAGAGAAAGAGGAGATTTGACATGGTTGGCAGCCTTTGGTCAATGACATAATCAGCACTACATTTATGATACTGGTGCACAGCACCATTTCGTTTCTGTGAAAATAAAGAATACCTCAGCAGCCTGCAAATATGCCAAAGCCCACACAATTTCGATCAAGTGGTAGGTGTCACATCCTTTAAGAGGCAAGGCACTGCATGGATTGAAATGGCGGATTACAGGCTAATTCTGCTTGTGTGTATTCTCTCGTTAACCCATTCTCAAATAGCATTTCCGAAAGGAGATCAATGAGTATTGCGAGCATCATTCCATATTTAAAATAACAAGTATTATTTAGATGCCAACAAAGCTGTCCATATAAACTCAATGCCAAACTCCATCTCAAAAGAGGATGTAAAGTACACAGATCCACGGAAAATTGGCGAATGAAACCAGAAAGCAACATCAAGTATAGCCTCAATACCTCACCAAACTAGCGCACAGCGCTGGCATCAACAGTCAGGTCATACTTGGGAGCTACTACTCAAGAAGACTGCTGGCATTTCTAAGGGACTCGAAGGGGTCGACATATCTGGGCTCGCTACATGTGAAACATGTCAAATAAGCAAAGCGCAACAACCCATTCCAAATGAGCCCTTGGACTAAATTTCCTTGGACATTGTGGAGGAAAACAAACAAACAAACGTGTTGTGCTGGCTCGGTTGAGTTGTTAGGAGACAGGGGAACGGAGGATGGGCTGCTGGATTAGGAAAGGGTGGAAAATACAGGCTGGTGCACAGACGCTGTTCATGTACTCTACAATCTCTTCACCTGCCGAGTTTAGTGAATTAATCTATCCAAAATAATATCATACTTCACATCATCCATTAGATGATATTATCAATCGTCGGGATGCACATCTAGCATCACCTTCATAGATCACCATCGTCAGTAAGAGTTCACATTTGATACCTACTGACACCCATTTGGCCACAGTGATACGCACTCAGTGTCCATCGTGCCATCAACCAGCGTGAGCGCGCCATCTCCGCGACTCACCATTGCACATGAGCCCGTGTAATTCCACCGACGGACAGCAGAGACATAATTGCTATATACCTCACAGCTCATAACCACAACAATAGCTCATAACCACAACAGGTTATGAGCCCGGGGCGCCATCCGCTGCACAACTCTGACTGATCCCGACAATAAAGCCAACCATGTCCCTCCAAGACGGAGTCTCCTTCTCTAATTGGAGAGGAGACCTCGCCGCTGCTTTATCATCCGCCGATGTCCTCGGGCATGTCTTCCATAATATCAAAGGCATCGACCCAGAAATTGAACCATCGCAACCTAAAGCGGTCAAACAAGAAGAAGCAACAAAGGACGAACTAGCCAAGTATGAAACGGCCAAGAAGGAGTACAAGGACAAAATACGAGCTTGGATAATAGGCGAATTCCAAGCCGTAAATATAATCATACAACGCCTAGATGATACCAAGAAGCCCCTAAACTACCACAGATATACCGCCAAGCAGCTATATGACATGATAGCATCATCAAATGAAGTCGCCGACCTACTACCACACTCAGAAGCTTTCAACATCTTTCTAGCCACAAAATTCACCACAACTGCTGAAGACTACTGTACAAGGTTTCTACAAGCTCTACAAAATGTCAATAATGCAGCAGACTCCTTGACAGGTGGAAACATTTCAGCAGACAGGTACAAGGTTACTGATGAATTAGCTTCTGTGTTCTTTGTAAGGGGCACTAATCATATCAATTGGTTGGATATCTGGAGGGAGACCAAGGCGGTAAGTATGTCCCAGTATGCTCCACTCAGATCTATGGTCACATCATTGAGAGCAACTGCGGGCACAAGGAAACTTGCCGCCGGGGACCATATGTCATTGACACAAGAGTTATCCTACCAACCACATGCAGCTGCCGCCACTTATAATGTCGAATACAATCCAAATGATTGGTGCAGGAGATGTAAGCACAAGCACAGGAATAAAGATTGCTATAAGCTACATCCAGAAAAATCACAATCGAGACAGTCGACCAAAAAGGCAGTGGGAGCGGAAGATGAGGAATCTCCGACTCCCAACAGCAGAGGTAAAGGATTCTCCATGGTAATGAATGACAGCTCGCCATTCGACAGTGACAACGAAGGCCAAATCTTCATTACCACATAAATTCCAATCCACACTATCACTCGAGCAGGACATAAAGGAGCAAACAGTCGTCCCACAATAAAACACCACCAATCACCCACAGCCATTCAGTAGTCACTAACTTTAGTTCTGTTCCTACAATCACCGTCATAGAAGCGCCACTTAACCAGTCAACTAACGTCATCAAACCCACATCGAATGGATTGAGTTATCCAACATTTATGGAAACTCACCATCAGGGCGATTTCTAAACCTCACCTGAGTGAACAAGGCCTACATCTTTGGCCGCCATCACCAGGAAGGTTGTTGTACCAGCTCATGAGCTCATCCGCATTGGCCTCACCTCACATATAATGGTAAGTAACCGTCAGGGGGAGTGCAATGCCAGTTCATGGGTACATAAGTGTAGACTTCACCTCGCACAAGATGGTGGAGCTTGCTCACCATCAGGGGGAGTGTTGTGCTGGCTCGGTTGAGTTGTTAGGAGACAGGGGAACTGAGGATGGGCTGCTGGATTAGGAAAGGGTGGAAAATACAGGCTGGTGCACAGACGCTGTTCATGTACTCTACAATCTCTTCACCTGCCGAGTTTAGTGAATTAATCTATCCAAAGTAATATCATACTTCACATCATCCATTAGATGATATTATCAATCGTCGGGATGCACATCTAGCATCACCTTCATAGATCACCATTGTCAGTAAGAGTTCACATTTGATACCTACTGACACCCATTTGGCCACAGTGATACGCACTCAGTGTCCATCGTGCCATCAACCAGCGTGAGCGCGCCATCTCCGCGACTCACCATTGCACATGAGCCCGTGTAATTCCACCGACGGACAGCAGAGACATAATTGCTATATACCTCACAGCTCATAACCACAACAATAGCTCATAACCACAACAGGTTATGAGCCCGGCTCTTCCCAGCGCAAACAAAACGTCAAACAGCCCGGAGTTTACATCATTATCGCTGTCCGTCGTGTCACATTTGTTCAAAGGTATCATGCTCGATGATGGCGCACCATCTGAAACCTGGAGATAATCTATCTTGGCCAAGCTCGCAAAACGACATAGAGTCGGCCATGTCTTCCATAACGGAAAAAGTTTCCGTCCCGAGGTTGAACGTGGACTACTTATAGCAGGACCAAGCGAAAGCTCCGAGAGTTACACCATACGGACCACAGAGTACGATAAAAGATTACGGACCTAGGGCCCTGATGAAATTCAGGCCTACCGAACAATAATCAACTGACTCGATCCCAGTGTCATACCAACTCAACGGCGCAACTTGATGACTAAGCAATTGTTTGACAAAACAGCGGAAGCACAAGTTCCATTCACTACCCTTCCCCACTTACATGCCTATAAATCATTCTCCTTGACAAACCTGGTGAACACTGCTGACCAGTATTGCAGTCGATACAATAAAAACCTGCAGTTTGTCAACATAACAGCGGTTATGATTATGACCCGACCAATCCCGATGTCAAAAAACATCATGAATAAACTTTAAATTACACCGGGACAGGCAAGGGGTAATTCATCAGAGGGACAAAAGGAGTTGAATGGCTCGATAACTGGAGACAAACCAGAACCTCGTGCCACAAAAGAAGGCTACAACCCAAGGGATCTCTTATGTCTTCACCAGGGGAAACAGAGAGCAGTTTACAAAATTCAAGGCGTAATGTAGTCGCCTCAAACCCTCAAACACCGAACCCAGAAGCCATATGCAGGATGTAAAAGCATAAAAGTATAAATAAAGACTGCTTCAATCAACATCCGAGGCTTGCATCTGGGAATTAAAGGGAAAGACAAATTAGACCCAAGGGAAAGTCATACAATGGAAAGGGAAAAGGAAAAGTGGTACTCAATGGTCTAGACATAGACTCGGAGAGTGATATTGTAAGGTTATGGATCGTAGAGGAATGCTGGAATGGTATAGGGAGGTGAAGGATATATGCCGAACAATGAAGCAGTTGAATAGAGCTTAAGGGTGAAGCTTGGTAGGGTGACACGAAGAGGGTATGAATAGACCTTCAGAGATATTCAGTAAATGTAATGAACTTAAATTGGATTAACTACTGTAAGAGGTCTTACCTTCAGAGATCTTCAGTAAATGTAATGAACTGAGGATTTCTGAAGGAGAAGAACACTGCATATATATACAGGAATTAGTCCTACTGAGACGAATTTAGAAATAAGCCAGGATATGCGCCCATGTCCCAGTATGGCAACATTATCATGGTGATGGTATGTCTTGACCACCAGTAGACCCCCAAGCTAGCTGAGTGTAAGACAGAATCATGCATATACCATAATTTCCAGCATGTCTTGTGTTAAGCGCCAAGACTGATTAATATTACAGAAAATAGATGTGGCGCAGTATTAAATGATACAAATAACGGAAACGAAAACGAGATAGTACATGACTAGTGTAACAGATGCAGGACTGTTAGAATTACAACAAGTGAGAGTAAGAGAAAGAGGAGATTTGACATGGTTGGCAGCCTTTGGTCAATGACATAATCAGCACTACATTTATGATACTGGTGCACAGCACCATTTCGTTTCTGTGAAAATAAAGAATACCTCAGCAGCCTGCAAATATGCCAAAGCCCACACAATTTCGATCAAGTGGTAGGTGTCACATCCTTTAAGAGGCAAGGCACTGCATGGATTGAAATGGCGGATTACAGGCTAATTCTGCTTGTGTGTATTCTCTCGTTAACCCATTCTCAAATAGCATTTCCGAAAGGAGATCAATGAGTATTGCGAGCATCATTCCATATTTAGAATAACAAGTATTATTTAGATGCCAACAAAGCTGTCCATATAAACTCAATGCCAAACTCCATCTCAAAATAGGATGTAAAGTACACAGATCCACGGAAAATCGGCGAATGAAACCAGAAAGCAACATCAAGTATAGCCTCAATACCTCACCAAACTAGCGCACAGCGCTGGCATCAACAGTCAGGTCATACTTGGGAGCTACTACTCAAGAAGACTGCTGGCATTTCTAAGGGACTCGAAGGGGTCGACATATCTGGGCTCGCTACATGTGAAACATGTCAAATAAGCAAAGCGCAACAACCCATTCCAAATGAGCCCTTGGACTAAATTTCCTTGGACATTGTGGAGGAAAACAAACAAACAAACGTGTTGTGCTGGCTCGGTTGAGTTGTTAGGAGACAGGGGAACGGAGGATGGGCTGCTGGATTAGGAAAGGGTGGAAAATACAGGCTGGTGCACAGACGCTGTTCATGTACTCTACAATCTCTTCACCTGCCGAGTTTAGTGAATTAATCTATCCAAAATAATATCATACTTCACATCATCCATTAGATGATATTATCAATCGTCGGGATGCACATCTAGCATCACCTTCATAGATCACCATCGTCAGTAAGAGTTCACATTTGATACCTACTGACACCCATTTGGCCACAGTGATACGCACTCAGTGTCCATCGTGCCATCACCCAGCGTGAGCGCGCCATGTCCGCGACTCACCATTGCACATGAGCCCGTGTAATTCCACCGACGGACAGCAGAGACACAATTGCTATATACCTCACAGCTCATAACCACAACAAAACGGCCATCAGTGTGCAGTATTTCTGACTGGTGCCAAAAGTAGGATGCAATGGATACTCATTTGCAACACAAAGGATCAAATATCTCCGCCATTTGTCTAATGGGTCGAATCTATGCATCACCTACATGGAAAACAGATTCGCATCATACCTAGTGACAAATGGTCGGAATTATGAAAAAACAAAATCCTATTATTAACAGCATAGTATCCACACCGACATCTTCGCACCAGAGACAACAGAACAGAATGGTACATCAGAAGCTGCCAATAAAGTCATACAAAGAGTCGCTCGATCATCCCTCATTGATGCCCACATGCTACCAAGCTACTGGCCCTGGGCAGTACGACACGCAAGCTTCGTTGTAAACCGTCTGTGCTGCATACGCAACAAAAAAGGTACCAGTAATCGACTTCATAAAGGGCTTCGACAACCCCATCCAGAGAAGATCGATTCAGAAACATGCCCCGGTTTGGCTGCCGTGCATATAAATAGACAAGTCTTAATCTGGGGGTAGTTCCAGTTAAGAGCAGAAAAAGGGTGGTTTGTAGGGTTTAAGCCAAAACCAACAGAAATTATCTCAATTACCATCCACATAAAACCTTAGAAAAGGGGTGGAAACAGAATGAGAGTTTTACAACTCAGGCATCTCTCAATGAGGGTAATGTACTTGGCAAAGAACTTGTTCAAGATAATCAACATCTACCCCACAAACAAACCAACCCTCCCCACAAAAACATACATCCCAGCTCTCATTTGAGTCTGAGGGGGAACATCTGCAAGGTTACAGGTCGCAGCGTCCTCAAATGTGACCAGAAGGTTTTCAATCTCAACATCCAAAAAATAGAGATGATTAGCAGTCGACCAGAGACGATCCATAGACTGAGCTACAAGCTCAGCAGGGAAACAGTCCATCAAATCATTACCCGCCATTTAACATTCAGCCATTGGTACCATATAACAAACTGAATGTAAGCCAAAAAAGGTAGTGATACAACATCAGAATGTTCCGCCAGTCACTCGAGCAGACACATTGCCGAACATTCCAACAAACATTTCGTTGGATACATCACAAGACACGACGCCAAGTACACCTCCCATTTCACGGCAGCACGGGAATAGAACCAGTAGCAAACCAACCCAATAGTGAGCCAGATTCATCAAAGGAGCCACACTACAAATATGAGCGTCAGTCAGTTAATCCAATTGACCAACAAACTTCACCTGACCTCTATCTTGTCCCAGACAAAGGAGAAGTGACATTCGCACACAAACAGGGGAGTCAGCACAAAATTCAAATCTCAATGAATCATTCAGTCAGGGGGAGCCCGTTTTCATCTGCAAAATAAAAGCGGTTTCACTAGATAAGATAATGACTGGTTAGAATTCTTGACCTCCTGTAGCTAGACAAAATTACTTCCACATTCCTCTACAGCTGGTCAAGCAAACAAAGAAAGACAGTGAAGTTTAACAGGTTGAATTTTACAACCTGCATTATGGCATATAAGCCATCCAAGAAACTCGTGCATCAACCAATCACCTCCGGGTGGCACGCCATATCCTAAGATACATTGCAGAGAAACCTGAGAAAAGCTTACCTCCACAAAATAAAGGGACGATCAATTCTTGAAGCATATTCTGGTGCCCATTTTGGGTCTGACCCATCAACCTGCCGATTCTCATCAGGCAAGTTTTATAAATTCAGATTCGGTCCAATATGCAGGTAATCACACACGAAACGAGGAGTTGTCGTCTACACCACAGAGGCAGAGTACCTTGTGGCAACAAAAACATGGCATCAACTTCAAGGACTGAATTCCCCATTACAAGAATTGAATATCACGAACCTTTTGGAGGAAGCTGAATGCACTGCGTTATACGTTGACAACCAATCAATCATTTCACTGAATAAAATCACGATAACCACAAGCAGTCATTATATATTACCCTCACAATTTTCTACTGCCAAAGAATAGTATCAGGAAAGAAATACCATAGTGTCTTATGTCCAGTCCGCAAGCCAACTAGCTAACAGAATAACAAAACCCAAATCTTAGTCTTCATAAACTAACATCCATATCCGGGTATCATGGCCGTTACCGACAGGGGGAGTGTTATGATATGAGACAACGAGGTAGTCGAGGCTAGGGCATTGCGTGTGGCTCAAGGCTACAGTATACATCACTAGTGTACTGGTTAGGCGAGCATGTATATAGTTTCATAGATGTACCCACAATAAATGGACACAGGTTTAGTCTTATACTTTCTGTCCATATACCTACAGCATAGTATTGTATGAGGCTACTCACTGTCAACCACAAATTATAACATCATCCACTCCTCATCACTCCGCAATGTGACTTCGGCATAGCTCATAACCACAACACTTTCCCAGGGTTTGCACACTTCTATAGATGTTTTATCAGCAAATTTTCAGATATAGCTGCGCCTCTAATTATGTTGACAAGGAAGAAGTCAACTTGGAAGTGGGATGAGGAAGAAAGAAAATCTTTCAATGAGCTAAAAAGAATCTTTGCAACAGAACCTGTATTAGCTCAGTGGGAACCAGACCGAGAGACTATTTTGGAAGCGGATTTTTCAGGATATGCCATGGGAGGATGCCTTTTGCAGAAAGACAACCTCGGCAGATTCCGGTATATAGCCTACTTTTGGAAGCGATTTCATTGTGCCGAAGTGAATTTCCCTGTACATGACAAAAAAATGCTCGCAATAGTAGCTTGTCTAAAGGAATGGAAAGCAGAGTTAAATTCTGTTGCAAAGACTTTTACTTTCTGGACAGATCACAAAAACTTGAATTACTTCGCAACAAAACGACTATTAAATGAACATCAGACAAGATATAACGATTTGTTGCAGCAGTTCAGGTTCGAGCTGAAATGGCGAGCAGGTAGAGCAAGTGATAGACCAGATGCCTTATCACGGCCTGACCAAGACAAACCAAAAGACTTAAATGATGAACGGCTAGCGGGTCGAACAATGCAGCTTTTACTGTCAGTGCTGTTGGGATCAGCAAAAATTATACCCAGTGGCCTTAACAATGAGAAAATATGTGAAAGAGTACCTCAAGAAATACTATTTGACAACATTTTGCTGCAAGGTCTGTAGGAGCAAGCCACTGCAAAAGATAAAATCTGGCAGCAGGCCTGTGAAGCTGTAAAATTAGGGGAAAGAGGCTTTCCACCCGATATTGCGCTCGAATTGAAGGCCAATATTGCAGAATGTACAGTAGCCGCAGATGGTCTCTTACGGGGGAGAGAGATTCAAATATTGGTGCCAGATTATGAACCTCTCCGAACAGCCATCATGCAGCGAGCACACGATAGTTACCTGACAATCCACCCAGGTAGAGACACTATCATCGGAACTTATCGACTTTTAAGTTGTTGTCGACAGTTTCTGGGCTCATAACTTATTGACATTAAAGTTGGTTGTCAACATTGTAGATGTATGTCTGTTATCACAGACATTGGAAATAATTCATAAGATTGCTTAATGAGAGGCTAATATTGATTCCAATATAATATTGTAGAAGACTTATCCCAACTATCAGAGGGCTACAACGTCTTTATCTATCTACAGGTAAATTCACCATATTCCAACCACGCTAGCCATACAGGACGTAGCATGTAAAGCCTGATTCGTATCATCATCTTGGGGTTGAGGTTTACTGTGCATAAGCTACTCGAGTTGCATGTCTAACTACTATGCGACATGCTTAGGTATCAATCTAAAAACCCACACCAAAACCGAAACTACTCACAACCCTGATGATGACCCCATGAATAATTGGAACAGTAGCCTGCAACATAGCACAATTAGGCTAGACATTGTTGACTGGGATCTAATCCGAACAGGAACTCTATTGCGTAGATGGTTTTGGCCAAAAATGAGAGAATCAATTTGTTGGTTTGTCAGGAACTGCAATGTATGTGGATGTTCCACAATCTGGCGAGAGGCTAAAGCTGGCTTCTTGAAGTCATTACCAATTCCTGAGCGCATTGGCAGTGAACTTACTATCAACTTTGTGACAAATATGCCAATGTCAAAAAGGTGCACAAACATTGTGGTAATTACAGATAGACTATCTAAAGATATTATGTTGTTTGGCATACCGTCAATGGAAGCCTGAAAGTGCGCAGATCTATTTGTAGATCAATACTACCGATTTTTCGGTTTCCCACGCTATCTTACAAGGGATAGAGATTCCTACTGGTTGTGTGATTCTCAGGGAGCTTACTACTAACGTTCCGTAGGGCACAAAGGGATATTGAATATGATTATAGGATAGCAGTGAAATGGTCTTCTATAAGGAAGAGAGATGTGAGGTGGTACAATAAACGTACAGAATGTAAGAAGACGTTGTGTGAAGAGAGAACTCTCCCAAGCCTACCAGACTAAATATAGGACATTACCACTAGCGCTTCAGCATACGAGACAATGTGGTGACTACTTGATTACCACCAGACCACCTTTACCTTTCTAGACCCCTGCATCCACATCTACTGACTAGCTTACCAAGATCAAGCATTACCCTAATAGCCTACTGTCATATAGACTGCATCGGAAATAAAACAAATTAATTATACACTACTGCTTATCCATGAAAGTCATTTCTGGAAAAACTTCTGCCAAGTGACTGGAATCAATCAAAGGCTGACAACAGCCTACCATCCACAATCGAACGCAAGTGAAAGAGCGAACCAAGAAATGTACAAGTATCTAATATCATTTACTTGTTAATCCCAGGACAATGGGATGGATCTGTTACTGCTAGCTCAAATGGTGTTGAATTCCAGACCAAGCTCAGCTATAGGAGGGATTATTATTTGCTAAAGTATGATGGATAAATGATGTGATCTATTTTGGATACTTTTGGGGGCAGTTCCTGACCACCTGTCTAAATACATGAGAAGCTGGTCCGTGCACTGCTATCACTTCTCAACATCCTGATCCTCAACCGATCTCTCCAACCACTACATAGCTTACCTCAATTGTGTAGGCACAGCAACTATGTTGATCCATGACCTAGACTATGCACGTCTCTGCGTTGTGTTAGCATGGACTAGGATTATAACAGAAAGACGCGCAAGAATTTGCACAAGCAGTAATGGCATCGGCCCAGCAGCAGAACAAGCTGAATGGTAATGTTCAATGTTGACAGCCTGAGCAATATAGAATATAGGATTAGGTCTGGTTATATTTGCAGCACTTTAAAACACCTCAGCTGTCAAAAAGGTTAGCTTGGCAACACGCTAAGTATACTGTAATGGGAGTACCTGATGCACTGACTGTGAAATTCAACGTGCCTAGTAATATACACAAAAGATTCCATGTGGAATTTATTAAACGAGCCGGCATAGATCCTTTTCCAAGTCAAGTTAGGGACGATGCCCAGAATCCTCCTATAGTTGATGAGCTGAGTAATGAAGAATTTGTTGTCAAATCTATTCTTCGAGCGAGAACAGTGAGACCTGGACGAGCGGTGTTTTGGCAAGCGCTAGTGAAGTGGGCTTGTGAAGTGGATCCAACATGGGAGCCAATAGAATTCATAGAAGACACTGAAGCCTTAGATTAGTTCGAAGAACTTTATGGTTCGATTGAAAATAATGATGGACCTCTAGAGGAAGACGTGGGAAGATTTTTTGGTCCAGCTGAAAAGAATACAATGCAAAAGCGGCGTCAAGGACAAAAACAAAATTAATAAAAATCAAGAAAAAGGTCACATGCCTCTCAAAAAAAAATGGAAGAGGCAATGTGGCAGCTAGTGAGCCAGTAGATTGCCTGTAGCCTGTGCTATTCATCACATGCATACTCATTACCTCAGCGCTAAGATATGCTGGTATTGAAAGTCTGGTACTGCCTGTGCACGAAACATTGTTGGTAACTAGCTTACACTTTAATAATGGGAGTCGGACTAGAGGACAGAGACTAGTGTTTGAAATATTGGAATCTATTAAAATTATACACAGTGGATCAATTGATATCTCATAATCTACGTGACATTAAACAATACAATTACAATTACATATCTTGATAGTGCAATCCTCTAAACAAGGATCGACCCTGACTTCACTTGACAACGTAGACTTGGCCTGAACTTGTTTATTTCAACAGAATCATGCATATAAATAGGGCGTTGAGTGTAGCAGTAATCTTGTTCCTCCAGTTAGTAAATAAACTTACCTTTTGACATACAAACACCCAAGCTTTATATACCAGAACCGTTACAGTTACAATAAAAAACCGCTATCCTCTCCCATTGATCAGGGAGACCCTGGATTCCATATCTGGTTGTTGTGAAGTAAGATGGTCAGATCACGTGGTGTTGGCATTGCTCGGACCTTTCACTTATATCTCTGTTGGTCAGGCTAGCATGTAGAAGTAGTCAATCTAATATATACCCATTCAACACTGGTGCAAATTTTTATACAAAATTGGATGTCATATCTGCTTTCAATCGTATCAGGATTGCAGAGTAACATGAGTGGATGACAGCTTTTACCACACAGTTTGGGTTATATGAAATGTTAGTAAAACCATTCAGTTTATGCAATGTGTTACGGGCTGTGCCCTGTTCAACTAGGCTGGGCTATCTTTCAGGCCCAGCCTCGTTCAAGGACTTTCATCACGTGATCCAACGTGGAGTTGTTTCTCATGACTCAAATCACTCACTTAATTATGCTGAGGCTGGGAAACAGATCACTCAGTAGCGAAGGATTACATGTCAGGAATTAAGATCACTGGTAGCTGCAGAGGGCATATTTAATGTAACAGATTTCCTGTAATCACGAGGTATGAAAATGGTAGAGAGGTAGCCTTAGGAATGTAAGATAGATTGGCTATGGAAGGAGAAATAGGAGTAACTACAGCGAGCTCTATATACATGAGGTGTGGGTGTTTGCTGAGTAATTCCGAGACTAGATTGGCATTCATGTCACGTGTAGGTGTTTCATGTTCAAGCACCTACACTGCCTTGCTCATTGCATGTTTGGAGCCCTGAGGGCGTAACTCCTGTAGTTAATCTCTATAGAAAAATATTAATTCTTTGTGGTACTGTTTACGTGCAGTGTCCATAATTCTCTACGGCCTTAACATATATTTTTCTATAACATCAGTTTTTATCTAGTAGGTGCTTCTAGCTCAGGGTGGTACTAATAAGAATTTAAATTCCTTTTTGGATTCGTGTATGAGCTACCAAGTACCAGACTCTTCAGCGTCCTCATCAGTATTGAAGGACTCTTTCTACAGCACTATCTGTTCACCAAACCTCATTTCGACCACATCAGAAATAATGTCGGAAATGCCATATTCAAATAACAATATTGCTATACCAGAAGTAAGCACGTCAGACCCTTTCGAAGGGCTCTCATCGGCAAACAAGCAGGAGATCTTGAGAATACTAGAAGAAACAAAGAAGCGCGCTACCATATACTCCTCACATCTCCAGGCTCCATTTTCTGGTAAATTGATATCTCTACCAAAATGGAACAGGTTGCAGGAAGACTTTTGATTTTTCATGGATCAATTGAGGTTAAAGGTGGAAAATGAAATGCTAGACTGTGAAGAATCAAGCTCGATTTGTATCGAAATAATAGACACGCTTCCAGACAATAAGAAATCTTGATTAGCAAATTGGTTCTCAACTAGCAGAAAATTGGAAAAGTTTGAATGGCGGAACTTACTCAATGTAATAGAGAAAGAATACGAAGATAATCAAGCACAGCAGGCAGCCTTAGAGCTAGTGCAGCGCATGGAGCAGGGAACTCACTAGTACTTTCACGTTTTCCTGAAAGATTTTGAGAACAAGGTGGCTTCTTGTGGCAGAGATGAAATGTTCACAACAATGGCCATGACTAGACAACTAAAGGCCTCACTAAACAATAAATTGCGCCGTACCTTAATTGGTGTTAAGCTGCCACATGTTAGTCAATACAGTGATTGGGTGGCTGTTGTAAGGGAGGTTGCTGAAGAAGTCGAGAGTTTTTCCGACTATTGTCCGAAGTGCTCAACCCAAACAGTCACTTAGCTCGGACCACCAAAAGGTGGAATTGGGGGTTTTAAGCCTGAAAACAGAATAAATCAGTTTGTGTGTAAATGTGTTTATTGTGCTACTTGAGTCTATGACTATCTAGCACATTGGGCTCCTCTCTGACCCAGGCCACACCTTGTACAGTGCTCCTATCCTCTTTTGTTACTTGAAAGATCATTGATATATTCCCCTTGATGAATAGCCATTCAGCTCAGTATTTACCCGTGGAATTCAGCCACCTTTTCCACGGAACTTTCTACCCAAAAAAAATAAAAATGGTAGCAATGGAAACTGCGTGCGCAGGAAAAAGTCTCAAAAAACCAGCAGCCCCGGCCAGGCGACGCCTAGACACCGGGACCACATGAGGTGCGCATATTCATCTACATCTCCCTTCTTTGTAACAGTCGATGCCGACTTGATCCAATCCGCCATCTCTGTATTGGGTGCTGGGTACGCTCCGGAAACTCATTGGATGGCTTTTCCTCCGTGATCAAGGTTTGGTGATGAGTAGAGCTCCGACCCTACCATCTGATCTGATCGTGGTTAGCTTCCTGATAATGGTGATAGGGGAATGTGTTGAGAGATGAAGACGATACAGACCGCGAAAGCGATTGGGAATCCTCTTTGAAGTGAGGACTTTGTTACTCAATCTCGGCTCTGCAGACTCTACAGTGAGAGCTGGAGGTTCGTAGGGGACACTGCTGACAGGTGTTGAGAATAGTCCCCCAGAATAAATCAGTTCGACCAGAACGGTGACATCAATATGATAGGCACCGACGTAATTCTTGCAGCATTAAAAGACTTAAAGCTGCATAATATTAACTCTGCAACACCGAGCTCTGGTAAATCTGCGTACAAAAAGTCCAAGTCCGAAAGTAAAGGGAATACCAAGCCTCGCGCTCCGTGGCAATCAAGCAAGTAGTTTAGTCGCCTAATCGAGAAGGGAGTATGCATCCACTGTACAAACAGCGGCCATCGAAGCTTTAAATGTCCCAAGTATCGAGCAGCTCGTCGATCAGAGAGCGAGTTGAGTCAACTGGAGGGAGAGGTATGCGTAGAGTCGGAATCAGATTCGGAATCAGATTCGGGAAACAACGAGGCCTGAGTAAACTTGCTCTCAGGAATCATAACATATTTAAATCAAAAACTACAAACAGAATGCAGCAAGTTTTGACAAGTGAGCCCCTATTAATAGATTGTTTGATAAATAGTGTAAAACTTAGAGGGGCTTTGTGTAAATGTCACGTGAATTGTCAAGAATATAAGGGTGAAAGTATGGAATTAATTTACTACTACGAGTCGAGCCTAGGACTATATTGTGTGAGTATCCCCTTGTACGCTCCCTTGAGTATTGCCAGTAGCCAAACATCTGTGTGTGTAGATCTTACTTTCGCTTTTGGACTGGCGCAAAACCCAGACAAGCATAGGTCTGCTTACACGCCCTCTCTGTCACAGGCTCATGCCTGGTTATCATTAGGCTGCTGCCTAACAAATAAGCCTTGAACTCTTCCAACCATATTAAACATCATACATGTCATGAACCGCTTCACGACTCATTAGACCCAAGTATAGGCCTTGGCCCAGTTCATGCAAATCTATTCTTAAATGACAAATTTAGATTGCAGACAGGACGACTCGAATACCAGTTGTGAGTCATCTAAGCCACATGCATCATAACTATTTTAATAACTAAAATTACTAACATTAAAATGAAGCTGAATTAAAATAGACGGAGATGCTGATGTTTGTTGGAGGACAGGCCATGATCTATTTTGAGAATGGTATGAAATGAGGGAACGAGATCATAGTCTTGTAAATAAATAGGAGGCTTTCAGTCATGTCTCTGCTCGTGACTTTTAGATTTTCATTTGAATCTAGCACTGAGTTCAGTTTGAATAAAACGCCACTCTAAGACTGTCACACTCTCAGTTCTTAAGCGAAAGTCCATCCATCAACCCTAGTTGTCCAGTGAAGCACCGGAATAAATCGGCGCTAGGGGGTTTTGTCAATCCGTCTGCAGGGTTGTTTCTGAATTCGATCTGTCGTATAGCAATGTTGAGATTACGAATTTCTTGTACAATGTAATGGTAACTGACGCGTATGTGGCGTCGGCCCGATGTCATGCCGTCACTTGTAGCCCACATGATAGCTCCCGTGCTATCCTCTAAAATTGGTATAGGGCCATCAGGCATCACACCCAGTTCGCTCAAGAAGCTTCGAATCCAGGCGCAATCCTTTGCAGCTTCGCACATGGCCACATACTCGGCCTCAAAGGTCAGTGTGGAAACTGTACTCTGCAATTTTGATCTCCAAATTACGGGACCTCCAGCCATGAATATTTTGTATCCAGTCGTGGATTTTGCTGTATAGTGGTCATCCGCAAAACTAGAATCCACCGCACAAAACAATCCGTGTTCTCCAAACTCATTTAGGTGCCAGTGATTTTTCTCATAGAATAAACCCCTGTCTGCGAAACCAGATAGGTAGTGAGGAATTCTCAACATGTGGTGCATGTGTTGAGGCAATGGGTTGCACATAAATCGTGCCATCTGAGATGTGGCCTGAGATGTGTTACATCGAACCATGCAGGAGGAGAAGTTGTACTTGCCAACTAGCCTTTGGAACTCGTTCAGGTTTTTTGCAGTTGCCTTACTTGTGTTTCTTCTCAATTCTGCCCTGCTACCTGGTGACATTGGGGTTTTGATAACTTTTCTAGAAATCCCGAATTCTTGGAAGGATCTCTCGAGGTATTGTTCCTGGTCTAATCTTACGCATCCAGTTGGCAATGATCTATAGATTCTGACGCCTAAGAACCAGTGTGCCTTACCTAAGTTGTTTAATGGGACTTCGCTGTTCAGAGATTGTGATAGTGACTTGAGGACGCCCATATTTGGACCGAAAAACAGGAAATTGTCGACATAAGAGGCCACAATAATCCCCTTTGTCTTGCTTATATAAATGGCGTTATCGGAAATCAAAAGTTTGTAGTCTCTATCCATCATGATGCGCCTGACTTTATCTTGCCAAAAAGCCCCTGACTGCTTCAGACCATACAAAGGTCTTTTGAGCTCGATGACACTGGTGCATGAATAGCCAAACCTCCTTGCGGCTTCTGGGTGTACCTCGAAATACTATTTCAGACCTGGGAACTGTTCCATGAAAACAGTTTCCTTCAAGTCACCTGCAAGGTATGCAGCTATGAAATCAGCTTGGAGGATGTACCAGCTCTTCAGCGAGGCTAATGCCATTAGGCATCTCCAACTATCTGACCTTGCTGTTGTTGAAGTGGTGTTGTTGAAGTCTACTCCTTTTGTCTGCGTGAAGCTTTTAGCCACCACTCTGGCCTTGAACTTGTCAAGTTCCATGTTTGACTTATATTTCTTTTTCAATACCCATTTGGATGCAACCAGACGCCCTCAATCTTTCACAGCTGTTCGTGGTACGAACTTAAAGGTTCCACGAGACAAGTAACCTTCAATCTCTTGATTGATGGCTTCTATCCACTTGCGTCTCTCGGGGCCTTTAATAGCTTCGGAAAACTTAGGTTCATCGAGTGATGATTTTACTAGGTATGAGGACGCACCAGAGCGGTTGACCATTCTGCGGACGATTTCATCACCATTGCTGTGCAGGCCAAATTCCTGTCCATCAATGGCTTTCCGAGTCATGTGAAATAGGTCCATCTTGTTGGATGTGGAGGCCAAATTCATTATCCCAAAGCTTCGTCCTGTTACTGCGTCGCATATGTCTTCAGGGAATTTTGCAGGATTCTCACCATATGAAGTTCAAGCAGCACTTTTGCCATCTCATTGTCCGTATCAAGCGGAGCATCAAGAGTTAACATCTGCTGATTGTTGTAGGGCCTCTCGATGGTGCGCTTAGGACGACCACACACTCTTGGCAATATTGGCTGCTGATTGTTGTCCTGAGGAGTGTTGTAATCCTCATTTCTTGCATAATCTTTTTTCTAGATTTCAGCCTATCCTGAACATGCTTAGGGAGCGATCGAACAATTTCTCTTGGGTCTACTGCCCAGCCAAAGCCTGGACCGACATTTTTATATGCCGTTACTTGAGGCAACACAATATATCTTCCACCGTCAAGTAACCAAACAAGTTTGTTCTTTCTTCCTCTGTAGCCGAGGAAGGTACTCTTTGTGCTGTTGGCTTCAAGTTTTTCGCTTGCAACACAATGATTTTCGTCGACGTGTTTGATGCATAAGGTTCCTGGTATCCACAAGTGGTCCACTTTGGTTTTTGCGCAATCAGGTTCAATCTTTGACCAATATACTTCCCATGGCGTCTTCTTGTCTTCTACCGAACTTTGAGATGTACAGTTTTAGGTGTAGCACAACATTCCCTACATATGGTTCCAGAAAATTGATGGAAATTTCATTTGAATGCTGCAACATCGTGCTGTGTCCTGCACGAAACGGATTCCTCTCTCTGATACACCATTCTGATACTGATTATTTGGTGCGGAGATGATCACATCAATTTCTTCTTTTGCAGCAAAGTCTTGGAGAGTGTTTAGACCCCAATCACGACCCCCATCAATTGTTAGGCGTTTCACCCGAAGTCCATGGCGCTGTCTCAATTCGGAGTTCGTTTTCGACAGAATTGACTTTAGCTTGTCAGCGGCGTCGCTCTTTTTTTTCAAGGCCCGGAATATTCTGTACCTCGAAACGTCATCTGTCGTGAGGCAGAAGTATCCGTAGCCCTTCATTGTGACCGGATTTAAGGTTCCTACATCGCAATGCCAACCTTCACTGACGTTTCTCATTCTAGGCCGTCTTTCACAAGTTTTATATTTTATTAATTTTCCCATGTTGCACGCTTTGCATGGCAAATTTTCAATTTGTGATGGCATTAGTTCGATACCAACTATATTATTAATCGTCCATTTGAGTCGTTCAGCGCTAGGGTGGCATAAGCGCCTGTGCCATAGGATCAGGCGTTTCATCACATCATCAGTCATGTTGAAAACACCACTCTTCTAACAATCTTGATCGGCCTCTATAAATTCCTTTACCTCAGGGTCTTGTTTGGAGGTTTCTTTTTCACTTTGATGAATACTATCCACCGAGGTGAGGTTCACTGCCTTTTTGTAGCCTGTCAACTTGAACGGTTCTGGTTGGTTAAACAACCACAAGAAAATCCTCGACTGTTATGATAGGTCTATGATTTGTGTGTACATAAAATTTGTGGGAGTTCGCTGCTAGTGATCACAGATGTGCTGCTGGGCCGGATAGGTCAAGAAGAGGAGTGGAGAATGATCTCTGTAGAATGAGGAAAGACTGAATTGCTTACTCTATCTACTGTGGAGGAAAGCTCTCTACTTATAGTCCCTAGACTATTGCTTACTAATTATACTAACTCAACAACGCAGGAGCAAACAGAGCAAATGCATGCAGTCGCGTGACCATCATAACTGGAGCTGTGCACTGTAGCTATGTGGGTCTAGGCACAACATTGACGTTCCGCATTTATATGAGACAGGACTTTGCCATTGGGGCTCACTATCTTATTTTTATCCAGGAATCCACCACTTCGGTAGAATCGTTCTCCACTGATGATATTTAGAGGGAATACCTTCAAGTATACCACATACTTCAACCTCATTGAAGTTTGGTTGCCGCCGGGTCCGGTGATTGATAGCCAAACTTCTCCAATGCATTCCGCGCATACAATTCCACCTTCAGTCTGAACTGGGAATTGGTTAGGCTTTAGCTCTACAACTGTGCCTGGCTTGAAATTTCTCCGACAGTTAGTGGCATCTACATCGGCACCCGTATCAAATAGCCAGCGGCTTGCAACTCCACTCCCTCCGGATGCGCGTAGAATTTGCTGTGTGAGTTTGATGGAAGCTCCTGGGGATTTCGACTCGAGCAACTTTTTTATCATCCACTGGCTTGCCACGATGACGCGCCATTTCATTCTCGTAGAAATCGACTATGTTTTCGTAAACCTGTGGGTCTACTTGAGCAGCATAACTGTTCCCAGAGAATTCTTCGGAAATTTGGCAATATTTGTTAGCTATTGCAGCTGGTGGATCTACGTCGATCGACAATGTTTTGTGCGCGGCATGAGAGCTTTGTGCCTCCTTTTCTTTTTTCTCAGAACAGTTCTTGGCAATGTGTCCTTCTCTCTTCGGTTATAGCAACAGATGGCAAACTCTTTCTTAGGGTTGTTGCCTTTTCCCTTTATTCTCGACTTTCCTTGGTCACTTGTATTCTGTTCACCTTGAGCGTTGTTCAAGTATTTCTTCACTGGCTGAGATTTACTGGGCCTCTCTTCTCTGCCCGATTCTCCGATCCTGTTGTAGTGGTGAGATATAAAATCTTGAATAAGATTTTCTGCTAACCAGCTTTGAAAACGGGCGATGGTGGAGACCATTGAATTTCACCTCCCAGCTTTATCCTTCGTCGATTGCTTGAAGATGAAGGAGATTTGTCTCTCTGCTAGAGTCCCACCAGTGGAATTGTAGTCCCTAACACGTGTCTTAAACTTTGTCACGTACTCCACAGAGCATCCTCCTTCATACTTGAGGGCAATAAGGGTTCCCCAAACGGCCTCCTGTTGGACTTTACCAACCTGACAGTAGGTTCATTCGAACAACCTCATCATCTCTGTGCCTCGTTTCATGCCTACGACTAGACTTCCTGTCTCCTCTGTTGTAGTTTACTGGATGACAGCAGCAAGTCTCACTTCGTCTAGTGGCGTTCACTTCATCCCTGCTTTGTATCCAATACACTCTAGCTGTAGTAACACATGTTGAGTGTATTGGTTTGCAAAAGCTTGTGGCTGTTAGGCACAGATTATATCACTTGGTGAAGCGAGTGGGAAAGTAAAGGAGTCTATAAATCTGTTGTGGAGAGTTATTAATTACTCCCACTAGGACACAGAGTGCTATATAAACTATATTTTGTAGTAATAAAATCTAGTGGTTGGTATTTACCTCAAAGTGCATCAATACTAACCTCACAACTAATGGGATATTAGTGACGTGTCTTCTACACATCCCTGTCTTTACCATAATTAGAGCACCAATTTCAACAACACAGCCTCTTGGTATATGGACCAATTTTTGATTCCTCTCAGAAAGGCTGACTGAGGTGGTTTCCAATCAAAAAGGTTCCACTCGAGCAAGGTTTTGCTCTCGTTCTTTGGAGCCGTTCTAGCGGGCCTGTCCCATCCTGCCCCTAAATCTTCGTCGTCATTTGGTGCATCTCTGCAATCACCATCTCTTTCCGACCTCCTTGAAGATGTAGATTCTTCTGAGTGCTTCTTGCACCATTTGTCATCATCCCGATCTTTTTGTTCCAAGGATTGTTTGTCTGAATCTTTTCCTCTTGCTCCAGACCTCAGATTTTCACTCGTGCTTCCGCTGGATATGAAGTCAAACTCATTGCTGAAGTTACCCGGCACTCGACCTGAACAACCAGCAATATTTTTCCCTGACTGTTTCTTTTCCACAGCAGTCTGATTCAAATCGGTGCCCTGGGCAGCAATTTCCCGATCAGCCTTCGATAATCCGAAGGACGACATTTACACAGATATCAAATTCCCTTCTAAACAATTGTCACAAACAATTTGTCCACAATATACCAAAGCTGCTGATGAAACTTCAATTGTCGAATTTTTGCTGAACAACCAAGAATAATCCTACCATGTAAAACTTAGAGGGGCTTCGTGTAAATGTCACGTGAATTGTCAAGAATATAAGGGTGAAAGTATGGAATTAATTTACTACTACGAGTCGAGCCTAGGACTATATTGTGTGAGTATCTGTTACGGTTTGGCCGTTGTCTGAGCTTATGTGGATACCTAAGCGTATTGTTGAAGATTCATGTTGTAAGACTGTAAGGAAATGATAGAGGAAACTGGAAGATACAGCACTACCAGCCAAGGGGCCAGATCAGTGTCACAGCGTAGTGATTCTTGATAATATGTGGCTGGGTGGCAAGTATTCGGCCTAGGGTGAAGAAATCAGTCAAGACAATCACTGAGAGGCTGAATACTATAAATACCCGTTAGTTGTAGCTAGATTTCTCTTTCTTCTTTATACAGTTTATTAAATCGAAATTATCATCACCAACTCGGGGTTCCCGTCACAGTATCCCCTTGTACGCTCCCTTGAGTATTGCCAGTAGCCAAACATCTGTGTGCATAGATCTTACTTTCGCTTTTGGACTGGCGCGAAGCCCAGACAAGCATAGGTCTGCTTACAAATAGTAATTTAAATGAAAAATCAATGATCAATACTGGCTGTCTGTGCTTTGCAGTTTTTGATGAAAATCTTGTGTGCACACACAGGCTACAAACGGTAGATATTCCGCCCAGACCTTTGAGACTGGCGGACGGTAAAATCAGAGCACGCATCACATAGATCACGTGCGTTGATTTGGACATTGATGGTAGAAAAGAGAAAATATGGGGCTATGTGATGCCACAACTAGCGTACCCAATTATTCTTGGCAAGCCCTGGATGGAGTGGAACGACGTAGCATACCTGGCAAAGAAGCATTGATTCAGAATAGGATCCAGAAGTAATGGTATAATTGTGCGTGCTAGTGGCTGGTACAAAAACGATGCACCTAAACACATCAAATCACGGGTCTCTCACATTAGCAGCTCTAATATTGAACAGACTTCAGGCTGGAAATTTGCAAAAATATGCAGAGAAGCAGACTCAGTAACAAGATCAACGCTTGGGGTAATATCCGTTCAAGATCTCACACGCGCCCTTGAACAGAAAAGAACGTTGTCCAAAGAAGAAGTAAGTTCCAAACTTCCAAAACAAATTTGCTCCTACATAGACCTGTTTTTAGATGACAACAAAATTTCAGATAGCACTCTACCTCCTCACTGTTCTGGGGTTGATACAAAAATAAATTTCAAGAAAGAAAATCAAGGCCGTGATAAGGAAATTCCATGGGGGCCGCTTTATGCAATGTCACGTGCGGAGTTTTTGGTTCTAAGAAAAACGTTGACAAAACTTTTGGACAAGAACTGGATTCGAGCCAGTAATTCCCCAGGAGGGGCCCCAGTCTTTTTCATCAAGAAACCAGGTGGTGGACTTAGGTTTTGCGTAGACTATTGTGCGCTAAATGCCATAACAGAAAGGGATGGGTATCCACTGCCTATGATTAAAGAAAAATTAAGCATGGTATCCCGGGCAAAATGGTTATCCAAAGTAGATGTGAGGTCAGCATTCCACAGATTACGAGTAGCGAAAGGTGATAAGTGGAAGACGGCCTTCCGTACACGTTTTGGCTCATATGAATGGCTAGTTGTTGTGAATACCTCGGGTCAGCTCCGATCGAGCCTCATCGGGCTCCCACCATTGTGGCACTCGGACACTGGGCCGCAGTAAGCTAGATGAGATTAGGGCACTGATAGCACAGCTAAGTACCTAATCACTCTGGCAACATCCCTACATCCGAGCGTTGCCTGGTGGACCAATGCGTTTAGACTGAGGCGCACATCACTCTGATGGCTACCGAGGGGCAACAGCATATAATGTGACGACGGTGTATAGCTCTGCTATCTCGGGAGATCCACACTAGCAACCAGTGTCAATAGTATGTTATGACAGGAGATATTGGCAGGGGCTATGGAAGTGGTTAGTTTGACAGAAGTAGTAAGCACCTGTGGTGAGTGCGTGATCAGGACTGGGGTACTGAATGTATATATAAGGAAGCAATACTTCTGCAGATAGATTGTAAATTAACCATCTCACTACTGTCCATTCCAACGCTTCTTCTCACTACAGCCATATCAATTATATCCGCGCATCCATAATCATCTGCATCCATTTCAGGTATTCCTCTGTCCCCTCATGACCTCGTTATTATAACACAAGTGACACCATTTGGGTTAGCCGGGGCACCAGCCGCTTTCCATAGATGAATTAACCAGGTCCTAGGGAATTTTCTCGGAGTTACCTGTGTCGCATACCTAGATGGCGTAATAGTCTTCTCGGAGAACGACTTGGATGACCATTGGTTGAAAGTGAAGCAAGTTCTGGCGCACCTTAACAATGCTGGGCCTAAATTGGACCCTTCCAAGTGTGTATTTGCATCAAAGGAATTAAAGTATCTAGGGTACATTTTAAATGTCAACAATGGAATCAAAATGGATCCTAAAAAATCGAAGCTATCACTTCGTGGGAAGCTCCGAAGAACATTAAAGAAGTACGAAGTTTCCTTGGATTCTCTAACTTTTGTCGAGGATTCATTAAAGACTTCGCATCCATCTCCTCTCCCTTGCCCGATCTTACAAAAAAAAGTGCTCCATTCTGCTGGAATAACCAACACCAACTATCTTTTCAGACCTTAAAAGATCTTTTTACTTCAGCACTGATACTAAAAATGTGGGATGAAGAGCGCGAAACGGTTGTTGAAACTGATGCGTCGGGGTGGGCTACAGGAGGCTATTTATCACAATTTGATAAAAACAGCAATTTACACCCAGTGGCATACTTCTCTGAGAAGCTTACTCCAGTGGAATGCAACAACAATATTCACGACAAAGAACTCTTGGCTATCATAAGGTGTTTAAATAAATGGAGAAGTGAGTTAATTTGGCTTCAGAAACCTTTCACAATATTCACGGATCATAACAACCTTAAATATTTCATGACAACGCGGAAACTCACGGAACTTCATGTAAGATGGTCTCAGTTTCTATCGCAGTTTAATTTTCGTCTGAATTATAGATGCAACAAAAAAGGGGAGCGTCCGGATGCACCTTCTCGTAGCGAACAAATTATCTCTCAAGTTCAGGAAGATCCAAGATTGAAAGAAAGAGAATTTCAAATGATTGATGATAACTTATGGAAATCTCCGGGTGAAGTTTTATCCAATATATCTTTATGTGAAAGAAATAAGATCCTAAAGGGCGCATCCTTATTAGAAGACGAGGAACTGCAAAATTTATGGAACAAAGCAACCCAGGAAGATACTTTGTTCAATAAATTGTACGAATCATTGTGGCAGAACAATAGATCCTTCCCATCAGAGCTGGGGCTAAAAACCTCTCTATCGTAATGTCATATCGACGAAAGGGGAGCGCTCTGCTTCAGAAAAAGGTTGTGGATTCCGGAATGGGAACCCCTTAGGACAGCCCTAATTCAGAGAAGTCACGACTCGCTCGCAATAGGGCATCCAGGCCGCAATAGTACGTTGGCTATTGTTTCTAGAAATTTCTACTGGCCTAGAATGATCATCATGGTACGTCGTTTCTGCAGAAACTGTGATGTGTGTGGCCGTTCTCATGTCTGGAGAGCAAGACAACAAGGATTGTCGTTACCACTACCAATCCCTGATATATTTCACAGTGAACTCTCCATAGACTTTATGACAGACTTACCAGAAAAAGATATTAAAGATTCCAGCTATTTGATGGTAGTAACAGACTATCTACTCAAATCTGTCACCCTAGAGGCCATGGATTCCATGGAGGCCGAAAATTGTGCAGAACGTTTCCTGAACTTTCACTATTAATTTCATGGTTTCCCGAGTGCACTGACATCTGACAGGGGAAGTAATTTGGCTAGATGTTTTTGGACGAAGCTTTGTAAAGGAGCGGGTATAGAACAGAGGCTATCTACTGTATTTTATCTCGAATCAGATGGCTCAACGGAAAGAATTAACCAAGAAGTTCTTGCTTATATTAGAGCTTTTATCTCATTTGCTCAATTTGATTGGGCTAAACTGCTGCCTTCTGCCCAGCTAGCTTTAAACAACAGAGACAGCTCAATCTCAGGATTAAGTCCATTTTTTTGGAGCATGGGTATCATGTAGATCCTGTTCAACAGGTGCATCCCATTTCCAAAGAAGCGCGATCTAAACCAAGTAAATTGGGCGAGAATTTTCAAAACAGATTGAGGAAGCGCAAGCATTTGCGGCAGCAGCCATGGCGGCGGCTCAAATGCAAATGGAGGAACAAGCCAATAAAAAAAGGAATTCAGCTCCACAATTTCGTGTCTACAACAAAGTCAGGCTCAACCTCAAAAACATAAAAACGCTGCAACTCAAAAATAAATTAGCTTGGGTGAATGCAAAGTACAACCTCACAAAAATTATATCACCCCATGTGGTAGAATTGCACGTACCATCAAATATATGGCCAAGATTTCATGTCAAACTTTTGCAAAGGGCAAGTGAAGATCCCCTACCGTTGCAGATTCTTGATGATGCTCAACCTTCCCCAATTTTGGTCATAGGAAAAGATGGACATACTCAGCCAGAGCAGACAGTAGAAAATATTTTGAGAACGGAAAAATTCCATAAAGGAAAATTGTGGGTTAGGCGTGTTTTAGTAAAATGGAAGGGCTTTGCCGAGCCTAATAGGGAAGACAGATCTGATATGGAAGAAGTTAAAGAGTTGGACTTATTCGAGAGCAAATTCGGTTGTGGAGATAGAGTTGTAGAGAACTAGGGGTCGCGACAAGGTGTTAATAATAATAATAATAATTAAAAAAAAGCCGAGAGCGAAGGAATAATGTTATGTGCGGTGTCCGTAATCCTCTTCGCCATGAACACAATGCGCCAGCAACATTCCAAAACTATATCAACCGCACGTTACATGACGCATTGGATAAGTATTGTACAGCATATCTAGATGACGTTCTGATCTACTCAAAGAGCCGAGAGGAACACACAAAAAATGTAGACAAAGTAATAAGACAGTTATGGAATGCAGGTCTACAGCTTGATATTGCAAAAACAGAATTCAATACAAAGAAGACAAAGTATCTGGGGCTAATTATTTCTACTGATGGGCTCAGCATGGATCCTGAAAAAGAAAAATCAATTGAGAGTTGGAAGGAACCATCTAACTTAAAAGAGTTGAAGCAGTCTTTAGGGTTCTCAAATTATTTTAGGCACTTCATTAAAGGATATTCGGGGCTTATGCAGCCATTAACCCGCCTCTTATAGAAAGGCGTAAAATTGAATTGGTCAAACAATCAGGATAAGTGTTGTGGTTATGAGCTGTGAGGTATATAGCAATTATGTCTCTGCTGTCTGTCGGTGGATTTACACGGGCTCATGTACAATGGTGAGTTGCGGAGATGGCGCGCTCATGCTGGGTGATGGCACGATGGACACTGAGTGCGTATCACTGTGGCCAAATGGGTGTCAGTAGGTATCAAATGTGAACTCTTACTGACGATGGTGATCTATGTAGGTGATGCTAGATGTGCATCCCAACAATTGATAATATCATCTAATGGATGATGTGAAGTATGATATTATTTTGGATAGATTAATTCACTAAACTCGGCAGGTGAAGAGATTGTAGAGTACATGAACAGCGTCTGTGCACCAGCATGTATTTTCCACCCTTTCCTAATCCAGCAGCCCATCCTCCGTTCCCCTGTCTCCTAACAACTCAACCAAGCCAGCACAACAATAAGGCATTTTGATATTTAAAGAATTTTTTCTTGCAGGCACCAAAACTAAGGTATTTTGATTATCATAGACACACAGTGGTTGAGACTGATGCGTCAAATTAGGCTTCGGGTGGTGCGCTGCTTCAGACAGGGGACGACAATCTTCTTCATCCAGTTGCTTTCTTCTCTTCGAAACACAGTCCAGCTGATTCAAATTACGATATTTATGATAAAGAGCTACTAGCCATAGTAAAATCATTGGAAGAATGGCGACCAGAGCTTGCGGGGGTTCAGTTCACATTCGAAATTATTACAGACCACAAGAACTTGAAGACATTTTTGACAGCAAAACAACTTAATCAGCGTCAAGAAAGATGGTCTGAATTTTCATCCCAGTTTAATTTTGTGATATCCTATTGACCAGGATCTAAAGCACTAATTCCAAATACACTGAGTCGTTTGCCAGGTTTGAAGCCGAAAGATGCTTCGGATGAACGTCTTCAGCAACATTTGTGTGCATTGATACCCGAGGATAAAGTCCAACCAGATTTAAAACTAGATTGTCTAAATGATGAAAAATTCCCTGAATTTAAACATTCCGAAATACTTGTCCCGCTTTCTAATGAAGTTGCACTGATAGATCTCATATATCAGGAATATAAAGAAAACCTTACCACTAGAGAAATGGTTGAGCATTTGAAGGACTAATCCAGGAGAAAATGGTTTAAACCTTAAAAAAAATTTAATGAAAGATATAGCAGATTTCAAACTTCTTAAGAAAGATACGTGGGACACAGTATTACGTTGTAAATGTTGACTAGATACCCCTGATGCTGCAGATGAAGTAAATGTACTGATAGTCAGGTCATGTGACCTGACTAAATTAGTTTACATGAGTAGGTGAAATAGTTCCCCTTGACACACCCCCTCACCTATGAAGCTCTACACAGAGTTCATCCAGCATTCAAGGTAGTCATACTAAGTTTTTCCACCAGACCCTTTGAAATAGATCGGCGACAATGCCTTTGTGAATCCATCCGCATAAAATCTGTTACCCCACTTCGACTCTCGATGATGCAGGTGTCGATGTACAACTTTCTTCGGCTTGGAGGATGCGCAATTATTGCACAGTGCGGTTACATCGAGATTTTTATCTGTTTTATGACATTTATGAGATACACCATGCGTTGTTTTTATTGTCTGCTGTACACTTGGGAAGCTGATGTGTCCTAGACGACGGTTGTGAAGTTCGAAAGTGAAAGGGTTTTCAAGAATTGTTGCAGGAAATGTTGAGTTTAGTCCAGTCTTGTCTGAGGAAACTTGATGATCCTCATTACAAAAGACACTGTTGTATTGATGTCGCTCGGACCAAGTTGGGGGCACTTTAGAAGACCTCTGCTGACTTCTCGGGAAATTGTTGTAGGTATGAGTTAATCTTCTCAAAACTCCTGTGCAGCCCATTGGGGAGAGATTTGGATTCAAATCCGAGAAATATGGGTTGGCAGCTGATGTACAATTTGAAGAGAGCAAGGGTGGCAAAAATTGTGCTGAGTGAACGCAGTCATTGGTATCCTTCTGAAATGAATCATTGTTCTCGAAACGAGCATCAAAGCCAGAGTAGTGAGTAGAAATTTTACTTGGCAGATGACGTTTTTGGAATTCAGCACGCCACCTTTTATTTTCGGTGTAGTTAGCCCGAGGAAATCTCTTCATAAACTCCGCATGCTGCTTTGGATATTTGAGGAAGCATTTTGCATCTTTATGAGGACCAGAACACCACTTGCAATTAGGACTGTCCCACTTCTTGTTTCTCTTATTTGAATAGCCTGTAGCATGTACTTGTGTTATAGGTGCCAGAACAGGAGCTATGCTTTCAGCCAATCAAATTTGATCCTGAAGGGTTGTATATAGAGTTTCAAGAGAAGGAGCAGGATTGACAGAGGTGGCGACAGAGAAATGGTAGCGTTGAGTGGATGCCCATTGAGGATATTTCTGGGAAGCCGCACGGATTAGTACCAGACAGTATACAAGTGATGGAAGAGGAATGCCGAGGGAAAGAAGATTTGAGACCATTGATTTATGAGCCAGAACGTAAGCTTGGCAGGATGGATAATTCTCAAAGTTCTTTGTAAGATTGAGGAAATTGGTTATACTGGTTTCAACAGCAGCAACGCTGTTACCTTGGATAAAACAGCAAAGTTTACTGTAACTTTTGCAAGCTAAATTTTCCGCCATGATTAGCTGAGTGAATTTTGGATCAACATTAATTGCGAGTGTCATTTTCACAAGCTCATTCGAGAAGCTCCAATCTTTGAATCCAGTATCATTTTCAGACTTGTAAATTTCTTCAGTCTTTAAAGGATCGATCCAATCTGAGAGTAAATTTTGTCGCAAGTTCGATTCAATAAGCAACATCCAATCCTTCAGGTTGGCAACACTATGAAGTTTCAAGGCCGGAGGAAGGGCCATATCATTGGCGCGGAGATTAGAAGGAGCCATTTGAAAGATTATTAATGTGATTTATAAGGGATTAGAGGTAGATATGTGAATGCAGATGCAGATGCAGACCGAAGACATCATAGTACTGGAGACTGAGTGGTGAGGTGCAAGAAAATTACATCACAATGCAATTTGAAAAAAGTGCTGAGTTGTGGTCGGAGTCTTAAGCAGAAGAACAGCTAAATAATAAATCGTGATTCCACAGGAAGCGCAAGGGTCATAACCTCTTAAGAAAGATACGTGGGACACAGTATTACGTTGTAAATGTTGACTAGATACCCCTGATGCTGCAGATGAAGTATATGTACTGATAGTCAGGTCATGTGACCTGACTAACTTAGTTTACATGAGTAGGTGAAATAGTTCCCCTTGACAAAACTTAACAATGGTTTAATTTATTTTAGAAATCGATTAAATGTGCTAGATTACAAGGAGCTACGCTTATTAATTGTCCATGGTACCCATTCATCAGGACCCGCGGGTCACCCAGGACGAGTAAAAACGTTAGACTTGTTGCAAAGATCATACTGGTGACCTAAAATGAGTAAGTTTGTGGCTAATTTTGTTAAAGGGTGTGAGCTATGTGTTAGAACGAGAACCCCAAGAACATCACCACCAGGCTTCCTTAAGCCCCTCAATATCCCAGTCCGCACATGGGTCGATATCTCAATTGATCATGTGGTGGATTTACCTCCTTGTAAGCATTCTGGAAAGGTATTTAATCATATCCTCGTGGTGGTGGATCGTCTGACAAAAATGCGCTACGTCATACCAATATCATCTCTAGATACTGCAGAATTGGTAAGTTGTTTTATAAAGGAAGTATACAAGCTCCATAGTGCACCAGAATTGATTATCTCCGATCGTGGCTCTGCATTTGTCTCGGATTTTTGGCATTGCCTGAACACACTGTTGTAATTAAGGGAGTAACATGACTGCATTACAATAAACTGTTCACATTAGAATAATGTGCACATGCGCCATGGGATATGATTGACCTAAATCATCACTCATTGGTATGACATAGTATTTCCAAATAGATTCCTAATGGTATCTATTGGCGCTAGGATCTCTCACATCCTTCCTTTGTCGGTTAGACAAGGACAGATGTTGGAACATCCACTAGTGTGCAGAACCCCCTTATTCATGTATATAGAAGATGGTCCTGTCACGTAGATAAATCAAGCAATTCATACAATAGGAAATTCAAACAATCTCCATATTATTTACACACTTGAGAATACTAGGGGATATCCTCAAGTTCGTCCATTGATCCAAGTCCTAAGAGTATAACTCACGAACTTTACTTCTCTTAAAGCCATAGCTACCTCCTTCCATACCTTCATCCTAACGGTACGTCATTCCAGCTCAGCATAGCCATTCAATACACACGTCTATCTGTGAACTTAAAACATAGTTCTGCTTTTCATCCCCAGACGGATGGTCAAACGGAGATAGTAAACTCGGCATTGAACCAGTATCTACGTGCATTTGTTAATTTTACGCAGGATGATTAGGTTGACTGGCTCCCACTTGCAGAATTCTCAGGAAACAAAAATGTTAGCGAGACAACAGGTGTCTCTCCATTTTTTGCAAATTATGGCTACAGCCCATGTCTTGGTATAGAACCACCAGCCCCTGAGACCTGTGACTTGAATGGATCGATGAAGAAAGAATACCTAAGAGCTGATGCTATTGCGGATCGTTTTAATTGCATTTTGGAAAAACTTAAAGTACTAAGCTGTCAGTCTCAATAACGATATGAGAATAATGCAAATTCTAGAAGATCGGAGGCTCCAGTATATAATCCGGGGGATAAGGTGATGATAAGCCTTAAAAAGATTAAGACAAATAGACCAAAAAAAGATGGGATGACAAATGGGATGGTCCTTTCAAAGTGATAAAGGTATATGATAGGGCGGTAATTGTTGAACTTCCGAAACATATAGGGGTGAACAATAGCTTCCATACATCAATGGTTCGACCGTGGCCAGACTCGATAATCGCAGGCCAATCTAGTATCAACATAAATGAGCGTCGTAATACTGCAAGCCGGGTTGTAGAAAGAGAAAATGACGGTAAAATTGTCGAAAAATGGAAATTCGATAAGATCTTTGATGTACATGATGAAAATATTGATAAGACCGGGCTTACATACCTGGTTAAGTGGAAATACGATCAAAATCTCGCCTGGCAGCCAGAATCAGATTTGAAAGGTTGTGAAAAGGCATTAATAGATTTCCACACCAAATACCCCAATAAACCAGGGCCTCCAGAATGGGTGAAGATGCTGTCTACAAATCAAACAATTCCAGAACAACAACTACGAAGATCAAGTAGAGGACGGAAACAGATTAAGAAATTGAAATAACCATCACAAAAAGTAAAATTAAAAAGCATAGAGAAGTTTGGGGTCCAATCTTAAATTTTGGAGGGGGAGTACTGCCACGGGACTTAGTCCTAGGAATGGCTTAACGAACTTGAGACTTAGAGACTTCCATGTACATACTTATATTTACTCTCCTTATCGCACAACACAGTTATTGATCCCGACCCATCCAGGTCCTGATATTCCCTTTATACATTCCGTCACAGCAACAAAATCGCTTAAAGGCTCATCACCACTAACATACGATTCACGAATGGATTTAGGTCTGTCTTGGGGTCGTATTCAGACATCCGAAATCTCTCAAACTCCTCTTTTGTTTGCGACGAAGCATTTCTCAGTCGATCCTATACCTGCGACCCACTTCCATACTCGTCTGATCACCTACCTACACACGCCCTAATGAGGAAAGTCATGATGGAAACGGGACGTGCACAAAGCAGGAAGAAGAGGGGAGATACATCGAGGGGATTACACAAATCCCCGATGACAACAACAACCCAACAGTACGATACGAAGGTGCAAGGCTAGAGCAACAATGTGATCTTGGACGGCATTTATATTTCAGGGTCAATGAAGAAGTCAAGGGCTCGGGCGCGTGGTGGCCAAGGCTGAGTGTAAGGATTCCTCTTCTAATCCTTCCTTCAGTATATAATTTTACCATTCTTCATATGTTGCTATGACAACAGTACAGTCCTTGACACATGGTATTATGTTGATACTGGGTTAAGGTCTATGTTATGTTGAGCTAGTGGAAGGAGGGTAGGTATATATATGATGGTGTGGTCTGTAGATATGAAGTTCTCTACGCTTAGTTTTCTGCCACAACCACCATCCTCGGATTACCTCTAGTCACCTCAAGTTACCTCTTGTACCTTTAGTTACCATTATTACCCACTCGAACCTCTAGCCCTTTTAGCTATTTATATTACCCACCTTTCAAAACTTTAGTTCTTTCTAGTTATCTCCAGTAGACCCTCAGTCAACTCTTGCGATCCATCCGACCTCTTCTCGCCCTCCTATTCCGCTTCAGAACAAACGCCTACGCTCCGATTTGACACTGAGGAGAAAATTTCGCTACGGCATGTATACAGCGGGTTTCTGGACGGTTAGGCTTGGTATGATTCAACACATACGTGAAGTCTGAGGTGGTCCGGTCATTTAAGTGGGACGAGGTTTACCTGTACTTCTCGGTACAGTCAGACTCCTGTTAAGACGATATTGCTGTTAAGTTGATATTTTTTCCGGAACGGACTTCATTCCCATACATTTACTGATTACACGATTATCGTTCTTCAACCTCTGAATGTCACGGTTTCGAGGGACAAGTGCTGGGGCAACTATGTGGTTGATGGTAGGAAATAATAATTCTAATGAGAGAACTTCCACTACATCTATCTATTCATTTATATACGTGAAAGCCTCCTCGCCACCGAGGCTAATCCCTCTCCTGTTCCTGTGCTATGGGACTCCCCTAGTGTTCTGACTATGCCTGTAATACAGTACTATCGTGTTATGGTCCGGAGGGATTGTACTCGGTCTCGTATATTCCCAGTCAGTGTAAGCCTATCAATATGTGGTGCCGTGCCGCACTGCCGAGTCCGATGCCATGTGAATACCATGCAAATGCCGACGCAAAAGTGTTGTATTGGGTGGCGTTGCATATTAGCGCATTGGTAGTCATTAATAACGCCACCCGAATCAGGCCTAAGTTAACCAACATAGGCTACAGGGACCAATCGGCTTACCAGCCATTACACTGAATATCGTCTTAACCAGGGTTTTTTTGCTAGATTGGTGCTAACAATGCCGCCAACAAAGGGAATTTCTGTGGAGCAACGACGTGCTCTGCGACGACGGGCGCACCGCCAGGTCCCAAAACCATCACAAAAACAGTGCGTTGAGTGGTTCTTCGCTAGGTACGGCCATCGATTAAGCCAGTCCACAGTCTCCAAGTCCTTAAGTAAGACCTTTGCGAAACTCGACGAAGCTCCAAGTAATACTGCGCTACGACAGCGAGCTGGAAACTGGCCTGACCTTGAGAATAATAGAGCGATTTATGACGGCAAATGGGAGTGTAAAGAGGCATCAAAAGTACAAAGTAGCCTAGATAGCTGGATTAGGGAATCAAATCCTTTAAGATGATATCCCCTATAAGACAATATTTTTCACGGCCCCGATTACATCGTCTTAACAGGAGGACGAAAGCTGAACACCTGTCAGTGGTGTCCTCTACAAACCTGGGAGTGAAATATTCTCCCAGAGCCGAGATTCAATCACGACAAAGGGTGAATTTTGAGAGTTTTCGTCGAGTTGGCGTTCGGGAGGAGTGGTGTTCGCTCATTTTTGGTTGAAAATCCGACTTGCAGAGATTTCACGACTGCACAGCTCAACAAAATCAACCATCTACACCCCAGATACGAACCGCAGACAGATTTTAACCCGTCTGATGTTCGTATCACAACAACCGACACCTTCAAGATCTTATTTTCTATTTCTTTGGAAATTCATCCTCAGCCAAACTCATCTCGCGGCCCTCTCCACAATCATCTCACCACCTACCAAAGCAATCCCATACCTCTAAAAGCCAAATCGCCATCAAAGAAGGAAGAGCTTATCCGACCCTCCGCAACTGCTAGTCGCTGTGAAGGTACGGTCGAAATACCGGCCTTAGATGCGTCATCACCTTGGCCAAGGGTACCAACAACTCGAACTGCGACGAATTGCCACCGACGAAATACGTACGACATTTCGCCGGCACACCAACTAGAGCATTCTACAAAGGCTGGGGCACCGGTGCCTCGGTTTTGAGCTCTCGGTCGCGTTTTCGACCTCCACGGCTAGGGGTACGGCAGCGACGGGGCAATGCCGGAGGGGTGGACATTCAACAAACTTTCTAGGATGACGAGATCGGCTAAAGGACAGAGGAATTCTGTATGAAGGAACAAAAGGGAATACAAACTGAAGAGGCCTTGGTGGGCGACTGGATGAGGTCTCCAGTAAAGAAAACGACCGCTGGATGAGATGAGCCTAAGCTGGGAATGAGTCGAAGGAAAAAGTTACAGATGGCGAAGGTTTCAAGGGTTCGGGCGCGTGGTGACCGAGGCTGAGGAGGAATTTGAGCTTCGGCGAGCCAAAAGGGGGTTCTCTGGACGATTGGTCTTGACATGATTCAACACATGGGTAAAGTCTGAGGTGGTCCGGTCATTTAGGTGGGACGAGGCATTTGTACTTTACGGTAGTTAACCTGATCCGTCCCGGCCCCACCCGTGCTTAAGCTCCAGTAGGAGTGAAACGGTAGTCACTTAACCGAGCACATTAATGAACAAAAAAAAAAGGATGGTCTCTAATTATTACTGAATCTAATGTCTTACAATGCTCGCCAAGTATAATTATCTTTACCTTCACGTGATGCTTACAACTTGGTCTGATACAATCTATGATGATTTTATTTATTGTGACAGGCTTACACCCTCCATCCAATGGATGTGACACGCATGGAGGACATCTAGAATACATGTTCGAGTTGAATCCAGCTATTTAACCAAACATCGATATCTATCATTTTTGATGAGCGTTCAAGTCTCTCCAACGACGCTTTTAAGTCAGTCTCAGCAGATTTTGAGGTTGGATTAAGAGCTCTTTTTATTTCTCGATAAAGGGAGGTTGGAGTACGTCTACTGAAATTATGGGTAGTTATTACCCTTTCATGTAACGTGGGTTCTAATGTCTGAACCATATACTCCATGAGTTGTTGAATTCGAGAATGAACTATAATATACTGTCTCTCCCTAGCCTCCCATAAGGCTATTTCTTGAGTAGTTGCATCGTCTCTTAAACACACTGGTTGACTTATTCTTAAAGTTGGGTCCGGACCTGAGTCGTTTTCTGTCTCAAGTAAATCTTCTGTAAGTAATTGGGATGATCGCTCATTTATGGCACGTCACCAATGTTCAAACCCTCCAGCATTTTTTAACAGAATTTTAGAACTCATCTTGTGTTTGTTTACATGAATGTGACGTTTATGCAGTAGAAAACTCCGGGCTCATAACATATCGACTTTTAACTTGTTATCGACTTTGTATATGTATGTCTGTTATCACAGAAATTGGAAATAATTCATGTGATTGCTTAATGAGAGACTAGATTTGATTCCGCTATAATATTGTAGAAGACTTGTCCCAACTATCAGAGGGTACAACGGCTGCTAAGCCTAAGAATTCCCGTAGCCTAGGCTGGCTAGCGCAGGCAATTACATCAAGGGAATCTTCGGGGATCTCCGGGAAGGATCTCTGGATACATGGAGCTTATAATATTCTTAATGAACCTTCTGGAAGTATACTGAAGGTTCATGAAGATGACAGACATATCGAGAGTCTTCTAGGGAATCTTCGAAGATTCCATATTATTCTACTCATAGGGGGAACCTTATAGCAGAGGAGTATATCAGAGTACATATATATTTGTAGTCTAGCTTCAGAAATTCTCTCTCTAGAGAATTATAATTAATATGATGTACCTACAAGATCGCCCAAGCATGTTGTACTGAAACCGCGACAGAGGCCTACAACGTCTCTATCTATCTACAGGTAAATTCCCCATATTCCAACCAAGCTAGCTATACAGGACGTAGCATGTAGAACCTGATTCGTATCATCAGTTTGGGGTTGAGGTTTACCATGCATATTGCTGCTTCAGTCTCATGCCTGACTACTATGCAACACGCTGAGGTATCAATCTAACAATCCACACCAAAACCGAAACTGCTCACAACCCTGATGATGACCCCATGAATAATTGGAACAGCAGCCTACAACATAGCACAATTAGGCTAGACATCGTTGACCAGGACCTAATCCGAACAATACAAGTTCCTCCATTCTCCAGCAAAGCCCATTTGGTGCCTGACTTTTCCAAATACGTGCCTCACGCTTGTTACATCGGGTCGAATAGATAGAAACGCATTCACCATGATCCTAAGATGTTAAGCAAAGTTATACTTATATGAATCTCTCTCAGAGTTTATTGAATTGATTGTCTCTCCCATGAGGAATCTATCTAGGTACTATATACATCTCGAGTATCCTACTAATTCTAAATATAGACTAAATATTAGCTTGCCAATACGAACTGCTCAAATCTCTGTTCCATACATGGGTCTAAAATTGGCTGTTACATTATCATGGGCAATGGAAGGAGTGAAACAACAAGGGAGTTGTGCGTATGAAATTGGCCATCCGTCTAGTCGCTAATTGTAACATTTTCATGTCTAAGTTATTGCCCTTGATGCATCAGCCCAGTTTACTTGCTTGTAAACTACTCAACTTAAACATCATGAGACAACAGTTAAACTTAGGGTAATCTATTTGACATAAGACCATGTATTGAGGGAAAACCTTCGTGGGAAAACCTCAATAATTCCTCCTGTACTCTTTCACGACGAGCAGCCGTAGTCCCCCCTTAAACAGGCCGTGTAGTAATCCAACCTACCACTTCTAGAAAGCACATCCAGCATTCGACCACCTGTGCCAACAGCCTGTTGAAAATCACATAATATTAAAAACTTAGTCCTGGTATTGTGTAATGATCACTTTAAGGAGTTCTAATATAAAACATGGAAGGTAGACTTGTCTATGAAATCAACTCGTTAGAGGTGTAAAATAATTATCCTTCAAAACGGATCCAACACTCGAGATTTACATCTTGAGTGAGGGTCCGTGCATGCTAACAAAACAACCCAATAACCACGTGATAAACAAGCTAATTGTACAGGGTATCTTGCTCTCCGATTCTCCTAACTCCTGGCTAATGATGACAGCTCAGACCCATAATAAGGGTCATGAGGATCCTGGAATTGCAATGCATTAGACTTATTTCTCAACACATATCGCTCTTCCCGAATTCTCGCCTGCATTGCGCTCAACCCCCATTTGAGAGGGCTGAAATTCCGAAATCGAGAGCTCAAAACCGAGGCATCGGTGCCCCAGCTTTTGTCGTACAATGTTCGTTGTCTGAATGAGGCTTCTTCGCTCGCGCCGTCTTTGGTATGTATCGAAAAGTTGAGAATGTTTATGTCGCAGTCGACGTGCTTGTCTAAAATGAGGCCGAGCAATTGCCTCGTTCTGCACACAATGTTAGTAAGGTTGAAAGCGAAAGGAAGTTTACCTTTGATTTTGGATGGTCGTTGGTATGTCGTAAAGTCCTCCCAGTCAAACTGAATCGGGAAGTTGTTAGAAGAATGAATAGAAGAGACTCAAACTTAAACTTTTGATCTATCGTGCCAGGAACGGAACCTAGCCCATGTGTCAATCGAAATCGACTGGGTCGCGCTCTGCAAGCTGCCGTTGCGAAGAATAAGACTTTTCTTGGCTATCCCAGACATGCAGAGCATACTTAGAGATTACACTGGCACCACAAGAAGGTAAAGAATTCGTCTTTGCCGTATAGTGACAGGGATAGCACACGTGCATATATATATCGCGCACTTGACTCATATTTGATACGATGATGCTTCCGATATATTCACAATGCCCATACCTACTCTAGACTAATCACCTCTTATTGTCATGAATGCGCTTTTCACATTAGTTGTAAATTGTCTACCATGTAGTGTGGCATGTAGAGCCAGGGAAATGGGAATAAGTTGGTGATAAATTAGATACCACCGATTGCTACACTCACCCGTAGATCACTCATAAAAGAGACTAGCTACGGCGCTATCTGGAAGTATGTGGGATTGGTTAATTATCATGTAGATAACCTGTAACATAACATGACATAATAATAACACAATAAGATACCATTCGCATACCGTAACGTTTATTGCCATAATCACCCAAGTATATTCTAAGCCCCCTGAGTAGTCACAACCATTTAATTGAAGATACCAAGTGTATACAACCATATATATCACAACTGTTCAATACTTATTATCTCGGTTCTATTTTCTAATTAATGACATGTTCACTTTTTCATCTTAAATGATGGGTCATGATATTCTTCGTCTTGCTGGCCATCACCAAGCTCAGAGTCATGGACTGATTAAATCTTTAATAATTTTCATTGCTTTTCGCTTAAATCTCATTATGTGTGTATTTTGTAGGCAGCTTTGCTCTTTAGCTTTATTACCTTTTAAACCTTAAGTCCTTGCTTACTATAATCAGCGTGTCATAATAATATAAGTATAGCTATTCCATAAGTCGATTCGTAGAAGTGTTCATTGATAACGGCAAAGGATTTGATTAAACTATGTAGAATGATAAAATAAAGTATAATTGATCAATATACCTAGTGCAGGACCTGTCCCTTTCTTCCTTCATCTCCAGCCGCCTTTTAACTGTATACAAGATTCTGACGTCATCTATCCACTTGAGACCACATCTAGATTCCATCAGCAAGTAAGAATAAGTTGCCACGCTACTCTGCGCGCATTTAAGTCCTTGTGGGCGTGACAGATGTAGATACGCGGTATGCACTCATAAGGCGATATACAATACACACGTCAAAGCAATTCTTGTATTTGTGGCAAACATTTGTATTGAACCATACAACCAAGACCGCAGCCTATAATGAAGGTTAAGGTTGTTGTAGGCTGTGGTGTAGTTTATCCTTAACATCAGTTGATCATTCCACGTACTGGCTTACTGTCCTCACTCAAGATGTGAAGCACCATTAGGGCAATGTTCCCCCAGAGACTAATACCCAAGCTTTGTAGTGCGAGATGACCAATCTTTGAGGAGGCAGATTCCCGATTTTAATTGGAGTAATGCCATCATGGGTGGTAGACACGACGTAGTGCAGCGTGATTGAGATAGAGAATTCTTGTGAGAATGAGAGGTCTACAATTGGACTTGACCTTGAAATTTACAAATTGACAGGAAAGACTCCCAATCATTTCAGACGTGACACGGGTAAATGGGCCGTAAACGCTCGTTGCCAATAGTTCTGACATGGACAAGAGGTCGTCCATTTTTGATATGCTGGAGGTTGCCTTTGACATTGATTGGGATTCAACTGTTCTTGGCTATCCCAGATATGCAGGGCATATGGAGCAATAACACTGACGCCAATAAGATTGACCGTATCTTCCATGCTGGCGTTAAGAATAACGCGGCAACACAGGAAGATGCCTTGATGTCTGACTCTCATGTGACTATCCGCCATATATCAACGCGACGGATGCGAACTTTTGCACCATAAAGCACTTTTCATCATCACAATCATCTAAACAATATCTTTCAAACCAACACTTTACAAAATGTCTCACTACCCTGAAATTTTTGCTTATCTCAAGGATAATCCAATCGAAGCTAATCTTACAAGATTTCGAAACAAGTACACAGAGGAGAGTGCTCAAGATGGTAATTTCCACATAAAATACAAGAGATTGCAAGCTAATGTTATAGTTATCACGGGGTTTTTTTATGGATTATTAGGTTATATTATGTCTATCCGTAAAACCAATGACCTGGATAAACTGCGAAAAAATATGAAGGACACTATTACGATAATCGAGAACGATAGGAATCAACTCACAGAACTTCAATCTCTCGTCCAGGCTATCTTACAATACCAAAATGAAGCTGAAGTATTCCAGATAGCGATTGAAGTTGTCCAAAGATTAGCAGATAAGCCAAGTGGCAATCAACGCAGTGAACGCAGTGAACGCAGTGATCGTTCACTGTTGACACCCACACCCGGTCCATTTACATTCACCCGAAGTGTTTCAGAGGCAAAGGGTTTCAACAAAAATGTCACCTCTATGACCGCAGCATTAAGGAATGAACTTTATAAAAATGTAATTGTGGATTTGGACAATTTCTGGACGGAGCTTTTCCTGGGTAAAGATTGGTCCAATCAAACATGGAATATTTGGAAAAGCTATGAAGCATATGAATTAAAAGAAAAAAAGATCCAGCAAGAATATAAGATCATGAGACAGAAAACGGAAGCGCTTCAAATCCAGGAAGAAGCTGAGACAGGGGCACAGAGAGTAACCACAAACAATAAGCAGAAGGTATTCAAGGATCAAAAAGAAATAATAGAGGGAATCTCACCGAATACTCGTAAAATTACTCGACGTCATAAAAACAAAGTGGCCGGAAATTTAGAGACTGTGATGGAGGAAGAAACACCAAAAAATTTCAGAAAAACCCGAAGTCAGACAAAAAAAGAGAACGAGGAATCGGCAATTTCGGCAGAAAACGAATCTCTCGAAGGTTCGCAAAATATCGGGAAAACAAATACCAATGATTACCCGAACCAAGTCAACTCGAAAGAGGCTGAATTTGAGTTAATCCAGAAAATAGTCTATAAGAACAAGATTCTGACTGGAGACATGACTGAAGATGAAATGTGGGAGTGGCTAGATTTTTTTCGTGAGAAATTTTTGAATCAGCTCACAGATAAATTCCACAGACCATCGGAAAAATTTCCAACAATCATCAAAGAGGCAGAAGGCTCCCAGTTGCGTTGCCAATATTTTCGCTCGTCAAAAGAATGCCGGATGAGTGGTACCAACAACGATTACCAGGTTGACTTCCTCACAAAGAAAATTGGGTCTTCTAATGCTCATATAAATTTTCATCAATGGAGTGATGTAAGAGTTCTGGGTGAGTTTACGAAAAAGAAATCGCCAGGTCAAAGGAACGAAAAATTTTATCAACTTTCTAGAATTGCTCTCCAAGTGTTTTACACACAGCCACTTCGTCATTTTGTACATGGATTTACCGCGTTTGAATCAAACTTTGAACTGTGGGTGATTAATCGCTCGGGCGCATATAGCTCGGGCTTATTCAACATCGAAGACGATAAAGAAAAGTTTGTGCGAGCAATCTGTTCATACCTTTTGATGAGTGATCAAGAACTAGGTATTGATTCATCTATTCAAAAAGTCAATGGACGCTCTTCTGTATCCATTTATGATGAGAAACAGAAGGAGACAAGGAAGTTTATCATTAATCCTAAACCTTTTTTCATGGTGGGTACCATAGTTACTCGTGGAACTACCTGTTTCGAAACTTCGGACAAAAGCAAAGTTGTTAAATACTCGTGGGTCAGGACTCCAGGTAAATCAGAAATCGACCTTTTGCAACTTGCCCATGGAGTAGAAGGCGTGGCCGAGTATGTCACGGCAGACGTAATCTGTACCATAGGTGATCATCTGAGGGACCTCAACTTCAGCAATGCGAAATACTTGAAGATGATAGGCTGCAATCCTTTTATCTCCCAGGCTGAAGGTGTAGAGGTACCTCCGACTCCTCAGTTGAGAGATCGAGAACTTCGCAGAATAGTTATCTCACCTCGTGGCCGTAGTCTTTATTCCAGTAAGACAATTATGGAGTTTCTTGTTGGCATACGAGACGCAATTTTGGCACACCGCCGCCTGTATGTCGAAAAGAAAATACTCCATGGTGACATCTCTGACGGTAACATCATTCTAGCGACTGTGGGTGGCAAAACTCAAGGGATGTTGATCGATTTGGATCACGCTGAAATGGTCGAACCACCTCCAGGCAAAGATGACAACTTGTTCTTGACTGGCACCATGAAGTTCATGGCACTTGAGAGGCTACAATATGCTGCAAATCGTGATGAAACCATAGCTCGCACGTTTCATCACGATCTGGAGTCGTTCTTTTATGTGTTCATTTTAGGATGCATAACATATGAACGCGAAAAGAATTCAAGGGCGGTGATTAGACTGCAGATGTGGCACACTGACAACATCTGGTGTAATTTCGAATCAAAGCAAGGAGCGATCTCGAATTTTAGGGAAAGAATTCTCGATAACTTCTCCACCAATTTCGAAGTCTTTAAGGCTTTAGCATCTGAACTCCGAAGCATACTATTTGGAGAGCTTGGAAAGGAATATAGAACCCCTGAAGATTATGAAGCCGAATATGAGAAGATTATTGAGGCATTCAACAATACCATTGGAGATCTAAGAGGTAAGATCAATCAATTACTACACAACTACTTTTCCCTTGAATGGGAGTCTAGCTAACACATTGTTAATTATTTAGATGGGAAAATCGAGAATAAATTGTTGAACAAAGGAACATCATGAAGTGACTCACGGGACTTTCTTGACCAATATGGATGTCAGGACTTCCTAGACTGTCGTAAATTGGACAATCTTGTACTCGGGTGAATTCTTGAATTAATCTCTTGTTTAATTAAAATAGAGATTGTTAAATATACACTAAAATGAACGAGTTACTCTTTTGTTGTCTTCCGGTTGATATTTGCTTGGAAGTGCAATGTGCATTGACAGAAAATTGGATGAGACGCTATATTTTTTTTAAACTTAGCTTTGCTTGCCGTACTAGAGTTGATTTAACCGTGAAGATTTTAGATTGACCTGTTATTTGTTTCAAAAAACATCATTCGTAAACAAGTAATTAAATATTTATTCCTTCAACCATCTTCACAAGCCACTTTCATGGGAGGGCAAGACTGAACACCTGTCAGTGGTGTCCTCTACGAACCTGGGAGTGAAATTTTCTCCCAAAGCCAAGTTCAGTCAAATTTCGCAATGTCAAAGAAGTTGGCCTACGAGGCAAAATTTCAAATTACTCCACCATGTCAATTTTTCACTCCCAAAGAGTCCGATTCTCAAATAAGCTTCATCAAGTCTACAAGCACGACCTAGTAGATCCTCGTTTCAATGATCACACCTCTCGTCGGCTTTCTCTGGCCTCAGCTGGTCACTAAATACACGCCCACGCCGATATTTATACCGGACGGAGGAAGCAAAGCGTGGCGCACAAATCTGGGAGACAGCTCTTTGCGATGGACGTGAGAGGGATCAGGACAAGTTTACTAGATGATGCAAAAGAGGGATAAGTTTTCGACGGGCTTAAGAAATCGAATTTCGGAAAGAGTTTTACGAATTGAGCTTTGTGCGCACCATGACTTCGCTTGTGAGAGTGCAGCTGACACTATAAAAACAAGCAAACGATGGAAGGTGTTGTGATCCGCCTCCTGGTGATGTTCTCTGGTATATTTTGAGTAGCCTGGGCACCTACTCAACTTGGGAAGGAGACATCTCAGATCATATTTTGCGCGGAGAAAAGTTGAAATATGATGGAGGCATGTCTGGATAACTCAGGGCTTTTGAGACGTTCCCCTGGGTGGGTAATCACGGATGAGGGTTGACTTGGGGTGAAGAAAAAGCCGCCATAACTTCGCAGTGGTACTTGCAAATGAAATCCGAGGCATGAGTGCTCCTCTCGTAAATTGAGTCATCTTTTCTATACTTTTCTTTGATATTGTGTCATAGCTAGATAGCTGCATACGCAATTAAAATCTGATGCAAAAAAAACAAAAAAAGCCACTTTCATATTGCAGGCTACCACATTGATTTGGGGCTCAACGTGTAGGGCATGGATGAATTGTGCAATTCATCCATTAAATTTAACGTCAAACTACATCAAACTCAAAGAATCGGACGTGCAACGGCACTGAACATCTTTTGATTGTCTCATTCATTGAAGAAACTTGTTCAGGCTAATATGGGATAGCCAGGATAGAGCTAAACGAAAAAAAGGTCCGTCAAATCGTGAGATAAAACAGTTGCTCCTAGAATCCAAGTATACTTGATATGCCTTTAAACGAGGAAGAGAAGTTAGTGCGGGGATGTAGTGGTACATCAGTATTATTGATCCCACTATTTTACGAGGAATCAGAGTGGCATTAACAGTTTGGCGTACCACCCCAAATATGGCCTTCCACTGCAAGGCAGGTATCTCACCAGCGGAGATGTTACTTGAACAAAAAGCTTAGCGAATCCTTGCATGTGTGCGGTGACTGGATAAATGACCCTTGTCTGTAGGTCAAATAGTTGAAGTAATAGTAGTGATTTTCGACCTGAGTTGCTTGACAGCGTCAAACATTCTACAAGTAGCCTCCATAAGAGCATGAGATGGTGCTAAGCTGGAATGTAGTAGTACAGCATGAAATAGATAGATAAATTGCCTCAGACCGTCCAATGCACTCATCTCTAGCACTTTCCCGTCATGGACCAATAAGCACCCCATGAGACACCGTCTAGCTTCCACTACATTTGTTCATGAAAGCCTATTACCCCACCAACATGGACGCACAACGTACGGCATGAGGCAAAGGATCTCCCCCAGCGCACCAGGTTTTCAGGCCAGCCTTGTTCTCGTAGACGGCGTCGAAGGGTTCCTGGACATCTAAGATGAGCATACTGGCTGTAGAGCCCACATGAAATGCCATTTTGTCCTCGCGAGTAAGGCAGATCGTTGTAATCGGTTAGGTTTGGCTGGCGGTTTTCGCCATCCTGTTCCCTCTCCTCCGCGAGGAATCACGTGCTACATAACTACCGCTCACCATGAAGTCGGAGGATGAGAAGCATAAGATCAAAACAATAGCGAGCCTCAATGAACGCTTCGAGACTTCAACAAATAAATTGCAGGACATCGGTGGGATAAAGGGTGCCGGCGGACTCATATTTTGCACTCAGTAAAGTTCAGAAATAGTTACTCGGAAGATGTGACAGGAAAATAAACAATCGACAAACGCGGGATCCGAACCTCATTGGGATGTCTTCTACTATGATGCCATAGTGTCAAGTTTGTAGTGGGTCTTCGGCAGGGTATTTAGCGTGTAAAGTTTTTTAAATCATTTAATGTGTATTCAGCTATAAAGCTATGACACATGACCGGTGCTATGTATACATGTTGGATGACTCTTCTGATGTTAGAGACACTCATGCTCTGGATTTCATTCGCAAATACCACTATGAGGTGTGCTTGATTACACAAATAGTCAACCCTCCTCCGTAAGTACCCACCAAAGGGTATTTCAAAACCTTTGGTTATCCAAGCACGCCTTCGTCATCCATGCATACCAGCGCCGTGAGAAAAGTGGTTGTGTCTTGCCGGATTTGAATCAGCAATCTACTGTCTCAAGTGCGATTTGTGTCCAAGCTATCCAGGCTCTACTTGGCAGACCAGCCAAGACGATGTACCACCGCACCATCCAACCATGGCGGTGTTTGTAGTGTCGCCTGCACTCGCGTGTAAATTAAGACTCCCTAGGCATAGTCACCTTTCATATTGGGGTTAGCCCCAATGTTTGTGCAAATTTTCTAAAATATTTGTATGACAGTTTTTTTCTGGACATCATAGTTTGTAGTGGGTCTTTCCTTCGTACTAAACCTAATTGGTATAATGATCGGCTTCATAACATTCGTGCATATTTGCTACATGACTTGATAACTTATTTACAAGAGCTCAAAGGTTTTCGAGTCACAAAATAGAGCCACGGTCTTATCCTAACCTTGGATCTGAACATGTGGCTGGAATATTTCGAGGCATTAATATCTGGCTGGTCCCTCGTCAGCATCTATCACAACCTGACATCTTGCCGGCATACTCTGAATGAGTCTCACAAGATCTTCAGAAGACACGGAATCCCATGCCTCCTTTACAGTCTTGCAAAGACTATCTTGAGCTCGCTGCTTTCTGCCACCCAGATTCGGATGATCACGCTGGACATAATCCTTCATCCTATTCCAAACAGCTTTAATTGGGTTAAAATCAGGCGAGTTGGCCGGCCAGAAAATCGGTTGAATGAGCCTATGGCTCTTATCTTCCATCGTACTTGCTGCTGTGTGGGCAGGAGCATTATCCTGCATTCCGGAAAGCTAAGGTCTCATACAGACTATGCCATCAATAAGAGGAACTATTTTCTCGCAATATTTTTGGGAGTTAACGTTTCCCCATTCTTTCTCCCAAAATAAACAGGGGCCTTTGTCTGGCCCTGCGAAGCAACCCTATATCATCCAGCCGACCATCTTCTTCGATTTTTCTCCAACACAATTAGCCTTGGGCTCTTGGGAAGTCTAGCTCATAATGTCAGAGCATCAGATTGCTATCTTCTCAAAGTGGAATGTACGAATATTTCTTGTCATCCCTTCTCTAGAATGTCTTCCATCTTCCACCCAAGTTTCGTCTGTCCATAAAACTGACGACCAGTCATCATATGTCCAGTTGAGATGAGCTTCGGCCCATTCTCTGGGTGTCTTCATAGTTTTCTGAGATACTGGAGGCTTTAGATGAGCCGCATGTTGCTGATATCCTCTTTTAATAAATTCTCTTGGTATTACCCGCTTGCTAACACCAAGATGTCTAAAGGGGCTAGAGGCGAGTTCTAGAAGTGTTTTGCGGTGGTTTTCAGGTGAAGACTCAACGTAAGATATAACCTGATCAACATCATCTGCTTTAAGTCTTGAAGATGTTTTTTTTCACTTTACATGGGAGACAGTTCCGCCGCGCGGTGGATAGCTAACTTGTCCCCGAGAAATGCCTATCTGCACGGCAATCTGCGTCTAGTTTTTGCCAGATTCATGAAGCCCAGAAATCTTAAAATTTCTTTTCATATCAATTCGTTCATATTTAATTTTTCGAATTACAAGTATGTTTTGATCTCTGGATAATTGTTTGAATCGAGACTTTGAAGGTGGGGTTTGAGGTGGATTCATCTGCAAAATAAGGTAAGTATCGAGTAAAGCCATGTGTATTCTGATTAAATAACGTTGTATTTGAGAAATCTAATTCTTGTTTTCACTCAGGCACAACATGAGAAGATCTATGTAACCTTCTAGCGGTCGGCGATCATCAACCTGATAGCAAAGAACTAGAGAACAGATTGGATTTGCATAAAACTGAGGGTGACATGAAATCAAATTGTGCCGTTGATTTAGACCTAGAAATCCAGGACAAGAATTATGTACCCTGTCGAAATAGGCGCTAACATGGGTACACTCCCTGAAGCGAATTTGCGCCCCATAAAGACCTACTGAAAACTTGAAATTGTAGCACCACAGTAATTTTTTATTTTAGTTTTAAGTCCTAGGCCATAGCCTTCAATCTATTTAGATGTAGGACCGGTGGAGCCGGCCGAGATTTAACCTTTAGCCTTGCCTTGCTTGTTCACACCCATTTTAGAGCTAATAAATCATGAGCTTACTAAATAAATAATGTAGTGAAGAAAAAGAAAAGAAATAAACAAAAGTAGTAAGGAAATAAGGAGCCCTCAGTCATTGAGGTTGTAGAGCGCATTGATTCAAGTAACTACTGAAGTGAAACTAAGTACAGAATTTGTAGTCACGTGTGTATCGACAATGTGGCCTACTTGAGAGCCCCAATTATTCTAAATTCTAACGAAAAGAAATAATCAATGGTTTTGAGTCAGCAATCCTCATCCTGAACTCTCCTCTGCCAGCGTATTTACCCTGGCATTCATCCTAAAACCCGTCCTTGCGTTCAGCCCAGAACTAGGACGCGTCCAGCCTACAGAAGCAGCCTGTAACCCATGCAAAATTTTTAAACTTCTCTAATCCATTATATCCGAGGAGTTGCCTAGTAAAAATATCTAAGCTCTAGTCTCTTCTAAGTTTACGCGTCAGAATATTGTATCTCCTACAGTGTGTGAAGTGGGTGGGCGTCTTTTCTAGCCCACAGCTACAAGCTAGATTTGCATCTTCGTGCTTGAAGCGACGGTGATACTATAAGGAAATGGTTAAACTGTCCTTTGCAGCTATTGATGGTGACATGAATTAAGATGATGATTGTGATTGAGATAGATTTCTATATAGTTTATAATACATGATATGCTCAGGTTCATATACCTCGAGCCAAGCAACCAGATTGTGTTCCTCTAGATCTAGATTCATCAGAATAATTACTTACTCAGTAAAATTCTCCTAGTCTCAGTTGTGTGTTTAGGATCTTGATTAGGTTTCTAGTAACTGGTCAATGATGTTTCTCATATCACTGAGACATAGTCATGGTTGATACAACAGGTACAAACGATGAGTCGTGTCTGTACATGACGTTGTGATATAGTCATGATCGTCTGAACAATATCAACTCATGAATGAATCATGTCTCTACATGACAGATACGCCGCAAACTCCCCAAGCCCTGTTCTCGCAGCAGTGAGTTCGTGTAGTAATCTCCATGGGAACAATAGTTCTCGGGGTTTACGTTGTTGCTTTTGCAGGTCCAAGTCTTGGTATCGAGCTGGACAAACAGTTGACCACCGTTTGTCTATCAATTCTTGTCGTCGCTTTTGCGGGTCCAAGTCTTGGTATCGAGCTGGACAAACTGTTGACCACCATTTGTCTATCAATTCTTGTCGTCGCTTTTGCATAAGACGTCGAAGGTAAGCAAGACTGATATAACTGGGTTGTTTCTGGCTGTCCGGAAGTAATTTTAGTGCGGCCCGAGCTTTGTCTATCTCCATGTTCCCATCTATGTTCGAGTGTCCTGGGACCCACCTGATTTCTGCGTTGGATCTTTGCACAGAATCATGAAAGATGCGAATTAAGCGGCAGGTAGAGGAGGAATTCCCGGTCTGCAATGCTCTAACAGCTGCTTGGTTGTCGAGTGGTACAGTCATCTTTTCCTCCCCTAGTCTCGCAATTATAGCAGCTCGCAACTGGCCTATTTCCCCGACAATCTCGGCGTCGAAAGTTTCGCATCCGTGAAGCAACCCCAATTTCTTCTTGAAGGTAATTCCTCCTCTTTGAAGCACATAGCCCCATGCTGATCGACCGTGACCTTATGAGGACCCATCTGAATGAGTACAAATCTCAGATGGAGGGGCCGCCTGTTTTACTTGGTATATAAAATGGAGAACGTACACTTGCGTTTGATGGCTAAGATATGAGGTTATCTAGAGTGGATTGTAAGTGACTCTGTGGATGTGTGTGTTCTAATTTACAGAGGGAAATTCTCCCATTTTATACCCCGTCAGCTCCCTTGCCAGCGAATCACATGCCTACCATTCTTACTCATCCAGTATGCCTTGCCTGAACAGATGCGCCAAACATGTCATGTGAGTTGTCCATGCCCAAGGCACCTTGATGACATACTCACTCTCCATGTGCTACCTGCCAGGGCTACCTTAGCTGAGCATAACACCGTCCTGATCCATTTTTGATAATCCTCCACTCCTTCCAACTTTGATCCAGGATTTCTCCAATCTGCTGGCCCAGGAAGTGGTTCGGCATCCTCCGCTTGAGGTAGTTGGCAGTAAGCCCATTGGACGCGGGACATCTGGGTATCGGGTTGCGAAGATAGCTTTTTCCGCCTCTTGTATTTAGTTGTTCCCTCATTTAGGCTCATCCTTGCACGAATACGTAGGGGATAACAATCTTCGAGGGATTGCAACCTTGCAGAAATTCTTAGGCGGTTGCATTCTAAGACGATCCGGGCTGGTGGAATGCCTCCTTCCATATGAAGCGCAGCAATGGGTTAAGTCTTCCACATCAAAAGTGCTGCTCTTAAGGCTAGACTTAAGGCCCTGTCAATCAGCTTGCATAGATGCGTCGTCTTGGGAGTCACAAGGCCCCGTCTTTGGGGTCGTGACAAACTGGGCCACCACACATCTGCGCCATAAGTCACTATTGGAATCACGCACGCTTCTGCCGCAGTCATTAATAGTCCTGGGGCTGCCCCCTGCTTGACTGAGTTTATTTGTTGCAGAAGTTGAGCCACCTTCAGTGCTTTCCCACTCCATATTTTCACGTGATTTTTAAATGATAGTCTCTTGTTGAGATAGACTCCTAACCATCAAATGTACTCAGCTGGCTCTATGAACTTGTTGTTTATATGAACTCCCACTGAGTTCTCAAGGCGACTTCCCGGGAACTGAACGACTTCCGATTTCTCAGTTTCAAAGGATATGGCAATTTACTGTGCCCAATCTACTAATTTGTTCACCTCCTGCTGTGCCAAAGCAGCTGATTCTGCAACTGTTCGGCCGATTCCTAAAATTCCAATACCATCTGCGTAGCTGAAACGTGCTCTAGGGTTTCCACCGTGCACAGGCTCTGCCAAATAGAGTAAGAATAGGATCGGCGAAATTGGGGAGCCCTGCAGCACACAGCGTATCAGTTTTCTAGGGCTTGTAATCCCTCCTGGGTAGCGTACTTGCACGCTTCGATTTTTGAGGAAGGATGTAGTCCACCGAAGAACTGAATCAGGCCAGCCTTAAGCTTGCATCTGCCATATGAGTCGATTATTTAGGATAGATCAAAGGCCCCCTGCACATCTAACGTGACAAAGGTTGCCGCCCAGCCCTGTGTCCAGGCCTCTTCTATATCATGCACTACACATGAGACGAGATCTGTTGCCGACTGTTTAGGCAGAGCCCCAAACTTTTGTGGGCCTACAACATTTGAGACCACTGCACAATGTGACATTCTCTTAGCCATGATTCTTTCCAACCCCTTTCCTAAACACAACAGGAGTGCGATAGGCCTCTACCCTTTCACAGATGAAGAGTCCCCGCCTGATTTTGGAAGGAAAACAACTTCTGCTAGCTTGAAGCAGGAAGGATGATGTCCGAAATGCACACACGCGCGTAAAAGATGCGTGACATGGGCTCCGACATGGCTCCAGGAGGCTGCAAGGATTTCTGTGGAGATTCCATCAGCTCCAGGGCAAGAACCACCTTTGCCTATTGTACAGCTTTGGACTTCAGTCTCGGATATTTCTTCCTTCCATGTGATCTGTGAATCTCCAGGCTGGTTACAAGGAGTCAGATCATCGGTAACTTAGTGCCGTGAAAGAAGGCAATCGCGCAGGATAACTGCGCGCTCAGCCTGATCAGAGATGAATCGACCTTCACGTAAAAGAGGTGGCGGAATATTTGCGTGCTTCGAGGAACCCCATTGTAGAAGCTTAAAGGTTTCAAGTAAAGATTTAACTCCTTCCACCTGACTGATCCAATACCTTCTTTTCGCAGCTGCTACAACTTTTCTAAAGTGCTTGACATTATTAGATTGTTCAAATTCTGTGAGTGAGCCTTTATATTTGACATGAGCGGCCTTGCATTCTAGAGTCCACCAGGATCCTGACCTACCACTCTCTGGGTTCGGTCGTTTATCAACAGCCTTTATTGCTTCCTTATATGCCCTGCAAAGTTCCTCGGCAAATCCCTCAGTTTCTTCTACCGAAGTGAGCGGTGCTAATGATGGTGCCCAGCGGGAGACTAACAGGGCGAAATGGGGTAGCTGGTCTTTGGGGACTCGAAGTGGGCCTCTTGCTGCAGCTTTAGGTTGCTTTTGGTTGAGAACTGAGCCCAAGATTGGAAGGTGGTTGCTGGTGATACATTCTTGTCGATCGCCCCAAGCACAGGTTCCATTAATGTTTGACCATGCTAGGTCAAGGGTATTCCCGGCTTGAGGCGTTGGCTTGCCAATAATAAGGTAGGAGAGATTGTGAGTCTCTGCCCACTTCTCAATCTCATCGCCTTGTCCATATGTGTGTACTGCACTTAGTTGCCAGGCCCAATGAACCGAGTTGAAGTTGCCTGCAAGAACGGTGCGAGCAGATGGAACCCATTCGAGTGTGACGGCTTGTGAGCCGATAAGTCCTGTAGCCTTTGATGGCTATTGGAGGCAACCTATATTCTCTATCACTGCGAGGATTGCTAGCAGACTAAAACAGATACGTAATCACCACCGAGGCTATGTAAAGGATAGTGCCAAGAGTATCGGAAGCGTCACATGTGTGGCAGAACAAACCTTTCGTCAGTTTCATTGCCACTGTAAACTTGGGCTATATTTAGATACCTCTGGATGTGTATAAGTAGTACGGGAGACTTGCAGGTAGTTTGCTTCTCCATAGATGAATTATAGCTTCACCCTTCAATCATACCAATGCCCAATTGCTTTCTATGTTCGAACTGTTACATATAATTCATCTATCTCCAGTTACAAAAGGTACGACAACGAGAGATATGACGGCCATAGATATTGCATCAAGAGGTACAACCACGATAGATACGACGAGATATACAGCATACAACTTTAACACTACGAAAAATGCAGTTGTTTCAAGTTCCAAGAGCCAAAAATTTGAAAGCACAATGGAAATCAGCAACAAAAATTGAAGAACTTCGTCAAGAAAATAGGTGTTTTAGGTATGAAAACGAGGCTGGTATGCCAGAATCTGCCCTCTTCTTCCATTGGGAGGCACCTTTCACGAAAAAGAGGTTGCTCGCCCAGTCAAAAGCGACGTTGGGACCTAACAGCAGGCCTCTACAAGCTATATGGAAGACAGTAGATCAAATTTATAAGCTCAAAATGGAATGCACATATTTTAGATGTGAGCGACATGGCTGCAGTACCAATGATTATTTTTCACTCCCAGCAATAAACCCTAAGTTCAAAAAGCTAGCAACAATCCTTCCCAAATATAAAGCGAAATTAGAAGAAAAAAGGGAGAAGAGAAGTGACCATGCATCCATATCATCACTCACGTCATCCAGCTATGATCCGACAAAAGCGGCCAAGAATAAAGACTAGGAACTTAGTATGAACACAAAACTATTTCTAGTTAATGTGCTGATCAACGACGCAAATATGGTACAAGCATTGATAGACAATGGATGTCTGTGTTCTGGGATTATTGAGGACTCATTAGTAGCAAAACTGGGTTTACCTCGCAAGTCAATTTCTCCACGACCTCTTCAGACTGTGGAGAGCTCTTCGAAGGGGAAACCAATGGTGAAAGATATAACATACATTTCAATTGACCTTGACAGAAATGTTACAAAAAAACTTTGGCTATATGTAGTTCCTTCCAGTACACACCAGCTAATTCTTGGAAAAAAATGGTTGGAAGATCAGGACGCAGTGATTCATTCTAAGGAGCAATGCTTAGAGCTCAGGAAATGTGATGCATCGGTCTATAGCGTAAAACGTTGGCGCCAGAAGTTTTTGGGTGTGAAGGAACCTAGAGTAGCCTCAATAGGGCTTATGTCTTCAATGGTCAAAACTATTCCTGTCTGCAGGGCCTCAATAGAGGATATTAACAAAGCACTATGGATGTAACAGTTCCGATAAGTAAAGCTTGGGCGTTTGTATGTCAAAAGGTAAATTTATTTACTAACTGGAGGAACAAGACTACTGCTACACTCAACGCCCTATTTATATACATGATTCCAATATTCCAAACACTAGTCTCTGTCCTCTAGTCCGACTCCCATTATTAAATTGTGGGCTAGTTACCAACAATGTTTTGTGCACAGGCAGTACCAGACTTTCAATACCAGCGTATCTTAGCGCTCAGGTAATGAATATGCATGCGATGAATAGCACAGGCTACAGGCAATCTACTGGCTTACTAGCTGCCACAGTAACATCATTAAGACCTCTGTAATCCTGACAGATACGCACCCCTCCAGTTTGTTTCGGGACTAGTAATAATGGAGTGGCAGCAGGAGAGGATGATTGTCTTATAAATCCTTTATCAAGCATGTCATCAATCCATTTTTTATGCATTGCAACTCTGAGGGAGAGAAGGGTCTATTTTTATAGGACGGGACCTCTTTGCCTGGCAAAATTTCAATCTTATGGTCTCACTGACTGTCACAGTTTCGAGGGACAAGTGCTGGAGCAACTATGTGGTCGATGGTAGTAAATAATAATTCTAAGGAGAGAAATTTCACTACATCTATCTATTCATTTATATACGTGAAAGCCTCCTCGCCACCGAGGCTAATCCCTCTCCTGTTCCTATGCTATGGGACTCCCATAGTGTTCTGACTATGCCTGTGATATAGCACTATCGTGTTATGGTCCGGAGGGATTGTACTCGGTCTCGTATATTCCCAGTCAGTGTAAGTGTTGTGTTATCCATGTAACTTACCATGGTACATGCTTTAGGTCGCGTCATAGCATATGCACGTGACTGTGGAACTAAACCGTGAGGTGTTTAGTGTGTAATGCATGTGTGGGTATACTGGACCAAACTAGAGCTCAATGGAATAGAGATAATGGAATCAGCGAGAGACTGATAGACTGAGAGAGAACGAGCTGGTCATTTCTTGTAGGAGAGAAATGATATCATAAGGGAATGTTCTAGTACTAGGCTGTGAACAACACAGTAAGTCTGGAGCAAGATATAAGGAGGTCTCAACCTCCATCCATTCATTATAACTAAGTTTCCTTTATACGAGAATATAGAGTCAAGTCTTACATATCACGAGAACACACGCGACAGCGACTATAAAGACCTACTGTGAGCATAACTTCCCCAAGAGTGTCCATCATCCTGCTCCCATATAGCCTAGTTAATATAACAGTAAGCCTATCAACATGTGGTGCAGTGCTGTACTGCCGTGCCGCACTGCCGAGTCCGTTGCCATGTGAATATCATGCAAATGCCCACGCAAAAGTATTGTATTGGGTGGCGTCGCATATTAGCGCATTGGTAGTCATTAATAACGCCACTCGAATCAGGCCTAAGTTAACCAACATAGGCTACAGGGACCAGCCGGCTTACCAGCAGTTACACTGACAATGAGGTGGTAGTATTCCGGCATTTTTTGGTGAGAAGTGCTCCGCATGATGATTTAATTCATCTGGCAATTTTTGTTTTATCATATCAATGGTTAAATCAGGCTTATTTTCCAAGAATTTTTCGACATCCGCCTGGTCAATTTCCCGGCAAATTAGATCTAGCGAATCACTGTCTTCTGGACTCTCCCAATTTGGAGTTGTCTCCTCCATGAAAATCTCTTTTTTCACAGAATTATTTTGACTACTTAACCAATTACTTTCTTTCATTTTTGTAATTAGATGTTCTCCTTCATCATCTACACAATCCTCGACTGTGGTATTATGTGATCTGCATGTCGGTGCCAGCTCATTTTTGCAACGAGAATCATAGAAAAAAGAGTTTCTTTTACTAGGTGTTACAGATTTAATCTATCCATAACTCTGAACTTGGTGATGGCCAGCAAGACGAAGAATATCATGACCTGTCATTTAAGATAAAAGGGCGAAAAGGGCAATAATTAGAAGATAGGACCGATATAGTAAGGGGTGGTTAGCCCAGAGTAGGTACGGGCATTGTGAATGTAGTCGGAAGCATCATCCTATTAAAGGGGAGTCAAGTGCGCAATATATATATACACGTGTCCTATCCCTGTCACTAATTATCAGACCCCGCACTGCCATAAACACCATCAATCTCTGCTATCCATTGCAATCCTGTCATGTAGAGACATGATTCATTCATGAGTTGATCTTGTTCAGACGATCATGACTATATCACAACGTCATGTACAGACACGATTCATCGTTTGTACCTGTTGTATCAACCATGACTATGTCTCAGTGATATGAGAAACATCATTGACTAGTTACTAGAAACATAATCAAGATCCTAAACACACAACTGAGACTAGGAGAATTTTACTGAGTAAGTAATTATTCTGATGAATCTAGATCTAGAGGAACACAATCTGGTTGCTTGGCTCGAGGTATATGAACCTGAGCATATCATGTATTATAAACTATATAGAAATCTATCTCAATCACAATCATCATCTTAATTCATGTCACCATCAATAGCTGCAAAGGACAGTTTAACCATTTCCTTATAAATCCCGAGTATCAATATGAGTTACTATTATACAGTATGTTTGTACAGGTCGACATCAAGATAGTGTTACGGTTTGACCGCTATTAGAGCTTAGGTGAATACCTAAGCGGATTGTTGGGAATATTTACAACTAGGTGGCACTACTAGTCAGGAGGTCGAAGCGTTACTACAACTAAGTAACACCTGGCAATGCGTGGCTGGGTAGCAAGTATTGTGCCTAAGGATAAGTCATCAGTCTGGAGATTGACAAAGGGGACCAATTCTTATAAATACCTGTTAGTCGTAGCTAGAGTTCTCTTTTCTCCTCATATAGTTTAATAAATCAATTTATTCACAACCAACTTGGTTTCCGTCACAACTTAAACTATATCTATCACATTCTTTGCCCGTCATCAAGTATATCGCAGCCTTAGATAACTGTGACTTAGGGCATCTTTAACTATTGGTTTCAACGCACAGGGATTCGAAGAATCAACAATGGGTTCAAATATGAACATTTTTAACATCGGAACAAACTCTGTGGCAACTGGTTTTTCGAACCAAGAATCTATGCCACATGGAGAAATACAATCGGAAATGCAGCAACTGGTCTAAGAAATGAGATTAAGAGGAATGGAACACAGAAGAGACCTTGGGATTCTACGATCTCAGATGAACGAAATGATGAAAACGATGCAGGAACAATTGGAGAATGAGAAAAAACTCCCCTGCAGCCGTCAAGAGCTAATGTGGGAAGCCAATCAGAACGCAGGGAATGTTTAATAGAAGAGGAACCACTTAAATGGCCAGAAGCATACGACCACAAGGATAGAACTAAGTGGGCAATTACACATGGGATACTTTGATACGTATGCAGGCGCAATGTAGAGGAGCGGAATATTCTTCAACCGTCTGACTTTTCAGTGCAATTATTTAGTCATGCAGTGACTGGAACAGCGAAAGATATGATCACAGTTCAGTTTCAGAGTATTTTTCATGGATAAACGTGGCGGAAACTAGAATGGTGTCTCATGGGGAGTTCGATTCTAAAACACAACTCGGGGTTAGATCAAGTTCTCAAACAATTAGGACAGGCTCAGGAACATAGGGTCGTTTCATAGGGATTGCGTAGTAATACTGTTTGAGACAGAGCTTAGGGCTGTCCTATTATCTGATGTACATATATACCCAGCGTAAAGGAGTATTCTTCTTCACGCAACGTCTTCTGTTTATACTCATACCTATTGTTCACTTACTTATCTCTTCTCTAAAGAAGACCGCCGTTATTGTACCCTTCTGACCTACTACTCATTTTATCTTTACTTCTTATGTGAACCCTATACCTAACGCTGAATTTATACCTCCTACTCTTAGGAATCACCACCATACTCCACACCTGTAACCTACTTGTACCAAATTCGTACCCTACGGAATACTAATAACACGGCTACCTGAGAGTATGCTTGCAAACGGCATGGAATGGGATGCGCTAGGTCTGTTACAGGCTATGGATGATATCTACCGCAACTGTAACGGCTGGTAAGCCGATTGGTTCCTGTAGCGCATGTTGGCCAACATGAGCCTAGCCTGATATTGGTAGCGCACGATTGATCGACATCAATGTGTGGATATATGATGCCACTCAACAGAATATCAAGGCATCGGCATCTAGTTCGGCAGGGCAGCAGTATTGGACCATACAGCTACAACACATGTAAATAATCCCATTGGAACCGAGAGGGAGGGACTGTGCCTCAACCACATAGACAATGTATATATAAGTATAGATAGAGACTGAAGTAGTTTTCTCTTCAGAATGATAATTTACATACTATCAACCACATAGTTGCACCAGCGCCTGTTCCTTGATCCGTGACAGCAACAGAAACGAGGAACAATTGGCGGCCGCACTATTTCATGCATGCCGACAATTCCGGGACGAGAACCTATTGTCATATCTACCGCGCTTCCAGCAGTTACTCTCACGAAGTCCCAGTTCGAAAGAGAAGGAGAAATGCAAGATCTACTTGTTGCGAAACTCGCTGAACAAGACGACGAGAAATTACATGATTGGCAGTTTGCACCCTAGAACATTTCGAGAATTAATTGATTACCTGTCAATCCTGTGTTCCGAAATTGACGAGGTTGGTATAGAAATGACAAGGGAATACCTGCTAGGTCAGACTGGCTACTTCGACGACGGAACACGAGGCGTTGCTGGGGGTAGATTACTAGGGGAGGTCTCACAAGAAATTACGCACCACCTTTCATCCAAAGTCAGCTTACACAGTAAGGATATGGACAGCAATACAAGGACAATCGGTGTTGATAAAGTCAGTGCGAAGTGGGTATCATGTGTTGAGTTGAATGGGCGCAAAATAGATGGCTTATGCTTGCAATGTGGAAAGAAAGGACACATCATAGCTAATTGTCAATTGCTTCCTGCTAAGCATCCTGAAATACCTCTCCAAGCTGCAAAATTCGACGTAAAAATTGCAGATACAGTTAAGGCCAAAGTTATGAAGAACATGGTTGCAAAAAGATTAGCTCCCAAATCAAGTCGTCCTCAGGCGCAAACAAATGGAGCTATGAAAATGGTAAGTAGCTCAAAATCAATTGGAGATAAAGAAGCAGAGAGCGCTATGAACGGATCTTCTTTCATTATAGACACTGTGATTAATAGAATTTATTCAGCACCACTTTGATTGACAATGGATGCGAATGCCTAGCCGCCGTTAGTAATTCATTAGCAGATAGAGCGAACTTAACCCGGATAAAAATAACTCCACGCAAGCTCACAGAGGCAACGAAAAATCACCACCATAAAGATTTTATCACGGAAATGGTTAACATGGAGCTAGACATTGATGGGTATCAACGAAATTTATATGCATATGTTATACCAATGTTGTCTCATGATGTTATATTGGGAAAACCATGGATGGAGCGTGAAGACGTTATTTATAATGCAAGGGAACATTTCATGGACATTGGAGAAGCAATTGTGAACGATCGACCATTGAGGGTATGGGAAAAAGGCCGACAGCCAATGGTGAATTCGCCCTTTGAAACAACAAATATCAAAAGTTTGTTGGCAGGGGTATTCCTTGCAACAGTCAGGAAAGCCAGGAAGTCAAGTGCTGGCACAACCCAGCTATTTTCTGTAAGGCTGGCAGATATTCAGAAAGCGCTTGCGCCATCAAAGAAGTCTCCTACAAATTTGGATAAGCTTCCAAATCACTGTAAGGAATTTGCAGACCTTTTTCGGAAAGAGTTAACTGACAAGCTGCCACCTCATCGGCATGGATGTGACCACGAGATAAGGCTTGAGTCTGACAAGAATATACCATGGGGACCCCTGTATAGAATGTCAAGGGATGAGCTACTAGTGCTAAGGAAGACAATGACAGATCTTCTTGATAAGAATTACATTCGAGCAAGTAGTTCACCAGTAGGGGCCCCTGTATTGTTCGTTCGGAAACCAGGTGGAGGCCTGCAATTTTGTGTAGACTATCGCGCCTTGATTGCCATTTCAAAAGCCGATCGCTATCCCTTACCGTTAATTAAAGAGACGCTTGCTAAGCTGAGTAGAGCTAAGTGGTTCACGAAGCTGGACGTGCGATCTGCGTTTCACAAGTTGCGTATCAAGGAAGGTGACAAATGGAAAACAGCTTTTCGAATACGATTTGGATTATTCGAGTGGCTTGTCATGCTGTATGGATTAAATGGAGCTCTGGCATCCTTCCAGAGATACATTAACGAAGCTTTACGTGAGTACCTCGACAATTTCTGCTCGGCTTACGTAGATGACGTACTTGTATTCACCAACAGAGACAAAGAGGAACACGAAAGGCACGTGCGATTGGTTCTTAAAAAGCTTCAGAAGGCAGGACTAGGATTAGATATTGACAAGTGCGAGTTTAGTGTTAAAGAGACTAAATACTTGGGCTTCATCATATCTTCTGATGGTGAGAATTCTGCAGTCAAGATGGATCCTGCAAAGGTCCAGGCAATATTGGAATGGAAGGCACCCACAACAACAAAAGGACTAAGAGGATTTTTAGGGTTTGCCAATTTTTATTGTGGCTTTATCAAGGGATTTTCAAGAATCTGTGCACCTCTAACTTCTCTGACAGGCAAGGGTACACCTTGGAAGTGGGGCTCTGAACAAAATGATGCATTTGAATTGCTCAAGGAAAATTTTGTTGCAGAGCCTGCTCTGGCCCAATGGGATCCCGACCGCGAAACAATGTTGGAAGCAGATTGCTCCGGTTATGCCCTTGGTGGATGCTTGTTACAAAAGCAAGAAATTGGCCTATGGAAACCTGTGGCATACTACTCTCGGAAACTGACTGGGGCAGAAATGAACTATGAAATTAATGACAAAGAACTCCTAGCCATTGTAGCAAGTATGAAAGAATGGGACGCAGAGCTACGGGGCCTAGCACACGCTTTCACTATCCTAAGTGACCATATGAATTTGAAGTACTTCCTCACAACGAGAAGGCTGACAGAGCGGCAGACTCGATGGGCAGAATTTCTATCCTGATTCAGGTATAAACTCGTGTACAGGAAAGGGGTAGATAATGAACGGCCAGATGCACTCTCGAGAAGGGATCAAGATAGACCTATGGAAGGCGACCCACGACTCTTAAGTCGCGAGCGCCAGGTCTTAACACCAATTCATGCGTCAAAGTTGTGTATTAATGGCACTAATGTTGCAGAAGGCCATGAAATATTCGTCAACGAGGATTTACAGGAACTTTGGAACCAGGCATTAAATAACAATAAAAGGTATATTCAGGTCGTAAATGCGGTTCGAAGTGGAGATCGTGCGTGGCCCAAGGACCTCAAATTAAAAATAGAAGGTTCGGATGAGCCTAGTCCAATTAAGGCGACGATCGCCGCTTGTGAATTTGACGATAATTTTGGTGTAGTTTGCTACCAAGGACAGATATGGGTACCTTTATATGAGCCTCTAATAACTGCGCTTATCCAGAATACCCATGACTCAGCTGTCTCAGGTCATCCAGGGAGAGATGCAACGCTTACCCAGGTCGCTCGTGAATATTTATGGCCTGGAATAAGTAAATCAGTCAAGCGGTTCTGTAAAAACTGTCATGTATGCAGGAGGTCATCAATCTGGCAACACCAGAAGCAAGGGCTTCTTAAACCGTTACCAGTACCTGAAAGATTCCATCAAGAGCTTTCTATTGACTTTATGGTGGACCTTCCCAAATCAAATGGTGCAACATATATCATGGTAATTACTGATAGATTGTTGAAATCAGTGACACTGGAGTCTATGGATAAGATGGATGCAGAATCTTGTGCTAAGCGATTTATAGAATGTCACTGGCACTATCACGGATTTCCAAAGGCTTTAACTAGCGATAGAGGGACAAATTGGACCAGTAAATTCTGGAGAAGACTATGCAAAATGGTTGGAATTGAACAGAGGCTGAGCACAGCCTATCATCCTCAAACTGATGGAGCAACGGAAAGAATGAATCAGGAAGTCCAGACTTACTTGAGAGCGTACGTTTCTTATACTCAGCACGACTGGTCTGATTGTCTTGCTGCGACTCAGCTTGCAATTAATAACAGAGATGTTGTGTCTTTAGGTGGCATAAGTCCATTTTTCGCAACACACGGTTATCATGTCAACCCAATCCAAATTATTACCAAACAGTCAAAAATCTCAGTATCTACAGGAAGAGAAAGGGCTGAAAATTTTGTCGAAAGATTACAAAATGTTACGATTTTCATGCAATCCGCAATGGCTGCTATTCAAGAACGCCACAAAGACTTCACGGATAGAAAGAGGCAACAAGCGCCAAGGTATGAAGTCGGTGATAAAGTTTGGCTATTACTGCGAAACATTAGATTAGAAGATCAACCTTCTAAGAAGTTGGGATGGCAACATGCAAAGTACACAGTCACTAAACTCATTTCGCCGGAAGTAGTGCAACTCGATATCCCTGGGAAGATACATAACCGGTTTCATGTAGATTTACTCTTACCAGCAGATGAAAATCCGTTGCGGTCGCAAAAATTAGAAGATGAAAATCCAGGTCCAATAATTGAAATTGATGGCAAAGAAGAATATTAGATTGAAGAAGTTCTAAGATGTAGGACAAAGAAGGGAGAGAGACAGGCCTTAGTCAAGTGGACTGGGATGGCGCTACCAGAGTGGACAGTGCTCATAAATTTACAAGATGCTGCAGCACTCGATGTTTGGGAGAAGAAGTGGGGCTCAGCAGAGACCAACAACGGGCCAGCGTCAAGGAAGGAGAGAGTAAGAGGGTAAATGAGGGGGTAATGTTACAGTTTGACCGCTATTAGAGCTTAGGTGAATACCTAAGCGGATTGTTGGGAATATTTACAACTAGGCGGCACTACTAGTCAGGAGGTCGAAGCGTTACTACAACTAAGTAACACCTGGCAATGCGTGGCTGGGTAGCAAGTATTGTGCCTAAGGATAAGTCATCAGTCTGGAGATTGACAAAGAGGACCAATTCTTATAAATACCTGTTAGCCGTAGCTAGAGTTCTCTTTTCTCCTCATTTAGTTTAATAAATCGATTTATTCACAACCAACTTGGTTTCCGTCACAGATAGAATTGTTAACACTAGGTAAGCAAATTCTCTCCCAATATCTTCCATGAATACAGTTACGTTTACAATATTCAGACCTGAAAGAGAGCGTCATAGACCTCCAATCACAAACTGGATTATGCAGTTTTAGCCATGGTATACCTAGAATAGCTGGATTACTCTTGCTGAGTTTTTTTATCAAAAGACTAAATTTTCCGAGTGCTGACCAAGATGTAAACAGGAGAAGAAGTAATGCGTTATGGCTGCTTGTGAAGTACTGTCAGCTTGACGTACAGAAAAAGGGGCCACAAGTGGTTCAGTTTCAATTCCAAACCGCTTAACAATTGATACTTCATCAGCAAATGCAATAGCTGTGCAACTGCTGTCAATCAGACTTGTTGTGGAAATTTTCACACTATCATTAATGCATGGGTTAGAAAGATGAGAGCGTAGAAGCATTGAATTACTTGAACTAGTGGAACACATTTATAGCAGTGAGCTATCTAGTAATACACTTCTTATAAATTCATTCTCATCCTCATAACTATTTAACCCCTGTCGACGACTTAAGGCAGGCGTTTGTCTTATAACTGATTGTCCACAGCCCGTGCGACATCTTTGGCGTATTTGTCTCCAGGGGAGAAATCTGCGAAGTGACCGGTATTTCCCAAAGTGCGGAGTCTTGTGGGGGCTGCTGCAACTAAATAATTTGACTGGAAGTTCGAAGGATGTTTCTGTGGGACGTATGGAACTGGACTATGATACGTGTAGGGTGTTTGCCATGGATGCATATTCTGTTGTAGAGGATATCTCTGTTTGGGAGCGGCGGAGTGGACATGAATGGCAGATTGTGAATGATTGGCGCCTCCATTAGGTATGGATCAATTAGTTGACCGCATTGGCATTGGAATTGGATCCATCTTGCTGTGGTGATCCTTCGAAAATTGTCCTTTCTAGCCACATGCTAAGCATAAGCTATTATCCTTTCTGTACTTCCTATTAGCTTCCGAGAGCTTCAAACAACTGAGATCCATTGGGTCACCAACATCTGTTGGATCTTGACTTGGCCTAAAATCTTTGTGAGAAGAATTATTTGGAGCCTGTTGAATTTTAGCAATGCGCTCCAGTTGTCCCAAGTTTCGAGCAATCCTATTTATCATCTGGCTTCAACCAGTAAAGTCGTCATCATTGGGTAGATTTAATTGATTGTCTATAACACTGGTGATCTTTTTATTCAATCGCTTCCTCAGCAAATCGACTTTTGTCCTGTCATCATAATTAGCCTTTTCTACAAAATGGTCAAAGTCTACTTTAAAGTCTCCTTTAAAGTCTCCGAAGGCGCGCTTTTCTTGGTATAGTGTATCCAATTTATTTTTTGCTGTCTGGGTTTCACGGATCCATAATTAGAATTTAATACTAATTTTAATTCGTGATAAGATGAAGGGATAGTTAATTAAAACCATCGATTTAATAATAGCTTCCTCTATACAATTAGTCATGTAAAACGTCATGTAAGGATATACAAGGGAGTCATGAAGAGAAGGACAAGAACACAGCCATCAATGCGAAGATATTGGCAAGAATTGATTACCATTAATTCCGGCTGGCAAATGCTTATACTCTTGTATATAATAGTTCAGCGTGAGAGAGATTTGCTCCTCACGCAACGTCTTCTTTATTTACCCTTTACAATACATTTGTTTACCCATCTCTTCTTTGGGAAGACCATATGTCTATTGCCCAGTTCTTCATCAGCAAGACCCACGTGTAACACCTACTGCAACTAGTTGCCCATTCATCTCTTCATAGAGAAGACCTGTCATTCCTTTGACCCGTTTATAACCTTCACTTACCACCTAGATCTTTACTAGGCTATACAACGCACCCCGTGGAACACTATCAAACCCTCATCCTTGAGAGGAGTCGGATTTGAGTCTTGCGGGAATGTGTGGTCTCCAATGGTGCTGGCAAGATTCGGCCAATTTTCACGGAAGGAATCTAAAAGTTGGTTCAGAGTAGACGCGTCCTGTTGCTGACCATTTTTATACAAACTGGATAAATTAATTTTAAGAATGTAGGAGTGCCTTTTTGCGTTCGAGAAGGACCTTCTTACAGAATACAATTTTTTTCTGGTTACAGGTAACTGGATGTATTGGCTAGTGAGCCAATAATTATCCTGTATCACGTGATGTTTATCACGTGCCTCAACAATTCTGTGAAAGGCGAAACTTCACTCTAGTTTATTCTGAACATGACTAGAGGATTCTAGCAACTGGCATCGAGACTGTGAGCTGGTATCAGGAAAACATAACAGAGGCTAGTATCAGACAGGAAGGAATATTCTAGATAGCCTAATAAGTATATAAATTGTTGAAAGTCATGCGATAAATCTGTAATTGTATCACGTGTCTCGCTTAGAATTCCACACTTTCCGTAATTGTAAAGTGTGTAGATAATTGAAAGAACAAGAAAAGTAGCACCAATAGTTGTAGTTATAATACACACAATAAATTATATATATATTTATATTATAAGGAATCTGATTTCGAGAGCAAGTATCCACACGCAGCTGAATATATAGCTGGTATGCAGTATACTCTTAACTCCACTGTCGCATAAATAACAACATAAATAGTTGAGTTAGGACACACATATTATGGTATAGAAAATAATAAACAACCTTTGTATATTTGATCGCCCCAGCATCTATACCTCGAACTGTGACACTGGATCAGGGAAGCAGGGCGCGGTAAGGCACGTATGTTAAAGATCACACAAAATTTCAAGGAATGTATAAAGGGAATATCAGGATCTGGATGGGTCCGGATCAGTAACTGTGTTGTGCAATAAGGAGAGCAAATCTAACTATGTACATGGAAGTCTCTAAGTCCCAAGTTCGCTAAGCTATTCCGAGGACTTAGTCCTGTGACAGTTGTGGCTGTGAAATCTCTGTCATCTGAATTTTCGACCAAAATATTGGGTGCCACTCCTTCAAGACAAAAATCCATCAAAAAAAATTCATCCACCCTTTTTTGTGACTAAATCTCGGCTATGGGAGAATATTTCACTCCCAGGTTTGTAGAGAATACCACTGACAGGTGTTCAGCCCTCGTCCTCCAGAGACCATCCTTTAGTAATGAAGTTGCTACACAACAATCAACCTGCTGCACTAAAGTTTAACATAAATAATAATAAATATCCCTGTCATTAATTACCAAACCCCGCACTGCCATAAACACCATCAATCTCTGCTATCCAACGCAATCCTGAGTATCAATATGAGTTACTACTATACGTTATGTTTGTACAGGTTGATATAAAGATACGAATGTTAACAAAAGTGTCGTCAGTGCTTCTATTACGCCGGACGTCCGTGGGTATCCTGGTCCAAAGCCATATCTCTAAACAAGATCCCTAGTCACTTAACAGTCCCCCCTCATTTCAAGGGATTGTCCAGATCACTTCATCAGCGTAGCGTAAAGGTGGTCTTCTTGATTTTGAATTCCTTTCTTGTAAAATTTCGGTCGAGAATGATTTATTGGAGTGGCTATTGTACAATGCTTATACCTCTATCTCATTCTCTTCGAAAAAGTGTTTTGCAATCTAGTCTTTTGTTCCATTGCGTGGCGGCTAGTAAGCCGGTAGATTGCCTGTAGTCTGTACTATTCATCACATGCATACTAATTACCTCCGCGCTAATATACGCTGGTATTGAAAGTCTGGTACTGCCTGTGCACAAAACATTGTTGGTAACTAGCCCACAATTTAATAATGGGAGTCGGACTAGAGGACAGAGACTATTGTTTGAAATATTGGAATCATGTATATAAATAGGGCGTTGAGTGTAGCAGTAGTCTTGTTCCTCCAGTTAGTAAATAAATTTACCTTTTGACATACAAACGCCCAAGCTTTATTTATCGGAACCATTACACATTAACTAGCCCTCACAATCAGAAATCTGACTATTCAGCAAATTCAGTAAATTCATCTTTTTCAGTCATCTCAGTAATAGCACTAAATTCAGTATATTCAGTTATTATTGTAGATGTGTCAGTGCATAGCAGGGATAACACACTCTAGATGCTGTATTAGGCCAGATATGTTGATTGTGTTGGAGCGAGATCAAGTGTGGTACTTATAGAAGACTTACTCCCATTAGATTCTATGGCCAGTTAATCAAACCCTATTGAACCTACCTTCTTGCTTCCCTTGCACATTAGTACTCTGTTGGTGATAATTACATTGTAGGGTGCTTCTTTTCAATAGGTTATGAAGTCCGGTTTACGCCATAAGTCATAGGTTATTCAACTCACTCAGAATCGGCGCACAATAGGACCGTAAAGTACAACAGGACTGTACTAAAAGCCGAAAAGCTGTACGGAAGGATTCGTGCTAAAATACCGTCTTATAATAGGACCGTAAGCGGGATTTCTGAGCGTTCAACCTTGGCTGGGGGCCAATTTTATTTTATAATTCATCACTCGACAACCTCGGGACTTCAGCAAATACAACTCGAATTCACAAACTAACATAGACGATCCGACCCAAATTGTCATAACGCAACACATCACGATGGAAGACGCCTGCCATTGGAGGGTAGAAAAACTCTTCAAGCTTAACCATGAAAATTGGTTCCGGCAGATGAAAGCAAACTTTCAATGCAAAGGAGTCACCCACGTTCTGGATCAGTCTCTGATCGAATTCGCCCAAATTGCTGCGCTAGACCCGTCAACATCAAGAAAGGCCGATGTCGAGGAACTGTCACAAAAATCCCAAAGCAAAACCATCTTCTTGAACATAGAGAAGAAGACAAAGTATTTGAAAGACGCCAGAACAATAAAGGTGTTGCTTCTCAAGGGGTTAGACAATGAGGACCAAGCGCTTCTGGATGAGTACAAGACACCGGCGGAACTTTGGAAGTATCTAAAGTCAAAGTACTCCAAGCCTAGTAAGCTTGCAGCCGCGCAGTACACCAAAAATTTGAGCAATTTCGAGTTCACATCTGAGCTTACAATAATGGATGCCTACAACAAACTGAAAGAGATCAGAAGAAAAATTGTCTCCGCCAAGCCATCAGCAAAAGGCCAGTACAATGACGAGGCTTTACTACTCATTTTCACCTCTGCTCTTCCAAAAGTCTATCAGTCGACGGTCGATTCTCTGAGCATCAACAATGAGCTTTCTGTTGATGAACAGCTGAGACATCTCGAGAACTGTTAGAGTATAGAGAAGACTTCGGAGTAAGAATTGCCTGAGAACAGAGAAGAAGTTCAGTTTGCTTAGTTTACTAATAGACTACAGGTAATATGATATATACAGTGGAATTATAAGAAATAGAGGTTACCCGGAACCGACTCGACTGCAGAAATAAGTGGGACCCCGTACCAGAAAATGATTATCCACTGACTGAGAATACTGGGTCACGCAATAGAAGTACGAACAAACCAATGACTGGATTTGTTCGGGAAGAATGGGATTCAAGCAGACTCTAACGTTGAGTCCGATTGGATCAGAAGTGTAGGATCCTGCCCAAACTCAGAAATATAGTTTAGGCAAGATGCATGCAACCACATTGGTCGATAGAAAGAAAAGCAGGAAACTGTATTTCCAACAAGAACAAGTAAGAAAGGCTGAGATTTGCCCCCGAAAATGAGCACGCTCATTCTGTCACAGGCTCATACCTGGTTATCATTAGGCTGCTGCCTAACAAATAAGGCTTGAACTCTTCCAACCATATTAAACATCATACATGTCATGAACCCCTCCACAACTCATTAGACCCAAGTATAGGCCTTGGCCCAGTTCATGCAAATCAATTCTTAAATGTCAAATTTAGATTGCAGACAGGACGACTCGAACACCAGTCCTGAATTAAAATAGACAGAGATGCTGGTGTCTGTCGGAGGACAGGTCATGATCTATTTTGAGAATGGTATGAAATGAGGGAACGAGATCATAGTCTTGTAAATAAATAGGAGGCTTTCAGTCATGTCTCTGCTTGTTACTTTAAGATTTTCATTTGTATCTAGCTCTGAGTTCAGTTTGAATAAAACGCCACTTTGAGACTGTCACACATTCTGCACGGACTCGTATAACAAAGAGTCGTCGCCCAAAACAGCAACAGAGCCAAGATTTCGAAGTTGAGATGTTTGATGCCATAGAGTGCTATCTATGCTTTAGAAATCACCTCATCAACAATTGCAAATACCTTGGGTTGGCACAAAACCATATGAGAAGAGAAAAAAGAAAGAAAAAGATGCTGTCTAGTTCTAGGAGGACTCACGTTGACTCAAAGAAGAAAAGCTCCAGAAAATCTTATGGGTTTGTAGGAAGTGTTAAAAGTCATGCAATAAATCTGTAATTGTATCACGTGTCTCGCTTAGTATTCCACACTTTCCGTAATTTTGAAGTGTGTAGATAATTGTAAGAACAAAGAAAACAAGCACCAATAGTTGTAGTTATAATACACACAATAAATTATATATATATTTATATTATAAGGTATCTGATTTCGAGAGCAAGTATCCACACGCAGCTGAATATATAGCTAGTATGCAGTATACTCTTAACTCCACTGTTGTTACGGCACGTCAAGGAGGTTGTATAAGTTATTATATTGCTATCAAGAGTTACGCTTGTAAAGGCAATAAAAGACAAAGAGAGGAGGTAGCTACTCTCGACCCTCTCTAAGATATCTCCCTCGGCTGTGCTCAGTCATCCAACGTGATGCCAAGGCGCGCTAACCCGTATCCCCACACGCACGCAATACGGCTCTCACGGATCGTGACAACTGTTGCATAAATTACAACAGGAACAAATGTCGATGAATCCTCGTCATCCTCGGAGACATGCTCTTCAAACTCATCAGATGGTCTGTTGTGGAGACAGCTGCCCTCACAAAAGTGCGGTAAAGAAAATCATGTAAGCGAACCCCAGAATGGACAATTGACACGGGCGCATTGTCACACATGACTGACCAACTCAAACTTTTAGAGGACCATTAGAAAAGCTCAAAAATAAACGCAAAATCCAGGTAGGAGGAGGCATACTATGGTTAGAAGCTCGTGGGACTGTTAGAGTCGAGGCAAATGATGGATCTTTCTGCTATCTGAAGGGTTGTTTATTCGTTCCTGGGCTTGAGATAAATTTAATTTCAACTCGATGTTTGTGCCGAGATGGTATTGTTGGGATACACGGCTCCAAGAACATGTATTTTAAGAAACTTGATGAGTTCCTTCAATTCAGAAATGATCATAAAACTTTTTTACACGCAAAGCAAAAGAATGGCTTATAGAAGCTAAAGTCCATCTCATCAGAAACTCCCGAGCTGGCTTTTGTTTCAAATAAAAGTAAATCTGTCAAATCTCCAGTAGATACTAAAACTCAGGAGGAAATTACAGATGAAGATCCAGATATATCGGAACATGATGAGGCTTCTAAGTCTAAAAGGAAGAGATATTGACTAATACATAGAAGATTTGGCCATTAAGGTTCCGAGGCTTTACGTTACCTTCACGAAGTAGCGAGCGGAATCAAAAAGATTTCCATCCCTGAGAAAGAGAAACGGATCTGCGAATCTTGTAAAATAGGTAAGATGAAGAGAAAGATAGGCAAAGAACTTGTGGTACATAAAGATAAAGTTCTCACCCAAATCTCCGTTGACATTGCGGGTCTGTTTGTGATGTCTATTTGTGGATTTGAGTATTTCTTACATATAGTCAATAGCTACTCACAGAAGATCTGGACCATTCCTCTAAAAACGAAAGATCAGGCAATCTTGGCACTGCGCAAATGGAAAATTTTAGAGGAAAGAAAGATAGTGTCAAATTGGAGCATAGGCGTTTGACCTGAAGCGGAATAGAAGGGCGAGAAGAGGTCGGATGGATTGCGAGGGATGACTAAAGATCTACTGGAGAGCTGTTGTGCTGGCTTGGTTGAGTTGTTAGGAGACAGGGGAACGGAGGATGGGCTGCTGGATTAGGAAAGGGTGGAAAATACAGGCTGGTGCACAGACGCTGTTCATGTACTCTACAATCTCTTCACCTGCCGAGTTTAGTGAATCAATCTATCCAAATAATTTCATACTTCACATCATCCATTAGATGATATTATCAATTGTTGGGATGCACATCTAGCATCACCTACATAGATCACCATCGTCAGTAAGAGTTCACATTTGATACCTACTGACACCCATTTGGCCACAGTGATACGCACTCAGTGTCCATCGTGCCATCACCCAGCGTGAGCGCGCCATCTCCGCGACTCACCATTGCACATGAGCCCGTGTAACTCCACCGACAGACAGCAGAGACACAATTGCTATATACCTCATGTTGAGCGGATTGGTTTGCAAAAGCTTGTGGCTGTTAGGCACAGATTATATCACTTGGTGAAGCGAGTGGGAAAGTAAAGGAGTCTGTAAATCTGTTGTGGAGAGTTGTTTATCACTCCCACTAGGACACAGAGTGCTATATAAACTATATTTTGTAATAATAAAATCTAGTGGTTGGTATTTACGTCAAAGCGCATTAATACTAACCTCACAATTAATGGGAGATTAGTGACGTGTATTCTACACATCCCTGTCTTTACCATAATTGGAAGCACCAATTTCAACACCCCTTCTCACTTTGTACCAAAACTTTTTGTGCATAAGTGGTTAAGTCTCGGTCTTGGTAGGCCTTTTGTACAAATATCTGCAAGATTTTCACTTGAAGGAATGTGTAGTAAAGTTAGCGAACCATCATCAATTCTTTCTCTAGTGAAATGGTAAGCAATATCAATGTGCTTTGTAGCGTCATTGATTTTATGATTGTGAGCGAGATCAATAGCGGAGTTATTGTCTGTTGAAAGGGACGAGGGTATATTTTTGTTCACTAGTTGATGAAGCCCACGTGTCATCCAAAGGAATTGTCTAGCTGCAAGTGATAGTGCCATATACTCAGCTTCACAAGTGGAGTGAGCGACGGTACGTTGTTTGCGAGACTTCCAGGCGACTGTGGATCCTCCTAGTTGGAACAAATAACCCGAGAAGCTCCTTCGAGTATCTAGACAATTTCCGTACGATGCATCACAGTATCTGTTGAGTATCAAGGGAGATTTGAACTCGTATGTGTCACGGCACGGCATTCTGCTCCGCCATGATATACAATTACGTGGAGGGAGGATGTGAGACTGATGGCTGATGCAGGAAGGAGCACGGACGCGGCGATTTAGTGGAAACCCGCCCGAATAGGAATAGCCTCAGGGCTTTTTGTAATGAGATCCTGTTCTTTTCTATTCTTCTCCAGCTTAGTATTTGCTTCACAGATTGAATTATCGCCATACAAGCTGTACTTTCACTTGTGCCTATTCTACGCCGTGACATAATACTAAGCTCCCTAAACTACTCAACGCGACCTCTGTAGAGAGGTAAAATACTAATTTCAGACTCAGTAATCTGTGGACAGCGTTTCGCTCACGATTATCTGGACAGTCATTGGCTAATTGTCTCGCTAATAAAGGAAAGCAGAAGATGCCAGGAGAGTGGCCGAAGGAAGACTTCACAACCTCGGTGTACGCCACCCGCGCACCCGGGGAAGAGGAGGACCTCACTACGAAGATTGATGTTCCATGGTATCAGAAAGTCACTTTTGAATTGTTGGACAAGGATTACAACAAGAGAAACAAACGCCGCGCTGCTGAAGTCAAGAAGGAGACTGATCAAGAACGTCACGAACATACCCTTAAGACTATGTGTACCGCCCTGGCTGATCGCGCCAACAACATCAGCAACTACCTTCGAGATACATTGGAGCAGAAGGCAGAGGCAGAGAAAATGGCACAATCCTGGGCGGAGGAAGCTGAGCGCTGGAAGGCTGCATTCGCAGAGGTCACTCTAGATCTCAAGGCCAAGGATAATGGTAAGCAGAAGGAGGAATCCAAGTCGGTGCGAGGATCTGCAGCCTATAACACTGTTGAGAAAGACGCTGCCGGCTGTGAGGCCTCAGAGATACCACCAAGATACAAAGAGGTCCGTGACCCACAGGCTAAGCAACTCCGCCACCGCCAGAAGATTGAGAACCCACCCACCTTAATGGGTACCCATAATCCTACTTTCGAGAACTGGGAACACGCTGTTAAGCGCAAGTTGAACGGCGACTCGATCTACTTTGATGATGAAAACCACAAGATCAATTACCTCTTGGGCTTTATTGGTGGTGATGCACAGGAATTCATAAAACCCTACCTCGAGCCAGAAAGCGTCAACCACATCACTGTTGCGATGTCTATTGTCGAAGTTATGCGAGGAGCCTACGGCAAGACCCGAGGACAGAAGCGCTCCGAAGCTCGTGCCAACTTCAAGAAACTCCGACAAGGGGATGACAGCTTCTCAGCCTTCTTCACTAAGTTCCTGACCTTCGCTTCTCAATTGCAACTTAGAGACGAAGACCGCATGGATGAACTTCGCGAAAAGATGAGTCCCAAGTTGCAAAATGTCATAGCCGGATTGGATTTTGAATCTACCTTGGAGATGTCTCAACACTGCTTGAAAATAGAACCACACCTGCAATTAGCGCGCAAATCGGAGGATCAAGCCGCTCGCTACCAACAACGCAAGGACAGGTACAAGAAGCCAATTCTCCCGCCGGGCCTAACTCGTACTGCACCTCCAAGAGCGTCTGGTCCACCCAAGCCAAAATTCTTGGCCCGAAACGCTGGTGTCTGCTTCCATTGCCACAAGACTGGTCACTACGCTAACGCGTGTCCTACTGCTAAAGTCAATGAGGTGGATGCGAAGAAGAAGGAGGAAGCTGAAGCATCTGGATCGGAATTCACCATGAGCTCCGATGAGGGAAAAGATTGTCTCTAGGAGAAGTCGCCTTCCTAGAGAATAACACGTATCGAGTAAATGGCATTGATTTGGAAAATTTGTTTGGCGGAAGGCCATTAGTTATAGATTGTACTCTTGAAACTAAAAACAATTCCCAATTTCCAATCTCTGCCCTCATTGATACCGGCGCTAATGGATATGCCTTCGCAGATCGTAAACAACTGCGTGATTGGTACCGGAATAGTAAGATTAAGATGACGCGCTACAATCTCCGTCATCCACTCTCTATCAGAGGCTTCGACGGCGGATCATCCCGACCTCTACGCCATGCCTACGTGATGACACTGACTATAGACTCGCACCGAGTCAACATGCCGTTCTTTGCTACCACACTTGGTAACAAGAACAATGTGATCCTCGGTCGGCAGTGGCTGGCCTATCCTAACGTACTCCCAGATTGCGTGCGACACCGGCTGTGGTGGCCAGAAGACCGCAATGATCATCAGTGGGACGCTAACCGTCGTGACCGACTGATTGAACTGCCCCCTCTAGAAATCAACAAACCTCCTGCTAAAAGATCTCCACATTTTATGCCAAAGCAGATATTGAAACGCCCTGCAATGGTAGCAGAAGCGCCGGCGACCCCTTCAATTATTCTGACTCCCCGGCCTACACTGCAGGAGCGACAAGAAGCCTACGATAAGAAAAAGGAGGATCTGGGTCTAGACAAAATGGACACACCTACGCTTTCAGCCGTCGAGGTTGAGACAATTGAAGCGGAAGACCAATGCTGGTTCGTAGAAATGGAAACCGCTTGCGACGGTACAGAGATTGCGCACATTGCGGAGCTCGCTGAAGAAGAAGAGAAGACACAATTGTTGGCCCAATTACCTCCTGAATATCACGATCTTGCCCATGTCTTCTCCAAAAGACGCGCAAAGGAATTGCCGCCGCATAGGGAGTTCGACCATAAGATCAATCTGGATAGCGAGCCTGAGCTCAAGCAAGCTCCCCTCTATAAAATGAATCAGAAAGAGCTAGATACCGTACATGCTTACATCGAGGAGAACCTGGCGAACGGGTTCATCGAACCCAGCGATTCTCCGTTCAATTCCCCGGTCTTGTTTGTCAAGAAAAAGAATGGAGACCTTCGATTTTGTGTAGACTACCGGAAATTAAACGCACACACGCGGAAAGATCGCTATCCTCTGCCCCTCATTGGTGAGACATTAGCCAAGATGGCTGGTTCTAAGAAATTCACCATTCTAGATGTCATCCATGCGTTCAACCGTATCCGGATGCATCCAGACTCCGTGGGATGGACTACGTTTCGTACTCGATTCGGTCAATACCGTTACCGCGTGTTACCTTTTGGTCTGTCAGGTGGCCCGGCCACTTTCCAAAGATATATCAATTCGGTCCTAGGCAATCTGCTCGCTCGTTACGTTTCCGCATATATGGATGATGTATGCGTCCACTCTGAAGATAAAAGTAAACACGTGGCAGAAGTACGCGAGGTCCTTCAGCGTTTGGACAGGGCTGGACTGCAGGTGGATATTAAGAAGTGCCGCTTTAATCAAAAATCTGTTAATTTTCTGGGCTTCATTGTTAACACTTCCGGACTCCTGCCAGACCCGAAGAAGCTGGAAAGTATTCGCGCATGGGAGAGACCTACTAGCAAGACTGCCATTCAATCCTTCTTGGGGTTCTGCAACTATTACCGTAACTTTATAGAGAATTTCTCCCGGATCGCTAAGCCACTGTACAACCTGACAGCAATCCCAAAAGGCCAGTTGTTCCAATGGACCGAGCAAGCTGAAGAAGCGTTCCTTGCCCTGAAAGAGAAATTGGTCAGCCCACCCATTTTACTGTACTTCGATCAGAAGAAGCCTACACGTATAGAGACCGATTGTTCTGATCTAGCAACAGGAGGAGTACTCAGTCAATTGCAGGAGGAAGGCGTGTGGCATCCTGTGGCTTTTCACTCCCGAACCTTGACTGGTCCGGAGGCAAACTATGAGATCCATGATAAGGAGCTGTTGGCTATCATCCAATGCTTGAAAGAATGGCGCGCAGAGCTCACCAGCACCTGGGAGCCGTTCGTGATTCTGACTGATCACCGAGTTCTGGAATACTTTGGTCAGAAGCAGCTACTCAACGATAGGCAAATCCGATGGTCAGAGGTGCTATCGCAATTCAGTTTCGACCTTCAGTACCGACCAGGCAAGGAAAATATTCTGGCAGACGCGTTATCTCGCAAGAAAGAGCTTACCCCTACACAAAAAGCTGCAAAAGAACTGGAACGTACGAAAATCCTCCTCCCTCAAAAGAAAGTTACGTTGCCACATGACAGCAAGGTGTTAGCGCCCATCGACGAGGATCTGGATACTATTGATCGTATTTTTATGGCCAACCGAGCAGATCCCGATCTCGAGGATCTACGCCAGCAAGCACGACAGCGGGAAGAACCTTATTCTTTGGAACCTACCGGGTTGGTGCTTCATAAGGGACGCGTGGTGGTGTCAGCCAAAGACAATCTCCGTACTCAAGTGTTGAAGATGATCCACGAATCTACATCCACCGCTCATCCAGGACGAAACAAAATGAGGAAACTAATCGGCGACCGGTACTGGTGGCCACGATACGCAGCAGACATCGAGCGTTATGTGCAGAACTGCCATGTCTGCCGACGATCGCATAAGCCTAGAGACAAGACACCGGGCTTACTACAGCCTTTAGCCATTCCAGAACGTACATGGGATGATATATCGATGGATTTTCACGATGTGGGGGTACCAGACAAACGAGGGTTTAATAACATTTGGGTAGCTGTTGATAGATTGTCTAAACGCCAAATCTCCATCCCCACCACTAAAAGTGCTACAGCAAAGACTGCTGCAGACTTGTTCTACCGTTATGTCTGGCGATTCCGTGGCGCACCGAAGACCATTACCAGCGACCGCGGTCCGCAATTCATTTCGGATTTCATGGATGAGTTGTCAAGGTTAGCGCGCGTCAAACTCAAGCTATCTACGGCAGAACATCCGCAGACAGACGGCCAGACCGAAATTATTAACCAGATCATTGACCAGCGACTGCGACCATTTGTCAATTTCCACCAAGACGATTGGGCGGAGCTGCTTCCCGCTCTAGATGCTGCTGCGGCAGCTATTCCAAATGAATCTACAGGATTGTCGCCATCAATGATTGACTATGGTTACGAAATGCGTTTAGAATTTGACTGGAATCAGCGACTGGAACCACGAACCCCTCGAGAGAAGCTGAATCGGGACGAGGCCGCGGTGTGGCTTAAACGGATTAGCAGCGCGTTGGATTATGCTAAAGAGAGCATCAAACGCTCACAGGAACAACAGCGTGTTCAAGCCAATAAACATCGCCGAGAAGTAGACTTTGACGTTGGAGATAAAGTGTATATCCGGCGCGGTGCTTGGAGAACTACGAGACCGTCGGATAAGCTGGAAAATCCAATGGTGGGACCATATCAGATAATTGCCAAAGAAGGGCATTCATTCCGCGTTCAACTACCCGCCTCTTGGAAAATACACCCTGTATTTTCACCAGACCGACTGCGCAAAGATCCAGATAACCCGTTGCCCGGCCAGGCCAATCCAGAGCCGCCGGCAGAAGAGGTCAATGGAGAGTTAGAATGGGAGATCGAGAAGGTGTTAGACGCGCGGCTGTATCGCAATCGGCTACAGTACAAGGTTCAATGGGAAGGCTGGGACGCAGACGAGGAATGGTATCCGGCTGCCAACTTTCGGAACGCACCCCTCATATTAGAAAAGTTCCACGCTGAGCACCCTAAATTGCCAGGGCCACCAAGACGTCTCGCTACGTGGTTGGACGATGCCGCACATGATAGATTTAGTGAGGAACATCCGGAAGATAATATGGTGACCAACCAAGGTCGTGACAACCAACGCCGCCGCAGAAATTAGTCGATTTGGGACAATCGAAGGCTGAGGAGGGGGTGATATCACGGCACGGCATTCTGCTCCGCCATGATATACAATTACGTGGAGGGAGGATGTGAGACTGATGGCTGATGCAGGAAGGAGCACGGACGCGGCGATTTAGTGGAAACCCGCCCGAATAGGAATAGCCTCAGGGCTTTTTGTAATGAGATCCTGTTCTTTTCTATTCTTCTCCAGCTTAGTATTTGCTTCACAGATTGAATTATCGCCATACAAGCTGTACTTTCACTTGTGCCTATTCTACGCCGTGACAGTATGTAAGTTTTAAATCTCTTGTTCCTTTGATGTATTGCAAGGCCCGTGTTACGGCTGGTATGTGAAGAGATAGCCGTCTTCGAGATTGGGAACTAGCCGATGTTGCACGAGAGTATTACAGAACGGACGGGGACAAGAATAGCTTGTGGACTAATAATACAGATTGCAAAACTACAGAACTAAAGCTACATCTTACACCTAACTAAGTACAACTGTACAGCCTAGCGTGACTCAACTAAATGTCGGCGCCTGATATGATAAGGCCTCCACAGTTCGGGCCAGTGTTTATGGCACAGTGGTATAGCCACAACTATAAGTCAGTTTACTGAGTAGCAGTCATACTGAGCCATAACACTATTCTCCCCTTCCACAGTGCGAAGTTCCTACGAGCAAATATAATTTTTATGTGGATATGTAGAGTAGAATTGATCAAGAGCTGCCAAGTCTTTAACAAATTCATAGGGTTCCCAGGTTGGCACTGCTTCACCTAGCCATTTGACTAAAAACGGCTTTTGACCTCGTGGCTTGGCATCAAGAATTTCTTCAACAATAAATTCGTCTTCTCCATCAATTATAATTGGTGGCGGAGGAGGATTCCTTTGCCCAGGAAGAGGATCGTGTGCTACTGGTTCGAGAAGAGAAACATGGAAAACCGGATGGATTCGTATTGTGTGAGGAAGTTCCAGCTTAAAAGCATTGGATGAGATCTTTTGGAGAATTTTGAATGGTCCCAGCTGTTTATGATCTAGTTTATTTGAAGGTCGTGTTGTAGAGATATGCCGCCTCAGGAGCCAGACTTTATTTCCAGGTTGAAATAACGGTGGTGGAAGTCGGGATAAGTTAGCATTCTCAGCCGCAATATCTTGAGCATATCTTATTTCGACTTTGAGCATTTCCTCAAGATTTTCCAGACATTTGCGAAACTCCCTTAATTCAAGAGTCTGCGGAGTTTTCTGAGGCTGTGTGAGTAGTTGATAGCGGGGATTGTAACCATAATTTGCAAAGAAAGGTGAGACTCGGGTTGTTGAAGAAATTGTGTTATTGTACGAAAATTCTGCCATAGAAAGGTAATCCATCCAATTGTCCTGCTGATAATTACAATATCCACGGAGATATTGCTCAAGCACTGCATTTACTCTCTCTGTCTGTCCGTCGGTCTGTGGATGAAACGCAGTACTGAAACGAAGCTGTATGGAGAGGCATGATGCCATTTCCCGTGAAAGAATAGATGTAAAAATAGGGTCCCTATCTGAAATAATTGATTCTGGAAGTCCATGTAAACGAAAGATGTTATCCCTTAACAGCATGGCTAGCTGTTGAGCGTTGCACGTTGTGGTTGTAGGCACGAAGTGTGCCATTTTAGTTAATCTGTCTACAACGACTAGTAGGGCATCACACCCTGCAGAAATTGGTAAACCAGAGACAAAGTCGAGTGAAAGAGCCTCCCATCGCCTTTGCGGAATTTCGAGCGGCTTAAGGTAACCAAATGGAGCATGACGAACTGGTTTGATGCGTGAGCAAGTATCACAATTTCTAATATAACGTTCAATTGTGGCTCTAACTTTAGGCCACCAAAAGCTTCAAGATACCAGTTCGAACGTCTTTGCTCTACCAGGATGACCTACAGCCGGATGATCATGCGAACTAGAAATTACCTTTGTTCGGAGAGACTCGGGAACATAAATCAAACCAGATACAAGTAAAAGTCCGTTGCTTTTAAATTGGCAGGAACCCAGATCAATACGAGGGTGCCTGGATGCAGAAGACTGAAGTGCATTAATGATCTCCTGACCGAAAACATCAGAACTGATGGCTTGTTTAAATTCTTTTGTCAATGATACTTCAAGCGTAGGCGCAGGGTCTTCTGATATCGAATCTAAACTAGTACAAAGTACTGCTAAGGTGTTCTTATTACTGTTGGGAAGACACTGGATAAGCTTCTCGGGTGCAATAATCAAATCATGCTGAGGCTCGGTCTCGTTCTTTACAGTGAAGTCCTCTGCGCGACGAGTTAAGGCATCGGCTCTTCCATTTTTAATTCCAGGGCGAAATTCGAGACGAAAATCAAGTTCAGCAAGTTCTAATGCCCATCGGGCTTGTCTTCGATTAAGTATGCGTTTAGTTGTGGAGGCTGTTAGGTTCTTGTGGTCTGTAATAATTCGAACTGGCAAAGTCAAGCTATAGACAAATTGTCGATATTCTTTGATACTTTCCACAATAGCTAGAAGCTCCTTATCTCCAACTGTATAATTTACTTCTGCTGCTACCATTGTACGAAAGAAATAGGCAACAGGATGTAGTCGCTTGATGTTTCCAGCATCCACATGATATTGTGAAAGAACTGCTGATATGACTTTATCTGATGCATCAGTTTCCAAAATAGTCTCCAAAGTTGGGTCAAAATGTCGCAAAATAGGTCCAGTGGTAAATGATTTCTTCAACATATCAAATGCTGCTTGACATGAGGGAGACCAAAGAAATTTAACCTTTTTTTTTGTTAAATTAAAAAGAGGAGCTGCTATACTGGAATACTTAGAAATGAATCTCCTGTAAAAGTTGGCAAATACTAAAAAGGATTGCACACCCCGAACATTTCTGGGGGGGTCCCAGTCCTGAATAGTTTTAACTTTGCTATTATCCATAGAGATACCTTGAGATGAGACTCTAAATCCAAGAAATGTAGTGGATTTCACAGCAAACTCGCATTTTTCAGCTTTACAAAATAGCTCATAGTCCTTCAGTTTACTGAGAATCTTTTTTACATGTTAATCATGTCCTGTTATGTCTTCAGAATATATTAGTATATCATCCAGGTAAACTACTACAAAGATGTCTAGATACTCTCGTAACACATTGTTAACAAACTGTTGACATGTTGCAGGAGCATTTGTAAGTCCAAATGGCATGACTTTGTACTGGTACAGTCCATACCGAGTGCGAAAAGCAGTTTTCGGTTCATCTCCTGGTTTAATTCGGATTTGATTATATGCACCTCGCAAATCAAGCCGAGTGAATACTTTTGCCTTGAGAAGTTGTCGAAGAGAGTCATCGATCCGGGGTAAGGGATATACATTCTTTAACGTCACAGCATTTAGTGATCGATAATCTACGCAAAAACGAAGACCACCCCCTGGTTTCTTAACAAAAAGGACAGGCGATGCGAACGAAGAAGTCGATGGTTCAATAAATCCCTTCCTGAGATTCTCTTGCAGATAATCTCGCAATTCCTCAAGTTCACTATCTGACATCAAATACAGCGGGCCAAGAGTGAGCCTTGCGTTTGGATCTACCGGAATACTGTGATCAATATACCGGTGTGGTGGTAGTTGTTCTGCTTGCTTTGGAGAAAAAATGGACAAGAATTCATGGAATTGGCGAGGAATTTGTGGTTGAAGTTCATTATCATCTTCGATTTCTGATTTATTTATCTCTTTTTGGCATTTAAAGTTGTATTCTAGCGAACATGGGACATTGATAGAACGAGACGAGAGGCGAGTTGAAGACGAAGGACGAGACGAAGGACTAGACGAAGGACGAGACAAAGGCACAATACAATTTTGTTTACAATGGGAAGAGGTAAATAACACATTATTTGTGTTCCACTTAATTTCAGGATCATGTTTAGAAAGCCATGATTTACCGAGAATTATATCATACCAAGCAATGCAAGTGATTTGAAAGGTTAAAATTTCTGAGTGGTTTGCAATTGACAGCATTAAATCAATTTCGTGGGTAATAAGTCCTGAGGATGATTGTCGACCATCCACTACCCTTACCACAAGTGGTATCTTCTTCTTCCTTGAGATGAAATTATTTTTCTTTACAAAGAGCTCGTCGATGAACGAAGTTGAAGCTCCTGAATCTAACATTGTAAGAGCTTTTATACTACTTTCTAAAACGGATGTGATTGTGAGGGGTTTTTCATTCCCCAAGTCAAAAGAGTGAATTTCGGATTTATTGTAGAGAGATACAGCAGAATGGTAAAATTTTTTTTTCTAGATATTGTTTCATGGTGATAGGAGATTGGGTCCTCAGATTCCACACTCGATGGCTGTGAGAATAAGCTTTGATTTGGGCGAGACAAAATATCGGGGCATGTAGGTATTTTATGGCCTTTATTTCCACAATAGGCACACAATCCATGTTTCCATCTGAAGGCCTTTCGAGCTGCTCTTTCCACCTTTAAGTTGTCTAGCCAATTTGTATCAAGAGTTAGTGGAGCTGGGGCAGGTGACGAAGAATTTAATGGCATGGAAATATTCGAAAATCGGAGTGACTGAGCGTTCTCGCGCCTTGTATATGTTTTTTGGATCTCCAGCTCCTTTTCACGCTGTCGAGCGTATAGCTGGTTATCTAGGGATATACATAGGGCCGCATATTCCGCAAACAATTCAGGTTTATCCATTCCAACTAGTGCGTCCTTGATATTTTCCCTTAACCCTTTTCTGAAGTGGTGGATGAGACATTTCTGCTCAGACCAGCCGAGTCGAGAGAATATAGATGAAATCTTAGCAAAGTAAGTCGAACAAGAGCCTATTTGACATATAGAGTTTAATTCCCTCTCTGCAGTTGAGTACGGGTCGGGGTCGTCAAATGCACTTCAGAGAGCGTCAATGAAAGTAGCGAAAGATTTAAAGGATACATCACCGTTATTTTGGCTAACATGAGGCTTAAACTACATAAATGCCGGACCAGTGAGATATGATCCAGCCAATAGAATCCGGGATATATCCGAACTGAATGCAGATGGATTTGAACGAAATAATAGTTGCAACTGCGTCATGAAATAGCCAAATTGTGACCTGGTTCCATCAAATTTATCAGGGTTGGGAAAGTTGGGAAAAGAGGAGTTGTGGGTTTCAGAATATGGTGAATAGTAAGTGATAGGTTGCAAGGCTCGAATAGCAAGTCCTTGTCCAAGAAAACAGATGTCATTGATTACTTGTTTCTGTATATCTGTATAGGGAGTAGGATACAGCTCACTGTAGTCGATTACAGTTCCAGATCCAGAAGCCTTGCCTGCAACGAAGGCACGGTTAACAATATGCCGTATTTCTGCAGGCACATCAATTGGTATTACGAGACCTAGAAGTGATGATTGAGATACGATGGTTTCCCAGATGTCCATTATTGATTTCCAAGCCTGGTCCTCCATGGACATTGTGGGCGCTCAAGTTGTGATTTGTGCTAATCGGTGAGATGAGTTTTGCAAAATGTTACGGCTGGTATGTGAAGAGATAGCCGTCTTCGAGATTGGGAACTGGCCGATGTTGCACGAGAGTATTACAGAACGGACGGGGACAAGAATAGCTTGTGGACTAATAATACAGATTGCAAAACTACAGAACTAAAGCTACATCTTACACCTAACTAAGTACAACTGTACAGCCTAGCGTGACTCAACTAAATGTCGGCGCCTGATATGATAAGGCCTCCACATTTCGGGCCAGTGTTTATGGCACAGTGATATAGCCACAACTATAAGTCATTATACTGAGTAGCAGTCATACTGAGCCATAACAACCCGCTTGACCGCACTTAGATGAATGATTGATGGATCCGAACTGAATTGTGAGAGATGTGAGATTGCATATGCAAGGTCAGGCCTCGTTGCAGACACGACATACATTATAGATCCGACTATTTGCTGATACAGCGTTGCGTTAGCCCTAGGTTCTCCATTTGTCGCTGCCATCAGTCGTTGGTTACACTTGATAGGTGTGGAGACCGAATTGCAGTCTTGCATAGAAAATCGATTCAGGACTCTATCTATGTATGCGGTTTGCGACAAGCTGATTCCAGAATTACAGTACTCAATTTGAATTCCAAGTAGCCAGTGAAGTATTCCCATATCTTTGACCTTGAATTCGGCTTTAAGCGGGTTAACAGTTTCACTCAATAGCGAATCTTGTTCTCCAAATAGTACAATATCATCCACATATACCGCTAAGTATAATTCTCCTGTATTGTGGATAAAGACACAGGGATCAAAGGGTGACGAAGAAAACCCGAGGGGAATGATAAATTCAGCCAACCTGAAAAACCATTGCCGTGGTGATTGCTTCAATCCATATATACACCTATTAAGTTTTGCAACATGGCCCTCTTGCCTGTACCCTTCAGGAAGGTCCATATAGATTTCTTCATTCAAGATCCCATATAGAAATGCGGTTTTTATGTCAAGTTGTCTTGGTCTCCAATTTTTCGAGGCAGAAATTGCTAAGAGTATTCTTAAAGAATCAAATCGCACAATTGGAGCAAATGTTTCATCGTAATCTAGTCCTTGGATCTGTGAGAATCCTTTTGCAACGTAACGTGCTTTGTATCTTTTGATTTCCCCATATGCATCTTTTTTAATTTTGCATACCCATTTGCCACCAACAACTTTGCGACCTGCAGGACGAGGAACAACGTTCCACACATCATTTTCTTTGAGGGATGACATCTCTTCTTCAAATGCTATTTTCCAGTCTTCCCAGTTTGCTGATGCCTTAGCACCATTGTACGTTTTGGGTTCTGATACATCAATGACATTTAAAAGTGCTAATTCTTGTCCCTCATCACCACTATTGTTACCATTCGAACTTTGCAATGCGGGTTGATGAAGATCACGAAAAGTTTTCCACCACTCCCCCGTTATTGTATCTTCATAAGTTCGAGGACGTTTAGTGCGTTTAGGTCTGGAATTGACATTGTTATTATGATCTTGATTAAAAAGATTTTGAGAAGATGTTGAAGCAGAAGTTGAGGCAGATGGTTGAGGTTTGAGTTGAATATAAGTTGGTACTGATGACTCTTGCGATGGTTCTGACTGAGACAGATAACTAGGATCTTGATTATGAGAGAGATCTTGAATGTTTTGTCCTTCACCAACATTAGAGGAATTTTTCCAATTGTTTAACAATATTGATGACGTTATTGGAGTTTGTTGATGAATCTTGTGTGGAGACAAGATTGATGTTAGATCAGCGACAGGTTGATCACCCTCGTAGGGGATAAATTTTACATCAGCCAATATAACTATCTGTTTCCTTGCAGGAACAAAAATTCGATATTGATGATCAGTTTTGGTGTATCCAACAAATATACCTTTCTCAGCATTTGGTAGAAGTTTGCATCCTGATGGTCGCTTAGCCATGGGAATATGCACATAACATTCTTGACCAAATGGATGAAGGTGTAGAATGGATGGTTTTCTCGCGTGGAAAGCTTCATATGGCGTCTGTCCATTAACAGCACTATGTGCCTGACAATTTTTAGTGTAGATGAAGGATTTTGCTGCTTCAGCCCATAACCGCTTATCTTTAATTGATGCGAGAATTGCACAAACTCCTTCGATAACAGATCGATTTAGCCTTTCAGCTACTCCGTTTGATTCGGGAGAATAGGGAGGCGTCAGATGATGACTTATCCCCTTCTGAACCAGAAAATCGGAGAGCGTTGCATTTACATACTCACCGCTGTTGTCTGTTCTGAGTGATTTAACTTGACCATTGTATTGCGTTTCTAATGCCTTAACAAAATTGATAATAGCCTGCGCCGCCTCAGATTTTTGTATAAGGAATTGAATCGTGGTACAGCGTGTCGCGTCATCAACAAAACTTATGTAGTATAGTGCATTGCCATACGACAGAACAGGAAACGGTCCGGCAAGATCTGAGTGAATGTATTCGCCATTCGATGTTGATCGTGCAGCTGATGAGGCTGGCTTTTTGTGTACGGATTTAGATGACATGCAGGAATCACAGTGAAAGTTCTTTGGGCAATTTGGAATTACACCTGAGTTCTGGATGAGCTTCTCTGTCTTGGTTATCGTCGAAGGAGATGCATGACTGAGGGCTTTATGCCAGAATTCATAGGTGGAGCAAGCTACTTCATTTTTACGTGCGACTTCCCTGATCACTGGCAAGGCACCGTCGTAATGAGCTTCCAACCAGATTTTATTATTTTTATATATAATCATCACTTTGCCATTGTCATGGAGTAAGTATCCCTTGGATCTAGCTTTCTTCCAAGAAAATAGTGGTAAAGATAAATTTGGCACATATAGTACATCATTAACCTTGAAAGTTGACACAGTTCCATCTGATATCTCACAGTGTAACAACACACTTCCTTTCCCTTCGATTGACATTCTCTCATTTGAACTTGACATCACATAACCGGAGCAAGGCACGAGTTGTTCGAATTGTTCTGGGTAAGGACACATGTGAGCAGTCGCGCAAGTATCAAGATAAAATAGATGACTAACCTGATCAATGCCTGTAACGGTTATATTTGCCCGTTGTAAGGTTATTTCAGATTGTGTCAAATTCGGTTGGGACAATTTCTCTTTAAGTCTAGGGCAAGAGTTATAAACATGCCCTTTATACTCGGTCGGAAAACGTTTCTTGCAGAAGGAACATTCGTTCGACGAGGGGCGTTTGGAACGCTTGGATACCCTTCCAGGTTTCCTTGGCTTGAGAGAGTTATTGTCTGCTTTGCCAACTTGCGTGATGAGAGCTGTTGGAGGAGGTGCAGTGCGATCTAGATCAAGAAGACGTTGTTTAACCACGGCATAGGTACAATTGTCCTTAGTCTTCAAGTTATCAACTACATCCTTATGATGTTCACAGAACGAACTCAACAAGTAACTCCTCTTAACTTCATCATCATCAAGAAAGTCGGCTAGCTTGTGGCGGTTCGAGTTTGAAGATTCTCGGGCTAACAATGTTAACCGATCATACTCCGTCTCAAATTCATCGATTACCAAACTGACAGTGCGACTTGGATCGTATGCATTTGCGAGGAGCGCAACCAATCTAAGTTGGTGGATCAATGTAAAAGAGCTGTTTTGGTGGTACTGCTCTTTCAAATACTTCCACATCAAGTGAGGGTCTTTGAGTTTTAAGATCTTGCCAAGGATCTTTGAACCGACGACCTGAATATATTTATTTACAGCAATACTCGAAAGCTGGCTGTATGCTCCTTTTTCTTCAGGCGAAGCGTCCTTGTCCGGCTTTTTGCCGTCGACTACAATCTCGTTGAGTCCCTGCCCTTCAAATACTGCAGTCATTGTAATGGCCCACAACTCCTAGGTTTCAGGACCAGTGAGGTGGGTTACATTGGTTAATGACATTGCGCGCAAGTAGTTGGTTCCGAGTCTCGAAGCGAAGAAGCCGGATTTCGAAGACGAGAATTCCATTTCTGTTGAGCGGTTTGAAGACTTCTTTAGAGATGAGGATGCTTAATAGTGATGGAATCTTTTTGCTTTTAGGGGCACCGGGTCATAACCTGTTTAGCGGATTGGTTTGCAAAAGCTTGTGGCTGCTAGGTACAGATTGTATCACTTGGTGAAGCGAGTGGGAAAGTAAAGGAGTCTGTAAATCTGTTGTGGAGAGTTGTTTATCACTCCCACTAGGACACAGAGTGCTATATAAACTATATTTTGTAATAATAAAATCTAGTAGTTGGTATTTACGTCAAAGCGCATTAATACTAACCTCACAATTAATGGGAGATTAGTGACGTGTATTCTACACATCCCTATCTTTACCATAATTGGAAGCACCAATTTCAACACCTCACAGCTCATAACCACAACAAGAGCATTTGGAGAACTAAAGGTTTAAAAATGGGTAATTTAAGTGTCTAAAGAGTCTAAAGGTACGAGCAAATACTAGTGGTGACTAAAGGTGCTAAAAGTAACTAGAGGTGACTAAAGGTGACCAGAGGTGATCCGAAGGTGGTGGTTGTGACAGAAGACTAAGCGTGAAGAACTCTATAGCTACAGACCAAGCCATCTTACATACACTTGCTTTCCTCCCACTAGCTCATCATAACATAGGCCCTAAACTAGTACCAACATAATAACCAGTGCCAAGAACTGTTCTGTTGTCATATCAACATCAGGAGAAGGGTAAAATTAAAAACTAAAGTTAGGATGGAAAGGAGAATCCTTACAGACAAGTGAAAAACTAATTGCATTTAGATCAGACAATGCCCTAGAATTGAAGAAGATCATGGACAAATGGCAGAGAAAGGACGGTGTAAGTGCCCAGTACACCACAATCGCTTCTTCACACCAAAATGGTGCGGCTGAACGAGCTATTCAAACAACAGAAAATGCGATAAGAACAATGACTCACGCTGCTAGCCTTCCTGCAGAATTTTGGTGTTTTGCTGTAGAAACTGATGCACACGTACGAAATAGACTAGCATGTGGCCGCAAATCTAATGGAAAAAGGACATCTCCAGAGGAAGCATACACTGGGATAAAGCAAAAATCAGACCATATAATAGTCTGGGGGTGTATTTGCTATGTACATGTTGACCCAAAAACAATCCCAGTGAAGCAACTTTATAATAAACAAGCTAACAGAGGAAGACAAGCAGTCTTTTTGGGGTATAGTAATGAAACCACAAAGCAGTATTGCTATTACTTGTGGAATGGCTTGTGAGCCGATTGTTGTGTGGCACGTGATTGTATTCACGTGCTTCTATAATTCTACAGTAGTCTAGCTTTATTCCAGATCAGTTCAGCTGTGACTGGAATATTCTAGTAATTGGTAGCAAGACTGGGAACTACTATGACTGGAATATACAAGAAGCAGATATCAGTCAAGAACGAGTATTCTAGAGTTTTTCATAGATGTATAAATAGTTGAAGTAATATTCTGATAGCTAGTCATAGAGAAAATTATAAACTACCTTTGTACATCTGATTGCTCCCGCATTGACACTCGAACCGTGATAACTCGGCAGACTTAGATTATGTCCAAAGATCAAGTTCAATTGAGTTAAATGAAAATTCTAAATGTGGCTGATTGGACTTGAGACTCAGAAATTTACCTAGACAGGTTACTGGGCAGGGGACAGACACGGGCTTAATTGATCGAAAGCCATGCGGTAGACCAAGGAAATTTTCTGACCACAATCAACAACAATTGACTAATCATTTGTCTCCAAATGAGCAAATTGAAAGCCAAAAACTCAATATCAAGCAACCTTCTACACAGGATATAGAACTGGTCGATGCACCAGAGATAGCACCATCACCAAAACTTTTAGCTATCCAACGAGAATCAGTAGACCTTACCATTAAAATTTCAGGAGATAAAATCACATTTGATTTCACAACAATAGAGGAACCATTGGCAATTATCAAAAATGACGAAGCATTTGATGGGAAAAGTAAAGTAACTGTTGCCTCTGAGAATGCAACTAGTTCAACGCAAGTTACTCCTTCTGAAGGTGAAAAACTTCGAAAAGAAAAGAAATCCTCTGGGCAAAAGAAAAAGATAAGTGTGGAAAAGGCTCATGGAAAAGAACAACAAAGCCGAAAATTAGATGAACTGGAAACAACAGAGACATCAAAGAAAACCCAAGAATCAGACACAGGATGCGAAGAAATTAACTCTCAGCCATCTACTAAAAACGAATCACTTCCTTTAGAATCATCTAAAATTAATGAGGCAGAGGTGACCGCACAATTTCTATTGAAGCAGGTAGAAAACCAAGGAACCATGGACCTTGATTCGGAATTGGAAGATGACTATTGGACAACGAAAAAAAAGGAGGATTATATAGGAATTGGAAGGGAAAATAACAACAAGAAAATCGTGATACCCGCTTCTAGGTATTTTTTTAGACCAAGGAAAAAATCTGGAAATGATGATGAAGATGAGCGTCTGGCAAAGCGTATTAGAGCAATGATATCCTTCTACAAATACCAGAGGAATAAGCTCGTAAAAGCAGACCAGCTTGAGCATGCAATTGCAGTGATGGCAAAGCCTCAAATATATGGAGAAAAGGTTCGAAAAGGCATTTTCAAAGGATTATACGCTCTATTTTGCCGAATTCCAGACAATGATGAAGACTACGCTCTGCAAGCTAAGATAATCCAAGGTATAACAATCTCAAGGACATACAAGGAAGCCATGATAAGCCCCCATGTTACGGCGTGCTGTAGGGTAGATCGAGATTGCCGTTTGCCAAGTGTATGGAAAGGTCAAATGGTGAATACTATAGAGGTAGAGAGTCGATGAAATACTATGGCTAGAAGGAAGCGGGTTTGCGAGAAGATAATGTAATAATATTATAAGATTGTGAAGCTGGAGAACTACTTTGTTGTAGCTCCAGCTTCCTTAAGTACAAATAACTATCTAATGTAATTCAACTAAGACTGTTGTAATTTCCCTTCATGACTCAAACTGTGACCTCAACCATATCAATTCCAGTTGGCGCATTATCTAGTCTCACCATATAAGTGCAAGTGTTGAGGGTGAGCCGAAAAACCTGTTTCGTGAACTTTATCCTCAGGCATTCTGCTTAGACTCTGGTTCCAGAATGTCTTGCCATGACACCCCAAGCAAAAGAATGGGAAGAAGCTGTTATGACGGAAATAGACCAACTAATCATGAATGGTCCTTGGGAAAAAAAGTTGTTACCAAAAGGAGCAAACCTGGTTTCAATAAAATGGGTTTTTACCATAAAAGAGACTGTTAACAGAAATATTGAAAGATTTAAAGCAAGACTGATAGCAAGAGGCTTTAGCCAATTTAAGGTAATTGACTACATAGAGACATTTGCGCCCACTGTCCGAATGGATTTATTTCGCATATTCCTGGTCACAGTAGCCAAAAGAGATTTGGAAAGCTACTGATTTGATATTAAAAATGCTTTCACTGATTCTAAATTAAAAGAAGACATATTCCTTTCCCCTCCAGAGGGTGTATTGGTTTCGAATGGGAAAGTTCTGTAAGAACTTAGAAGCCTTTATGGGTTAAAGCAAGCTGGACGTGACTGGAATTTGTTACTGCGTGACTTCATTGTACACAATTGTGGTTTTAAGCAGAGCCTCGCTGACCCATGCTTATTTGTTCACAAAATGAGAAAGATTTACTTATTGGTTTATGTGGACAATATTGCTGCTGCTAGTGAAAAGATGAAACAGATTGATTGGTTCTACAAAAATCTGTCACTGAGATTCAACGCCAAGAACCTAGGGGAGATTTCAAAGCTTCTAGGCGTCAGACTAACAAGAGATCGACAAAATCTAGCCATCTATTTAGACCAAGAACAGTACCTTGATAAGATGCTCACAAGTTTTGGGTTTCCGAATGGAAAATACATAGCAAAGAAAATGTCACGGTTTCGAGTGACAAGTGCTGGGGCAACTATGTGGTCAATGGTAGTAAATAATAATTCTAAGGAGAGAACTTCCACTACATCTATCTATTCATTTATATACGTGAAAGCCTCCTCACCACCGAGGCTAATGCCTCTCCTGTTACTATGCTGTGGGACTTCCCTAGTGTTCTAAATATACCTGCAATACAGTACTATCGTGTTATGGTCCGGAGGGATTGTACTCGGTCTCGTATACTCCCAGTCAGTGTAAGCCTATCAACATGTGGTGCAGTGCCGTACTGCCGTGCCGCATTGCCGGGTCCGATGCCATGTGAATACCATGCAAATGCCGACACAAAAGTATTATATTAGGTGGCGTTGCACATTAGCAAAATGGTATTGATTAATTATGCCGCTCGAATTAGGCCTAAGTTAACCAACAATGGCTATAGGGACCAATCGGCTTACCAGCTATTACAGAAAATACCAGCAGCTGATTATGAAAATCTCAGACCAGCATCACTGTTAGGTAAAAAGTTTGATATCAAGCTTTACCAGCTGATAATTTGCAGCTTGATGTAATCAATGACGCTTACACGTCCGGACATCGCATTTGTCCTTGGATGTCTAGCTAGGTATATGAGTAGCCCTGCAATCCATCATGGCCTCGCCCTCAAAGACCTGATGAGGTACTTATGCTCCACAATTCGACAGAAGTTAAGGTTCGGAATTAGAACAAGAGATCATGATAGCCACTTTGTCACCTACACCAATGCAGATTAGGTAAATGACAAATCAGATAGGAAAAGTATTTCTGGGGGAGCTTGAATGTTCTATGGATGACTATTTGGCTGGATGTCGAAAAAGCAGTGGTCAGTAGCATAATCAAGCTGTGAGTTGGAGTACATATCTCAATCTATGTATGCAATGCAAGGATAGTGGACAGCACAAATCTTCCGAGACTTACAGATGCCGGATTACATTGGTACAGATGGCATAAAGGTAGATATGCGCGGGGATAACCAAGGAGCTATTGCACTGACCAAGAATCCTCACCTTCACAAGAGGTCATAACATATTGACGTCTGCTATCACTATATCAGAGACCTCGTCGAAAAAGGGAAACTCGGCATCAAATATATGCCCACTTCAGAATTGCCTGCCAACGGATTTACCAAGCCGCTTGCCCGTGTCGCGTTCGAACGTTTCAGAGAATTCCTCGGTGTCGCCATAGATTGATTGTACTATAAATAATAATTGAGAAGGATAGATGTTGGTAGCTCAAGACTGCTTACACTGAGGGGGAGTATTTTAAATGAGTCAGTGCATAGCAGGGATAACACACTCTAGATGCTGTATTAGGCTAGCTTTGTTGATCGTGTTGGAGCGAGATCAAGTGTGGTACTTATAGAAGACTTACTCCCATTAGATTCTATGGCCAGTTAATCAAACCCTATTCAACCTACCTTCTTGCTTCCCTTGCACATTAGTACTCTGTTGGTGATAATTACATTTTAGGGTGCTTCTTTTCAACAGTCATCTCAGTAAATTCAGTTATTTCAGTACATTTGTTTTATTCCACCATGTCAGACAAGTCATTAAATCAAGAATTAATCAAAATGCAAAGTAAGATTGTTGGTATGATAGGGTCAATCTCTGTGGTATCACAGGTAATGAGAATGGGTTTGCTAATGCAAAAGTGGTGACTTATTAAGATGTATAAGTATATAGATATCTATGTAAGGATGCTCTTGAAGCATTGATAAAACTTGAGTCCACTTGTGTGTCTGAGGCATGAATCTCAAGCTCAGGCCTACCGGAGCAAGTACTCTGACACTGGCAACTTTTTGTTTAAAGAGCAATTTGCCAACCTTGTGGTGTCACTTACGTTAAAATCTTCAAATCCACAACTCCAACCATCCCATGAAAACCTTACTGCAAAATATTTAAATTTTGGAAAATAAGATTGTGTTTCTAGCCACACTATAGCGGAGATCAATTCACAGCCATAACACAGTAACTAACTAGTACTCTGAATGGCAACTGTTGCTATTATAACACTGTAACCATTATAATACCTAAATTATGTTATTGTATGCACGTCATAACTTGGTTGCCTGGGTGCAACGCGACATCCCAGAGATGGTTAGTGACGCTGATTTGGTCGTTGCATCAGCAGGATTATCCTTATTGTCTATCCATTGTACCTCATGAATATCACCTCTTTTGTAGCTCTACTGCAGTGCCATGATATCAATCATCAGTCGTTTTTCTTTGGTGGTACCAAGCTTGACGAGGCACTCGTATAACGACATGCTATCTATGCAGATAATGATTGGAACTTGTGGAACATTAAGCTTGTGGATGGTGCTGAACTTGTTAGTGATGTTGTTAATTGTTCCAGCAATTGCCACAGCCATGTCAACACCATGAGCCATGGCGTATATTTCTGAAGCCAGAGCGCTACGCTTGACTTGTTTGCACTTTGTGGACAACCACTGTATAATATTGCTGATCATCTTAAAGCTGTCAGTTAGATCACCCTCCTTACTGCCGAGCACAATGACGTAGCCAATCTGAGACGTTAGGTTCTTGTTATTTGCCAATGACACATTGATAAATACAAAAAGCTTCATATTTTTCAAATTTAACATTATATAACGTAACCCCCTGGCTGTATTTTCTTTCTGCCATTTGAGTTGTTTGTTAAGCAATGCTATCTCGTCACTGTTCGGATTTTTGTGTTGCGCTGCAGCTGAAAAATCAAATGAGGCCTCTGGTTGGCATATTGTTGCTATATAGGCTCCTCGAGCCCTTTGCTACGTGTATGATTTACCATTAGTTGCCAGCAAAAGTTTATCGGCCTGATCCTTTTGCTACAATACTAGGTCGCCACCCTCAAGTGTCAGTTTGCATCCATTAAACAGGAGAGGATGATCTACAGATAGGAACTCTTTTTGTTTTGCTTTAAAAGCCAATTTGCAATCCTCAGTCTCCGCAAAGGCCCCATCACTTAGGACTAACGTGTCATTGGTCTGAATTCCCACTACTCCAAATGATGGTGCCTCCTTTGTAGTCACCAAAAGGCATAGATCGAACGTTGATGTCTCCATAAGTAGCTTCTCATAGTGGTGGCAGAAGTATGTAGCCCACCAATGCGTTCCAGATTCTGCTGGTCTGTACATCTCAAGGATGAGGGTTTGATAGTGTTCCACGGGGTGCGTTGTATAGCCTAGTGAAGATCTAGGTGGTAAGTGAAGGTTATAAATGGGTCAAAGGGATGACAGGTCTTCTCTAGGAAGAGATAAATGGGCAACTAGTTGCAGTAGATGTTACACGTGGGTCTTGCTGATGAAGAACTAGGCAATGGATATATGGTCTTCCCAAAGAAGAGATGGGTAAACAAATGTATTGTAAAGGGTAAATAAAGAAGACGTTGCGTGAGGAGCAAATCTCTCTCACGCTGAACTATTTTATACAAGAGTAGAAGCATTTGCCAACCGGAATTAATCGTAATCAATTCTTGCCAATATCTTCGCATTGATGGCTGTGTTCTTGTCCTTCTCTTCATGACTCCCTTGTATATCCTTACATGACGTTTTACATGACTAATTGTATAGGAGAAGCTATTATTAAGTTGATGTCTTTAATTAACTACCCCTTTATCTTATCACGAATTAATATTAGTATTAAAATTCTATTTACGGATCTGTGAAAGTACAAAGGCTTGATAATTTTCATGATGGTATCTGGTGGAAACATATAGCATATTTGGATTGGGATCTCTGCAATTATCTCCCGTTGGAGGACGGTATCTGATTGCACGTACGCCTGGGTAATATCCCGCAGCCACATAGTCAGCGTGGTCGCCTTACATAATGTTGGCGTGAGCGCAAGGATAATATGCTGGCTGGAGCGTTGTATAGTAGGACTCTGTAAGTACTTGACGATTCTCTGTATTGTTGTATCCCATTACAACGAGTCGAGACTTCTCGTATGGCTTATCTGTTCCTTTTCCTTTGACTTCATGGACCAACCTTGCTTTAAACATCTTTGAGTTACCATGCTTAACTGCGTCATACAACTCGAACCTGAGAATACCATTACCAATGAGTGCTTCGATTTCTGCCTGATCTGATAGCTTAAACGGAGCTCCTGGGGTCAGTTTCTTTCCCTCCTTGCGTAACTTCACGGCCAAAACTGCGTCAGCTTTCTCTTTGTCACTCAAGAACATGTTGCCAGTAAACTGTGATGTTGAATCTAGGGTGGAAATTGGCTTGTTCTTGGATCCTTTTGGTCGATTGCGGCGACGTGGCGCTATAGGGGCATGTCTATCCGGGTTAAAGTCGTAGTTGTCGTCATCGTGCTGGAGTGCCTGGCTTTCTTCAATAGATGTTCCTGCTGCCGAAATCCTAGTATTTTGATCATGATAATAGGGCTTAACTGATGTATTCCGGAAGGTAATTGTTCGGCTGTTAACCTCGACGGTATATGCCGTATCGTCTTCGTTCCATGCGAGAAGCTTGTGAGGTCCAGTCCATTCAGCACCTTCTCTCCACACACGGACGTCGCTTGTGAGAGGGAGCTGTAGTGTATCGAGAATTTTGGGCCCGTTTCAAATGCCGAGAGCATCTGCCACTTGTGGCCTGGCCTTAAGCTTGCGGATCTCAGTCATTGCTTTCTTTATAGCCTCGGCTCGCTGTGAAATGTTTGTATATGGTGGGGATGTTTGGCTCATCCGTGGGTAGGCACCGAAGACGAGCAATATTGGGACAAGACCGTCTGGACCTGCGGTGTCGTTAACCGCCTTGACAGCCATCTAGGGGATGTTCTCTGCTGCCACATTTCGCAACTCGACTCACAAGATTTCATAAGCTCGCTTTACCGGCCCGTGGTATTTCTCGACCTTCCCGATCGAGGGATGTGCTTCGATGGGGACTTCCTCGACATTTATGCTAAGCAGCCGAGCGTTATCAACGAAGTCACTAGCCTTCAGGTTAGTTCCTGCATCCGTGATAATGAAGTCAGGAGGTCCCAAGTAGGTGTCAATCCACATTGCTCTGAGTGTTTCCCAGGTTGCCTTGGCGGTCATATTGGCTAGGAATCTTGCTGCTTGAAACGCGGTGGCTTCGTCGACTGCATGAAGAACTGGCTTGCCTTGTATGTACATGACGTCGACGATCAAGCGAAAATTGAAGTTCATGTCTTCTTGCAACTTGAAGCGGAAACGGCCAGGTGCCTTCGAACGGATCTGACACTGGTGACAGAACTTGTTTATTTGTTGCGAGGTATCTTCATTAAAATCATCGTACCCCGCGCGCGAGAGTAACCTACTTAGCCTGTCTGCCGCTGGATGACTGAATCGACAATGGAGCTGCCGAAGCTATATTTCAGTCAGGTGGCAAGCTGCTGCGGTGGCTTCCAGGTCAAGAAGGAAGAAAGGGTGTCCCAATTTGCGTACAACGGGGTATATTTCTTGCTTGCCCTGTTTGTTTGTATGGACGAGTAAATCTTGCGTATTATTGAGAAACACACAATGTTTGTCCATATCAGTTAAGCAAAGCAGAAATGGGGTGTTTGCCTGAACTACTGTAAATGTAATTGTACCAAACGGGATTTTCAAATTGGTTGTTCTGAGGGTTGCCACATGGGGGCTGTCACCGAAAGTTATACAATGATTACCTGCTGTTCTTGTTTCAAAGTCAAGCTCTGGGATGATCTTTTGGAGAGCTTTGACTTGGTTTTCTCCAGCTGTCAACAGCCCTGCCGCTCTTGTGTCGGGTAAAATCCCCTGGAAGATCTCTGAATCATTACGGCAGTGAAACTGAAAAATGGAGCTCGGCTCTGATTGGGCCGATTCGAATGGATCATTTGGCTGTCAGAGCATGTTAAGCTGCTTGGTTGTTGAGTAGGACAGCCGTACTACTTCCATTGATTGTACCTTAACTTGTGAGGAACTGCTCAGTTTTGTCCTTGGACCAAGTGTTAAACATGCCAATAAGATCAGTTTCATCATCATTCTGGTTCACTTTGTAGCCTTCATAGTCGATGATGTGTCACAAACCATCTCTAGGATGTCGCGTCGCGCCCGCGCAACCAAGTCATGACGTGCATACAATAATATAATTTAGGAGTTGTAATGGTTACAGTGTTGTGATAGCAATAGTTGCCATTCGGAGTACTAGTTTGTTGCTGTGCTATGGCTTTGGATCACTACACCCTTGGTAACAGTATTGATGCTCGTGTACTTAAGGAAGCTCTAGGACTAGATTTATACTGCAGCTTTTTGTCTTGTAAATTACACATATCTTAGAATATAAATATTAATCTAAATATCTCGTCCTTATTATCAGCTTCTGTCTCCGTCCTCGTCCTCGTCTTCGTTGTCATCCTAGTCCCCGTCCTCGTCCGTGACAGATCATCATACCCAGGGTATCATTGTCAGCAGGGAGATCATTCTCAGCCATGTACGTCCGCCAGCTATTGATTCTTCCTTGGCGATCGCTTGGTTTGTGCCATGTGGACTAGCACCCCACTTTTTTACACACGAAGCAAATCTTCCCGCGGTCATTATTGCTACCGGATCCACGTTGAAGTCCACCCTTAAAACTACTTCGGCCACCTCTTGCATGAAGTCACCCTCTTACATATCCTAGCTTTCCACCGTATCTACGGTCGACAAAGTACTGTCCATCATCCACTTCTTCATTATCGAAGTGTTCTTCTATCTGATGGAATAGCCCTGCATTCCGTGGATTGCAGTCCATGTGGACCTTTACAGTAGATCGAAGCTCAGCGCAGACATCTTCAAATCCGTCGTGGAGGCGGATTAGTGCTTGTGCACAGGCTGATACGCCTTGGCACGCGGCGTACAATTGTCCAGCGAGACTGTGGCTTTTGTGACTGTGACGGCTTGTGAGCCGATAAGTCCTGTAACCTTCGATGGCTATCGAAGGCAACCTATATTCTCTATCACTCCGAGGATTATCAGCAGACGAAAACTGACACGAGATCGCCACCGAGGCTACGTAAAGGATAGTGCCAAGAGTATCGGAAGCGTTACTCGTGTGGCAGAACAAACCTCTTGTCATTTCATTGCCACTGTAAGTGTAGGCTAGATTTAGATACCTCTGGATGTGTATAAGTAGTAGAGTAGACTTGCAGGTAGTTTGCTTCTACATAGATGAATTATAGCTTTACCTTTCAATCATACAAATGCCCATTCGCTTTCTATATTTGAACTGTGACATATAATTCATCTATCTCCAGTTACGAAAGGTACGACGACTAGTGATACGACGAGAGATATTGCGTCAAGAGACACGACTACGAGAGATACGACGACGAGAAATAAGACGAGAGATATTGCGTCGAAAGATACGACGACGAGAGATACAACGACGAAACATACGACGAGAGATAAAGCATACTACTTTAACACCACGGAAAAATGCAGTCGTTTCATGTTCCAAGAGCCAATAATTTGAAAGCACAATGGAAATCAGCAACAAAAATTGAAGAACTTCGTCAAGAAAACAGATGTTTTAGGTGTGATAAACAAGGCTGCTATGCTAGAGTCTGCCCTCTTCTTCCATTGGGAGGCACCTTTCACGAAAAAGACGTTGCTCGCCCAGTGAAAGCGACGTTGGGACCTAACGGCAGGCCTCTACGAGCTATATGGAAGACGGTAGATCAAATTGATAAGCTCAAAATGGAATGCAGATGTTTTAGATGTGAGCGACAAGGGTGCAGTACCAATGATTGTTTTTTACTCCCAGCAATAAATCCTAAGTTCAAAAAGCCAGCAACTATCCTTCCCGAAAATAAAGCGAAATTAGAAGAAAAAAGGGAGAAGAGAAGTGACCACGCATCCATATCATCACTCACGTCATCGAGCTATGATCCGACGAAAGCGGCCAAGAATAAAGACCAGGAACTTAGTATGAACACAAAACCATTTCTGGTTAATGTGCTGATCAACGACGTAAATATGGTACAAGCATTGATAGACAATGGATGTCTGTGTTCTGGGATTATTGAGGACTCATTAGTAGCAAAACTGGGTTTACCTCGCAGGTCAATTTCTCCACGACCTCTTCAGACAGTGGAGAACTCTTCAAAGGGGAAACCGATGGTGAAAGATATAACATACATTTCAATTGACCTTGACGGAAATGTTACAAAAAAACTTTGGCTATATGTAGTTCCTTCCAGTACACACCAGCTGATTCTTGGAAAAAAATGGTTGGAAGTTCAGGATGCAGTAATACATTCTAAGGAGCAACGTTTAGAGCTCAGGAAATGCGATGCATCGGTTTAAAGCGTAAAACGTTGGCGCCAGAAGTTTTTAGGCGTAAAGGAACCTAGGGTGGCCTCGATAGAGCTTATGTCTTCAATGGTCAAAACTATTCCCGTATGCAGGGCCTCAATAGAGGATATTAATAAAGCACTACGGACAAAACCATGCCTTACGACAGAGGAAGCTAGAGCACGCCTACCTGACCCAGTGAAAGAATTTGCCCATCTCTTTGCAGACGATAACGGAGCAAACGACTTGCCACAGCCGCGGGACAACTTAGATCATGCCATAAATCTACGCCACGAAAATGGAAAGGCTCTACAGCCTCCATGGGGACCTTTGTACAGTATGTCGAGAGAAGAGCTCCTTGTCTTGCGGAAAACATTGACAGAACTGCTCGACAAGGGTTGGATTAGACCCAGCAGTTCGGCAGCCGCATCACCAGTACTTTTTGCAAAGAAGCCAAATGGGGGTTTACGGTTTTGTGTGGATTATCGTGGACTAAACGCTATTACAGTACCGGATCGCTACCCACTTCCCCTGTTTAAAGAAACCCTGCGACAGTTATCAAAGGCTCGTTATTTTACAAAGCTAGATGTTAAATCGGCTTTCCACCGCGTGAGAGTTCGTGAAGGGGATGAATGGATGACAGCATTTCGCTGCCGACTAGGGTTATTCGAATGGTTGGTTACGCCTTTTGGTCTGATTAACGCACCGGCCTCTTTTCAAAGATATATTAACGAACATCTACGGGAGCATCTTGATCTAGATGCGACGGCTTATGTTGATGATATCCTGGCTTACACAGACAGTAGTGAGGAAGGACACTGGGAGACAGTTCGTAGTATACTTCGAAAACTTGAAAAGGCTGGACTTTTTCTCGACATTGACAAGTGTGAATTTCTACAAAAACAGGTCAGATATCTAGGCTTTATTGTGAAGGCGGGTGAGGGTGTGGCTGTTGATCCTACGAGAGTCAAGGCTATCCTAGAATGGAATGCGCCAACAACTGTGAAAGGCGTGAGGTCATTTCTTGGCTTTGCTAATTTCTACCGCTGCTTTGTTGAAGGATTTTCAGATATTGCCGCGCCCTTGACTAATTTGACGAAGAATAATGTTGGATGGAAATGGGAACGTGAAGAAAACGACGCGTTTGAAAAGCTAAAGAAAGTTTTTGCGTCAGAACCTGTTTTAGCTCAATGGGACCCAGATCGTGAAACAATTGTAGAAGCTGATAGTTCGGGCTACGCAATAGGTGGTTGTCTTTCGCAAACTGACAACCACGGACGCATAAGGCCAGTGGCCTATTTTTCGAAGAGGTTAACAAGCGCAGAGGCAAATTATCCAATTCACGACAAAGAGATGCATTCAATTGTAGCTTGTTTGCGAGAGTGGAGGCCAGAACTGATGTCAGTTGCTAAACCATTTACAATCATAAGCGACCACAAGAACTTGGAATATTTCGCTACTAAACGTCTCCTCAACGAGCGACAAGTTAGGTATAATGATGTTTTACAACAGTTTCAGTATAAATTTAAGTGGCGACCAGGACAAAATTGTGAGCGACCGGATGCTTTGTCTAGAAGAGATCAAGACAAACCTACTGGATTTAGTGACGATAGGACGAGAGGACGCGTAATTCAGCTCTTACTTAGTGTGGACGTACTTCCAGCTGTTGTAGGACCCGAGGGAGGTGAAGATAATCTGCAAGAATATGCTGATCGGGCATCTTCAGCCCGGTTATTTGACGATGATGAGGTACAGACATTGTGGAAGATTGGTGTTGAAATTGATGCAGATTGGAGACGTGCCCGTGATGCAGTGCAAGCAGGGGAACGCGGATTTCCGCCAGATTTAGCGTACAAGTTGTCTGCCAACATAGCAGAGTGCAGTGTAGCAGCAGATGGAGTTCTTCGAGGGAGGGAAAATAGAATTTGGGTGCCTAATTACGAGCCCCTGAAGACGGCCATAATGCAGCGTATTCACGATAGCCAACTGTCGGGACATCCAGGAAAGGATAACATGGTCAGTATGATCCTACGTCGTTGGTTCTGGCCCAAGTTGAGGGAATCAGTACGGCAGTTTATCCGAAATTGTGATGTGTGCGGACGAACAACGGTGTGGCGCGAATCGAAAGCGGGATTTCTACGATCAATTCCCATTCCTGAAAGAATTGGTAGCGATTTAACGATTGATTTTGTGACGGATTTACCACCATCAGATGGCTACACAAACTTGATGGTCATAACAGATCGTCTTTCAAAGGACATATTTATATTTGGTACTGATTCAATGGCCTCGGAGAATTGTGCAAATATCTTTGTTGACCGTTACTATCGCTATTATGGATTCCCTCGCTACTTGACAAGCGACAGGGGTAGTGATTGGACAAGCCATTTCTGGAAAACATTTTGTCAAATCACTGGCATTAAGCAGAACTTGACAACAGCGTACCACCCACAATCAAATGCAAGCGAACGAGCCAACCAAGAGATTTATAAATACTTACGGGTATTCACATGTTACACACAGGATAATTGGGTGAGCCTCCTTCCAATGGCTCAACTTGCACTTAACTCACGTCCAAATTCCGCGATTGGAGGAATGAGTCCTTTCTTTTTGCGACATGGCTACGAGCTGGACCCCCTCATGGAACCGACACCAATTAAAGCTGAAAAATCTCGACATCCAGGACGAGTGGCAGCAATTAATTACGTACAACGATTGAGAGATGCGCAAGACCTGGCGCAAGCCGCAATGATGTCCGCCCAACAACGGAATGAGCAAAACGCGAATAAAATTCGTCGTCAGCCTGAAAGATTTAAAGTCGGAGATAAAGTATGGCTAGATTTACGTCACATAAAAACGCCGCAGCTCTCTAAAAAGCTGGCCTGGCAACACGCAAAGTACGAGGTTACTGCAGTCCCTGACGCACTAACTGTTGAATTAAACGTCCCTGGTAATATACATAAAAGATTTCACGTCGAGTTAATCAAAAGAGCAGGCAACGACCCACTTCCAAGTCAAGTACGTGATGATGCACAAAATCCTCCTTTAATTGACGACCTGGAAGAATCCGAATATGAAGTTGAAGCTGTCATACGAGCCAGGACAATTCGCCGTGGAAGAGGGGAATATAGGCAAGCCTTAGTCAAATGGACTGGATGGGCTGATCCAACATGGGAGCCACTAGAGTATATTAAAGATACGGAGGCATTAGAAAAGTTTGAGGCTATATACGGCTCAATTGAGAATCATGACGGTCCTTCGAAAGAAACTGCTGGGAAATTTATTGGCCCAGCAGAATCCCATATAAAACAGCGACGAAAAGCTAAAAGAAAAAATAATAATAAAAAATTAGAAGAGGGGGGATTGTGACGGCTTGTGAGCCGATAAGTCCTGTAGCCTTCGATGGCTATCGAAGGCAACCTATATTCTCTATCACTCCGAGGATTATCAGCTGTGACGGCTGTTAAGCCGAAAGACTCCTGTAGCCAACGCTGGCTAGCGTAGGCTATGGCACAAGGGGAAGGTCTCGGAAGCCACAGAACTTCGAATATTCTCAGTGAACCTTCTGGAAACACACTGAAGGTTCATGAGGATAACAGGTGTACCGAGAACCTTCTAGGTAGTTGTAGAAGCGGCTCAATTATTCAGGTCACAGGGAGAATCATCTTGATGGGCAGTAATTTAGAATATATATATATGTAGACTTTACATCGAGGAATTCTCTCTCCAGAGAATTATAATTAATATACTGTACTTACAAGATCGCCCAAGCATTTTGTACTGAAACCGTGACATATTATAATTCTCTCCTCTAACTTCAGAACCGCAGTCAGTCAGTCAGAATCGCAGTCAGAATCGCAGTCAGTCAGTCAGAATCGCAGTCAGTCAGTCAGTCAGTCAGTCAGTCAGTCAGTCAGTCAGTCAGTCAGTCAGTCAGTCAGTTAGTCAGTCAGTCAATCAGTCAGTCAGTCAGAATTGCAGTCAATCAACTTTGCAAAGATGAAGTGGGATCATTGCAACATTTCTATGGAGGAAAACAATTTTCTTAGGGCAACATGGAAATCAGAAGATCAGCTAGCTAAGCTTCGGAAAGAAGGAAGCTGCTTCAGATGTGAGAAACGGGGATGTCAATCTAGGGTGTGCCACCTTCTTCCAGCAATTAATCCACGAAAGACTAAGAAAAGTTTACATATTTATAAAAAAAATATGAAAGTGGATCCGTATGATGATGGTCTAGGTCCTATTGATCCGGCAGTGTACGAATTGGATCCGGAAGGTGATGGTCTAGGTCCTATTGATCCGGCAGTCTACGAAGTGGATCCGTATGATGATGGTCTAGGTCCTATTGATCCGGCAGTGTACGAATTGGATCCGTATAGCATTTCTCCGAGACTCATAAACCGTCCTATCGAAATTCAGCAAATAAGAGATCGAGGAGAAACAATGGGTTGGTCAGCCAAGAGGTCTGTCATGGGGAGCTGTCTTACAGATCATGAAATGAGAAAGAACACATCGCCACCCCTTATTAATGCCATTACTAGTGATAGACTGATTCAAGAAGAAAGGAAAGATTTTGTGCAGCCAATAATATTGGATAAAAAGTTTTCAAAAAGTTTGACAGCAGCTGAACAAGAACCGATGATGAATACAAATCCATTTTTAGTTAATGCATTAGTTAACGACGTCACTATGGTGCAAGCATTAGTTGACAATGGATGCCTCTGTTCAGGAATTATTGATGAGGCACTCGCAGCTCAACTTAATCTACCGCTCAAGCCCATCTCTCCCAGAGCTCTTCAAACAGCAGAGGATTCATCAGAAGACAAACCAATCGTAAAAAGTATCACTTGGGTCTCTATAGATCTTGACGGCTACGTTACTGATGAGTTGTTGCTGTATGTAGTTCCACACAGTACTCATCCGATGATACTGGGTAAGAAGTGGTTAGAAGACCAGGATGCAATCATTCACTCCAAAGAACAGCGCCTGGAACTCAGAAGAAGCGGTGGTTCTGTTTACAGTGTTAAGCGCTGGCGGCACAAGTTTAGATCGATTAAGGAGCCGAAAGTTGCAGCTGTGGAGGCATTGTCTTGCCTTGAAAATGGAGTTCCGGTCTGCAAAGCTTCATTAGACGATATAAACAAGGCACTCCGTACGAAGACTTGCCTCAAGATCTCTGAAGCTCGAAACCGATTGCCGGACCCAGTGAAGAAATTTGCGCGCCTCTTTGCTGACGACAGCGGCGCTGATGATCTACCGCCGACGCGAGGTCACCTCGACCATGCCATAAACCTTAGACATGAAAATGGAAAATCAGTTCAACCACCATGGGGTCCTTTATACAGCATGTCGCGAGAGGAGCTACTGGTGTTGCGCAAGACGTTGACTGAACTTTTGGGTAAGGGATGGATTAGACCCAGTAGTTCGCCAGCGGCCTCGCCAGTCCTCTTTGCCAGGAAGCCGAACGGAGGGCTTAGATTTTGTGTGGATTACCGCGGGCTGAATGCAATTACCCTTCCAGATCGATATCCGCTTCCACTATTTAAAGAAACTTTGCGACAGCTATCGAAGGCTAGGTGGTTCACAAAGCTAGATGTGAAGTCAGCATTCCATCGTATCAGAGTGAGGGAGGGAGATGAGTGGATGACCGCTTTCAGGTGTCGCCATGGCCTTTTTGAATGGCTTGTTACACCATTTGGTCTTGCAAACGCACCTGCAACATTCCAGCGATACATCAATGAGCAGCTCCGAGGACACCTTGATGTTAATGCGACCGCATATATGGATGACATATTAGTCTATACAGATGGGAGCGAGGAAGACCACTGGAAGATAGTGCAAAGTGTCTTGGGCAAGCTAGAAAAGGCCGGCCTGTACTTGGACATAGATAAATGCGATTTTCTTTGTCGGGAAGTTAAGTACTTGGGATATATCGTCAGAGCTGGAGATTCGGTGACCGTAGACCCTGCAAAGGTTAAGAGTATTCTGGAATGGAAAGCGCCCACATCTGTAAAAGGAGTTCGCTCGTTTCTGGGGTTCGCAAATTTCTATCGATGTTTTGTGGATGGATTTTCAGAAATAACTGCACCGCTGACCAAATTGACGAAGAAGAATTCTGTTTGGAGATGGGGACCTGAGGAAAATGAGGCGTTTGAAAGACTGAAGAAGATATTTTCCACGGAGCCGGTGTTAGCGCAATGGGATCCTGAGCGGGACACAGTGATGGAAGCCGATTGTTCCGGTTATGCATTGGGGGGTTGTTTATCGCAGGCTGACAAGTATGGTCGGCTGAGACCAGTGGCTTACTACTCAAAGCGACTGAATGGAGCTGAGGCTAACTACCCAATACACGACAAGGAGATGCTGGCTATAATCACGTGCCTGCAAGAATGGAAAGCCGAACTTCGATCGGTCGCAAAGCCTTTCACAATTTTGAGCGACCACAAGAATTTAGATTATTTCATGACCAAGCGATTGCTCAACGAAAGGCAGGCTAGATATTACGACGTTCTACAGCAGTTTAACTTCACTCTCAAATGGCGACCCGGCAATTCTTGCGAACGACCAGATGCTCTTTCAAGACGCGATCAGGACAAGCCCCATGGCCCGGATGACGAACGAACCATGGGTAGGATTATGCAGTTATTACCGACTGTCAACGCGTCGCCTGTTGAGGCACAACTCGGTGTATCAAATGAATCAACACCATCTCAGGGACCCCACGGCGGAAGATCGAATGGCTCAACAAGTCCAGCTATAGATCCAGCAGCTTCAGCAAGAATATCTGATGATGAAGAGATTCAGGCGCTTTGGAACCAGGGAGTTAATTACGATAGTGATTGGCGACGAGCACGCGATACCGTCCAGCGTGGAGAGAGAAGTTTTCCACCAGAAATCGCTCAGAAATTAACAGCTAATATCGCAGAGTGTACGGTTCCCGCAGATAGCGTTCTTCGTGGAAGGGAAAATCGAATTTGGGTTCCCGATTACGAGCCACTAAGAACGGCAATAATGCAGCGAACTCACGATAGCTATCTGGCGGGACATCCTGGAAAGGATACAATGATTGGCATGCTTCTGAGGCGATGGTTCTGGCCAAAGATGAGGGAATCAGTTCGTCGGTTTATACGGAACTGTGATGTCTGCGGCCGAACCACAGTATGGCGAGAAGCAAAGGCAGGGTTCATGCGATCACTACCAATACCTAACCGGATAGGAAGCGAGCTTACCATTGATTTCGTGACAGATATGCCATCTTCGCAGGGCTGTACAAATATCATGGTCATCACAGACCGTCTATCTAAAGACGTCTTCTTATTCGGGACGAGTACTATGGAAGCAGTACATTGTGCAAAAGTTTTTATTGACCGATATTACCGCTACTTCGGCTTTCCGCGATACCTAACGAGTGATAGGGGTAGTGACTGGGTGGGAACCTTTTGGCGAACATTCTGCCAACTGACTGGAATAACTCAACGCTTGACAACGGCATACCATCCTCAGTCCAATGCGAGCGAAAGAGCAAATCAGGAGTTATACAAGTACCTGCGTGCATTCACCTGCTATTCACAAGATAATTGGATGGAACTGTTGCCTGTAGCCCAACTGGCGTTAAATTCAAGACCGAGCTCAGCGATTGGGGGATTGAGTCCATTCTTCCTTCGGCACGGATACGATTTGGAACCTCTGGCAGAACCCACGCCTATCTCAGAAAATGGTTCTCGACACCCAGGTCGGCTATTTGCCCAAGACTACGTAAAAAGGCTAAGAGATGCACAAGACTTTGCACAGGCAGCAATGGCTTCAGCGCAGCAGCGAAATGAGGGCAATGCCAATCGCTTTCGAAGACAACCCGACCAATTTAAGGTTGGCGATAAGGTTTGGCTAGATCTTCGGAATGTAAAGACGCCACAGCTTTCCAAAAAGCTAGCCTGGCTCCACGCAAAGTACGACGTGACTGCTGTTCCAGACCCTTTAACTGTGGAGTTGAATGTGCCAGGGAATATTCACAACCGCTTCCATGTCGAGTTGGTCAAGCGAGCGAGTGCGGATCCCTTCCCAAGTCAGCGACGGGACGATGCACAGAACCCCGCTATTATTGACGACCTGCGGGAGCAAGAATACGAAGTGGACTCAATATTAAGAGCAAGAACAGTGAGACGCGGCCGTGGTAAATTTAGACAGGCCTTGGTTAAGTGGACTGGCTGGGTAGAGCCAACATGGGAGCCGATTGAATACGTCTCAGACACGGAGGCTTTGAGAATATTTGAGGACACCTATGGTCCAATAACAACCAATAATGGCCCTTCAGAGAATAATTCAGGTCGATATGTTGGTCAGGCAGAACCTCATGTCCAGAGGTCACGGAGAGAACGTCGGCAAGGAAATACAAGGAGATATTAAGAATAAAATATATATATATATATAATATACTTGAAGCCCTTCAGAAGAAGAGGGGGGATTGTGACGGCTGTTAAGCCGAAAGACTCCTGTAGCCAACGCTGGCTAGCGTAGGCTATGGCACAAGGGGAAGGTCTCGGAAGCCACAGAACTTCGAATATTCTCAGTGAACCTTCTGGAAACACACTGAAGGTTCATGAGGATAACAGGTGTACCGAGAACCTTCTAGGTAGTTGTAGAAGCGGCTCAATTATTCAGGTCACAGGGAGAATCATCTTGATGGGCAGTAATTTAGAATATATATATATGTAGACTTTACATCGAGGAATTCTCTCTCCAGAGAATTATAATTAATATACTGTACTTACAAGATCGCCCAAGCATTTTGTACTGAAACCGTGACATCAGCAGACGAAAACTGACACGAGATCGCCACCGAGGCTACGTAAAGGATAGTGCCAAGAGTATCGGAAGCGTTACTCGTGTGGCAGAACAAACCTCTTGTCATTTCATTGCCACTGTAAGTGTAGGCTAGATTTAGATACCTCTAGATGTGTATAAGTAGTAGAGTAGACTTGCAGGTAGTTTGCTTCTACATAGATGAATTATAGCTTTACCTTTCAATCATACAAATGCCCATTCGCTTTCTATATTTGAACTGTGACAGTGACCATAGTTACATCTGAGAGCTTCATATATTTTCTGGAGCTTTTCGATAACCACGTCAAGACATTGGAGGGTGTTTTTGTTAGAGTTATCTTTAATTACTTTCTGTAGGGTAAGAACTCGCCATTCAGTCAGGTAGTTTTGCTCTTCTGTTTTCGTGTGAATATTCTCTTAACCTTATGGACCATATCATTAAAATTCAGGTGTTCAAGATGCTCAGCAAGGTGTCTTAAGTAAAAGTCATGCGCGGCATCTCGTAGCATTGTGGACAAAGTGTGAGAAATACAGTTTCCAGCTTATCTTTATATCGACCAATGTGATAGCATGTATTTTGCCTGAACTATATTTCTGAGTTCAGGCAGGAGCCCATACTTCTGATCCAATTGGACTCAACTTTTGAGTCTACTTGAATCCCATTCTTCCCGAACAAATCCAGCCATTGGTTTGCTCGTATTTTCTATTGCATGACTCAGTATTCTGAGTCGGTGGATAATTCTTCTCTGGTCTAGGATCCTACTTATTTCCGCAATCAAGTCGGTTCCGGATAACCTTTATTCCTTGTAATTCCACTGTATATATCATAGTACCTGTAGTCTTTTAGTGAATTACGCAAACTGAACTTCTCTGTTCCCGGGCAATTCTTACTCCGAAGTCTTCTCTATACTCTAACAGATAGCATCTTTGAATAGGTTTTCTCCAATCCCGGCAATCCGGCATTTTTCGAAGAAGATCCTAAGCGTATTTTCGAGCACCTCATAGTGTCTGGCTCCGAACTTATCTTGAGGGTTAATATAGAGTTTACCTAGATCCATCAGTAATCTCGTGGTATTGGTACTTTCGTTAGGTGTTTCTTTAGCCCATTTCGGGATGTATGTCCTGCTGGAGTCATCGTCTGAGTCAATCTCAATGCCCCCTCTTGCTTTATACCTCCACTCTGGTTTCTTCTTGTATCCATCACTTTTCTTGTAAAGATCTTTACACCGATCACTAGGGTACAAATGATATATTCTTTCCTCCTCTTTTTCACCCTTGGGCAGGATATATTTGTTCTTGCCAGTTTTCGTGCTTTTTAGATCCGCGGATTCCGCGCCATTATCATCACTGTTATTATTATCGGCCACTTTAACTGTACTTCGTATGCCCTTGTTGGAGAAAAATGACTTAAATTCAGGCCTGTATCTTATCATCTGGTCAAGTTCGAGCTTCGGCCACTGAGGTAAGTCGTCAAGATCATTGTCAAGCAATGCTGCCAGCTGCTATGCGATGGTCGATCGTTTGTTATTCTCACACCCTACATATATTCCTCTTGACATGAGGAATGTCTTGAATCTTCTTAGAATTGGTGGGTAGTGTTGTGCTTGTGATGGCTAGGATTACGATGCACAAGGGTAATGATCACTGAGGGTGAATGAAGAACTTTCCAGGTGGCTCCATGATGAGTAGAGGAACGATGGAGCACTGTATAGAAAGTGTTTCTAGATTGTACTACCAGATGGAGGAGACTAGAATATTCCGTGGTACTATTTTGGGTAAATGAGGCGAGAGTCTGGCTACCTCAGATGTGTATATAATTAGCGCTTTCTACCTCCTAAATCCTCATAGTTCTGAATATCAAATATATTAGCAGTTCATATTGATTCATCAATGATCACCCGAAAACCTTCTGCCAATTAACCTCCGTAAGCTCTTACCTTTACAACAGGTAGACCATAGCAAATCTATTAGGATCCCACTTAACAAAGTCCTCTCGAAATATTTTGAGGAGCATGTTGTTGATGAAGCTTTGGTGGTAATTGTTGATCCATGTGACAATGGTTATGTTCAGATCCGTAACTCTATCACAAACGTTTTCCTTTCCTCCTGTATCCTTTTGCGTTATATGTGGCTTCACCCATTCGGCCTGGAGAAGTCCCACAAACTCCGGGAGCTTAGCTTGGCTCATGTTGTCAATTCTAGCGAGGTCTTAGACACCTGGGAGACAATGATATCAACTTGTGATATGATGTCTCGATTTTCGCACTACTGGAACCCAACTTGTGGGACGATGTCACGGTTTCAGTACAAAACGCTTGGGCGATCTTGTAAGTACAATATATTAAATAAAATTCTCTAGAGAGAGAATTTCTATAGCTAGACTACAAAAATATATACACTCTGAGATACACCCCTCCTATAAGGTTCCCCCTATGACAAGAATAATATGGAATCTTCGAAGATTCCCTAGAAGACTCTCGATATGTCTGTCATCCTCATGAACCTTCAGTATACTTCCAGAAGGTTCATTAAGAATCTTCTAAGCTCCGTGTATCGCGAGATCCTTCCCAAAGATTCCCGAAGATTTCCTAGATGTCATTGCCTGCGCTAGCCAGTGTAGGCTACAGGAATTCTTAGGCTTAGTCGCTGTTACAATTCCCCTTCTCTTCTCCAAGGGTTAAGTATAATCAAATGTATTTTTATTGATTGTATTTTTTTTCCTGCGTTCCCTACGCGCTTTTTTGGTGTGGTGCTCAGCCTGACCAATATACCTGCCTGAATTACTCTCTGAAGGACCGTTATTTATTGTTATAGGACCGTAGGTGTCCTCAAATATCTTTAGAGCCTCCATGTCTGCGACGTACTCAACTAGTTCCCATGTTGGCTCTGCCCATCCAGTCCACTTGACTAGAGCTTGCCTGAAACTACCACGTCCACGTCTCACTGTTCTTGCCCGTATTATAGAGTCGACTTCGTATTCTTGCTCGCCCAGGTCGTCAAGAGTAGCGGGCTTTTGAGCATCGTCCCACTGCTGACTCAGAAAGAGGTCCACACCTGCTCGCTTTACCAGCTCAACATGAAAGCGGTTGTGGATATTCCCCGGTACGTTCACCTCCACAGTTAGTGGGTCAGGAACCGCAGTCATCTCGTACTTTTCGTGAAGCCAGGCTAACTTCTTGGAGAGCTGAGGGGATTTTACATTTCGGAGGTCTAACCAAACCTTGTCACCAACTTTGAATTGATCTGGTTGTCTCCAAAAGCGATTTGCATTCACCTCGTTTTGTTGCTGGGCTGAGGCCATTGCTGCCTGTGCAAAGTCTTGCGCATCCTCTCACCTTTTAACGTAGTCCTTTGCCAATAACCGTCCTGGGTGTCCAGGAACATTATCAGAGGTGGGTGTGGGTTCTGCTAGTGGTTCCAAATCGTATCCATGCCGTAGAAAGAACGGGCTTAGTCCTCCAATTGCTGAACTCGGTCGTGAATTGAGTGCCAGTTGAGCCACGGGCAACAGTTCCATCCAATTGTCTTGAGAATAGCAAGTGCAAGCTTGTAGGTATTTGTATAGCTCCTGATTTGCTCTTTCGCTTGCGTTTGATTGTGGATGGTACGCCGTGGTAAGGCGTTGTGTTATTCCTGTCAATTGGCTGAAAGTTCGCCAAAATTTTCCCACACAGTCACTACTCCTATCACTCGTCGAATGTTGTGGGAAGCCAAAGTAACGGTAATATCTGTCAATAAAAACTTTGGGACATTGCGTGGCTTGCATTGTATATGTCCCGAATAAGAAGACGTCCTTAGATAGCCGATCTGTTATGACCATTATATTTGTACAGTCCTGTGAAGGTGGCATATCTGTCACGAAATCGATGGTAAGCTCACTTCCTATCCGGTCAGGTATTGGCAGTGATCGGATAAACCCAGCCTTTGCCTCTCGCCATACTGTCGTTCTCCCGCAAAAATCACAGTTCCGAATAAATCGACGGACTGACTTCCTCATCTTTGGCCAGAACCATTGCCTTAAAAGTATGCCAATCATTGTATCTTTCCCAGGGTGTCCCGCTAGATAACTATCTTGCGTTCTCTGCATTATCGCCTTTCGGAGTGGCTCGTAATTGGGAACCCAAATTCAATTTTCCCTTCCACGAAGAACGCTATCCTCGGCAACCGCACACTCTGCAATGTTAGCGGTTAATTTCTGAGCGATTTATGGAGGGAAACTTCTCTCTCCACGCTGGTCAGAATCGCGCGCTCGTCTCCAATCGTTATCGCATATGACTCCCTGGTTCCAAAGTGCTTCAATCTTGTCGTCGTCAGATATTCTTGCCAGTGCGGCTGGGTCAGTAGAAGGATGAGTTGAACTATTTGATCTTCCATCAGTAGGTACATGAGGAAGCGAAGTTTCATTTGCTGCACTGACTTGTGCGTTGATAGGTGATGCTTTGACCGTTGGTAACAATTGCATAATACTACCCATGATTCATTCGTCATCCAGGCCATGTGGCTTGTCCTGATCGCGTCTTGAGAGAGTATCTGGTCGTTTGCAAGAGTTGCCCGGTCGCCATTTCAAAGTGAAATTGGACTGCTGCAGAACATCGTAATACCTAGTCTGCCGTCCATTGAATAGTTGCTTGGTCATGAAATAATCTAAATTTTTATGATCGCTCAATATTGTGAATGGCTTTGCAACTAATCGGAGTTCGGCTTTCCATTCTTGCAGGCATGTGATTAAGGCCAGCATCTCTTTGTTTGTTTTTTTTTTTTTAATAATTTTGGTCCTAAGCTAAAGCTATGTTTTCCACATTGGGTCAAGGGCCGGCGGATCCGGCAGAGTTCCCTGTAACTTTTCCTACAGCCTAACTCGTTCCAACCTCGTGAATCGCTACCAAAAGTGCAGCTGATTGAACAAGAACGAAAAATCACAAAAATTAAAACAACTCCAAATACCAGAAGATTCCTCCATCTTGGACCCAGTAAGTGCGCTCTTCACACATTCCCTCGTCTGTCACACCTTCCAAATGACAAAATTTATTCAATCTCTGCTGAGAGCAAGAGATGAGTTAGCAGGTACCTTTGATCCAGCTGGTATCCTGCTACTGGTTAGTAGATGCCCCGAAAGGGGACATCGTCGAGGTTGCTGTGTCCTGAAACTTCTTCTTCAGATCCCAGAGCTCCGAGACCTATTGCCTCGGCCATCGAGACATCCTTCGCCGCGGCGATCATCGCCTCTTCGGCCTTTTTTGCTGCAGCCCTGGCTCGTGCCACCTTCGCGAACTCCCCTTGTTCTATGTGGCAAATCCACGCGAGCTGCTCTTTCGTCACCGGACCCCCACAGTTGCGACAGCGTGTGAGGGCCTTGCACTCTGTTTCGGAGTGCATATTTGATCCGCAGTTCCAGCAAGCCGGAGCGCGGGAGCAACCACGAGTGGCGTGGAAGCCCCAACAGTGTTTGCACTGTTCAATTGATCGACGAGGCTTATGGATGGTAGCCATACCCGAATCGTCGAAAAGGCGGAAGCCCGCACGAGGGGCTTCGTCCCGGTGAAAAAGGGCATGCCAGTTTCGATAAGGCGATCCAGGCCGACATGTCCCATGAGGTCGGACCTGGATTGGATATGCGCTGGTCGTAAGGAAGATCTCAGTGGTGACACTTGCAGCATCGGTCGCTACGGGGCCGTACTGTGAAACGATAGTTACGGGTACGTTCGGTATCTGTAAGGCGACAAGATCCGAAGATGCTTCGAGTTTGGCGTTTTCACTTGCCAGCTTTGGAGAGACATCTAGGATCTATTGTCGTATTTTTTCGTTCTTTGCTATAATAGCAAAGCCGGTCTTTACTCGATGAATCGAGGTTATATCATTTTAAGAGAGATTAGGCGTGTCCGCTACCTCACTTTTCACAATTTTGTTTGAGAGATTCCGCCATAGGTGCTCCTTTTCCAGGCGAAGGAACAGTTGTTTGTCGACTTTCGCCTTGGTAGCTTCTTTCTTTTGGGCTCTCGCCGCAGGTTGCGGCACAGTCTTTGCTATAGGAGCTTCATTTTGTCGCAGTCCATTTTTGGCCACCGTGGCCCAGGTGCTTTTTACAGGCAGCACTGGGACGGCGGGAATTGTATTGCTCCTGTCTTCTGGAGCCCTTGGGGTCGGGTTCGCAGGGCGAGGAGGGAGGACGGGTGGCGTGATGGCCGGGTCCGTGGCCATGTATTGCGCAATGTCGGCGCGTAAGTAGACTCTCATCGAGTCTACGAATTGTCTATTTGACCCGTTGGTCAAAGGGAGGGGGGTGGCTTCGACGCCAGAGATGGCAGCGGAACAGAGGGCCAGATTTGCCGCTGTTTCGGCGGCGCGTCGTTGTTCAGCTTCGACAATTGGTCGAAGCTCTAGGGGACACTTTGCTTTTGTGGCAGCTTTTGGCTGCGACGTTGATTTAGGCGCTGCTTTGACTGCAGCGTTTTCCGACGGTTTTGACGCTGTCGGAGGAGATTTTGACAATTCTCCAGTCCCGTGTGGGACGGAGGATGGTTGGGGAAATTCCTCAACAATTTCAACTGACCCGATCATGTCAGTATCGGGCTCAGTGATGGCGGGGAGGGCTTTTTCCTTCCCTTTAGTTGAGACCCTGCTCATCTCCGCGCATTTCGGAGACTGGGCAAGGTCAGGTAATTTTTCGAGAGCCCTCGGGCGGACTCTCGTGTTGTCCAACTTGGCGTTGGGACGCTTTTTACGAACAGGTGGCATGGTTAAGATGCCAGCAACTCGATGACAATTTACTGAAGGAATGCGACGAGCGCGAGAGGGATGGAGATGAGGAAAGGGTGAAGATTCGAAAATTCGAATTTCAAAAAATTATTTGTTTGTTCATTAACTTTCTAGGTGAAGTAACTACCATCCCACTCCTACTGGAGCTTGAGCACGAGTGGGGTAGGGCTGGATCAGGTTAACTACCGTGCAGTACAAATGCCTCGTCTCACCTAAATGACCGGAACCATGCCAAAATGCATCTATTTGTTGAATCGTGACGAATTCAGCAGCCTAGAATTGAAAACAAAACAAAAACTTTCACGCGAAATCCCGCATTACAAAAGAAAAACTTCAACAATCTCCCTTCCATTGTTCCGCCTCAGCCACCACGCGCCTGAGCCTCGAATCCAATCCCTCTTTCCATGCCAAACCACCTAGGCTTCCGTTCTATCACCTCCGAGTCACAGGTATCCCTGCCATCCCCCGACTAGCCTCCGCGTATATTCCACTCTCCTGGACGTAGTCCCTGAACAGCTGCCATCCCCTTGATCCGAGCATTGTTTCCAGAGCCGGCGCCCTACGCTTTCCGCTTTTCAGCCGCCATGTTGCCAGTGCTTTTCGACACTGGAAAAGGTGACCAATTGATTTTTCCCTCCCACACTCGCAGTGAAGTGTAGCGTCAGCGTGATTGAAGCGGCGATGAAATGCCGCAAAGTCTCCATGTCCGGTTCGGGCAGCAATCAAGCGTGCAAAGACCGCTCTAGGTATCGCTAGCTCTGGCAGTTTCTTGCGCCGCATCTCGAGTTCAAGATCGTCGTAGTGTTTGAGGCGATTCGAGTGCCACCAGTCCGTCAACATCTGCCTGGCCACTTCACGGGCTTTCCGTCCTGATGAATCGAGGGTCATCACACCATGTGTCGTCCTAGAGTTGTCCGGCGAGTTAAGCTCTCTTCGGGCGAGTTCATCGGCGATTTCATTTCCTGCTAGCCCTTCATGGCCTGGGATCCATCCTATTTTTACAGGTGCGGCTGATCCCGCGGCCAGTTTCACGAACTTTTGGATACGCCAGGATGATGAGCCTGTTGTTCCCGTCAGTAAAGCCTGAACAGCCGCAGAATTATCGAGCAGGATGTAGATGGCGCTGCGTCCTCGATCTCGATTACTGGCAGTAATTGCTTCTATAGCAGCCAAAGCTCCATGGACCTCTGCGTCGTAGACCTCCACATTGGTAATTTTGCTTGTGCCACTTTGCTCGATTGTCGTACCTGTGCCACTGATAAAGGTCACAAAGGCCCATGACACTCTGTCGGTTGAAGCCCCAGAACCATCACTGTAGGCGCAGAGACAGTCGGGTGGGAGTGTCGGTAGCCACTCTCTTATGAACTTGGCAGCCTCTTTCTTGCTTGTCCAGCGGGGAATTGGCTGAGGGGGGGCCGGAAGTCGGAGCGGTGGAGGTAGTTCAGCCTCTGGCAGAAGTCGATACATCCTCTGGACCCTCGAATCATGAACTCTGTCCAGACCAAGTCTGGTTTTGTTGCATGTCTTTAGTCCGAGTCGGTGGCGAGCGCTGTCTGTGCTTTCTGTGGCCCGAAGTCGAAGCGGATGGTACTGATCCAATCTTCGGATTCGTGCGGCAGTCTTGAGCCTGCATTCCTCGAGCAGAATGTGTGCTGGTGGAATGCCAGTCTCCCTTCTTAGGGCTGCGATGGGCATGGTGCGCCAGGTTTGTAGAGCCACGCGAATTCCTAAGGCAGAAATTTGGTCAATAACTTTGCACTGTCTCTTACATGAATTTCGTGCGACACCCCGATAGGATTCCGCTGCATGCATCGCGATTGGCAGGACTACCGTGCGGATCACTGTGTTTAGTAGGTCGGGCCTTGGTCCCTGGGTGCACTGAGTGAGCCGTCGGAAGTGTTGCACTAGACGCATTGCTTTACTGGTCCACTTTGCGACGTGGCTTTCGAAGGTCAGACCGCGATCAAGGTGTACTCCGAGCCAGCGGATATCGTCGGATGCTTGTACATCGCGAGTGCCTACCCTTATAGCCGGAAGATCGTGAGCCCTGGATCTGGGGCCGACGAAGTAGACTAATTCGGCCTTATCTGGGTCGAAAGAGACGGCATTTTTAGCAGCCCACCCTAGGACTGCATCGACTTCTCCCTGGACAGCTGCTGCGGCTTCGTTCGGAGTTGAGCCTATGCCGAGGATAGCAACATCATCTGCATAGCCGAATCTCCAACTACTGCCCCCCACGACTTCGGCCATGTAAAGGAGGAAGAGAAACGGGGATAAAGGCGATCCTTGTGGCAGCCCGCACTCTAGGTGAATTGGGTCTGTTACTCCATCCTGGTGTCTGACACGGGCAGATCGTTCTTTCAGGAAAGACTTTATCCAAATGATAGCTGGTTTCGGCCACCAAACTTTATTTATCTTTTGCAGCAGTCGTCCGTGGAGTACAGGGTCAAATGCACCCTGAACGTCTAGAGTGACAAGGACTGCTTTCTTCTGCCTCTTCATTGCATGCTCCACATCGTGGATAACGCATGAGACAAGGTCGTTAGCGGATCTGCCGGAGAGTGCTCCAAAAAGCTGCTCCGGCACGGCCTTGTACGAAATGGCAGTGTAAGCCATTCGCCTTGCGACTAGTCTCTCAAGACCTTTGCCGAGAGAGGATAGCAGTGCGATGGGTCTCCATCCTTTAGCTGTACTGAGATTACGGCCAGGCTTGGGGAGGAGAATTACTTCCGCTAGCTTGAATGCCTTCGGGAAGTGGTTCAGTCAAAGTGAGCCCTCAAAGAGTACACTCACTGCTTGTCCTATTGACGGCCAGGCTGTCCTAAGAAGACGAACAGAAATTGCGTCTGCTCCAGGGGCTTTATTCTGGCAGGCCGTTGTGACCCACTTGGCTTCTTCATCAGTGACGCTTGAGACCCATGGAAGGTTTCCGCATCCTGGCTCGAGGTGTTCGATGTCCACGTCGTTTTGGCTGGTGAACCGGCCGAGAAGGAGATCGCGCAATAGAAGTGCACGCTTTCCTGGATCCGAAATAAAACCATCCGGAGTTTGGAGTGGCGGAGCGGCAGATGTAGGTTGCGGCTTTGCCCAGCGTGCCATCCAATACAAGTCGATGTCTGTTGCAGCTTCCGAGAACTTTTGCCGCCAGTACTGGCGTTTCGCACTTCTGACTATGCGACGGAAATCCTTTCTATTCTCTTCGTCCCTGAATATCCTATATTCGCGTTTGGCCTGTGAGCACTCCAACGTCCACCAAGGTGCCGTCCTACCCTTCTTCGTACTCCCGCGTCTTCCGGTAGCCCTGATAGCGTTGCTGATGGTTTGAACCAGTTTATCAGCGAGGTTGTCCACCGCACTTGTTGAGACCATAGTCTGCATCCCTATTCCATGGGCCCACCTACCTAGTACCTTGGCGAAGTCTTCGAGGGCGTCGTCTGTCACTCGTACCGGTCGACCAGTATTGATAACCGCTATGGCTTTCAAGTTCGGGCGGGGAACGTCTCCTGCAAGCGTTCTGTGGTCCGATGTTGAGTCAAGCTCTGTCGAGACATCTGCAATGGCACCAGCGTTAGACCACATCAGGTCGAGTGTGTTTCCAAAGTCGTGTGTCGGGACGCCCGGTGTGGAAGATAGGTCCATACCGTGCTCGAACATCCACTCGGTGAGCACCTGGCCGTCACCGTGTAGCCTAGTAGCCATTGGCTGCCAGTCGGTGTGAACAGTATTGAAGTCTCCGCCAATAACTGTAGGCCCAGATGGAGCCCATGATAGCAGCGGCAAAAGGTCTGCTCCAGGAGCGCGGTAGACGGAGACAAATGTGACTACTTCTACTGTTACTGTGGTGAGATCTGGTAATGTCTCACAGATTGCTTGCTGTTGGCAATGGATCCCTTTTTGTGTATAGATTAGGGAGCGTGGCCTTGAAGAGTTGGCAGCGGCATGGGGAGGCAAATGCTTATCGAATCCGGGATGCGGCTTGGTGAGCCAGAGGCCGTCCTTACGTTGGGTCCAGGGTTCCTGGATAAGTAGGACATCGGTTCCTGAATCTCAAGCGGATTGCAGGATGATGTCCGTAGCCGGGTCTCCTCTGCCCAGATTAGCGCAGAGGAACGAGATTGTTGTTGCCGTTTTTTGAAGCTCGGTTGGGTTGTGGTCCCTTACGGGCATTGAGCAACGTTTATATTCTCGTTTTCAGCAGTAGCCTCGGTGGCTTTCTGCTTTGCTTCCATCTCTCTGATCGAAGCATTCCTTTCTTTCTGACCCTGCTCGCGGATCACCGACAGCTGGTCCCTTGTGCGTTGCACCGTCTTCCCACCAGCCCGTGTCGGCCTTGCCATACAGTTAGGCTCAGTTGCAGCATGTGGCCCGTGGCAATTGATGCACCTTGGAACGGCCTGTTTGCACTCAGTAGCTTTGTGCTCAATTGAGCCACAGCGGGTGCAGCGCTCTGCTCGTGAAAAAAATTTAAGTTGGGTGGTGTCCCCAGCATTGGTTGCATTGCGCAATTTTGAGCTTGCGCTGGAGTTCGTGAAGGCGCCCGCTTCCTTCAAACAGTCTTTCTCCAAGTTTCGGTTTTCCTGTTGCGAAGTGCAACACCCAGTCCGTTGAGGGCCTGGCCATGCTAGTAGCAAAAGCACGAGCTGAAGTTGGTCTAACTCCTGTTTTAAGAGTTGCTTCTTCTATTACCATCTCTGGTGTCACTATGGTGGGCCCATCCAGAGTGTAAAGCTTGTCTGGGATATTCGGTGCCAGGACTGATATCCAGTTGGAGGCGGCTTCCAATTTCATTTCAGAACTGTCTAAGATGGCTCCTACTGAGAGAAGTGCTCCTCTAGCCCCTTCCCCTTCGGCTTGTATTGAGAACCCTGAGTTCACAACAGTGACCTGTTTGATTGTCGAGTTTGCCAGACGCAGCTTGCTAGCTAGGCTAATCTTTACGAAGTGGGGTGACATACGTCTCAACGGGTGGTCAGGTCTAAGGCGCAAGAATACGCGCTCGTCAGGTCGCTGGGGGTTTGTTGCTGGAGCTTTAGGCTTCGGCGCGGAGACGGGCCTCACTGGCACTGTCTTGAGTGTTGAAGTTGGAGCCACCTGGTTTGCTGGCTTTTTTCTTTTTCCCAACACCTCGGTCCAAGATTTCTCTGTAGCGTTGTTGTTGATTTTGTTTGAGCCCTGGTTGGGCTGGAGAGTTGCGGTTGTGGCTACCGGCCTTTGTGGTGCCGGTCTATTCTTGTTCGGATTAGGTCCTGGTCAACAATGTCTAGCCTAATTGTGCTATGTTGCAGGCTACTGTTACAATTATTCATGGGGTCATCATCAGGGTTGTGAGTAGTTTCGGTTTTAGTGTAGGTTGTTAGATTGATACCTAAGCGTGTTGTATAGTAGTCAGACATGCGACTCGAGTAGCATATGCACGGTAAACCTCAACCCCAAAATGATGATACGAATCAGGCTTTACATGCTACGTCCTGTATGGCTAGCGTGGTTGGAATATGGGGAATTTACTTGTAGATAGATAAAGACGTTGTAGCCCTCTGAAAGTTGGGACAAGTCTTCTACAATATTATATCGGAATCAAATCTAGCCACCCATTAAGCAATCTCATGAATTATTTCTAATGTCTGTGATTACAGACATACATATACAATTTCGACAACAACTTTAATGTCGATAAGTTATGAGCCCGGAAACTGTCGACAATCAACTTTAATGTCAATAAATTCTTTTCTCTGGCAAGGATCAGTACTGAACGTGTGACGCTTGCAGGACTTTGTTTGGGAGGCTCTGTAACTTGAGCCGGGTTAGATGTGTTAGTATGGCTGCTTGCAGCCTTTGGGGGAGCGTTGGCGTCTGCTTGAGATGGGTGCCCCATAGAATTTCCAGTATCTTGCCCCGAAGAGCCAGTAAGTCCTGATCAAAGAGTTTTCGAAGTCTCTCGTCAGTGACTGGTTCCAACAGCTTGCAGAACCCGATGATGAAACGCTCTGCTTGTGCAGAGCGCGTCTGGAATATCTGTTGTGAATACCTCGGGTCAGCTCCGATCGAGCCTCATTGGGCTCCCACCATCGTGGCACTCGGACACTGGGCCGCAGTAAGCTAGATGAAATTAGGGCACTGACAGCACAGCTAAGTACCTAATCACTCTGGCAACATCCCTACATCCAAGCGTTGCCTGGTGGACCAATGCGTTAAGACTGAGGCGCACATCACTCTGATGGCTACCGAGGGGCAACAGCATATAATGTGACGACAGTGTATAGCTCTGCTATCCCGGGAGTTCCACACTAGCAACCAGTGTCAATAGTATTTTATGACAGGAGATATTGGCAGGGGCTATGGAAGTGGTTAGTTTGACAGAAGTAGGAAGCACCTGTGGTGAGTGCGTGATCAGGACTGGGGTACTGAATGTATATATAAGGAAGCAATACTTCTGCAGATAGATTGTAAATTAACCATCTCACTACTTTCCATTCCAACGCTTCTTCTCACTACAGCCATATCAATTATATCCGCGCATCCATAATCATCTGCATCCATTTCAGGTATTTCTCTGTCCCCTCATGACCTCGTTATTATAACAGTTATGGCTGTGAACTACTACACCCTTGGTTATAGTATTGAAGCTCGTGTACTTAAGGCAGCTCTAGGACTGGATGTGTACTATAGCTTTTTGTCTTGTAAATTTGTAAAAAGAATATACTAGTTCATCTGATTTCTATTAAGGGCTCGAGGAGCTTCGCTACATATATACAACAATAGTGGGTCTAAACATCATAAAGGACACATGTTAATCCTGATTACTAGGATTAGCCCTGTATTTCAACAAAATTGCTCATGTTTTAGAATCTAATTATTAATCTAAATATCTCATCCTCATTACGAGCTTCTGTCTCCGTCTTCGTCCTCGTCCGTGACATCCGTAGAGGGATACGGAGGCTGTCATACCGAGCTACGGGAGCAAATGTTTCGTCGAAATCGTGACAATGAAGTTAACTAAATCCTTGAGCCACTCATCGAGCTTTGTATCGGTCGATAGATCTATCCGCTTTTCGCTTGATTTTAAATACCCATTTGGATCCAATGATGTTGCGATTTAATGGTCGAGCAGTTTCATCCCAGGTGTGATTTTGTCTTAAGGATTGTAGCTCCTTATTTACTGCATCACGCCAATAGTTTCCATCAGGCCCTGAGAGAGCCTCGTCGATGTTTCTCGGATCCTCATTAGTTTCCGTCGCGGTTTTTGCCGCTAGAGTCATTGCAATCCATCCAGTTTCATCTTGTGTTTCCTCAGCAATAACCAGATTTCCTTGCTCATTATCATACTCTTCTCGTGTCTGAAAGGTAGGCCCATAGCTTACAGGAAAGCCATAGCGTTGAATGGGTCTAGGTGTCCTCTTAGGTCGAGTGTTTGGTGATTTGAGGAATGATCCTAGCATATGGGACGTTTCTGGCTGTAAATCTGGGATAGATAATTCTTTTAGCTGGTACATCGCTTCAGTTTCTCTTTGGATTTGCTTCGAGGGGTCTTCGAGTTTGTCATCTGTGGAAAGCTGCGGTTCGGGTATTGATGGGTTGTCCTGGTGTGGTGGTTGTTCTGCTTCGTCATTTATTGCTTGTGGCAGGTTGCTTCGATTTCCAAGGTTAATTGTGACTTCCCCTGAATCGAGCGGCGCAAACTTGACGTTGGTTGATTGCATAACCTTGTTTTTGGAGGGGATCCATATCTGAAAGATTTTTGTGCTACTTGTGTATCCTACAAACTTGCCATCAAGTGCCCTAGGTAGGAGTTTTGAGCCAGGAGGCCGTGAATCCTTGTGAATGTGAACAGAGCAGTTCCTACCGAAGGGTTAAAGATGGTGTATTGTAGGTTTATTGCCATGTAATGCCTTATGTGATGTAATGTTTTTGGGTAGCCGTGTATCAGGGATGCGATCTTTAAGGTAGCAGGCAGTGGCTATAGCCTCTGCCCACAGCGAGAGTCCAAGGTTTATGATTAGTGCTCGAGCCATTGTTGTCAGGGTCTGACAAAACCCCTCCGCAGTTCCGTTTCTCTCATGTTCATATAGTGGAGTTTTTTCGTGAACAATTCCTTTCTTTCGGGAGAATTTCAATATTGTTTGATCAAAAAACCCCCCCCCGCTGTCTGTTCTCCAACGCTTAACTTTAGCGCTGAATTGCGTTTGTACAAAGTGTAAAAAGTGTACAAAGTCAACCATTTGTTGGGCTGCTTCGTCTTTGGTTTTCAGGAACTTGACCCATGAATGTCGGGTATATTCATCAATGAAAGTTATGTAGTAAAACTTTCCACCTAATGAGGGAACGGTGAACTTTCCAGAGATATCAGAATGAATTAATTCAAATGGTTCAGTCGCAATATCATGAGTTTGTTTAGGAGAGATATATTTTGATTTGGTTTACTCGCATGTAGGGCAATGGAAGTTAGGGGGTGGTGAGAGAAGGTTGACCTGTGAGTACAGCTTTGAAGGGTTTTTAATGGTGGTTACTCCGGGATATCTCAACGCCTGATGGAATTCAATGTAAGAGGAGAAGCAAGCATTATTTTCCTCTAGCTGTATTAAGTGAGCCATAACTCCTACCTTTGCCCACAATACTTCATGCCTATTTTTGTCCCTTAGTGTTACATCTTTTTCTTTGCCTATCAATGTGTAACCTTTACAACTCACAGTGTCCCAAGAAAAAAGTCGTGTCTTTCCAAAAGAAGGTACAAATAGGACATCGGTTAAGATTGCAAAGTAGACCTCTCCTTGTTGGTTCCTAAGGTTAAGACGAATAGTTCCTTTTCCGGTTACAGAGACATGGGAATAGTCTGCGATTTTGACACTGTGGTTTTTTAGAGGTATCAGTGTTTCAAAATCACAATTACATCCCGTCATATGAGCAAATGCGCCAGTGTCGAAGATCCATTCTGGATGAGACGAGGATGTCTGAAACTGTGCCGCAAATGCCGTATTGTATATTTGATGTTCTGATTCAGAGGTGGCCGACAAATGGGCAATATGGGCAGCATTTTTCCTGTCTGTCTTCTTCTGCTTGTGCGCTTTTAGCTTCCGACACTCCTTGAAATTATGCCCCTTGTCTTTATACTTGCAACTCTTACACCATGAACATTCTTCAATCTCCTGTTTCGCGACTTGATAAGCCTTGTCATCTAAGTTGGTGGCTTTTTGACTTGCCAACATATCTTGGAGTTTAAAGGATACACTGTCGTAAGTGGTGATTTCTTTAGTCACGAGGTTATCAATGACATTTACCATGGAATTGGGCAAGGAAGATAGCAGAAACCCACCTATTGCATCCCCCGACGAGGTTAGGTCTTTGAATGCCTTGGTGAGAGAGGTCGTCCAGTGTAGGGAGCAATTTCGGAGGCAGTTCCAGGCAACATTAAAGGTTGAAAGTGTTGTTATTAAGAGAGTAACTTGACTACATTATAATAATTTGTTCACATTAGAATAATGTGCACATGCGCCATGGGATATGTCAAACAGATTACCTTAAGTTTAAATGTTGTCTCATGATGTTTAAGTTGAGTAGTTTACAAGCAAGTAAACTGGGCTGATGCATCAAGGGCGATAACTTAGTCATGCAAATGTTACAATTAGCGGCTAGACGGATGGTCAATTTCATACGCACAACCCCCTTTTTGTTTCACTCCTTCTATTGCCCATGATAATGTAACAGCCAATTTTAGACCCATGTATGGAACAGAGAATTGAGCATTTCGTATTGGCAATCTAATATTTAGTCTATATTTAGAATTAGTAGGATACTCAAGATGTATATAGTACCTAGATAGATTCCTCATGGGAGAGACAATCAATTCAATAAACTCTGAGAGAGATTCATATTAGTATAACTTTGCTTAACAGGATATGATTGATCTAGATCATCACTCATTGGTATGACATAGCATTTCCCAATAGATTCCTAATGGTATCTATTGGCGCAAGGATCTCTCACGTCCTTCCTTTCTCGGTTAGACAAGGACAGATGTTGGAACATCCACTAGTGTGCAGAACCCCCTTATTCATGTATATAGAAGAAGGTCCTGTCACGTAGATAACTCAAGCAATTCATACAATAGGAAATTCAAACAATCTCCATATTATTAACAAACTTGAGAATACTAGGGAATATCCTCAAGTTTGTCCATTGATCCAAGTCCTAAGTGCATAAATCACGATTTTTACTTCTCTTAAAGCCATAGCTACCTCCTTCCATACCTTCATTCTAACGGTACGTAATTCCAGCTCAGCATAGCCTTTCAATAAGGTTGAATACATATCCATTTCTGTTGTGGTTATGAGCTGTGAGGTATATAGCAATTGTGTCTCTGCTGTCCGTCGGTGGAATTACACGGGCTCATGTGCAATGGTGAGTCGCGGAGATGGCGCGCTCACGCTGGGTGATGGCACGATGGACACTGAGTGCGTATCACTGTGGCCAAATGGGTGTCAGTAGGTATCAAATGTGAACTCTTACTGACAATGGCGATCTATGTAGGTGATGCTAGATGTGCATCCCGACAATTGATAATATCATCTAATGGATGATGTGAAGTATGATATTACTTTGGATAGATTAATTCACTAAACTCGGCAGGTGAAGAGATTGTAGAGTACATGAACAGCGTCTGTGCACCAGCCTGTATTTTCCACCCTTTCCTAATCCAGCAGCCCATCCTCAGCTCCCCTGTCTCCTAACAACTCAACCGAGCCAGCACAACAATTTCTAATTAATGCATTTTAAATGATACCTTTATTATGCAAGCCTTAGTAGATAATTGTTGTGCTGGTGATGGCTAGGATTACGATGCACAAGGGTAATGATCACTGAGGGTGAAGGAAGAACTTTCCAGGTTGCTCCATGATGAGAAGAGAAACAATGGAGCACTGTATAGAAAGTGTTTCTAGATTGTACTAGCAGATGGAGGAAACTAGAATATTCCGTGATACTGTTTTGGGTAAATAAGGCGAGAGTCTAGCTACCTCAGATGTGTATATAGTTAGCGCTTTCTACCTCCTAAGTCCTCATAGTTCCGAATATCAAATATATCAGCAGTTCACATTAATTCATCGATAATCATCTGTAAACCTTCGGCCAATTAACCTCCGTAAGCTCTTACCTTTACAACAATAATGGATGTCTATGTTCTGGAATCATCAGTGATGAACTTGTTGTTGTTGAAATTGGTGCATCCAATTATGGTAAAGACAGGGATGTGTAGAATACACATTATTAATCTCCCATTAATTGTGAGGTTAGTATTAATGCGCTTTGACGTAACTACCAACCACTAGATTTTATTATTACAAAATATAGTTTATATATCACTCTGTGTCCTAGTGGGAGTAATTAACAACTCTCCACAACAGATTTACAGACTCCTTTACTTTCCCACTCGCTTCGCCAAGTGATACAATCTGTGCCTAACAGCCACAAGCTTTTGCAAACCAATCCGCTCAACAGGTTATGACCCGGTGCCCCTAAAAGCAAAAAGATTCCATCAATATTAATCATCCTCATCTCTAAAGAAGTCTTCTAACTGCTCAACAGAAATGGAATTCTCGTCTTCGAAAACCGGCTTCTTCGCTTCGAGACTCGGAACCAACTACTTGCGCGCAATATCATTAACCAATGTAACCCACCTCACTGGTCCTAAAACCTATGAGTTGTGGGCCATTACAATGACTGCAGTATTTGAAGGGCAGTGTCAGGCGCAGGTTCACTAGGCGCAGGACTCGAGGCGTAGGAGAGGGCGTAGTGTAGGATGTACTGAGGAAGGACGCCTCGTGGTAACGCGGAGGGCTTTCTAGATAAGTGGTAAAAGGGAAAGCGGGGAGGCGTTCTAGATAGAGGGGCCGGAGGTGACAGTAGGTCACTATGTTTGGTAGAGGACGAGAGTGAGATGTGATTAAAATAATGTAACTATTCCTAAAGACAGAAAACAAAGCATGAAGATATCAGACTCGGAAATGGAAACTACATAGGTGCCCTCGCTAAGCAATAAAGACTAGTGGGATTAAATAAGGAACCCATAAATCCTGCCTGAGGGATTTCTCAAGAATCCTTACAGGCAGGGACTCAACGAGATTGTAGTCGACGGCAAAAAGCCGGACAAGGACGCTTCGCCTGAAGAAAAAGGAGCATACAGCCAGCTTTCGAGTATTGCTGTAAATAAATATATTCAGGTCGTCGGTTCAAAGATCCTTGGCAAGATCTTAAAACTCAAAGACCCTCACTTGATGTGGAAGTATTTGAAAGAGCAGTACCACCAAAACAGCTCTTTTACATTGATCCACCAACTTAGATTGGTTGCGCTCCTCGCAAATGCATACGATCCAAGTCGCACTGTCAGTTTGGTAATCGATGAATTTGAGACGGAGTATGATCGGTTAACATTGTTAGCCCGAGAATCTTCAAACTCGAACCGCCACAAGCTAGCCGACTTTCTTGATGATGATGAAGTTAAGAGGAGTTACTTGTTGAGTTCGTTCTGTGAACATCATAAGGATGTAGTTGATAACTTGAAGACTAAGGACAATTGTACCTATGCCGTGGTTAAACAACGTCTTCTTGATCTAGATCGCACTGCACCTCCTCCAACAGCTCTCATCACGCAAGTTGGCAAAGCAGACAATAACTCTCTCAAGCCAAGGAAACCTGGAAGGGTATCCAAGCGTTCCAAACGCCCCTCGTCGAACGAATGTTCCTTCTGCAAGAAACGTTTTCCGACCGAGTATAAAGGGCATGTTTATAACTCTTGCCCTAGACTTAAAGAGAAATTGTCCCAACCGAATTTGACACAATCTGAAATAACCTTACAACGGGCAAATATAACCGTTACAGGCATTGATCAGGTTAGTCATCTATTTTATCTTGATACTTGCGCGACTGCTCACATGTGTCCTTACCCAGAACAATTCGAACAACTCGTGCCTTGCTCCGGTTATGTGATGTCAAGTTCAAATGAGAGAATGTCAATCGAAGGGAAAGGAAGTGTGTTGTTACACTGTGAGATATCAGATGGAACTGTGTCAACTTTCAAGGTTAATGATGTACTATATGTGCCAAATTTATCTTTACCACTATTTTCTTGGAAGAAAGCTAGATCCAAGGGATACTTACTCCATGACAATGGCAAAGTGATGATTATATATAAAAATAATAAAATCTGGTTGGAAGCTCATTACGACGGTGCCTTGCCAGTGATCAGGGAAGTCGCACGTAAAAATGAAGTAGCTTGCTCCACCTATGAATTCTGGCATAAAGCCCTCAGTCATGCATCTCCTTCGACGATAACCAAGACAGAGAAGCTCATCCAGAACTCAGGTGTAATTCCAAATTGCCCAAAGAACTTTCACTGTGATTCCTGCATGTCATCTAAATCCGTACACAAAAAGCCAGCCTCATCAGCTGCACGATCAACATCGAATGGCGAATACATTCACTCAGATCTTGCCGGACCGTTTCCTGTTCTGTCGTATGGCAATGCACTATACTACATAAGTTTTGTTGATGACGCGACACGCTGTACCACGATTCAATTCCTTATACAAAAATCTGAGGCGGCGCAGGCTATTATCAATTTTGTTAAGGCATTAGAAACGCAATACAATGGTCAAGTTAAATCACTCAGAACAGACAACAGCGGTGAGTATGTAAATGCAACGCTCTCCGATTTTCTGGTTCAGAAGGGGATAAGTCATCATCTGACGCCTCCCTATTCTCCCGAATCAAACGGAGTAGCTGAAAGGCTAAATCGATCTGTTATCGAAGGAGTTTGTGCAATTCTCGCATCAATTAAAGATAAGCGGTTATGGGCTGAAGCAGCAAAATCCTTCATCTACACTAAAAATTGTCAGGCACATAGTGCTGTTAATGGACAGACGCCATATGAAGCTTTCCACGCGAGAAAACCATCCATTCTACACCTTCATCCATTTGGTCAAGAATGTTATGTGCATATTCCCATGGCTAAGCGACCATCAGGATGCAAACTTCTACCAAATGCTGAGAAAGGTATATTTGTTGGATACACCAAAACTGATCATCAATATCGAATTTTTGTTCCTGCAAGGAAACAGATAGTTATATTGGCTGATGTAAAATTTATCCCCTACGAGGGTGATCAACCTGTCGCTGATCTAACATCAATCTTGTCTCCACACAAGATTCATCAATAAACTCCAATAACATCATCAATATTGTTAAACAATTGGAAAAATTCCTCTAATGTTGGTGAAGGACAAAACATTCAAGATCTCTCTCATAATCAAGATCCTAGTTATCTGTCTCAGTCAGAACCATCGCAAGAGTCATTAGTACCAACTTATATTCAACTCAAACCTCAACCATCTGCCTCAACTTCTGCTTCAACATCTTCTCAAAATCTTTTTAATCAAGATCATAATAACAATGTCAATTCCAGACCTAAACGCACTAAACGTCCTCGAACTTATGAAGATACAATAACGGGGGAGTGGTGGAAAACTTTTCGTGATCTTCATCAACCCGCATTGCAAAGTTCGAATGGTAACAATAGTTGTGATGAGGGACAAGAATTAGCACTTTTAAATGTCATTGATGTATCAGAACCCAAAACGTACAATGGTGCTAAGGCATCAGCAAACTGGGAAGACTGGAAAATAGCATTTGAAGAAGAGATGTCATCCCTCAAAGAAAATGATGTGTGGAACGTTGTTCCTCGTCCTGCAGGTCGCAAAGTTGTTGGTGGCAAATGGGTATGCAAAATTAAAAAAGATGCATATGGGGAAATCAAAAGATACAAAGCACGTTACGTTGCAAAAGGATTCTCACAGATCCAAGGACTAGATTACGATGAAACATTTGCTCCAATTGTGCGATTTGATTCTTTAAGAATACTCTTAGCAATTTCTGCCTCGAAAAATTGGAGACCAAGACAACTTGACATAAAAACCGCATTTCTATATGGGATCTTGAATGAAGAAATCTATATGGACCTTCCTGAAGGGTACAGGCAAGAGGGCCATGTTGCAAAACTTAATAGGTGTATATATGGATTGAAGCAATCACCACGGCAATGGTTTTTCAGGTTGGCTGAATTTATCATTCCCCTCGGGTTTTCTTCGTCACCCTTTGATCCCTGTGTCTTTATCCACAATACAGGAGAATTATACTTAGCGGTATATGTGGATGATATTGTACTATTTGGAGAACAAGATTCGCTATTGAGTGAAACTGTTAACCCGCTTAAAGCCGAATTCAAGGTCAAAGATATGGGAATACTTCACTGGCTACTTGGAATTCAAATTGAGTACTGTAATACTGGAATCAGCTTGTCGCAAACCGCATACATAGATAGAGTCCTGAATTGATTTTCTATGCAAGACTGCAATTCGGTCTCCACACCTATCAAGTGTAACCAACGACTGATGGCAGCGACAAATGGAGAACCTAGGGCTAACGCAACGCTGTATCAGCAAATAGTCGGATCTATAATGTATCTCGTGTCTGCAACGAGGCCTGACCTTGCATATGCAATCTCACATCTCTCACAATTCAGTTCGGATCCATCAATCATTCATCTAAGTGCGGTCAAGCGGGTCTTGCAATACATCAAAGGAACAAGAGATTTAAAACTTACATATGAGTTCAAATCTCCCTTGATACTCAACGGATACTGTGATGCATCGTACGGAAATTGTCTAGATACTCGAAGGAGCTTCTCGGGTTATTTGTTCCAACTAGGAGGATCCACAGTCGCCTGGAAGTCTCGCAAACAACGTACCGTCGCTCACTCCACTTGTGAAGCTGAGTATATGGCACTATCACTTGCAGCTAGACAATTCCTTTGGATGACACGTGGGCTTCATCAACTAGTGAACAAAAATATACCCTCGTCCCTTTCAACAGACAATAACTCCGCTATTGATCTCGCTCACAATCATAAAATCAATGACGCTACAAAGCACATTGATATTGCTTACCATTTCACTAGAGAAAGAATTGATGATGGTTCGCTAACTTTACTACACATTCCTTCAAGTGAAAATCTTGCAGATATTTGTACAAAAGGCCTACCAAGACCGAGACTTAACCACTTATGCACAAAAAGTTTTGGTACAAAGTGAGAAGGGGTGTTGAAATTGGTGCTTCCAATTATGGTAAAGACAGGGATGTGTAGAATACACGTCATTAATCTCCCATTAATTGTGAGGTTAGTATTAATGCGCTTTGACGTAAATACCAACCACTAGATTTTATTATTACAAAATATAGTTTATATAGCACTCTGTGTCCTAGTGGGAGTAATTAACAACTCTCCACAACAGATTTACAGACTCCTTTACTTTTCCACTCGCTTCACCAAGTGATACAATCTGTGCCTAACAGCCACAAGCTTTTGCAAACCAATCCGCTCAACAGTTGTAATTCTAACAGACTTGCATCTGTTACACTAGTCATGTACTATCTCGTTTTCGTTTCCGTTATTTGTATCATTAAATACTGCGCCACATCTATTTTCTGTAATATTAATTAGTCTTGGCGCTTAACACAAGACATGCTGGAAATTATGGTATATGCATGATTCTGTCTTACACTCAGCTAGCTTGGGGGTCTACTGGTGGTCAAGACATACCATCACCATGATAATGTTGCCATACTGTGACGCCCTGACATTTCAGTGGCCACGTGGCTGTCGGTTCAATAGTTGGTAAGCCGACACAGGGTCAATCCAGGAATTCCAACGACTAGTTTCACACACACAAGTCTTGTGTGTGACAAATCACGATACAAAAGGTTTGTCATGGATATTGGTTTTCATGCGAAACCCTTGGGTTGCAGGCAATAAGAGACAGGAGGTTTCGTGTTGGCAACTCTATTCCAACAGTTGAACTCTTATGTAAATATATACAGATTAATATCCTCCTAGGTACTTTTCTCTTCCGTTTAGAATCTTATGATTTGAGTCCACGCCAGCTTTTGACCACTCGCCAATCGTCTTTTGTCCCTCGAGTTTCCACACATACTGGGTGTCTAGGGGTAACATTTCACCTACTCATGTAAACTAAGCTAGACAGGTCACATGACCTTCATAGCAGTACATAGATTTCATCTGTAACTATAGGGTTCATTAAGTCAACATTTACGACGTAATACCGTGTCCCACATATCTTTATTAAGAGGTTATGACCCTTGCACTTCCTGTGGAATCACGATTTATTCTTCTGTTGTTCTTCTATTTACGACTCCATTCAGCAATCAGTTTCTAATTCTACGGTGTCCTTGTTTTGTATCTACATCTGCGCCTCTACCTTTCAGTTTTTATCAAACAAGGTATCTCTGGCTCGCCACTCTCAAATCTTGAATCTTTCATTCCTCTTCAACATGGCTCCATCTAATCTTCGCGCCAACAATATGGCACTCCCTCCAGCATTGAAACTTCATGGCATCGCCAACCTGAAAGACTGGATGCTTCTCATTGAATCGACCTTGCGACAAAACGCTCTCTCAGATTGTATCGACCCAATAAAGACTGAAGCTATTTACAAGTCTGAAAAGGAAACTGGCTCTAAAAATTGGTCCAGCTCAAACGAGCTCGTCAAAATGATACTGGCAATCAACGTCGATCCGGAATTCATTCAGATGGTCATGGCCGAAAATCTAGCCTGCGACAGCTATAAAAAGCTTTGTCGCTTTCTTCAAGGAAACAGCATTGCTGCTGTTGAAACGAGTATCACCGACTTCCTCGAGCTCACAGAGAACTTTGAGAAGTATTTATCCTGCCAGGCTTATATTCTGGCTCATAAATCGATGGTCTCTAGTCTTCATTCTCTCGGTACACCTCTTCCCTCTCTCGTATACTGTTTGGTGTTAATCTGTGCGGTATCAATAAAATACCCTCAATGGGCATCCACCCAAAGATACCACTTCTCTGTTGCAACTTCTCTCAATCCTGCTCCTACACTTGACACACTATATACAACTCTCCAAGACCACATTAGATTGGCTGAGAGCATAGCGCCTACTCCAGTACCTCTCGCACAAGCTCATGTTACAGGTCCCAAGTTTCAGAGAAACAAGAAGTGGGATGGTCCCAACTGCCAATGGTGTACTGGTCCGCATGATGACACGAAATGCTTCTTTAAATACCCAGAACAGCGTGCCGAGTACATGAAGAGATTTCCTAGGGTCAATTATACCAAAAATAAAAAGTGGTGTTCTGAGTTTCAAAAATGTCACCCACCTAGCAAAATTTCCACTCATTACTCTGGCTTTGATGCCCGTTTTGAGAACTCGTTGCAATTTCATAGTAAGAGGAGCAGAAAGTATAGCTCAAAGAATATTGTTTCCATTAAAGTTCTAAATTACATGTAAAACGCGAATTTATGTGCGCATATCCTAGAGTTAAAGTGGGTATGCAAACAAAAATTATTACAGTGAAAAGTCTTCAGCACAGCTGACCACAAAACTATTGTGCGGGGAATAAGACGGTACTGATCCCGGACCATTACAGCCATCCTATTTGTCGCAAAGTAAATGTGACCATATCTCTCACTGCATTTGCATATAGTATCATATTACCCTGCACATGCAAATGTATGAGAGAATATCTCAACAGCAAAAAGAAACTAAAATGTAGAATACAGAATGTATTGTGCAGCATGCAGGAAAGTTGTTCATATTTGCAAGGAATGCCAATTATTGTAAGAAATGTGGCAAATTCTAACAGAACTATGATCCATTTCGAAAGGATACCAACGACCGTGTTCAGCCAGCACTTTTTCCATCACAATCATCCTCAAGTTGTACAGCTGCGAATCCATATTTTGTGGATTTTAATCCAAGTCCTTTCCAATAGGGGTGTGCAGGAATTTTGAGAACACCATCAACTCCCACTTACAATTCTTTTGCGAAGAGTCAACAAAAGGCTATTACAGTATCCCCATCTTAGATAGAGCTACGCCAACATAAATGTAATTTTCGCAACGAGAATAATTGATGCTCAACCAGAACTGGAATTAATTCCGCATTTGCTACAGCAGTCCCGGCTGCAAGTTCTCGTGATATCTGGCTTCATGATGATGGTGCCTCATTTCATATCACCAATGATATAAATGCGTTCTTCCGTTATTGGCCAGTATCTGGGTTGCCTATTGTTAAAACAGAGGGAAGTCCAGTTCAGCCTGTCGGGCTTGGCTACATCAAGCTTCGCATTCTCTGGCAAGATGATTCAGTCAATGAGATTGTCCTTAAAAATGTTCTCTACATTCCTGGCTTCCCACTTAACATTTATTCTGGGTGGCTTCATGATCTTCGGGATGGATGGGATAAACATCGGGTACTATATGAAGCGGACGGTTCTGAAGTTTGCCAGCTTCTTCGTGGACAAAATTTTTTACATTTGCGCACCGCCTCTTCTCCGTATGTTCTTAATACTAATGATCCGTCTATGCGATCCTCAACCTTCCTTCTCTCTCCAGTTGCTGATAATGTCTTTCCTGCAGCAATCCATGAAGCCCCTGTCACTCTCGAACTTCTTCATTGCCGTCTAGGACACATTAGCTTTCCAAATGTCCAGCAAACAATAAAAGCAACACTTGGTCTTTCTTAAAAATCTCGTAACACGGATTCCAATCTCGATGTAACCACATTGTGCGATCCATGCAAATTCTCAAAGCCGAAGAAAGTTATACGCCGCTATCCGCGTAATCGAGAGTCGAAGTGGGGTGATAGGTTTTACGCAGATGTCTTCTTTTGCAATCCTGTTGGTTATAATGGCCATACAGCTGGTATGATCTTCACTGATGGAAAGACAGGAGGACCTTATGGCTACACTTTCCCAGAAAAGAGAAATGCTTTCAATGCTTTGGTCACTTTTACTTGTTTCTTCCGAACTCAAAATGGTTTCCTGCCAAAATGTTTTCGTTTAGATGGTGGTAAAGAATTTGGGGGTGACAAAATGGTCGCCTGATGTCAGCAGTATGGCATTGCAATCAAGCTTACAACAGCCTATATTCTCGAACAAGGTGGCCCTCAAGAAAGATCAAATAGGACAGTTTTAGATCCAATGCGTTGTGTCATATCAGATATGCGTATCCCATTCTCTCTTTGGCCAGAGATATTCCGTGCTGTCATTTACATTCTCAATCGTATCACCACATCAGTTTATGACGATATGACTCCTTACGAAGCACAATCTTGGGCTACAGGATTTGATACCTCTGAACACAAACCTGATAATTCTGGAATCAGAGTATTAGGCACTCGTGTACTTGTATACATACCAAACGAGCGTCAAATAAAGTCGCAGAAAATGGATGCACGCGCTGAAGAAGGTATCTTAGTAGGATTTGAAGGGAACCATATTTATTGTTGTTGGATCCCCTCAAGACCTCTTGGCCATCAGCCTGTACGGTCGTCTCATGTTCGTTTCTTTGAGGGACGTTTCAATGAATTTTCTGCTGAAGACCATCCTGATGAAATACCTGAGCCCTCTTCTAAGTTTGTCGATGTGGTTGAAATTCCCTTTCCTAATTCTCCACAAATTGGAGTGGACTCAGATAATTCCAAAGAAAATGGCTCAGTAGGGGGTGCACATTTGGATGATGAAATACCTCCGCTCCTCGATGCAAGACACGACATGCCTGCTGAAGAAGATCCTTTGTTTGCACCTCTCCCACAACTCCCTAAGCGCGGCCGTGGTCGACCTCCCGGTGCCAAGAATAAGCCCAAGTTGACAGCTGGACCTAATTCATTCGATCTCTCTAAGCCCGAATCAGATATCCGTGTCACTCGCAGTAAAGCAAAAGGCTCAAATTCATTGCATACTCCGCAGGATGAGAATCCTATTCTGCTTTTAGAATATCAGTTGTATCTATCAGCTCTCATTCCTGACAGCGATCCAAAGACCTTTCGTGAAGCTCTACTGAGTCCCAGTGCTGCTCTTTGGGAAGCATCTATGAGGGAAGAATTGACAGCTCTTAAAATGAACAATACTTCGCAGCTCTTACCTCGCTCTGAGCTTCCTTCAGGACGTGATATAATTCCAGGAAGATGGGTTTATAGGCGAAAGACAGGAAAAAATGGCCAGCTAACCCGTTATAAATCACGCTATGTTGCAAAGGGCTTTCATCAAAGGGAAGGCCTAGACTACAAAGACACTTTTGCCAGTACAGCACTCTCAAGCGTCTGGAAAGCTCTTCTCGCACTCGCCGCTTCCAATGACTGGCAAGTTGAACAAATGGATGTAGTTACCGCCTTTCTCAACCCTGAAATCAACACTGATATGTACATGGCATGTCCAGACGAGTTACCTACTCCAGATGGATCCCCACTCAACTGCTGGATGTGGAAACTTAAGAAGTCACTCTATGGTCTCAAGCAGTCTCCACATCTCTGGCAATCAAAACTTCGTTCTGAAGTTGCCCAATTTGGTTATAAGCCTTTACTTCTTGATTCTTCCGTTTATCATAGTGACTCTGATGAAACTTATCTTGTTACTCATATCGATGACTTTCTACTCATTGGTCCCGAGGCTGGTGTTTCGAAATTGCGAAGACACCTACATGATTCTTTCAAAATGGTGGATATGGGACCTGCGAAGTTTTATGTCGGCGTCCGTATTGTACGCAAACGAGCAAATCGAGTCCTCTATCTCCATCAAGAAGCCTATCTTGAGAAGATTCTTGAAAAGTATAGCCTCAAAAATTGTACTCCAACCAGTACACCAATGCTTCCAGGACAGCACCTGATTCCTTTTGAAGGGACTGCCTCAACAGCGGAAATTGAGCTCTATGCGTCGATGGTTGGCTCTGCAATGTATGCTGCTACTCAAACAAGACCAGATATCACCTATACCATGACACATCTCTGTAGTTTTCTTTCTAATCCTTCTCCAATTCATATAGCAGCAGTTCGCCATCTTTATCGCTATCTTTGCAAAACTACCCGTCTGGGTCTTAGTTTTGGTGCCGGCTCTAACTTAAAGCTTCACGGTTTTACTGACTCCGATTATGCCCAAGATCCTGAAACGCGACGCTCTCATGGTGGATGGGCTTTCTTCCTGAAAGGTGCCTGTTTCTCTTGGCGTTTGTATCAAATGAAGAGGGTTACTTGTTCTTCAACTATGGCAGAAGTCTATGCTATGGCTGAAGCAGCTAAGGAGGCTGTGTTTCTTCGAAATCTTTTTCGAAGTATCAACTACAACTCAGACGACGCAAAGATAGTCTGCCTCTACTATGACAATCAGCCAGGCTACAGGCAAATAAAAGGACAGGGCGTAACTCAAAAGAGCAAACATTACGATGTACCGGTGTTCTTACTGCGGGATTATATAAGCGACAAAGTAATTGAATTGGAATGGAAATCAGGATTAGAAAATGCTGCAGACGGGTTCACAAAGGAATTGTCGTCTGTTCTTTTTAAAAAGTTTGTCGGACAGCTAAATATGACTATCTTGGATGCTTGATGAAATCCTGTAAAGTTTTGTAGGTAAGGGGGTGTGTCTAGGGGTAACATTTCACCTACTCATGTAAAATAAGCTAGACAGGTCACATGACCTTCATAGCAGTACATAGATTTCATCTGTAACTATAGGTTTCATTAAGTCAACATTTACACCGTAATACCGTGTCCCACATATCTTTATTAAGACTAGGACATAGGCGCATAACCTGGCTTATTTCTAAATTCGTCTCAGTAGGACTAATTCCTGTATATATATGTAGTGTTCTTCTCCTTTAGAAATCCTTAGTTTATTACATTTACTGAATATCTCTGAAGGGCTATTCATACCCTCTTCGTGTCACCCTACCAAGCTTCACCCTTAAGCTCTATTCAACTGCTTCATTGTTCGGCATATATCCTTCACCTCCCTATTGTTATGAACTTACTTGTGGGCTGAATTACGAAGCTGTTAAGCTACAGAGGTCGAGTCAGTTTCGGCGAGGCGACGGTTAAAAGGTAGCGGATTAATCACGAATAGTTGAACAAGTAGCTCTATTAAATTCTGAGTACTGAAGGGTACAAGGTCATGTCTCATGTAACAAAATTGTTAGAACTAAGGAGCCAATTCTAAATTTCCAACCAACATAATCTACGCTCCATTTGCCTAGCTCCAACCAAATTCACGAAATAGCCCGTGCGCCACCCTATTCAAATTATCTACAACGAATTCATAACACCTACACCATTCCAGCATTTCTCTACAATCCATAACCTCACAACAGAACTAACTGAACAATTGAACTTGCCGCGCATAATTATACCCCCACGACCTCTTGAGACAGCACAGAATTCTTCGAGGACTAAGCCTGTTGTTAACTACATAACCCACCTGTCGCTCGACCTCGATGGCTTTCATATACCTAAACTTTGGCTGTATGTTGTTCCTTTGATCACACACAAGATGATTCTGGGAAAAAAGTGGCTTGAAGACCCAGACGCAATAATTCATTCAAAGGACCAACTTCTTGAGCTCAGAAAAGGAAACATGAATATCTATAGTGTTCAGAGATGGAGACAAAATTTGAGACAATTGCCCCATCAAAAATATTCATCAACTGAAGATTTGATGTCAATGAGCAACTCAGTGCCAATCGGCAAAATCACAATAGAGGATACAAGTAAAGCACTCTGTGAAAATCCTATTCTCTCGGAAAATGACGCCAAAGACTGTCTACCTGAAAAAGTGAAGGACTTTGCCCAACTTTTTGTTGATTGCACCGGAGCAAACAACTTGCCTCCATTGAGAGGTAACTTAGATCACGCAATCAACCTTCGTTGTGAGAATGGAAAGCCTTTGCCACCTCTGTGGGGGCCTCTATACAACATGTCACTAGAGGAGCTTTTGGTTTTGGGGAAAACCCTTACAGACCTTTTAGAGAAAGGATGGATAAGGCCGAGCAGTTCCCTGGCAGCATCCCCGGTATTATTCGCGAGAAAGCCTAATGGCGGCCTTCGCTTTTGTGTGGATTACTGCGGCTGAAACGCAATTATGTTTCCGGACAGCTACCCTCTCCGACTTTTTAAGGAGACATTAAGGCAACTTTCTAAATCCAGATGGTTCACTAAACTGGACGTCAAGTCGGCTTTCCATTGCCTCCGAATAAGGAAAGGAGACGAGTGGATGACAGCTTTTAGGTGTAGCCTAGGACTATGTGAGTGGCTGGTGACTCCATTTGGATTGATAAATGTGCCAGCCTCATTCCTGCTGTACATTAATGAAAAGTTATGGAATCATTTGGACGTTGTGACGCACGGACCACACGCAGGGTTCACGTGCAACATTCCCCATGCAGAAGACATGTAAAAGTAGATGGATAGCTGTACCATAGTGCCAACTGGCCTAAAAAGGCACAATATTAGATCTGTGTGTCTTATAGCTATCTTACTTTATATAGTAAACTTGTGAGCTCACAAAGAGCGTCACAGACGTGGATGTTACAGTATACATGGACAATATTTTGGTGTATACCAAAGGAAGTGAGGATATTCACTGGGAGATAGTCCGGAGTGTTCTCTTGAAGATAAAGGATGCAGGTATATATTTAGACATCGAAAAATGCGATTTTCTTTGCAAAGAGGTGAAGTATTTAGGGTTTATTGTCAAAGCCGGTGAATGTGTTGCTGTCGATCCATCAAAAGTCAAAGCCATACTCGAGTGGAAGGTCCCAGTAACTGTGTCTGGAGTAAGGTCTTTCTGTTATGATATGAGACAACGAGGTAGTCGAGGCTAGGGCATTGCGTGAGGCTCAAGGCTACAGTATACATCACTAGTGTACTGGTTAGGCGAGCATGTATATAGTTTCATAGATGTACCCACAATAAATGGACACAGGTTTAGTCTTATACTTTCTGTCCATATACCTACAGCATAGTATTGTATGAGGCTACTTACTGTCAACCACAAATTATAACATCATCCACTCCTCATCACTCCGCAATGTGACTTCTGCATAGCTGTTGTGCTGGCTCGGTTGAGTTGTTAGGAGACAGGGGAGCTGAGGATGGGCTGCTGGATTAGGAAAGGGTGGAAAATACAGGCTGGTGCACAGACGCTGTTCATGTACTCTACAATCTCTTCACCTGCCGAGTTTAGTGAATTAATCTATCCAAAGTAATATCATACTTCACATCATCCATTAGATGATATTATCAATCGTCGGGATGCACATCTAGCATCACCTTCATAGATCACCATTGTCAGTAAGAGTTCACATTTGATACCTACTGACACCCATTTGGCCACAGTGATACGCACTCAGTGTCCATTGTGCCATCAACCAGCGTGAGCGCGCCATCTCCGCGACTCACCATTGCACATGAGCCCGTGTAATTCCACCAACGGACAGCAGAGACATAATTGCTATATACCTCACAGCTCATAACCACAACAGGTTATGAGCCCGGGGCGCCATCCGCTGCACAACTCTGACTGATCCCGACAATAAAGCCAACCATGTCCCTCCAAGTCGCACGCATAGTCGTCCTCCAAGACGGAGTCTCCTTCTCTAATTGGAGAGGAGACCTCGCCGCTGCTTTATCATCCGCCGATGTCCTCGGGCATGTCTTCCATAATATCAAAGGCATCGACCCAGAAATTGAACCATCGCAACCTAAAACGGTCAAACAAGAAGAAGCAACAAAGGACGAACTAGCCAAGTATGAAACGGCCAAGAAGGAGTACAAGGACAAAATACGAGCTTGGATAATAGGCGAATTCCAAGCCGTAAATATAATCATACAACGCCTAGATGATACCAAGAAGCCCCTAAACTACCACAGATATACCGCCAAGCAGCTATATGACATGATAGCATCATCAAATGAAGTCGCCGACCTACTACCACACTCAGAAGCTTTCAACATCTTTCTAGCCACAAAATTCACCACAACTGCTGAAGACTACTGTACAAGGTTTCTACAAGCTCTACAAAATGTCAATAATGCAGCAGACTCCTTGACAGGTGGAATCATTTCAGCAGACAGGTACAAGGTTACTGATGAATTAGCTTCTGTGTTCTTTGTAAGGGGCACTAATCATATCAATTGGTTGGATATCTGGAGGGAGACCAAGGCGGTAAGTATGTCCCAGTATGCTCCACTCAGATCTATGGTCACATCATTGAGAGCAACTGCGGGCACAAGGAAACTTGCCGCCGGGGACCATATGTCATTGACACAAGAGTTATCCTACCAACCACATGCAGCTGCCGCCACTTATAATGTCGAATACAATCCAAATGATTGGTGCAGGAGATGTAAGCACAAGCACAGGAATAAAGATTGCTATAAGCTACATCCAGAAAAATCACAATCGAGACAGTCGACCAAAAAGGCAGTGGGAGCGGAAGATGAGGAATCTCCGACTCCCAACAGCAGAGGTAAAGGATTCTCCATGGTAATGAATGACAGCTCGCCATTCGACAGTGACAACGAAGGCCAAATCTTCATTACCACATAAATTCCAATCCACACTATCACTCGAGCAGGACATAAAGGAGCAAACAGTCGTCCCACAATAAAACACCACCAATCACCCACAGCCATTCAGTAGTCACTAACTTTAGTTCTGTTCCTACAATCACCGTCATAGAAGCGCCACTTAACCAGTCAACTAACGTCATCAAACCCACATCGAATGGATTGAGTTATCCAACATTTATGGAAACTCACCATCAGGGCGATTTCTAAACCTCACCTGAGTGAACAAGGCCTACATCTTTGGCCGCCATCACCAGGAAGGTTGTTGTACCAGCTCATGAGCTCATCTGCATTGGCCTCACCTCACATATAATGGTAAGTAACCGTCAGGGTGAGTGCAATGCCAGTTCATGGGTACATAAGTGTAGACTTCACCTCGCACAAGATGGTGGAGCTTGCTCACCATCAGGGGGAGTGTTGTGCTGGCTCGGTTGAGTTGTTAGGAGACAGGGGGACGGAGGATGGGCTGCTGGATTAGGAAAGGGTGGAAAATACAGGCTGGTGCACAGACGCTGTTCATGTACTCTACAATCTCTTCACCTGCCGAGTTTAGTGAATTAATCTATCCAAAGTAATATCATACTTCACATCATCCATTAGATGATATTATCAATCGTCGGGATGCACATCTAGCATCACCTTCATAGATCACCATTGTCAGTAAGAGTTCACATTTGATACCTACTGACACCCATTGGGCCACAGTGATACGCACTCAGTGTCCATCGTGCCATCAACCAGCGTGAGCGCGCCATCTCCGCGACTCACCATTGCACATGAGCCCGTGTAATTCCACCGACGGACAGCAGAGACATAATTGCTATATACCTCACAGCTCATAACCACAACAATAGCTCATAACCACAAGAGGTTATGAGCCCGGCTCTTCCCAGCGCAAACAAAACGTCAAACAGCCCGGAGTTTACATCATTATCGCTGTCCGTCGTGTCACATTTGTTCAAAGGTATCATGCTCGATGATGGCGCACCATCCGAAACCTGGAGATAATCTATCTTGGCCAAGCTCGCAAAACGACATAGAGTCGGCCATGTCTTCCATAACGGAAAAGGTTTCCGTCCCGAGGTTGAACGTGGACTACTTATAGCAGGACCAAGCGAAAGCTCCGAGAGTTACACCATACAGACCACAGAGTACGATAAAAGATTACGGACCTAGGGCCCTGATGAAATCCAGGCCTACCGAACGATAATCAACTGACTCGATCCCAGTGTCATACCAACTCAACGGCGCAACTTGACGACTAAGCAATTGTTTGACAAAACAGCGGAAGCACAAGTTCCATTCACTACCCTTCCCCACTTACATGCCTATAAATCATTCTCCTTGACAAACCTGGTGAACACTGCTGACCAGTATTGCAGTCGATACAATAAAAACCTGCAGTTTGTCAACATAACAGCGGTTATGATTATGACCCGACCAATCCCGATGTCAAAAAACATCATGAATAAACTTTAAATTACACCGGGACAGGCAAGGGGTAATTCATCAGAGGGACAAAAGGAGTTGAATGGCTCGATAACTGGAGACAAACCAGAACCTCGTGCCACAAAAGAAGGCTACAACCCAAGGGATCTCTTATGTCTTCACCAGGGGAAACAGAGAGCAGTTTACAAAATTCAAGGCGTAATGTAGTCGCCTCAAACCCTCAAACACCGAACCCAGAAGCCATATGCAGGATGTAAAAGCATAAAAGTATAAATAAAGACTGCTTCAATCAACATCCGAGGCTTGCATCTGGGAATTAAAGGGAAAGACAAATTAGACCCAAGGGAAAGTCATACAATGGGAAGGGAAAAGGAAAAGTGGTACTCAATGGTCTAGACATAGACTCGGAGAGTGATATTGTAAGGTTATGGATCGTAGAGGAATGCTGGAATGGTATAGGGAGGTGAAGGATATATGCCGAACAATGAAGCAGTTGAATAGAGCTTAAGGGTGAAGCTTGGTAGGGTGACACGAAGAGGGTATGAATAGACCTTCAGAGATATTCAGTAAATGTAATGAACTTAAATTGGAGTAACTACTGTAAGAGGTCTTACCTTCAGAGATCTTCAGTAAATGTAATGAACTGAGGATTTCTGAAGGAGAAGAACACTGCATATATATACAGGAATTAGTCCTACTGAGACGAATTTAGAAATAAGCCAGGATATGCGCCCATGTCCCAGTATGGCGACATTATCATGGTGATGGTATGTCTTGACCACCAGTAGACCCCCAAACTAGCTGAGTGTAAGACAGAATCATGCATATACCATAATTTCCAACATATCTTGTGTTAAGCGCCAAGACTAATTAATATTACAGAAAATAGATGTGGCGCAGTATTAAATGATACGAATAACGGAAACGAAAACGAGATAGTACATGACTAGTGTAACAGATGCAGGACTGTTAGAATTACAACACTTCCCCTCAGAACTGCGTCAAAATCCGTTGAGTAAGAATTTTGTGAGTTATTTTAGGCAAAGCCTTGGTTAATAGATCGGCCAAATTCCCAGAAGAAGGAACGTATTCAAGCTCGAAATCTTTACCGACATGATCCCGAATGAAATGGTATTGAATGTCGATGTGTTTTGAGCGTTGAGTTACTTTGTTATTTCCGGAGAGATCTATTGCTCCATTCGAGTCCGCGTGGAGGATGGCACCGTAGCTTTGCTGAAGTTCTTTGATAGCTCGGCAGAGCCAGATTAAATGGCGGGAAGATAGACAGATAGCCATATATTCGGCCTCAACTGTAGAGAGGGCGACAGCTTTCTGTTTCTGAGAGCACCAGGATATCGAGGCTTCCCCTAGCCTGAAAACATATCCAGAATAAGACTTGCGATCATCAAGATTATTACCCCAAGATGCATCTACATAGCCGTGAATCATAGAGTCATGCTTGCTAGGAAAGAAAAGCTTTTGGTGGATTGTGCCTTTGAGGTATCGAAGGACTCGTGTAGCGGCAGCGAGATGCGTTGAGCCGGGACAGGAAGAGAATTGAGAGAGGTGTGTAACCGGGAATGCGAGGTCAGGTCGTGTGCCAATATGTCCATACATCAGTGAGCCTACAAGAGATTGGTAAGTGCTGACATGGTCGATTTGATCTGCTGGGTCGACTCGTTGAAGGTGGCCGTTCGGTTCGAGTGGAGTGCCAACAGGATGACAATCTAGCATACCGAATTGTTTGAGGACTTTGAGAAAGTATGAATGTTGACTGAGCGAAATGCCTTGCGGTGTGATTTCTATTTCTATTCCAAGAATGTAATGGGCTTTTCCGAGGTCCGTACATTCAAATTCAGAATGAAGGAATTGACGGGTTCCATTAATAACTTTGGAGTCAGAACCAGAGATCAAAATGTCATCAACGTAGACAGCAACATAGAAGGTGGTCTTGTTGTGGACGAAGACGCATGGGTCAAAAGAAGTTGGAACGAATCCATACTTGGTCAGGGCAGTTTTTAAAGTAAGATGCCAGACAAGGGGGGATTGTTTCAAACCGTAGATACATTTTTGCAACTTGTAAACCATATTAGATTCCTTAAACCCATCTGGAATCTCCATATAGATGTCGCAGTCTAATTTTCCGTATAGAAATGCTGATTTAACGTCCATTTGTACGACATCCCAATTATTGTGAGCAGCTAGGGCGAGTAGGAGACGTAGGGAATCAAAGCGTACGACTGTTGCATAGGTTTCTTCGAAATCGGTGCCAGAAATTTGAGAGAATCCCTTGGCAACAACTCGAGCTTTATATCTCTCGATGGAACCGTCTGCATTATGTTTGACTTTGAAAACCCAGCGTGATCCTACAATGGAGCGATCATTGGGCCTGGGAACAACTGTCCAGGTCTCGTTACGCCGAAGTGCGTTCATCTCTTCATCAATAGCCTCCTTCCATCTCTCAGCGTCATCAGCTGCCATAGCTTACTTGTGAGTATTTGGCTCCATAGTAACTGCGTGTGCTTTAAAGTTTCCATATCGGTCAGGTTTTCGTCTATCCCGAGTGTTCTGACGAGGAGCAGCAGGAGTAATCTGCTGAATTTGTTTACCAGGCGGAGTGGAAACAGCAGGAGCATTCAGGGTGTTAGGAGAATCAAAATATCCACCAGGCATGCTAGTAGCTTCTGAAGGAGTTGCGGGGAGATGTGTTGGAGAGGAAGGCAATTGGCTTTCAAAAGTTGGTGGTTCCGCTTCAGCTTTACACTCAGGATCGAGTTCAGTTCTTCGAGAAGCAGGAGGTGCAATAGCTTTTGATGAGGGAGAGAAACAGCTTGGTCTCACTTGCTCAGGGATGTTGATATCAAGAGATACTTCCCCTTGCGTGGCAGGGGGGAAGACGACTTGCCTTGACATAATAACAGAACGTTTAGACGGAACATATATATGAAAAATTTTAGTAGAGTCTGTGTATCCTACGAGTATACCGTCCATGGCTCTGGGCATCAATTTTGACCCAGCCGGTCTAGTTTCTTCAGGGATATGAACAAACGCAATTGAGCCGAAAGGGCGGAGGTGGTTGGTCGAGGTGAAGGGATGGCCAGTCAGAGCCTCAATTGGAGATTGACCATTAATGCTTCGATGAGGGAGTCGATTATAAAGGTAGAATGCCATGGAGATTGCTTCGGCCCAGAGGAATTTTCCGTGGTCCATGAGCATTATGCGAGCCTTGGTAACAACTGTTTGGTTAAATCTTTCTGCAATACCGTTTGACTCATGCGAGTATGCAGGAGAGTTTCGCAAGATGATACCAGCTTCTGCAAGAAAATTCTCAACATCTGAATTTACGTATTCACCACCATTATCAGTTTGGAAACTTTTGATTGTTGTGCCAAACTGTGTTTTAATCATGCGGACGAAATCTTGGATAGCCTTTGAAGCAACAGATTTATGTTCGATAAAATAAATCCAGGCATATCGAGAGAAGTCATCAATGAACGTGATGTAATACTCTTTCCCGCCAAGAGACTTGACAGAAAAGCGTCCAGATAAATCAAAGTGTATAAGGTCAAATTTCTTGGAGGCGCGCTTATGCGTAGACTTTGGAGTTTGGTGTTTTGATTTACAACGAAGACATGCAATGCATGTGAATGAGTCGGGCTTTGGAGGAATAGAGGAATCAACTTTACGCATTTGAGACAAGACAGAGGTTCCGGCATGACCGAGAGCTTCATGAGCGTCAAGATAGGAGGCAAAAGCTGATTTTTCTATAACTGTTTGGACGATAAATTGTCCCGAATCGTTTCTCGCATACAACCATTCTTCGCCATTTTTCAAAACACGCCGTTCACCATCACTTGAAACTATTTGAAACCCATTTTCATCCAATTTTGATTCTGACAATAACCTAGCTCCCAGGCCTGGAACGAATAAAACATTATCAAACTTAGCGGTAATTATTCGTCGATTACTAAGACGTATGTTAAATTCTATCTTTCCAAAGCCGTGGATAGGTGTAAGCGAACCTGATACCGATGATACAGAGCCATGCTTGGGAGAAAGTGACGAAAAATCTTCCCGGAATGACGTCATGTGGGCTGTGGCACCAGAGTCAAGAATCCATGGGTGAGAGGAGTAAAGGGGACGCGACACAAAAGGCTTTTTCTGCTGAAAAATCAAGTTCTTGAAATGAACTTGATTCGGTATTTTCAGTTGTAGTAGCAGTGTGTGCCTTTTCTTTGCCTTTAGTGTTGCGTTCTTTCTCTTGAAAAATCTTCAACTGGCGACATTCTGAATGTAAATGACCCTTGTATTTCTTATTCCTAGCCTTACACCAGGAGCACGCTTTTCCTTTCTTTTTATCTTCTCTTGTTAGTGAATCTTTGTTGTCAACGAAATAAGCTTTCGAATCACTAGATGAAGAGGAGGAACGGGATGCTTGGATGTCAAGTAATCGCTTGTTGACATCAGCAAAGGTGAGGCGTTCCTTGGACATAAGGTTGTCCACGACATTTTCGAAGGAGCGGGGAAGAGTGTAAAGGAAGGTCATTGTTTTAATAGAGTCGGAGTCAAGGAAGCACTTGAGATAATGTGCTTCCTCCCGAGATGATTCAGAACATCGGTTGAAGATGTGGGCGTAGGTAGTTTCGAAGCTAGATATGTGATCGGAGATAATATCACCTTCTTTCATTTATAGCATCACTAGAGATTTGAATAGTTCGAGGGTAGATATTGGAGTTTCGTGATCAAACTTATCTTTCAAAGCTTTCCACGCGAGCCGAGCAGATTCAGGTTGGCCAACGAAGCCAGCTACGATCCTTTGGAGATCAGTGGATACTCCAGAGAGGATAGCAGCGTGTGCTGCGTTATTCTTCATGTCATATTCTTCCTGTTCGTTTGTAGGGATATTCTTTGCATTTCCTATGACACCTTTGCCAGCATTTGATGGTCGAGATTCCTTGTTGTAATCATGATCCGTGATGACGCGCCAGTAGTTACACCCCATAAGCACAACTTGCCAAGTTTGTGCCCATGTCCGATATTGGGATTGCGAGGACAGTACTGTGAGGTTTGCTTTGAGGTTACCAACGGAAATTGGGGCGACTTCGACGGACATGGTTGCAGGAAGAGCTAAATCCGGGCTCAGAACCTATTGTAAGGTTATGGATCGTAGAGGAATGTTGGAATGGTATAGGGAGGTGAAGGATATATGCCGAACAATGAAGCAGTTGAATAGAGCTTAAGGGTGAAGCTTGGTAGGGTGACACGAAGAGGGTATGAATAGACCTTCAGAGATATTCAGTAAATGTAATGAACTTAAATTGGAGTAACTACTGTAAGAGGTCTTACCTTCAGAGATCTTCAGTAAATGTAATGAACTGAGGATTTCTGAAGGAGAAGAACACTGCATATATATACAGGAATTAGTCCTACTGAGACGAATTTAGAAATAAGCCAGGATATGCGCCCATGTCCCAGTATGGCAACATTATCATGGTGATGGTATGTCTTGACCACCAGTAGACCCCCAAGCTAGCTGAGTGTAAGACAGAATCATGCATGTACCATAATTTCCAACATATCTTGTGTTAAGCGCCAAGACTAATTAATATTACAGAAAATAGATGTGGCGCAGTATTAAATGATACGAATAACGGAAACGAAAACGAGATAGTACATGACTAGTGTAACAGATGCAGGACTGTTAGAATTACAACAAGTGAGAGTAAGAGAAAGAGGAGATTTGACATGGTTGGCAGCCTTTGGTCAATGACATAATCAGCACTACATTTATGATACTGGTGCACAGCACCATTTCGTTTCTGTGAAAATAAAGAATACCTCAGCAGCCTGCAAATATGCCAAAGCCCACACAATTTCGATCAAGTGGTAGGTGTCACATCCTTTAAGAGGCAAGGCACTGCATGGATTGAAATGGCGGATTACAGGCTAATTCTGCTTGTGTGTATTCTCTCGTTAACCCATTCTCAAATAGCATTTCCGAAAGGAGATCAATGAGTATTGCGAGCATCATTCCATATTTAGAATAACAAGCATTATTTAGATGCCAACAAAGCTGTCCATATAAACTCAATGCCAAACTACATCTCAAAATAGGATGTAAAGTACACAGATCCACGGAAAATCGGCGAATGAAACCAGAAAGCAACATCAAGTATAGCCTCAATACCTCACCAAACTAGCGCACAGCGCTGGCATCAACAGTCAGGTCATACTTGGGAGCTACTACTCAAGAAGACTGCTGGCATTTCTAAGGGACTCGAAGGGGTCGACATATCTGGGCTCGCTACATGTGAAACATGTCAAATAAGCAAAGCGCAACAACCCATTCCAAATGAGCCCTTGGACTAAATTTCCATGGACATTGTGGAGGAAAACAAACAAACAAACGGCCATCAGTATGCAGTATTTCTGACTGGTGCCAAAAGTAGGATGCAATGGATACTCATTTGCAACACAAAGGATCAAATATCTCCGCCATTTGTCTAATGGGTCGAATCTATGCATCACCTACATGGAAAACAGATTCGCATCATACCTAGTGACAAATGGTCGGAATTATGAAAAAACAAAATCCTATTATTAACAGCATTGTATCCACACCGACATCTTCGCACCAGAGACAACAGAACAGAATGGTACATCAGAAGCTGCCAATAAAGTCATACAAAGAGTCGCTCGATCATCCCTCATTGATGCCCACATGCTACCAAGCTACTTGCCCTGGGCAGTACGACACGCAAGCTTCGTTGTAAACCGTCTGTGCTGCATACGCAACAAAAAAGGTACCAGTAATCGACTTCATAAAGGGCTTCGACAACCCCATCCAGAGAAGATCGATTCAGAAACATGCCCCGGTTTGGCTGCCGTGCATATAAAAAGACAAGTCTTAATCTGGGGGTAGTTCCAGTTAAGAGCAGAAAAAGGGTGGTTTGTAGGGTTTAAGCCAAAACCAACAGAAATTATCTCAATTACCATCCACATAAAACCTTAGAAAAGGGGTGGAAACAGAATGAGAGTTTTACAACTCAGGCATCTCTCAATGAGGGTAATGTACTTGGCAAAGAACTTGTTCAAGATAATCAACATCTACCCCACAAACAAACCAACCCTCCCCACAAAAACATACATCCCAGCTCTCATTTGAGTCTGAGGGGGAACATCTGCAAGGTTACAGGTCGCAGCATCCTCAAATGTGACCAGAAGGTTTTCAATCTCAACATCCAAAAAATAGAGATGATTAGCAGTCGACCAGAGACGATCCATAGACTGAGCTACAAGCTCAGCAGGGAAACAGTCCATCAAATCATTACCCGCCATTTAACATTCAGCCATTGGTACCATATAACAAACTGAGTGTAAGCCAAAAAAGGTAGTGATACAACATCAGAATGTTCCGCCAGTCACTTGAGCAGACACATTGCCGAACATTCCAACAAACATTTCGTTGGATACATCACAAGACACGACGCCAAGTACACCTCCCATTTCACGGCAGCACGGGAATAGAACCAGTAGCAAACCAACCCAATAGTGAGCCAGATTCATCAAAGGAGCCACACTACAAATATGAGCGTCAGTCAGTTAATCCAATTGACCAACAAACTTCACCTGACCTCTATCTTGTCCCAGACAAAGGAGAAGTGACATTCGCACACAAACAGGGGAGTCAGCACAAAATTCTAATCTCAATGAATCATTCAGTCAGGGGGAGCCCGTTTTCATCTGCAAAATAAAAGCGGTTTCACTAGATAAGATAATGACTGGTTAGAATTCTTGACCTCCTGTAGCTAGACAAAATTACTTCCACATTCCTCTACAGCTGGTCAAGCAAACAAAGAAAGACAGTGAAGTTTAACAGGTTGAATTTTACAACCTGCATTATGGCATATAAGCCATCCAAGAAACTCGTGCATCAACCAATCACCTCCGGGTGGCACGCCATATCCTAAGATACATTGCAGAGAAACCTGAGAAAAGCTTACCTCCACAAAATAAAGGGACGATCAATTCTTGAAGCATATTCTGGTGCCCATTTTGGGTCTGACCCATCAACCTGCCGATTCTCATCAGGCAAGTTTTATAAATTCAGATTCGGTCCAATATGCAGGTAATCACACACGAAACGAGGAGTTGTCGTCTACACCACAGAGGCAGAGTACCTTGTGGCAACAAAAACATGGCATCAACTTCAAGGACTGAATTCCCCATTACAAGAATTGAATATCACGAACCTTTTGGAGGAAGCTGAATGCACTGCGTTATACGTTGACAACCAATCAATCATTTCACTGAATAAAATCACGATAACCACAAGCAGTCATTATATATCACCCTCACAATTTTCTACTGCCAAAGAATAGTATCTGGAAAGAAATACCATAGTGTCTTATGTCCAGTCCGCAAGCCAACTAGCTAACAGAATAACAAAACCCAAATCTTAGTCTTCATAAACTAACATCCATATCCGGGTATCATGGCCGTTACCGACAGGGGGAGTGTTATGATATGAGACAACGAGGTAGTCGAGGCTAGGGCATTGCGTGTGGCTCAAGGCTACAGTATACATCACTAGTGTACTGGTTAGGCGAGCATGTATATAGTTTCATAGATGTACCCACAATAAATGGACACAGGTTTAGTCTTATACTTTCTGTCCATATACCTACAGCATAGTATTGTATGAGGCTACTTACTGTCAACCACAAATTATAACATCATCCACTCCTCATCACTCCGCAATGTGACTTCGGCATAGCTCATAACCACAACACTTTCCCAGGGTTTGCACACTTCTATAGATGTTTTATCAGCAAATTTTCAGATATAGCTGCACCTCTAATTAGGTTGACAAGGAAGAAGTCAACTTGGAAGTGGGATGAGGAAGAAAGAAAATCTTTCAATGAGCTAAAAAGAATCTTTGCAACAGAACCTGTATTAGCTCAGTGGGAACCAGACCGAGAGACTATTTTGGAAGCGGATTTTTCAGGATATGCCATGGGAGGATGCCTTTTGCAGAAAGACAACCTCGGCAGATTCCGGTATATAGCCTACTTTTGGAAGCAATTTCATTGTGCCGAAGTGAATTTCCCTGTACATGACAAAAAAATGCTCGCAATAGTAGCTTGTCTAAAGGAATGGAAAGCAGAGTTAGATTCTGTTGCAAAGACTTTTACTTTCTGGACAGATCACAAAAACTTGAATTACTTTGCAACAAAACGACTACTAAATGAACATCAGACAAGATATAACGATGTATTGCAGCAGTTCAGGTTCGAGCTGAAATGGCGAGCAGGTAGAGCAAGTGATAGACCAGATGCCTTATCACGGCCTGACCAAGACAAACCAAAAGACTTAAATGATGAACGGCTAGCGGGTCGAACAATGCAGCTTTTACTGTCAGTGCTGTTGGGATCAGCAAAAATTATACCCAGTGGCCTTAACAATGAGAAAATATGTGAAAGAGTACCTCAAGAAATACTATTTGACAACATTTTGCTGCAAGGTCTGTAGGAGCAAGCCACTGCAAAAGATAAAATCTGGCAGCAGGCCTGTGAAGCTGTAAAATTAGGGGAAAGAGGCTTTCCACCCAATATTGCACTCGAATTGAAGGCCAATATTGCAGAATGTACAGTAGCCGCAGATGGTCTCTTACGGGGGAGAGAGGTTCAAAAATCGGTGCCAGATTATGAACCTCTCCGAACAGCCATCATGCAGCGAGCACACGATAGTTACCTGACAAGGCACCCAGGTAGAGACACTATCATCGGAACTTATCGACTTTTAAGTTGTTGTCGACAGTTTCTGGGCTCATAACTTATTGACATTAAAGTTGGTTGTCAACATTGTAGATGTATGTCTGTTATCACAGACATTTGAAATAATTCATAAGATTGCTTAATGAGAGGCTAGTATTGATTCCAATATAATATTGTAGAAGACTTATCCCAACTATCAGAGGGCTACAACGTCTTTATCTATCTACAGGTAAATTCACCATATTCCAATCACGCTAGCCATACAGGACGTAGCATGTAAAGCCTGATTCATATCATCATCTTGGGGTTGAGGTTTACTGTGCATAAGCTACTCGAGTTGCATGTCTAACTACTATGCGACATGCTTAGGTATCAATCTAAAAACCCACACCAAAACCGAAACTACTCACAACCCTGATGATGACCCCATGAATAATTGGAACAGTAGCCTGCAACATAGCACAATTAGGCTAGACATTGTTGACCAGGACCTAATCCGAAGAGGAACTCTATTGCGTAGATGGTTTTGGCCAAAAATGAGAGAATCAATTTGTTCGTTTGTCAGGAACTGCAATGTATGTGGATGTTCCACAATCTGGCGAGAGGCTAAAGCTGGCTTCTTGAAGTCATTACCAATTCCTGAGCGCATTGGCAGTGAACTTACTATCAACTTTGTGACAAATATGCCAATGTCAAAAAGGTGCACAAACATTGTGGTAATTACAGATAGACTATCTAAAGATATTATGTTGTTTGGCATACCGTCAATGGAAGCCTGAAAGTGCGCAGATCTATTTGTAGATCAATACTACCGATTTTTCGGTTTCCCACGCTATCTTACAAGGGATAGAGATTCCTACTGGCTGTGTGATTCTCAGGGAGCTTACTACTAACGTTCCGTAGGGCACGAAGGGATATTGAATATGATTATAGGATAGCAGTGAAATGGTCTTCTATAAGGAAGAGAGATGTGAGGTGGTACAATATACGTACAGAATGTAAGAAGACGTTGTGTGAAGAGAGAACTCTCCCAAGCCTACCAGACTAAATATAGGACATTACCACTAGCGCTTCAGCATAGGAGACAATGTGGTGACTACTTGATTACCACCAGACCACCTTTACCTTTCTAGACCCCTGCATCCACATCTACTGACTAGCTTACCAAGATCAAGCATTACCCTAATAGCCTACTGTCATATAGACTGCATCGGAAATAAAACAAATTAATTATACACTACTGCTTATCCATGAAAGTCATTTCTTGAAAAACTTCTGCCAAGTGACTGGAATCAATCAAAGGCTGACAACAGCCTACCATCCACAATCGAACGCAAGTGAAAGAGCGAACCAAGAAATGTACAAGTATCTAATATCATTTACTTGTTAATCCCAGGACAATGGGATGGATCTGTTACTGCTAGCTCAAATGGTGTTGAATTCCAGACCAAGCTCAGCTATAGGAGGGATTATTATTTGCTAAAGTATGATGGATAAATGATGTGATCTATTTTGGATACTTTTGGGGGCAGTTCCTGACCACCTGTCTAAATACATGAGAAGCTGGTCCGTGCACTGCTATCACTTCTCAACATCCTGATCCTCAACCGATCTCTCCAACCACTACATAGCTTACCTCAATTGTGTAGGCACAGCGACTATAATGATCCATGACCTAGACTATGCACGTCTCTGCATTGTGTTAGCATGGACTAGGATTATAACAGAAAGACGCGCAAGAATTTGCACAAGCAGTAATGGCATCGGCCCAGCAGCAGAACAAGCTGAATGGTAATGTTCAATGTTGACAGCCTGAGCAATAAAGAATATAGGATTAGGTCTGGTTATATTTGCAGCACTTTAAAACACCTCAGCTGTCAAAAAGGTTAGCTTGGCAACACGCTAAGTATACTGTAATGGGAGTACCTGATGCACTGACTGTGAAATTCAACGTGCCTAGTAATATACACAAAAGATTCCATGTGGAATTTATTAAACGAGCCGGCATAGATCCTTTTCCAAGTCAAGTTAGGGACGATGCCCAGAATCCTCCTATAGTTGATGAGCTGAGTAATGAAGAATTTGTTGTCAAATCTATTCTTCGAGCGAGAACAGTGAGACCTGGACGAGCGGTGTTTTGGCGAGCGCTAGTGAAGTGGGCTTGTGAAGTGGATCCAACATGTGAGCCAATAGAATTCATAGAAGACACTGAAGCCTTAGATTAGTTCGAAGAACTTTATGGTTCGATTGAAAATAATGATGGACCTCTAGAGGAAGACGTGGGAAGATTTTTTGGTCCAGCTGAAAAGAATACAATGCAAAAGCGGCGTCAAGGACAAAAACAAAATTAATGAAAATCAAGAAAAAGGTCACATGCCTCTCAAAAAAAAATGGAAGAGGCAATGTGGCAGCTAGTGAGCCAGTAGATTGCCTGTAGCCTGTGCTATTCATCACATGCATACTCATTACCTCAGTGCTAAGATACGCTGGTATTCAAAGTCTGGTACTGCCTGTGCACGAAACATTGTTAGTAACTAGCTTACACTTTAATAATGGGAGTCGGACTAGAGGACAGAGACTAGTGTTTGAAATATTGGAATCTATTAAAATTATACACAATGGATCAATTGATATCTCATAATCTACGTGACATTAAACAATACAATTACAATTACATATCTTGATAGTGCAATCCTCTAAACAAGGATCGACCCTGACTTCACTTGACAACGTAGACTTGGCCTGAACTTGTTTATTTCAACAGAATCATGCATATAAATAGGGCGTTGAGTGTAGCAGTAATCTTGTTCCTCCAGTTAGTAAATAAACTTACCTTTTGACATACAAACACCCAAGCTTTATATACCAGAACCGTTACAGTTACAATAAAAAACCGCTATCCTCTCCCATTGATCAGGGAGACCCTGGATTCCATATCTGGTTGTTGTGAAGTAAGATGGTCAGATCACGTGGTGTTGGCATTGCTCGGACCTTTCACTTATATCTCTGTTGGTCAGGCTAGCATGTAGAAGTAGTCAATCTAATATATACCCATTCAACACTGGTGCAAATTTTTATACAAAATTGGATGTCATATCTGCTTTCAATCGTATCAGGATTGCAGAGTAGCATGAGCGGATGACAGCTTTTACCACACAGTTTGGGTTATATGAAATGTTAGTAAAATCATTCAATTTATGCAATGTGTTACGGGCTGTGCCCTGTTCAACTAGGCTGGGCTATCTTTCAGGCCCAGCCTCGTTCAAGGACTTTCATCACGTGATCCAACGTGGAGTTGTTTCTCATGACTCAAATCACTCACTTAATTATGCTGAGGCTGGGAAACAGATCACTCAGTAGCGAAGGATTACATGTCAGGAATCAAGATCACTGGTAGCTGCAGAGGGCATATTTAATGTAACAGATTTCCTGTAATCACGAGGTATGAAAATGGTAGAGAGGTAGCCTTAGGAATGTAAGATAGATTGGCTATGGAAGGAGAAATAGGAGTAACTACAGCGAGCTCTATATACATGAGGTGTGGGTGTTTGCTGAGTAATTCCGAGACTAGATTGGCATTCATGTCACGTGTAGGTGTTTCATGTTCAAGCACCTACACTGCCTTGCTCATTGCATGTTTGGAGCCCTGAGGGCGTAACTCCTGTAGTTAATCTCTATAGAAAAATATTAATTCTTTGTGGTACTGTTTACATGCAGTGTCCATAATTCTCTACGGCCTTAACATATATTTTTCTATAACATCAGTTTTTATCTAGTAGGTGCTTCTAGCTCAGGGTGGTACTAATAAGAATTTAAATTCCTTTTTGGATTCGTGTATGAGCTACCAAGTACCAGACTCTTCAGCGTCCTCATCAGTATTGAAGGACTCTTTCTACAGCACTAACTGTTCACCAAACCTCATTTCGACCACATCAGAAATAATGTCGGAAATGCCATATTCAAATAACAATATTGCTATACCAGAAGTAAGCACGTCAGACCCTTTCGAAGGGCTCTCATCGGCAAACAAGCAGGAGATCTTGAGAATACTAGAAGAGACAAAGAAGCGCGCTACCATATACTCCTCACATCTCCAGGCTCCTTTTTCTGGTAAATTGATATCTCTACCAAAATGGAACAGGTTGCAGGAAGACTTTTGATTTTTCATGGATCAATTGAGGTTAAAGGTGGAAAATGAAATGCTAGACTGTGAAGAATCAAGCTCGATTTGTATCGAAATAATAGACACGCTTCCAGACAATAAGAAATCTCGATTAGCAAATTGGTTCTCAACTAGCAGAAAATTGGAAAAGTTTGAATGGCGGAACTTACTCAATGTAATAGAGAAAGAATACGAAGATAATCAAGCACAGCAGGCAGCCTTAGAGCTAGTGCAGCGCATGGAGCAGGGAACTCACTAGTACTTTCACGTTTTCCTGAAAGATTTTGAGAACAAGGTGGCTTCTTGTGGCAGAGATGAAATGTTCACAACAATGGCCATGACTAGACAACTAAAGGCCTCACTAAACAATAAATTGCGCCGTACCTTAATTGGTGTTAAGCTGCCACATGTTAGTCAATACAGTGATTGGGTGGCTGTTGTAAGGGAGGTTGCTGAAGAAGTCGAGAGTTTTTCCGACTATTGTCCGAAGTGCTCAACCCAAACAGTCACTAAGCTCGGACCACCAAAAGGTGGAATTGGGGGTTTTAAGCCTGAAAACAGAATAAATCAGTTTGTGTGTAAATGTGTTTATTGTGCTACTTGAGTCTATGACTATCTAGCACATTGGGCTCCTCTCTGACCCAGGCCACACCTTGTACAGTGCTCCTATCCTCTTTTGTTACTTGAAAGATCATTGATATATTCCCCTTGATGAATAGCCATTCAGCTCAGTATTTACCCGTGGAATTCAGCCACCTTTTCCACGGAACTTTCTACCCAAAAAAAATAAAAATGGTAGCAATGGAAACTGCGTGCGTGGGAAAAAGTCTCAAAAAACCTGCAGCCCCAGCCAGGCGAGGCCTAAACACCGGGACCACATGAGGTGCGCATATTCATCTATATCTCCCTTCTTTGTAACAGTTGAGGTCGACTTGATCCAATCCGCCATCTCTGTATCGGGTGCTGGGTACGCTCCGGAAACTCATCGGATGGCATCTTCTCCGTGATCAAGGTTTGGTGATGAGTAGAGCTCCGACCCTACCATCTGATCTGATCGTGGTTAGCTTCATGATAATGGTGATAGGGGAATGTGTTGAGAGATGAAGACGATACAGACCGCGAAAGCGATTGGGAATCCTCTTCGAAGTGAGGACTTTGTTACTCAATCTCGGCTCTGCAGACTCTACAGTGAGAGCTGGAGGTTCGTAGGGGACACCGCTGACAGGTGTTGAGAATAGTCCCTCAGAATAAATCAGTTCGACCAGAACGGTGACATCAATATGACAGGCACCGACGTAATTCTTGCAGCATTAAAAGACTTAAAGCTGCATAATATTAACTCTGCAACACCGAGCTCTGGTAAATCTGCGTACAAAAAGTCCAAGTCCGAAAGTAAAGGGAATACCAAGCCTCGCGCTCCGTGGCAATCAAGCAAGTAATTTAGTCGCCTAATCGAGAAGGGAGTATGCATCCACTGTACAAACAGCGGCCATCGAAGCTTTAAATGTCCCAAGTATCGAGCAGCTCGTCGATCAGAGAGCGAGTTGAGTCAACTGGAGGGAGAGGTATGCGTTGAGTCGGAATCAGATTCGGAATCAGATTCGGGAAACAACGAGGCCTGAGTAAACTTGCTCCCAGGAATCATAAAATATTTAAATCAAAAACTACAAACAGAATGCAGCAAGTTTTGACAAGTGAGCCCCTATTAATAGATTGTTTGATAAATAGTGTAAAACTTAGAGGGGCTTTGTGTAAATGTCACGTGAATTGTCAAGAATATAAGGGTGAAAGTATGGAATTAATTTACTACTACGAGTCGAGCCTAGGACTATATTGTGTGAGTATCCCCTTGTACGCTCCCTTGAGTATTGCCAGTAGCCAAACATCTGTGTGTGTAGATCTTACTTTCGCTTTTGGACTGGCGCAAAACCCAGACAAGCATAGGTCTGCTTACACGCCCTCTCTGTCACAGGCTCATGCCTGGTTATCATTAGGCTGCTGCCTAACAAATAAGCCTTGAACTCTTCCAACCATATTAAACATCATACATGTCATGAACCGCTTCACGACTCATTAGACCCAAGTATAGGCCTTGGCCCAGTTCATGCAAATCTATTCTTAAATGACAAATTTAGATTGCAGACAGGACGACTCGAATACCAGTCGTGAGTCATCTAAGCCACATGCATCATAACTATTTTAATAACTAAAATTGCTAACTTTAAAATGAAGCTGAATTAAAATAGACGGAGATGCTGGTGTTTGTCAGAGGACAGGTCATGATCTATTTTGAGAATGGTATGAAATGAGGGAACGAGATCATAGTCTTGTAAATAAATAGGAGGCTTTCAGTCATGTCTCTGCTCGTGACTTTTAGATTTTCATTTGTATCTAGCACTGAGTTCAGTTTGAATAAAACGCCACTCTAAGACTGTCACACTCTCAGTTCTTAAGCGAAAGTCCATCCATCAACCCTAGTTGTCCAGTGAAGCACCGGAATAAATCGGCGCTAGGGGGTTTTGTCAATCCGTCTGCAGGGTTGTTTCTGAATTCGATCTGTCGTATAGCAATGTTGAGATTACGAATTTCTTGTACAATGTAATGGTAACTGACGCGTATGTGGCGTCGGCCCAATGTCATGCCGTCACTTGTAGCCCACATGATAGCTCCCGTGCTATCCTCTAAAATTGGTATAGGGCCATCAGGCATCACACCCAGTTCGCTCAAGAAGCTTCGAATCCAGGCGCAATCTTTTGCAGCTTCGCACATGGCCACATACTCGGCCTCACAGGTCAGTGTGGAAACTGTACTCTGCAATTTTGATCTCCAAATTATGGGACCTCCAGCCATGAATATTTTGTATCCAGTCGTGGATTTTGCTGTATAGTGGTCATCCGCAAAACTAGAATCCACCGCACAAAACAATCCGTGTTCTCCAAACTCATTTAGGTGCCAGTGATTTTTCTCATAGAATAAACCCCTGTCTGCGCAACCAGATAGGTAGTGAGGAATTCTCAACATTTGGTGCATGTGTTGAGGCAATGGGTTGCACATAAATCGTGCCATCTGAGATGTGGCCTGAGATGTGTTACATCGAACCATGCAGGAGGAGAAGTTGTACTTGCCAACTAGCCTTTGGAACTCGTTCAGGTTTTTTGCAGTTGCCTTACTTGTGTTTCTTCTCAATTCTGCCCTGCTACCTGGTGACATTGGGGTTTTGATAACTCTTCTAGAAATCCCGAATTCTTGGAAGAATCTCTCGAGGTATTGTTCCTGGTCTAATCTTACGCATCCAGTTGGCAATGATCTATAGATTCTGACCCCTAAGAACCAGTGTGCCTTACCTAAGTTGTTTAATGGGACTTCGCTGTTCAGAGATTGTGATAGTGACTTGAGGACGCCCATATTTGGACCGAAAAACAGGAAATCGTCGACATAAGAGGCCACAATAATCCCCTTTGTCTTGCTTATATAAATGGCGTTATCGGAAATCAAAAGTTTGTAGTCTCTATCCATCATGATGCGCCTGACTTTATCTTGCCAAAAAGCCCCTGACTGCTTCAGACCATACAAAGGTCTTTTGACCTCGATGACACTGGTGCATGAATAGCCAAACCTCCTTGCGGCTTCTGGGTGTACCTCGAAATACTATTTCAGACCTGGGAACTGTTCCATGAAAACAGTTTCCTTCAAGTCACCTGCAAGGTATGCAGCTATGAAATCAGCTTGGAGGATGTACCAGCTCTTCAGCGAGGCTAATGCCATTAGGCATCTCCAACTATCTGACCTTGCTGTTGTTGAAGTGGTGTTGTTGAAGTCTACTCCTTTTGTCTGCGTGAAGCTTTTAGCCACCACTCTGGCCTTGAACTTGTCAAGTTCCATGTTTGACTTATATTTCTTTTTCAATACCCATTTGGATGCAACCAGACGCCCTCAATCTTTCACAGCTGTTCGTGGTACGAACTTAAAGGTTCCACGAGACAAGTAACCTTCAATCTCTTGATTGATGGCTTCTATCCACTTGCGTCTCTCGGGGCCTTTAATAGCTTCGGAAAACTTAGGTTCATCGAGTGATGATTTTACTAGGTATGAGGACGCACCAGAGCGGTTGACCATTATGCGGACGATTTCATCACCATTGCTGTGCAGGCCAAATTCCTGTCCATCAATGGCTTTCCGAGTCATGTGAAATAGGTCCATCTTGTTGGATGTGCAGGCCAAATTCCTTATCCCAAAGCTTCGTCCTGTTACTGCGTCGCATATGTCTTCAGGGAATTTTGCAGGATTCTCACCATATGAAGTTCAAGCAGCACTTTTGCCATCTCATTGTCCGTATCAAGCGGAGCATCAAGAGTTAACATCTGCTGATTGTTGTAGGGCCTCTCGATGGTGCGCTTAGGACGACCACACACTCTTGGCAATATTGGCTGCTGATTGTTGTCCTGAGGAGTGTTGTAATCCTCATTTCTTGCATAATCTTTTTTCTAGATTTCAGCCTATCCTGAACATGCTTAGGGAGTGATCGAACAATTTCTCTTGGGTCTACTGCCCAGCCAAAGCCTGGACCGACATTTTTATATGCCGTTACTTGAGGCAACACAATATATCTTCCACCGTCAAGTAACCAAACAAGTTTGTTCTTTCTTCCTCTGTAGCCGAGGAAGGTACTCTTTGTGCTGTTGGCTTCAAGTTTTTCGCTTGCAACACAATGATTTTCGTCGACGTGGTTGATGCATAAGGTTCCTGGTATCCACAAGTGGTCCACTTTGGTTTTTGCGCAATCAGGTTCAATCTGTGACCAATATACTTCCCATGGCGTCTTCTTGTCTTCTACCGAACTTTGAGATGTACAGTTTTAGGTGTAGCACAACATTCCCTACATATGGTTCCAGAAAATCGATGGAAATTTCATTTGAATGCTGCAACATCGTGCTGTGTCCTGCACGAAACGGATTCCTCTCTCTGATACACCATTCTGATACTGATTATTTGGTGCGGAGATGATCACATCAATTTCTTCTTTTGCAGCAAAGTCTTGGAGAGTGTTTAGACCCCAATCACGACCCCCATCAATTGTTAGGCGTTTCACCCGAAGTCCATGGCGCTGTCTCAATTCGGAGTTTGTTTTTGACAGAATTGACTTTAGCTTGTCAGCGGCGTCGCTCTTTTTTTTCAAGGCCCGGAATATTCTGTACCTCGAAACGTCATCTGTCGTGAGGCAGAAGTATCCGTAGCCCTTCATTGTGACCGGATTTAAGGTTCCTACATCGCAATGCCAACCTTCACTGACGTTTCTCATTCTAGGCCGTCTTTTGCAAGTTTTAAATTTTTTTTATTTGCCCATGTTGCACGCTTTGCATGGCAAATTTTCAACTTGTGATGGCATTAGTTCGATACCAACTATATTATTAATCGTCCATTTGAGTCGTTCAGCGCTAGGGTGGCATAAGCGCCTGTGCCATAGGATCAGGCGTTTCATCACATCATCAGTCATGTTGAAAACACAACTCTTCTAACAATCTTGATCGGCCTCTATAAATTCCTTTACCTCAGGGTCTTTTTTGGAGGTTTCTTTTTCACTTTGATGAATACTATCCACCGAGGTGAGGTTCACTGCCTTTTTGTAGCCTGTCAACTTGAACGGTTCTGGTTGGTTAAACAACCACAAGAAAATCCTCGACTGTTATGATAGGTCTATGATTTGTGTGTACATAAAATTTGTGGGAGTTCGCTGCTAGTGATCACAGATGTGCTGCTGGGCCGGATAGGTCAAGAAGAGGAGTGGAGAATGATCTCTGTAGAATGAGGAAAGACTGAATTGCTCACTCTATCTACTGTGGAGGAAAGCTCTCTACTTATAGTCCCTAGACTATTGCTTACTAATTATACTAACTCAACAACGCAGGAGCAAACAGAGCAAATGTATGCAGTCGCGTGACCATCATAACTGGAGCTGTGCACTGTAGCTATGTGGGTCTAGGCACAACATTGACGTTCCGCATTTATATGAGACAGGACTTTGCCATTGGGGCTCACTATCTTATTTTTATCCAGGAATCCACCACTTCGGTAGAATCGTTCTCCACTGATGATATTTAGAGGGAATACCTTCAAGTTTACCACATACTTCAATCTCATTGAAGTTTGGTTGCCGCCGGGTCCGGTGATTGATAGCCAAACTTCTCCAATGCATTCCGCGCATACAATTCCACCTTCAGTCTGAACTGGGAATTGGTTAGGCTTTAGCTCTACAACTGTGCCTGGCTTGAAATTTCTCCGACAGTTAGTGGCATCTACATCGGCACCCGTATCAAATAGCCAGCGGCTTGCAACTCCACTCCCTCCGGATGCGCGTAGAATTTGCTGTGTGAGTTTGATGGAAGCTCCTGGGGATTTCGACTCGAGCAACTTTTTATCATCCACTGGCTCGCCACGACGACGCGCCATTTCATTCTCGTAGAAATCGACCATGTTTTCGTAAACCTGTGGGTCTACTTGAGCAGCATAACTGTTCCCAGAGAATTCTTCGGAAATTTGGCAATATTTGTTAGCTATTGCAGCTGGTGGATCTACGTCGATCGACAATGTTTTGTGCGCGGCATGAGAGCTTTGTGCCTCCTTTTCTTTTTTCTCAGGACAGTTCTTGGCAATGTGTCCTTCTCTCTTCGGTTATAGCAACAGATGGCAAACTCTTTCTTAGGGTTGTTGCCTTTTCCCTTTATTCTCGACTTTCCTTGGTCACTTGTATTCTGTTCACCTTGAGCGTTGTTCAAGTATTTCTTCACTGGCTGAGATTTACTGGGCCTCTCTTCTCTGCCCGATTCTCCGATCCTGTTGTAGTGGTGAGATATAAAATCTTGAATAAGATTTTCTGCTAACCAGCTTTGAAAACGGGCGATGGTGGAGACCATTGAATTTCACCTCCCAGCTTTATCCTTCGTCGATTGCTTGAAGATGATGGAGATTTGTCTCTCTGCTAGAGTCCCACCAGTGGAATTGTAGTCCCTAACACGTGTCTTAAACTTTGTCACGTACTCCACAGAGCATCCTCCTTCATACTTGAGGGCAATAAGGGTTCCCCAAACGGCCTCCTGTTGGACTTTACCAACCTGACAGTAGGTTCATTCGAACAACCTCATCATCTCTGTGCCTCGTTTCATGCCTACGACTAGACTTCCTGTCTCCTCTGTTGTAGTTTACTGGATGACAGCAGCAAGTCTCACTTCGTCTAGTGGCGTTCACTTCATCCCTGCTTTGTATCCAATACACTCTAGCTGTAGTAACACATGTTGAGTGTATTGGTTTGCAAAAGCTTGTGGCTGTTAGGCACAGATTATATCACTTGGTGAAGCGAGTGGGAAAGTAAAGGAGTCTATAAATATGTTGTGGAGAGTTATTAATTACTCCCACTAGGACACAGAGTGCTATATAAACTATATTTTGTAGTAATAAAATCTAGTGGTTGGTATTTACCTCAAAGTGCATCAATACTAACCTCACAATTAATGGGATATTAGTGACGTGTCTTCTACACATCCCTGTCTTTACCATAATTAGAGCACCAATTTCAACAACACAGCCTCTTGGTATATGGACCAATTTTTGATTCCTCTCAGAAAGGCTGACTGAGGTGGTTTCCAATCAAAAAGGTTCCACTCGAGCAAGGTTTTGCTCTCGTTCTTTGGAGCCGTTCTAGCGGGCCTGTCCCATCCTGCCCCTAAATCTTCGTCGTCATTTGGTGCATCTCTGCAATCACCATCTCTTTCCGACCTCCTTGAAGATGTAGATTCTTCTGAGTGCTTCTTGCACCATTTGTCATCATCCCGATCTTTTTGTTCCAAGGATTGTTTGTCTGAATCTTTTCCTCTTGCTCCAGACCTCAGATTTTCACTCGTGCTTCCGCTGGATATGAAGTCAAACTCATTGCTGAAGTTACCCGGCACTCGACCTGAACAACCAGCAATATTTTTCCCTGACTGTTTCTTTTCAACAGCAGTCTGATTCAAATCGGTGCCCTGGGCAGCGATTTCCCGATCAGCCTTCGATAATCCGAAGGACGACATTTACACAGATATCAAATTCCCTTCTAAACAATTGTCACAAACAATTTGTCCACAATATACCAAAGCTGCTGATGAAACTTCAATTGTCGAATTTTTGCTGAACAACCAAGAATAATCCTACCATGTAAAACTTAGAGGGGCTTCGTGTAAATGTCACGTGAATTGTCAAGAATATAAGGGTGAAAGTATGGAATTAATTTACTACTACGAGTCGAGCCTAGGACTATATTGTGTGAGTATCTGTTACGGTTTGGCCGTTGTCTGAGCTTATGTGGATACCTAAGCGTATTGTTGAAGATTCATGTTGTAAGACTGTAAGGAAATGATAGAGGAAACTGGAAGATACGGCACTACCAGCCAAGGGGCCAGATCACTGTCACAGCGTAGTGATTCTTGATAATATGTGGCTGGGTGGCAAGTATTCGGCCTAGGGTGAAGAAATCAGTCAAGACAATCACTGAGAGGCTGAATACTATAAATACCCGTTAGTTGTAGCTAGATTTCTCTTTCTTCTTTATACAGTTTATTAAATCGAAATTATCATCACCAACTCGGGGTTCCCGTCACAGTATCCCCTTGTACGCTCCCTTGAGTATTGCCAGTAGCCAAACATCTGTGTGCGTAGATCTTACTTTCGCTTTTGGACTGGCGCGAAGCCCAGACAAGCATAGGTCTGCTTACAAATAGTAATTTAAATGAAAAATCAATGATCAATACTGGCTGTCTGTGCTTTGCAGTTTTTGATGAAAATCTTGTGTGCACACACAGGCTACAAACGGTAGATATTCCGCCCAGACCTTTGAGACTGGCGGACGGTAAAATCAGAGCACGCATCACATAGATCACGTGCGTTGATTTGGACATTGATGGTAGAAAAGAGGAAATATGGGGCTATGTGATGCCACAACTAGTGTACCCAATTATTCTTGGCAAGCCCTGGATGGAGTGGAACGACGTAGCATACCTGGCAAAGAAGCATTGATTCAGAATAGGATCCAGAAGTAATGGTATAATTGTGCGTGCTAGTGGCTGGTACGAAAACGATGCACCTAAACACATCAAATCACGGGTCTCTCACATTAGCAGCTCTAATATTGAACAGACTTCAGGCTGGAAATTTGCAAAAATATGCAGAGAAGCAGACTCAGTAACAAGATCAACGCTTGGGGTAATATCCGTTCAAGATCTCACACGCGCCCTTGAACAGAAAAGAACGTTGTCCAAAGAAGAAGTAAGTTCCAAACTTCCAAAACAAATTTGCTCCTACACAGACCTGTTTTTAGATGACAACAAAATTTCAGATAGCACTCTACCTCCTCACTGTTCTGGGGTTGATACAAAAATAAATTTCAAGAAAGACAATCAAGGCCGTGATAAGGAAATTCCGTGGGGGCCGCTTTATGCAATGTCACGTGCGGAGTTTTTGGTTCTAAGAAAAACGTTGACAAAACTTTTGGACAAGAACTGGATTCGAGCCAGTAATTCCCCAGGAGGGGCCCCAGTCTTGTTCATCAAGAAACCAGGTGGTGGACTTAGGTTTTGCGTAGACTATTGTGCGCTAAATGCCATAACAGAAAGGGATAGGTATCCACTGCCTATGATTAAAGAAAAATTAAGCATGGTATCCCGGGCAAAATGGTTATCCAAAGTAGATGTGAGGTCAGCATTCCACAGATTACGAGTAGCGAAAGGTGATAAGTGGAAGACGGCCTTCCGTACACGTTTTGGCTCATATGAATGGCTAGTTGTTGTGAATACCTCGGGTCAGCTCCGATCGAGCCTCATCGGGCTCCCACCATTGTGGCACTCGGACACTGGGCCGCAGTAAGCTAGATGAGATTAGGGCACTGATAGCACAGCTAAGTACCTAATCACTCTGGCAACATCCGTACATCCGAGCGTTGCCTGGTGGACCAATGCGTTTAGACTGAGGCGCACATCACTCTGATGGCTACCGAGGGGCAACAGCATATAATGTGACGACGGTGTATAGCTCTGCTATCCCGGGAGATCCACACTAGCAACCAGTGTCAATAGTATGTTATGACAGGAGATATTGGCAGGGGCTATGGAAGTGGTTAGTTTGACAGAAGTAGGAAGCACCTGTGGTGAGTGCGTGATCAGGACTGGGGTACTGAATGTATATATAAGGAAGCAATACTTCTGCAGATAGATTGTAAATTAACCATCTCACTACTGTCCATTCCAACGCTTCTTCTCACTGCAGCCATATCAATTATATCCGCGCATCCATAATCATCTGCATCCATTTCAGGTATTCCTCTGTCCCCTCATGACCTCGTTATTATAACACAAGTGACACCATTTGGGTTAGCCGGGGCACCAGCAGCTTTCCATAGATGAATTAACCAGGTCCTAGGGAATTTTCTCGGAGTTGCCTGTGTCGCATACCTAGATGGCGTAATAGTCTTCTCGGAGAACGACTTGGATGACCATTGGTTGAAAGTGAAGCAAGTTCTGGCGCACCTTAACAATGCTGGGCCTAAATTGGACCCTTCCAAGTGTGTATTTGCATCAAAGGAATTAAAGTATCTAGGGTACATTTTAAATGTCAACAATGGAATCAAAATGGATCCTAAAAAATCGAAGCTATCACTTCGTGGGAAGCTCCGAAGAACATTAAAGAAGTACGAAGTTTCCTTGGATTCTCTAACTTTTGTCGAGGATTCATTAAAGACTTCGCATCCATCTCCTCTCCCTTGCCCGATCTTACAAAAAAAAGTGCTCCATTCTGCTGGAATAACCAACACCAACTATCTTTTCAGACCTTAAAAGATCTTTTTACTTCAGCACTGATACTAAAAATGTGGGATGAAGAGCGCGAAACGGTTGTTGAAACTGATGCGTCGGGGTGGGCTACAGGAGGCTATTTATCACAATTTGATAAAAACAGCAATTTACACCCAGTGGCAAACTTCTCTGAGAAGCTTACTCCAGTGGAATGCAACAACAATATTCACGACAAAGAACTCTTGGCTATCATAAGGTGTTTAAATAAATGGAGAAGTGAGTTAATTTGGCTTCAGAAACCTTTCACAATATTCACGGATCATAACAACCTTAAATATTTCATGACAACGCGGAAACTCACGGAACTTCATGTAAGATGGTCTCAGTTTCTATCGCAGTTTAATTTTCGTCTGAATTATAGATGCAACAAAAAAGGGGAGCGTCCGGATGCACCTTCTCGTAGCGAACAAATTATCTCTCAAGTTCAGGAAGATCCAAGATTGAAAGAAAGAGAATTTCAAATGATTGATGATAACTTATGGAAATCTCCGGGTGAAGTTTTATCCAATATATCTTTATCTGAAAGAAATAAGATCCCAAAGGGCGCATCCTTATTGGAAGACGCGGAACTGCAAAATTTATGGAACAAAGCAACCCAGGAAGATACTTTGTTCAATAAATTGTACGAATCATTGTGGCAGAACGATATATCCTTCCCATCAGAGCTGGGGCTAAAAACCTCTCTATCGTAATGTCATATCGACGAAAGGGGAGCGCTCTGCTTCAGAAAAAGGTTGTGAATTCCGGAATGGGAACCCCTTAGGACAGCCCTAATTCAGAGAAGTCACGACTCGCTCGCAATAGGGCATCCAGGCCGCAATAGTACGTTGGCTATTGTATCTAGAAATTTTTACTGGCCTAGAATGATCATCATGGTACGTTGTTTCTGCAGAAACTGTGATGTGTGTGGCCGTTCTCATGTCTGGAGAGCAAGACAACAAGGATGGTCGTTACCACTACCAATCCCTGATATATTTTACAGTGAACTCTCCATAGACTTTATGACAGACTTACCAGAAAAAGATATTAAAGATTCCAGCTATTTGATGGTAGTAACAGACTGTCTACTCAAATCTGTCACCCTAGAGGCCATGGATTCCATGGAGGCCGAAAATTGTGCAGAACGTTTCCTGAACTTTCACTATTAATTTCATGGTTTCCCGAGTGCACTGACATCTGACAGGGGAAGTAATTTGGCTGGATGTTTTTGGACGAAGCTTTGTAAAGGAGCGGGTATAGAACAGAGGCTATCTACTGCATTTTATCTCGAATCAGATGGCTCAACGGAAAGAATTGACCAAGAAGTTCTTGCTTATATTAGAGCTTTTATCTCATTTGCTCAATTTGGTTGGGCTAAACTGCTGCCTTCTGCCCAGCTAGCTTTAAACAACAGAGACAGCTCAATCTCAGGATTAAGTCCATTTTTTTGGAGCATGGGTATCATGTAGATCCTGTTTAACAGGTGCATCCCATTTCCAAAGAAGCGCGATCTAAACCTAGTAAATTGGGCGAGAATTTTTAAAACAGATTGAGGAAGCGCAAGAATTTGCGGCAGCAGCCATGGCGGCGGCTCAAATGCAAATGGAGGAACAAGCCAATAAAAAAAGGAATTCAGCTCCACAATTTCGTGTCTACAACAAAGTCAGGCTCAACCTCAAAAACATAAAAACGCTGCAACTCAAAAATAAATTAGCTTGGGTGAATGCAAAGTACAACCTCACAAAAATTATATCACCCCATGTGGTAGAATTGCACGTACCATCAAATATATGGCCAAGATTTCATGTCAAACTTTTGCAAAGGGCAAGTGAAGATCCCCTACCGTTGCAGATTCTTGATGATGCTCAACCTTCCCCAATTTTGGTCAAAGGAAAAGATGGACATACTCAGCCAGAGCAGACAGTAGAAAATATTTTGAGAACGGAAAAATTCCATAAAGGAAAATCGTGGGTTAGGCGTGTTTTAGTAAAATGGAAGGGCTTTGCCGAGCCTAATAGGGAAGACAGATCTGATATGGAAGAAGTTAAAGAGTTGGACTTATTCGAGAGCAAATTCGGTTGTGGAGATAGAGTTGTAGAGAACTAGGGGTCGCGACAAGGTGTTAATAATAATAATAATAATAATAATTAAAAAATAGCCGAGAGCGAAGGAATAATGTTATGTGCGGTGTCCGTAATCCTCTTCGCCATGAACACAATGCGCCAGCAACATTCCAAAACTATATCAACCGCACGTTACATGACGCATTGGATAAGTATTGTACAGCATATCTAGATGACGTTCTGATCTACTCAAAGAGCCGAGAGGAACACACAAAAAATGTAGACAAAGTAATAAGACAGTTATGGAATGCAGGTCTACAGCTTGATATTGCAAAAACAGAATTCAATACAAAGAAGACAAAGTATCTGGGGCTAATTATTTCTACTGATGGGCTCAGCATGGATCCTGAAAAAGAAAAATCAATTGAGAGTTGGAAGGAACCATCTAACTTAAAAGAGTTGAAGCAGTCTTTAGGGTTCTCAAATTATTTTAGGCACTTCATTAAAGGATATTCGGGGCTTATGCAGCCATTAACCCGCCTCTTATAGAAAGGCGTAAAATTGAATTGGTCAAACAATCAGGATAAGTGTTGTGGTTATGAGCTGTGAGGTATATAGCAATTATGTCTCTGCTGTCTGTCGGTGGATTTACACGGGCTCATGTACAATGGTGAGTTGCGGAGATGGCGCGCTCATGCTGGGTGATGGCACGATGGACACTGAGTGCGTATCACTGTGGCCAAATGGGTGTCAGTAGGTATCAAATGTGAACTCTTACTGACGATGGTGATCTATGTAGGTGATGCTAGATGTGCATCCCAACAATTGATAATATCATCTAATGGATGATGTGAAGTATGATATTATTTTGGATAGATTAATTCACTAAACTCGGCAGGTGAAGAGATTGTAGAGTACATGAACAGCGTCTGTGCACCAGCATGTATTTTCCACCCTTTCCTAATCCAGCAGCCCATCCTCCGTTCCCCTGTCTCCTAACAACTCAACCAAGCCAGCACAACAATAAGGCATTTTGATATTTAAAGAATTTTTTCTTGCAGGCACCAAAACTAAGGTATTTTGATTATCATAGACTCACAGTGGTTGAGACTGATGCGTCAAATTAGGCTTCGGGTGGTGCGCTGCTTCAGACAGGGGACGACAATCTTCTTCATCCAGTTGCTTTCTTCTCTTCGAAACACAGTCCAGCTGATTCAAATTACGATATTTATGATAAAGAGCTACTAGCCATAGTAAAATCATTGGAAGAATGGCGACCAGAGCTTGCGGGGGTTCAGTTCACATTCGAAATTATTACAGACCACAAGAACTTGAAGACATTTTTGACAGCAAAACAACTTAATCAGCGTCAAGAAAGATGGTCTGAATTTTCATCCCAGTTTAATTTTGTGATATCCTATTGACCAGGATCTAAAGCACTAATTCCAAATACACTGAGTCGTTTGCCAGGTTTGAAGCCGAAAGATGCTTCGGTTGAACTTCTTCAGCAACATTTGTGTGCATTGATACCCGAGGATAAAGTCCAACCAGATTTAAAACTAGATTGTCTAAATGATGAAAAATTCCCTGAATTTAAACATTCCGAAATACTTGTCCCGCTTTCTAATGAAGTTGCACTGATAGATCTCATATATCAGGAATATAAAGAAAACCTTACCACTAGAGAAATGGTTGAGCATTTGAAGGACTAATCCAGGAGAAAATGGTTTAAACCTTAAAAAAAAATTTAATGAAAGATATAGCAGATTTCAAACTTCTTAAGAAAGATACATGGGACACAGTATTACGTTGTAAATGTTGACTAGATACCCCTGATGCTGCAGATGAAGTAAATGTACTGATAGTCAGGTCATGTGACCTGACTAAATTAGTTTACATGAGTAGGTGAAATAGTTCCCCTTGACACACCCCCTCACCTATGAAGCTCTACACAGAGTTCATCCAGCATTCAAGGTAGTCATACTAAGTTTTTCCACCAGACCCTTTGAAATAGATCGGCGACAATGCCTTTGTGAATCCATCCGCATAAAATCTGTTACCCCACTTCGACTCTCGATGATGCAGGTGTCGATGTACAACTTTCTTCGGCTTGGAGAATGCGCAATTATTGCACAGTGCGGTTACATCGAGATTTTATCTGTTTTATGACATTTATGAGATACACCATGCGTTGTTTTTATTGTCTGCTGTACACTTGGGAAGCTGATGTGTCCTAGACGACGGTTGTGAAGTTCGAAAGTGAAAGGGTTTTCAAGAATTGTTGCAGGAAATGTTGAGTTTAGTCCAGTCTTGTCTGAGGAAACTTGATGATCCTCATTACAAAAGACACTGTTGTATTGATGTCGCTCGGACCAAGTTGGGGGCACTTTAGAAGACCTCTGCTGACTTCTCGGGAAATTGTTGTAGGTATGAGTTAATCTTCTCAAAACTCCTGTGCAGCCCATTGGGGAGAGATTTGGATTCAAATCCGAGAAATATGGGTTGGCAGCTGATGTACAATTTGAAGAGAGCAAGGGTGGCAAAAATTGTGCTGAGTGAACGCAGTCATTGGTATCCTTCTGAAATGAATCATAGTTCTCGAAACGAGCATCAAAGCCAGAGTAGTGAGTAGAAATTTTACTTGGCAGATGACGTTTTTGGAATTCAGCACGCCACCTTTTATTTTCGGTGTAGTTAGCCCGAGGAAATCTCTTCATAAACTCCGCATGCTGCTTTGGATATTTGAGGAAGCATTTTGCATCTTTATGAGGACCAGAACACCACTTGCAATTAGGACTGTCCCACTTCTTGTTTCTCTTATTTGAATAGCCTGTAGCATGTACTTGTGTTATAGGTGCCAGAACAGGAGCTATGCTTTCAGCCAATCAAATTTGATCCTGAAGGGTTGTATATAGAGTTTCAAGAGAAGGAGCAGGATTGACAGAGGTGGCGACAGAGAAATGGTAGCGTTGAGTGGATGCCCATTGAGGATATTTCTGGGAAGCCGCACGGATTAGTACCAGACAGTATACAAGTGATGGAAGAGGAATGCCGAGGGAAAGAAGATTTGAGACCATTGATTTATGAGCCAGAACGTAAGCTTGGCAGGATGGATAATTCTCAAAGTTCTTTGTAAGATTGAGGAAATTGGTTATACTGGTTTCAACAGCAGCAACGCTGTTACCTTGGATAAAACAGCAAAGTTTACTGTAACTTTTGCAAGCTAAATTTTCCGCCATGATTAGCTGAGTGAATTTTGGATCAACATTAATTGCGAGTGTCATTTTCACAAGCTCATTCGAGAAGCTCCAATCTTTGAATCCAGTATCATTTTCAGACTTGTAAATTTCTTCAGTCTTTAAAGGATCGATCCAATCTGAGAGTAAATTTTGTCGCAAGTTCGATTCAATAAGCAACATCCAATCCTTCAGGTTGGCAACACTATGAAGTTTCAAGGCCGGAGGAAGGGCCATATCATTGGCGCGGAGATTAGAAGGAGCCATTTGAAAGATTATTAATGTGATTTATAAGGGATTAGAGGTAGATATGTGAATGCAGATGCAGATGCAGACCGAAGACATCATAGTACTGGAGACTGAGTGGTGAGGTGCAAGAAAATTACATCACAATGCAATTTGAAAAAAGTGCTGAGTTGTGGTCGGAGTCTTAAGCAGAAGAACAGCTAAATAATAAATCGTGATTCCACAGGAAGCGCAAGGGTCATAACCTCTTAAGAAAGATACGTGGGACACAGTATTACGTTGTAAATGTTGACTAGATACCCCTGATGCTGCAGATGAAGTATATGTACTGATAGTCAGGTCATGTGACCTGACTAACTTAGTTTACATGAGTAGGTGAAATAGTTCCCCTTGACAAAACTTAACAATGGTTTAATTTATTTTAGAAATCGATTAAATGTGCTAGATTACAAGGAGCTACGCTTATTAATTGTCCATGGTACCCATTCATCAGGACCCGCGGGTCACCCAGGACGAGTAAAAACGTTAGACTTGTTGCAAAGATCATACTGGTGACCTAAAATGAGTAAGTTTGTGGCTAATTTTGTTAAAGGGTGTGAGCTATGTGTTAGAACGAGAACCCCAAGAACATCACCACCAGGCTTCCTTAAGCCCCTCAATATCCCAGTCCGCACATGGGTCGATATCTCAATTGATCATGTGGTGGATTTACCTCCTTGTAAGCATTCTGGAAAGGTATTTAATCATATCCTCGTGGTGGTGGATCGTCTGACAAAGATGCGCTACGTCATACCAATATCATCTCTAGATACTGCAGAATCGGTAAGTTGTTTTATAAAGGAAGTATACAAGCTCCATGTTGCACCAGAATTGATTATCTCCGATCGTGGCTCTGCATTTGTCTCGGATTTTTGGCATCGCCTGAACACACGTCTATCTATGAACTTAAAACATAGTTCTGCTTTTCATCCCCAGACGGATGGTCAAACGGAGATAGTAAACTCGGCATTGAACCAGTATCTACGTGCATTTGTTAATTTTACGCAGGATGATTGGGTTGAGTGGCTCCCACTTGCAGAATTCTCAGGAAACAACAATGTTAGCGAGACAACAGGTGTCTCTCCATTTTTTGCAAATTATGGCTACAGCCCATGTCTTGGAACTGAACCACCAGCCCCCGAGACCTGTGACTTGAATGGATCGATGAAGAAAGAATACCTAAGAGCTGATGCTATTGCGGTTCGTTTTAATTGCATATTGGAAAAACTTAAAGTACTAAGCCGTCAGTCTCAATAACGATATGAGAATAATGCAAATGCTAGAAGATCGGAGGCTCCAGTATATAATCCGGGGGATACGGTGATGATAAGCCTTAAAAAGATTAAGACAAATAGACCAAAGAAAGATGGGATGACAAATGGGATGGTCCTTTTAAAGTGATAAAGGTATATGATAGGGCGGTAATTGTTGAACTTCCGAAACATATTGGGGTGAACAATAGCTTCCATACATCAATGGTTCGACCGTGGCCAGACTCGATAATCGCAGGCCAATCTAGTATCAACATAAATGAGCGTCGTAATACTGCAAGCCGGGTTGTAGAAAGAGAAAATGACGGTAAAATTGTCGAAAAATGGAAATTCGATAAGATCTTTGATGTACATGATGAAAATATTGATAAGACCGGGCTTACATACCTGGTTAAGTGGAAATACGATCAAAATCTCGCCTGGCAGCCAGAATCAGATTTGAAAGGTTGTGAAAAGGCATTAATAGATTTCCACACCAAATACCCCAATAAACCAGGGCCTCCAGAATGGGTGAAGATGCTGTCTACAAATCAAACAATTCCAGAACAACAACTACGAAGATCAAGTAGAGGACGGAAACAGATTAAGAAATTGAAATAACCATCACAAAAAGTAAAATTAAAAAGCATAGAGAAGTTTGGGGTCCAATCTTAAATTTTGGAGGGGGAGTACTGCCACGGGACTTAGTCCTAGGAATGGCTTAACGAACTTGAGACTTAGAGACTTCCATGTACATACTTATATTTACTCTCCTTATCGCACAACACAGTTATTGATCCCGACCCATCCAGGTCCTGATATTCCCTTTATACATTCCGTCACAGCAACAAAATCGCTTAAAGGCTCATCACCACTAACATACGATTCACGAATGGATTTAGGTCTGTCTTGGGGTCGTATTCAGACATCCGAAATCTCTCAAACTCCTCTTTTGTTTGCGACGAAGCATTTCTCAGTCGATCCTATACCTGCGACCCACTTCCATACTCGTCTGATCACCTACCTACACACGCCCTAATGAGGAAAGTCATGATGGAAACGGGACGTGCACAAAGCAGGAAGAAGAGGGGAGATACATCGAGGGGATTACACAAATCCCCGATGACAACAACAACCCAACAGTACGATACGAAGGTGCAAGGCTAGAGCAACAATGTGATCTTGGACGGCATTTATATTTCAGGGTCAATGAAGAAGTCAAGGGCTCGGGCGCGTGGTGGCCAAGGCTGAGTGTAAGGATTCCTCTTCTAATCCTTCCTTCAGTATATAATTTTACCATTCTTCATATGTTGCTATGACAACAGTACAGTCCTTGACACATGGTATTATGTTGATACTGGGTTAAGGTCTATGTTATGTTGAGCTAGTGGAAGGAGGGTAGGTATATATATGATGGTGTGGTCTGTAGATATGAAGTTCTCTACGCTTAGTTTTCTGCCACAACCACCATCCTCGGATTACCTCTAGTCACCTCAAGTTACCTCTTGTACCTTTAGTTACCATTATTACCCACTCGAACCTCTAGCCCTTTTAGCTATTTATATTACCCACCTTTCAAAACTTTAGTTCTTTCTAGTTATCTCCAGTAGACCCTCAGTCAACTCTTGCGATCCATCCGACCTCTTCTCGCCCTCCTATTCCGCTTCAGAACAAACGCCTACGCTCCGATTTGACACTGAGGAGAAAATTTCGCTACGGCATGTATACAGCGGGTTTCTGGACGGTTAGGCTTGGTATGATTCAACACATACGTGAAGTCTGAGGTGGTCCGGTCATTTAAGTGGGACGAGGTTTACCTGTACTTCTCGGTACAGTCAGACTCCTGTTAAGACGATATTGCTGTTAAGTTGATATTTTTTCCGGAACGGACTTCATTCCCATACATTTACTGATTACACGATTATCGTTCTTCAACCTCTGAATGTCACGGTTTCGAGGGACAAGTGCTGGGGCAACTATGTGGTTGATGGTAGGAAATAATAATTCTAATGAGAGAACTTCCACTACATCTATCTATTCATTTATATACGTGAAAGCCTCCTCGCCACCGAGGCTAATCCCTCTCCTGTTACTGTGCTATGGGACTCCCCTAGTGTTCTGACTATGCCTGTAATACAGTACTATCGTGTTATGGTCCGGAGGGATTGTACTCGGTCTCGTATATTCCCAGTCAGTGTAAGCCTATCAATATGTGGTGCCGTGCCGCACTGCCGAGTCCGATGCCATGTGAATACCATGCAAATGCCGACGCAAAAGTGTTGTATTGGGTGGCGTTGCATATTAGCGCATTGGTAGTCATTAATAACGCCACCCGAATCAGGCCGAAGTTAACCAACATAGGCTACAGGGACCAATCGGCTTACCAGCCATTACACTGAATATCGTCTTAACCAGGGTTTTTTTGCTAGATTGGTGCTAACAATGCCGCCAACAAAGGGAATTTCTGTGGAGCAACGACGTGCTCTGCGACGACGGGCGCACCGCCAGGTCCCAAAACCATCACAAAAACAGTGCGTTGAGTGGTTCTTCGCTAGGTACGGCCATCGATTAAGCCAGTCCACAGTCTCCAAGTCCTTAAGTAAGACCTTTGCGAAACTCGACGAAGCTCCAAGTAATACTGCGCTACGACAGCGAGCTGGAAACTGGCCTGACCTTGAGAATAATAGAGCGATTTATGACGGCAAATGGGAGTGTAAAGAGGCATCAAAAGTACAAAGTAGCCTAGATAGCTGGATTAGGGAATCAAATCCTTTAAGATGATATCCCCTATAAGACAATAATTTTCACGGCCCCGATTACATCGTCTTAACAGGAGGACGAAAGCTGAACACCTGTCAGTGGTGTCCTCTACAAACCTGGGAGTGAAATATTCTCCCAGAGCCGAGATTGAGTCACGACAAAGGGTTAATTTTGAGAGTTTTCGTCTAGTTGGCGTTCGGGAGGAGTGGTGTTCGCTCATTTTTGGTTGAAAATCCGACTTGCAGAGATTTCACGACTGCACAGCTCAACAAAATCAACCATCTACACCCCAGATACGAACCGCAGACAGATTTTAACCCGTCTGATGTTCGTATCACAACAACCGACACCTTCAAGATCTTATTTTCTATTTCTTTGGAAATTCATCCTCAGCCAAACTCATCTCGCGGCCCTCTCCACAATCATCTCACCACCTACCAAAGTAATCCCATACCTCTAAAAGCCAAATCGCCATCAAAGAAGGAAGAGCTTATCCGACCCTCCGCAACTGCTAGTCGCTGTGAAGGTACGGTCGAAATACCGGCCTTAGATGTGTCATCACCTCGGCCAAGGGTACCAACAACTCGAACTGCGACGAATTGCCACCGACGAAATACGTACGACATTTCGCCGGCACACCAACTAGAGCATTCTACAAAGGCTGGGGCACCGGTGCCTCGGTCTTGAGCTCTCGGTCGCGTTTTCGACCTCCACGGCTAGGGGTACGGCAGCGACAGGGCAAGGCCGGAGGGGTGGACATTCAACAAACTTTCTAGGATGACGAGATCGGCTAAAGGACAGAGGAATTCTGTATGAAGGAACAAAAGGGAATACAAACTGAAGAGGCCTTGGTGGGCGACTGGATGAGGTCTCCAGTAAAGAAAACGACCGCTGGATGAGATGAGCCTAAGCTGGGAATGAGTCGAAGGAAAAAGTTACAGATGGCGAAGGTTTCAAGGACTCGGGCGCGTGGTGACCGAGGCTGAGGAGGAATTTGAGCTTCGGCGAGCCAAAAGGGGGTTCTCTGGACGATTGGTCTTGACATGATTCAACACATGGGTAAAGTCTGAGGTGGTCCGGTCATTTAGGTGGGACGAGGCATTTGTACTTTACGGTAGTTAACCTGATCCGTCCCGGCCCCACCCGTGCTTAAGCTCCAGTAGGAGTGAAACGGTAGTCACTTAACCGAGCACATTAATGAACAAAAAAAAAAGGATGGTCTCTAATTATTACTGAATCTAATGTCTTACAATGCTCGCCAAGTATAATTATCTTTACCTTCACGTGATGCTTACAACTTGGTCTGATACAACCTATGATGATTTTATTTATCGTGACAGGCTTACACCCTCCATCCAATGGATGTGACACGCATGGAGGACATCTAGAATACATGTTCGAGTTGAATCCAGCTATTTAACCAAACATCGATATCTATCATTTTTGATGAGCGTTCAAGTCTCTCCAACGACGCTTTTAAGTCAGTCTCAGCAGATTTTGAGGTTGGATTAAGAGCTCTTTTTATTTCTCGATAAAGGGAGGTTGGAGTACGTCTACTGAAATTATGGGTAGTTATTACCCTTTCATGTAACGTGGGTTCTAATGTCTGAACCATATACTCCATGAGTTGTTGAATTCGTGTATGAACTATAATATACTGTCTCTCCCTAGCCTCCCATAAGGCTATTTCTTGAGTAGTTGCATCGTCTCTTAAACACACTGGTTGACTTATTCTTAAAGTTGGGTCCGGACCTGAGTCGTTTTCTGTCTCAAGTAAATCTTCTGTAAGTAATTGGGATGATCGCTCGTTTATGGCACGTCGCCAATGTTCAAACCCTCCAGCATTTTTTAACAGAATTTTAGAACTCATCTTGTGTTTGTTTACATGAATGTGACGTTTATGCAGTAGAAAACTCCGGGCTCATAATTTATCGACTTTTAACTTGTTATCGACTTTGTATATGTATGTCTGTTATCACAGAAATTGGAAATAATTCATGTGATTGCTTAATGAGAGACTAGATTTGATTCCGCTATAATATTGTAGAAGACTTGTCCCAACTATCAGAGGGTACAACGGCTGCTAAGCCTAAGAATTCCCGTAGCCTAGGCTGGCTAGCGCAGGCAATTACATCAAGGGAATCTTCGGGGATCTCCGGGAAGGATCTCTGGATACATGGAGCTTATAATATTCTTAATGAACCTTCTGGAAGTATACTGAAGGTTCATGAAGATGACAGACATATCGAGAGTCTTCTAGGGAATCTTCGAAGATTCCATATTATTCTACTCATAGGGGGAACCTTATAGCAGAGGAGTATATCAGAGTACATATATATTTGTAGTCTAGCTTCAGTGATTCTCTCTCTAGAGAATTATAATTAATATGATGTACCTACAAGATCGCCCAAGCATGTTGTACTGAAACCGCGACAGAGGCCTACAACGTCTCTATCTATCTACAGGTAAATTCCCCATATTCCAACCACGCTAGCCATACAGGACGTAGCATGTAGAACCTGATTCGTATCATCAGTTTGGGGTTGAGGTTTACCATGCATATTGCTGCTTCAGTCTCATGCCTGACTACTATGCAACACGCTGAGGTATCAATCTAACAACCCACACCAAAACCGAAACTGCTCACAACCCTGATGATGACCCCATGAATAATTGGAACAGCAGCCTACAACATAGCACAATTAGGCTAGACATCGTTGACCAGGACCTAATCCGAACAATACAAGTTCCTCCATTCTCCAGCAAAGCCCATTTGGTGCCTGACTTTTCCAAATACGTGCCTCACGCTTGTTACATCGGGTCGAATAGATAGAAACGCATTCACCATGATCCTAAGATGTTAAGCAAAGTTATACTTATATGAATCTCTCTCAGAGTTTATTGAATTGATTGTCTCTCCCATGAGGAATCTATCTAGGTACTATATACATCTTGAGTATCCTACTAATTCTAAATATAGACTAAATATTAGCTTTCCAATACGAACTGCTCAAATCTCTGTTCCATACATGGGTCTAAAATTGGCTGTTACATTATCATGGGCAATAGAAGGAGTGAAACAAAAAGGGGGTTGTGCGTATGAAATTGGCCATCCGTCTAGTCGCTAATTGTAACATTTGCATGTCTAAGTTATCGCCCTTGATGCATCAGCCCAGTTTACTTGCTTGTAAACTACTCAACTTAAACATCATGAGACAACATTTAAACTTAAGGTAATCTGTTTGACATAAGACCATGTATTGAGGGAAAACCTTCGTGGGAAAACCTCAATAATTCCTCCTGTACTCTTTCACGACGAGCAGCCATAGTGGCCCCTTAAACAGGCCGTGTAGTAATCCAACCTCCCACTTCTAGAAAGCACATCCAGCATTCGACCACCTGTGCCAACAGCCTGTTGAAAATCACATATCGCTCTTCCCGAATTCTCGCCTGCATTGCGCTCAGCCCCCATTTGAGAGGGCTGAAATTCCGAAATCGAGAGCTCAAAACCGAGGCATCGGTGCCCCAGCTTTTGTCGTACAATGTTCGTTGTCTGAATGAGGCTTCTTCGCTCGCGCCGTCTTTGGAATGTATCGAAAAGTTGAGAATGTTGATGTCGCAGTCGAGGTGCTTGTCTAAAATGAGGCCGAGCAATTGCCTCGTCCTGCACACAATGTTAGTAAGGTTGAAAGCGAAAGGAAGTTTACCTTTGATTTTGGATGGTCGTTGGTATGTCGTAAAGTCCTCCCAGTCAAACTGAATCGGGAAGTTGTTAGAAGAATGAATAGAAGAGACTCAAACTTAAACTTTTGATCTATCGTGCCAGGAACAGAACCTAGCCCATGTGTCAATTGAAATCGACTGGGTCGCGCCCAGCAAGCTGCCGTTGCGAAGAATAAGATTCTTCTTGGCTATCCCAGATATGCAGAGCATGCAGAGCATACTTAGATATTACACTGGCACCACAAGAAGGTAAAGAATTCGTCTTTGCTGTATAGTGACACGGATAGCACACGTGCATATATATATCGCGCACTTGACTCATATTTGATACGATGATGCTTCCGATATATTCACAATGCCCATACCTACTCTAGACTAATCACCTCTTATTGTCATGAATGCGCTTTTCACATTAGTTGTAAATTGTCTACCATGTAGTGTGGCATGTAGAGCCAGGGAAATGGGAATAAGTTGGTGATAAATTAGATACCACCGATTGCTACACTCACCCGTAGATCACTCATAAAAGAGACTAGCTACGGCGCTATCTGGAAGTATGTGGGATTGGTTAATTATCATGTAGATAACCTGTAACATAACATGACATAATAATAACACAATAAGATACCATTCGCATACCGTAACGTTTATTGCCATAATCACCCAAGTATATTCTAAGCCCCCTGAGTAGTCACAACCATTTAATTGAAGATACCAAGTGTATACAACCATATATATCACAACTGTTCAATACTTATTATCTCGGTTCTATTTTCTAATTAATGACATGTTCACTTTTTCATCTTAAATGATGGGTCATGATATTCTTCGTCTTGCTGGCCATCACCAAGCTCAGAGTCATGGACTGATTAAATCTTTGACAATTTTCATTGCTTTTCGCTTAAATCTCATTATGTGTGTATTTTGTAGGCAGCTTTGCTCTTTAGCTTTATTACCTTTTAAACCTTAAGTCCTTGCTTACTATAATCAGCGTGTCATAATATTATAAGTATAGCTATTCCATAAGTCGATTCGTAGAAGTGTTCATTGATAACGGCAAAGGATTTGATTAAACTATGTAGAATGATAAAATAAAGTATAATTGATCAATATACCTAGTGCAGGACCTGTCCCTTTCTTCCTTCATCTCCAGCCGCCTTTTAACTGTCTACAAGATTCTGACGTCATCTATCCACTTGAGACCACATCTAGATTCCATCAGCAAGTAAGAATAAGTTACCACGCTACTCTGCGCGCATTTAAGTCCTTGTGGGCGTGACAGATGTAGATACGCGGTATGCACTCATAAGGCGATATACAATACACACGTCAAAGCAATTCTTGTATTTGTGGCAAACATTTGTATTGAACCATACAACCAAGACCGCAGCCTATAATGAAGGTTAAAGTTGTTGTAGGCTGTGGTGTAGTTTATCCTTAACATCAGTTGATCATTCCACGTACTGGCTTACTGTCCTCACTCAAGATGTGAAGCACCATTAGGGCAATGGTCCCCCAGAGACCAATACCCAAGCTCAGTAGTGCGAGATGACCAATCTTTGAGGAGGCAGATTCCCGATTTTAATTGGAGTAATGCCATCATGGGTGGTAGACACGACGTAGTGCAGCGTGATTGAGATAGAGAATTCTTGTGAGAATGAGAGGTCTACAATTGGACTTGACCTTAAAATTTACAAATTGACAGGAAAGACTCCCAATCATTTCAGACGTGACACGGGTAAATGGGCCGTAAACGCTCGTTGCCAATAGTTCTGACATGGACAAGAGGTCGTCCATTTTTGATATGCTGGAGGTTGCCTTTGACATTGATTGGGATTCAACTGTTCTTGGCTATCCCAGATATGCAGGGCATATGGAGCAATAACACTGACGCCAATAAGATTGACCGTATCTTCCATGCTGGCGTTAAGAATAACGCGGCAACACAGGAAGATGCCTTGATGTCTGACTCTCATGTGACTATCCGCCATATATCAACGCGACGGATGCGAACTTTTGCACCATAAAGCACTTTTCATCATCACAATCATCTAAACAATATCTTTCAAACCAACACTTTACAAAATGTCTCACTACCCTGAAATTTTTGCTTATCTCAAGGATAATCCAATCGAAGCTAATCTTACAAGATTTCGAAACAAGTACACAGAGGAGAGTGCTCAAGATGGTAATTTCCACATAAAATACAAGAGATTGCAAGCTAATGTTATAGTTATATCGAGATTCTTTTATGAATTAATAAGTTATACATTACCTATATGTGAAAACAATGACCTGGATAAGCTGCGAAAAGATTTCAAGGACACTATTACGATAATCGAGAACGATAGGAATCAACTCACAGAACTTCAATCTCTCGTCCGGGCTATCTCACAATACCAAAATGAAGCTGAAGTATTCCAGATAGCGATTGAAGTTGTCCAAAGATTAGCAGATAAGCCAAGTGGCAATCAACGCAGTGAACGCAGTGAACGCAGTGATCGATCACTGTTGACACCCACACCCGGTCCATTTACATTCACCCGAAGTGTTTCAGAGGCAAAGGGTTTCAACAAAAATGTCACCTCTATGACCGCAGCATTAAGGAATGAACTTTATAAAAATGTAATTGTGGATTTGGACAATTTCTGGACGGAGCTTTTCCTGGGTAAAGATTGGTCCAATCAAACATGGAATATTTGGAAAAGCTATGAAGCATATGAATTAAAAGAAAAAAAGATCCAGCAAGAATATAAGATCATGAGACAGAAAACGGAAGCGCTTCAAATCCAGGAAGAAGCTGAGACAGGGGCACAAAGAGTAACCACAAACAATAAGCAGAAGGTATTCAAGGATCAAAAAGAAATAATAGAGGGAATCTCACCGAATACTCGTAAAATTACTCGACATCATAAAAACAAAGTGGCCGGAAATTTAGAGACTGTGATGGAGGAAGAAACACCAAAAAATTTCAGAAAAACCCGAAGTCAGACAAAAAAAGAGAACGAGGAATCGGCAATTTCGGCAGAAAACGAATCTCTCGAAGGTTCGCAAAATATCGGGAAAACAAATACCAATGATTACCCGAACCAAGTCAACTCAAAAGAGGCTGAATTTGAGTTAATCCAGAAAATAGTCTATAAGAACAAGATTCTGACTGGAGACATGACTGAAGATGAAATGTGGGAGTGGCTAGATTTTTTTCGTGAGAAATTTTTGAATCAGCTCACAGATAAATTCCACAGACCATCGGAAAAATTTCCAACAATCATCAAAGAGGCAGAAGGCTCCCAGTTGCGTTGCCAATATTTTCGCTCGTCAAAAGAATGCCGGATGAGTGGTACCAACAACGATTACCAGGTTGACTTCCTCACAAAGAAAATTGGGTCTTCTAATGCTCATATAAATTTTCATCAATGGAGTGATGTAAGAGTTCTGGGTGAGTTTACGAAAAAGAAATCGCCAGGTCAAAGGAACGAAAAATTTTATCAACTTTCTAGAATTGCTCTCCAAGTGTTTTACACACAGCCACTTCGTCATTTTGTACATGGATTTACCGCGTTTGAATCAAACTTTGAACTGTGGGTGATTAATCGCTCGGGCGCATATAGCTCGGGCTTATTCAACATCGAAGTCGATAAAGAAAAGTTTGTGCGAGCAATCTGTTCATACCTTTTGATGAGTGATCAAGAACTAGGTATTGATTCATCTATTCAAAAAGTCAATGGACGCTCTTCTGTATCCATTTATGATGAGAAACAGAAGGAGACAAGGAAGTTTATCATTAATCCTAAACCTTTTTTCATGGTGGGTACCATAGTTACTCGTGGAACTACCTGTTTCGAAACTTCGGACAAAAGCAAAGTTGTTAAATACTCGTGGGTCAGGACTCCAGGTAAATCAGAAATCGACCTTTTGCAACTTGCCCATGGAGTAGAAGGCGTGGCCGAGTATGTCACGGCAGACGTAATCTGTACCATAGGTGATCATCTGAGGGACCTCAACTTCAGCAATGCGAAATACTTGAAGATGATAGGCTGCAATCCTTTTATCTCCCAGGCTGAAGGTGTAGAGGTACCTCCGACTCCTCAGTTGAGAGATCGAGAACTTCGCAGAATAGTTATCTCACCTCGTGGCCGTAGTCTTTATTCCAGTAAGACAATTATGGAGTTTCTTGTTGGCATACGAGACGCAATTTTGGCACACCGCCGCCTGTATGTCGAAAAAAAAATACTCCATGGTGACATCTCTGACGGTAACATCATTCTAGCGACTGTGGGTGGCAAAACTCAAGGGATGTTGATCGATTTGGATCACGCTGAAATGGTCGAACCACCTCCAGGCAAAGATGACAACTTGTTCTTGACTGGCACCATGAAGTTCATGGCACTTGAGAGGCTACAATATGCTGCAAATCGTGATGAAACCATAGCTCGCACGTTTCATCACGATCTGGAGTCGTTCTTTTATGTGTTCATTTTAGGATGCATAACATATGAACGCGAAAAGAATTCAAGGGCGGTGATTAGACTGCAGATGTGGCACACTGACAACATCTGGTGTAATTTCGAATCAAAGCAAGGAGCGATCTCGAATTTTAGGGAAAGAATTCTCGATAACTTCTCCACCAATTTCGAAGTCTTTAAGGCTTTAGCATCTGAACTCCGAAGCATACTATTTGGAGAGCTTGGAAAGGAATATAGAACCCCTGAAGATTATGAAGCCGAATATGAGAAGATTATTGAGGCATTCAACAATACCATTGGAGATCTAAGAGGTAAGATCAATCAACTACTACACAACTACTTTTCCCTTGAATGAGAGTCTAGCTGACACATTGTTAATTATTTAGATGGGAAAATCGAGAATAAATTGTTGAACAAAGGAACATCATGAAGTGACTCACGGGACTTTCTTGACCAATATGGATGTCAGGACTTCCTAGACTGTCGTAAATTGGACAATCTTGTACTCGGGTGAATTCTTGAATTGATCTCTTGTTTAATTAAAATAGAGATTGTTAAATATACACTAAAATGAACAAGTTACTCTTTTGTTGTCTTCCGGTTGATATTTGCTTGGAAGTGCAATGTGCATTGGCAGAAAATTGGATGAGACGCTATATTTTTTTTAAACTTAGCTTTGCTTGCCGTACTAGAGTTGATTTAACCGTAAAGATTTTAGATTGACCTGTTATTTGTTTCAAAAAACATCGTTCGTAAACAAGTAATTAAATATTTATTCCTTCCACCATCTTCACAAGCCACTTTCATGGGAGGGCAAGACTGAACACCTGTCAGTGGTGTCCTCTACGAACCTGGGAGTCAAATTTTCTCCCAAAGCCAAGTTCAGTCAAATTTCGCAATGTCAAAGAAGTTGGCCTACGAGGCAAAATTTCAAATTACTCCACCATGTCAATTTTTCACTCCCAAAGAGTCCGATTCTCAAATAAGCTTCATCAAGTCTACAAGCACGACCTAGTAGATCCTCGTTTCAATGATCACACCTCTCGTCGGCTTTCTCTGGCCTCAGCTGGTCACTAAATACACGCCCACGCCGATATTTATACCGGACGGAGGAAGCAAAGCGTGGCGCACAAATCTGGGAGACAGCTCTTTGCGATGGACGTGAGAGGGATCAGGACAAGTTTACTAGATGATGCAAAAGAGGGATAAGTTTTCGACGGGCTTAAGAAATCGAATTTCGGAAAGAGTTTTACGAATTGAGCTTTGTGCGCACCATGACTTCGCTTGTGAGAGTGCAGCTGACACTATAAAAACAAGCAAACGATGGAAGGTGTTGTGATCCGCCTCCTGGTGATGTTCTCTGGTATATTTTGAGTAGCCTGGGCACCTACTCAACTTGGGAAGGAGACATCTCAGATCATATTTTGCGCGGAGAAAAGTTGAAATATGATGGAGGCATGTCTGGATAACTCAGTGCTTTTGAGACGTTCCCCTGGGTGGGTAATCACGGATGAGGGTTGACTTGGGGTGAAGAAAAAGCCGCCATAACTTCGCAGTGGTACTTGCAAATGAAATCCGAGGCATGAGTGCTCCTCTCGTAAATTGAGTCATCTTTTCTATACTTTTCTTTGATATTGTGTCATAGCTAGATAGCTGCATACGCAATTAAAATCTGATGCAAAAAAAAACAAAAAAAGCCACTTTCATATTGCAGGCTACCACATTGATTTGGGGCTCAACGTGTAGGGCATGGATGAATTGTGCAATTCATCCATTAAATTTAACGTCAAACTACATCAAACTCAAAGAATCGGACGTGCAACGGCACTGAACATCTTTTGATTGTCTCATTCATTGAAGAAACTTGTTCAGGCTAATATGGGATAGCCAGGATAGAGCTAAACGAAAAAAAGGTCCGTCAAATCGTGAGATAAAACAGTTGCTCCTAGAATCCAAGTATACTTGATATGCCTTTAAACGAGGAAGAGAAGTTAGTGCGGGGATGTAGTGGTACATCAGTATTATTGATCCCACTATTTTACGAGGAATCAGAGTGGCATTAACAGTTTGGCGTACCACCCCAAATATGGCCTTCCACTGCAAGGCAGGTATCTCACCAGCGGAGATGTTACTTGAACAAAAAGCTTAGCGAATCCTTGCATGTGTGCGGTGACTGGATAAATGACCCTTGTCTGTAGGTCAAATAGTTGAAGTAATAGTAGTGATTTTCGACCTGAGTTGCTTGACAGCGTCAAACATTCTACAAGTAGCCTCCATAAGAGCATGAGATGGTGCTAAGCTGGAATGTAGTAGTACAGCATGAAATAGATAGATAAATTGCCTCAGACCGTCCAATGCACTCATCTCTAGCACTTTCCCGTCATGGACCAATAAGCACCCCATGAGACACCGTCTAGCTTCCACTACATTTGTTCATGAAAGCCTATTACCCCACCAACATGGACGCACAACGTACGGCATGAGGCAAAGGATCTCCCCCAGCGCACCAGGTTTTCAGGCCAGCCTTGTTCTCGTAGACGGCGTCGAAGGGTTCCTGGACATCTAAGATGAGCATACTGGCTGTAGAGCCCACATGAAATGCCATTTTGTCCTCGCGAGTAAGGCAGATCGTTGTAATCGGTTAGGTTTGGCTGGCGGTTTTCGCCATCCTGTTCCCTCTCCTCCGCGAGGAATCACGTGCTACATAACTACCGCTCACCATGAAGTCGGAGGATGAGAAGCATAAGATCAAAACAATAGCGAGCCTCAATGAACGCTTCGAGACTTCAACAAATAAATTGCAGGACATCGGTGGGATAAAGGGTGCCGGCGGACTCATATTTTGCACTCAGTAAAGTTCAGAAATAGTTACTCGGAAGATGTGACAGGAAAATAAACAATCGACAAACGCGGGATCCGAACCTCATTGGGATGTCTTCTACTATGATGCCATAGTGTCAAGTTTGTAGTGGGTCTTCGGCAGGGTATTTAGCGTGTAAAGTTTTTTAAATCATTTAATGTGTATTCAGCTATAAAGCTATGACACATGACCGGTGCTATGTATACATGTTGGATGACTCTTCTGATGTTAGAGACACTCATGCTCTGGATTTCATTCGCAAATACCACTATGAGGTGTGCTTGATTACACAAATAGTCAACCTTCCTCCGTAAGTACCCACCAAAGGGTATTTCAAAACCTTTGGTTATCCAAGCACGCCTTCGTCATCCATGCATACCAGCGCCGTGAGAAAAGTGGTTGTGTTTTGCCGGATTTGAATCAGCAATCTACTGTCTCAAGTGCGATTTGTGTCCAAGCTATCCAGGCTCTACTTGGCAGACCAGCCAAGACGATGTACCACCGCACCATCCAACCATGGCGGTGTTTGTAGTGTCGCCTGCACTCGCGTGTAACTTAAGACTCCCTAGGCATAGTCACCTTTCATATTGGGGTTAGCCCCAATGTTTGTACAAATTTTCTAAAATATTTGTATGGCAGTTTTTTTCTGGACATCATAGTTTGTAGTGGGTCTTTCCTTCGTACTAAACCTAATTGGTATAATGATCAGCTTCATAACAATTGTGCATATTCGCTACTTGACTTTTTAACTTATTTACAAGAGCTCAAAGGTTTTCGAGTCACAAAATAGAGCCACGGTCTTATCCTAACCTTGGATCTGAACATGTGGCTGGAATATTTCGAGGCATTAATATAAGGGTGGTCCCTCATCCGCATCTATCACAACCTGACATCTTGCCGGCATACTCTGAATGAGTCTCACAAGATCTTCAGAAGACACGGAATCCCATGCCTCCTTTACAGTCTTGCAAAGACTATCTTGAGCTCGCTGCTTTCCGCCACCCAGATTCGGATGATCACGCTGGACATAATCCTTCATCCTATTCCAAACAGCTTTAATTGGGTTAAAATCAGGCGAGTTGGCCGGCCAGAAAATCGGTTGAATGAGCCTATGGCTCTTATCTTCCATCGTACTTGCTGCTGTGTGGGCAGGAGCATTATCCTGCATTCCGGAAAGCTAAGGTCTCATACAGACTATGCCATCAATAAGAGGAACTATTTTCTCGCAATATTTTTGGGAGTTAACGTTTCCCCATTCTTTCTCCCAAAATAAACAGGGGCCTTTGTCTGGCCCTGCGAAGCAACCCTATATCATCCAGCCGACCATCTTCTTCGATTTTTCTCCAACACAATTAGCCTTGGGCTCTTGGGAAGTCTAGCTCATAATGTCAGAGCATCAGATTGCTATCTTCTCAAAGTGGAATGTACGAATATTTCTTGTCATCCCTTCTCTAGAATGTCTTCCATCTTCCACCCAAGTTTCGTCTGTCCATAAAACTGACGACCAGTCATCATATGTCCAGTTGAGATGAGCTTCGGCCCATTCTCTGGGTGTCTTCATAGTTTTCTGAGATACTGGAGGCTTTAGATGAGCCGCATGTTGCTGATATCCTCTTTTAATAAATTCTCTTGGTATTACCCGCTTGCTAACACCAAGATGTCTAAAGGGGCTAGAGGCGAGTTCTAGAAGTGTTTTGCGGTGGTTTTCAGGTGAAGACTCAACGTAAGATATAACCTGATCAACATCATCTGCTTTAAGTCTTGAAGATGTTTTTTTTCACTTTACATGGGAGACAGTTCCGCCGCGCGGTGGATAGCTAACTTGTCCCCGAGAAATGCCTATCTGCACGGCAATCTGCGTCTAGTTTTTGCCAGATTCATGAAGCCCAGAAATCTTAAAATTTCTTTTCATATCAATTCGTTCATATTTAATTTTTCGAATTACAAGTATGTTTTGATCTCTGGATAATTGTTTGAATCGAGACTTTGAAGGTGGGGTTTGAGGTGGATTCATCTGCAAAATAAGGTAAGTATCGAGTAAAGCCATGTGTATTCTGATTAAAAAACGTTGTATTTGAGAAATCTAATTCTTGTTTTCACTCAGGCACAACATGAGAAGATCTATGTAACCTTCTAGCGGTCGGCGATCATCAACCTGATAGCAAAGAACTAGAGAACAGATTGGATTTGCATAAAACTGAGGGTGACATGAAATCAAATTGTGCCGTTGATTTAGACCTAGAAATCCAGGACAAGAATTATGTACCCTGTCGAAATAGGCGCTAACATGGGTACACTCCCTGAAGCGAATTTGCGCCCCATAAAGACCTACTGAAAACTTGAAATTGTAGCACCACAGTAATTTTTTATTTTAGTTTTAAGTCCTAGGCCATAGCCTTCAATCTATTTAGATGTAGGACCGGTGGAGCCGGCCGAGATTTAACCTTTAGCCTTGCCTTGCTTGTTCACACCCATTTTAGAGCTAATAAATCATGAGCTTACTAAATAAATAATGTAGTGAAGAAAAAGAAAAGAAATAAACAAAAGTAGTAAGGAAATAAGGAGCCCTCAGTCATTGAGGTTGTAGAGCGCATTGATTCAAGTAACTACTGAAGTGAAACTAAGTACAGAATTTGTAGTCACGTGTGTATCGACAATGTGGCTTACTTGAGAGCCCCAATTATTCTAAATTCTAACAAAAAGAAATAATCAATGGTTTTGAGTCAGCAATCCTCATCCTGAACTCTCCTCTGCCAGCGTATTTACCCTGGCATTCATCCTAAAACCCGTCCTTGCGTTCAGCCCAGAACTAGGACGCGTCCAGCCTACAGAAGCAGCCTGTAACCCATGCAAAATTTTTAAACTTCTCTAATCCATTATATCCGAGGAGTTGCCTAGTAAAAATATCTAAGCTCTAGTCTCTTCTAAGTTTACGCGTCAGAATATTGTATCTCCTACAGTGTATGAAGTGGGTGGGCGTCTTTTCTAGCCCACAGCTACAAGCTAGATTTGCATCTTCGTGCTTGAAGCGACGGTGATACTATAAGGAAATGGTTAAACTGTCCTTTGCAGCTATTGATGGTGACATGAATTAAGATGATGATTGTGATTGAGATAGATTTCTATATAGTTTATAATACATGATATGCTCAGGTTCATATACCTCGAGCCAAGCAACCAGATTATGTTCCTCTAGATCTAGATTCATCAGAATAATTACTTACTCAGTAAAATTCTCCTAGTCTCAGTTGTGTGTTTAGGATCTTGATTAGGTTTCTAGTAACTAGTCAATGATGTTTCTCATATCACTGAGACATAGTCATGGTTGATACAACAGGTACAAACGATGAGTCGTGTCTGTACATGACGTTGTGATATAGTCATGATCGTCTGAACAATATCAACTCATGAATGAATCATGTCTCTACATGACAGATACGCCGCAAACTCCCCAAGCCCTGTTCTCGCAGCAGTGAGTTCGTGTAGTAATCTCCATGGGAACAATAGTTCTCGGGGTTTACGTTGTTGCTTTTGCAGGTCCAAGTCTTGGTATCGAGCTGAACAAACTGTTGACCACCATTTGTCTATCAATTCTTGTCGTCGCTTTTGCATAAGACGTCGAAGGTAAGCAAGACTGATATAACTGGGTTGTTTCTTGCTGTCCGGAAGTAATTTTAGTGCGGCCCGAGCTTTGTCTATCTCCATGTTCCCATCTATGTTCGAGTGTCCTGGGACCCACCTGATTTCTGCGTTGGATCTTTGCACAGAATCATGAAAGATGCGAATTAAGCGGCAGGTAGAGGAGGAATTCCCGGTCTGCAATGCTCTAACAGCTGCTTGGTTGTCGAGTGGTACAGTCATCTTTTCCTCCCCTAGTCTCGCAATTATAGCAGCTCGCAACTGGCCTATTTCCCCGACAATCTCGGCGTCGAAAGTTTCGCATCCGTGAAGCAACCCCAATTTCTTCTTGAAGGTAATTCCTCCTCTTTGAAGCACATAGCCCCATGCTGATCGACCGTGACCTTATGAGGACCCATCTGAATGAGTACAAATCTCAGATGGAGGGGCCGCCTGTTTTACTTGGTATATAAAATGGAGAACGTACACTTGCGTTTGATGGCTAAGATATGAGGTTATCTAGAGTGGATTGTAAGTGACTCTGTGGATGTGTGTGTTCTAATTTACAGAGGGAAATTCTCCCATTTTATACCCCGTCAGCTCCCTTGCCAGCGAATCACATGCCTACCATTCTTACTCATCCAGTATGCCTTGCCTGAACAGATGCGCCAAACATGTCATGTGAGTTGTCCATGCCCAAGGCACCTTGATGACATACTCACTCTCCATGTGCTACCTGCCAGGGCTACCTTAGCTGAGCATAACACGGTCCTGATCCATTTTTGATAATCCTCCACTCCTTCCAACTTTGATCCAGGATTTCTCCAATCTGCTGGCCCAGGAAGTGGTTCGGCATCCTCCGCTTGAGGTAGTTGGCAGTAAGCCCATTGGACGCGGGACATCTGGGTATCGGGTTGCGAAGATAGCTTTTTCCGCCTCTTGTATTTAGTTGTTCCCTCATTTAGGCTCATCCTTGCACGAATACGTAGGGGATAACAATCTTCGAGGGATTGCAACCTTGCAGAAATTCTTAGGCGGTTGCATTCTAAGACGATCCGGGCTGGTGGAATGCCTCCTTCCATATGAAGCGCAGCAATGGGTTAAGTCTTCCACATCAAAAGTGCTGCTCTTAAGGCTAGACTTAAGGCCCTGTCAATCAGCTTGCATAGATGCGTCGTCTTGGGAGTCACAAGGCCCCGTCTTTGGGGTCGTGACAAACTGGGCCACCACACATCTGCGCCATAAGTCACTATTGGAATCACGCACGCTTCTGCCGCAGTCATTAATAGTCCTGGGGCTGCCCCCTGCTTGACTGAGTTTATTTGTTGCAGAAGTTGAGCCACCTTCAGTGCTTTCCCACTCCATATTTTCACGTGATTTTTAAATGATAGTCTCTTGTTGAGATAGACTCCTAACCATCGAATGTACTCAGCTGGCTCTATGAACTTGTTGTTTATATGAACTCCTACTGAGTTCTCAAGGCGACTTCCCGGGAACTGAACGACTTCCAATTTCTCAGTTTCAAAGGATATGGCAATTTACTGTGCCCAATCTACTAATTTGTTCACCTCCTGCTGTGCCAAAGCAGCTGATTCTGCAACTGTTCGGCCGATTCCTAAAATTCCAATATCATCTGCGTAGCTGAAACGTGCTCTAGGGTTTCCACCGTGCACAGGCTCTGCCAAATAGAATAAGAATAGGATCGGCGAAATTGGGGAGCCCTGCAGCACACAGCGTATCAGTTTTCTAGGGCTTGTAATCCCTCCAGGGTAGCGTACTTGCACGCTTCGATTTTTGAGGAAGGATGTAGTCCACCGAAGAACTGAATCAGGCCAGCCTTAAGCTTGCATCTGCCATATGAGTCGATTATGTAGGATAGATCAAAGGCCCCCTGCACATCTAACGTGACAAAGGTTGCCGCCCAGCCCTGTGTCCAGGCCTCTTCTATATCATGCACTACACATGAGACGAGATCTGTTGCCGACTGTTTAGGCAGAGCCCCAAACTTTTGTGGGCCTACAACATTTGAGACCACTGCACAATGTGACATTCTCTTAGCCATGATTCTTTCCAACCCCTTTCCTAAACACAACAGGAGTGCGATAGGCCTCTACCCTTTCACAGATGAAGAGTCCCCGCCTGATTTTGGAAGGAAAACAACTTCTGCTAGCTTGAAGCAGGAAGGATGATGTCCGAAATGCACACACGCGCGTAAAAGATGCGTGACATGGGCTCCGACATGGCTCCAGGAGGCTGCAAGGATTTCTGTGGAGATTCCATCAGCTCCAGGGCAAGAACCACCTTTGCCTATTGTACAGCTTTGGACTTCAGTCTCGGATATTTCTTCCTTCCATGTGATCTGTGAATCTCCAGGCTGGTTACAAGGAGTCAGATCATCGGTAACTTAGTGCCGTGAAAGAAGGCAATCGCGCAGGATAACTGCGCGCTCAGCCTGATCAGAGATGAATCGACCTTCACGTAAAAGAGGTGGCGGAATATTTGCGTGCTTCGAGGAACCCCATTGTAGAAGCTTAAAGGTTTCAAGTAAAGATTTAACTCCTTCCACCTGACTGATCCAATAGCTTCTTTTCGCAGCTGCTACAACTTTTCTAAAGTGCTTGACATTATTAGATTGTTCAAATTCTGTGAGTGAGCCTTTATATTTGACATGAGCGTCCTTGCATTCTAGAGTCCACCAGGATCCTGACCTACCACTCTCTGGGTTCGGTCGTCTATCAACAGCCTTTATTGCTTCCTTATATGCCCTGCAAAGTTCCTCGGCAAATCCCTCAGTTTCTTCTACCGAAGTGAGCGGTGCTAATGATGGTGCCCAGCGGGAGACTAACAGGGCGAAATGGGGTAGCTGGTCTTTGGGGACTCGAAGTGGGCCTCTTGCTGCAGCTTTAGGTTGCTTTTGGTTGAGAACTGAGCCCAAGATTGGAAGGTGGTTGCTGGTGATACATTCTTGTCGATCGCCCCAAGCACAGGTTCCATTAATGTTTGACCATGCTAGGTCAAGGGTATTCCCGGCTTGAGGCGTTGGCTTGCCAATAATAAGGTAGGAGAGATTGTGAGTCTCTGCCCACTTCTCAATCTCATCGCCTTGTCCATATGTGTGTACTGCACTTAGTTGCCAGGCCCAATGAACCGAGTTGAGGTTGCCTGCAAGAACGGTGCGAGCAGATGGAACCCATTCGAGTGTGACGGCTTGTGAGCCGATAAGTCCTGTAGCCTTTGATGGCTATTGGAGGCAACCTATATTCTCTATCACTCCGAGGATTGCTAGCAGACTAAAGCAGATACGTAATCACCACCGAGGCTATGTAAAGGATAGTGCCAAGAGTATCGGAAGCGTCACATGTGTGGCAGAACAAACCTTTAGTCAGTTTCATTGCCACCGTAAACTTGGGCTATATTTAGATACCTCTGGATGTGTATAAGTAGTACGGGAGACTTGCAGGTAGTTTGCTTCTCCATAGATGAATTATAGCTTCACCCTTCAATCACACCAATGCCCAATTGCTTTCTATGTTCGAACTGTTACATATAATTCATCTATCTCCAGTTACAAAAGGTACGACAACGAGAGATATGACGGCCATAGATATTGCATCAAGAGGTACAACCACGATAGATACGACGAGATATACAGCATACAACTTTAACACTACGAAAAATGCAGTTGTTTCAAGTTCCAAGAGCCAAAAATTTGAAAGCACAATGGAAATCAGCAACAAAAATTGAAGAACTTCGTCAAGAAAATAGGTGTTTTAGGTATGAAAACGAGGCTGGTATGCCAGAATCTGCCCTCTTCTTCCATTGGGAGGCACCTTTCACGAAAAAGAGGTTGCTCGCCCAGTCAAAAGCGACGTTGGGACCTAACAGCAGGCCTCTACAAGCTATATGGAAGACAGTAGATCAAATTTATAAGCTCAAAATGGAATGCACATATTTTAGATGTGAGCGACATGGCTGCAGTACCAATGATTATTTTTCACTCCCAGCAATAAACCCTAAGTTCAAAAAGCTAGCAACAATCCTTCCCAAATATAAAGCGAAATTAGAAGAAAAAAGGGAGAAGAGAAGTGACCACGCATCCATATCATCACTCACGTCATCCAGCTATGATCCGACAAAAGCGGCCAAGAATAAAGACTAGGAACTTAGTATGAACACAAAACTATTTCTAGTTAATGTGCTGATCAACGACGTAAATATGGTACAAGCATTGATAGACAATGGATGTCTGTGTTCTGGGATTATTGAGGACTCATTAGTAGCAAAACTGGGTTTACCTCGCAAGTCAATTTCTCCACGACCTCTTCAGACTGTGGAGAGCTCTTCGAAGGGGAAACCAATGGTGAAAGATATAACATACATTTCAATTGACCTTGACAGAAATGTTACAAAAAAACTTTGGCTATATGTAGTTTCTTCCAGTACACACCAGCTAATTCTTGGAAAAAAATGGTTGGAAGATCAGGACGCAGTGATTCATTCTAAGGAGCAATGCTTAGAGCTCAGGAAATGTGATGCATCGGTCTATAGCGTAAAACGTTGGCGCCAGAAGTTTTTGGGTGTGAAGGAACCTAGAGTAGCCTCAATAGGGCTTATGTCTTCAATGGTCAAAACTATTCCTGTCTGCAGGGCCTCAATAGAGGATATTAACAAAGCACTATGGATGTAACAGTTCCGATAAGTAAAGCTTGGGCGTTTGTATGTCAAAAGGTAAATTTATTTACTAACTGGAGGAACAAGACTACTGCTACACTCAACGCCCTATTTATATACATGATTCCAATATTTCAAACAATAGTCTCTGTCCTCAAGTCCGACTCCCATTATTAAATTGTGGGCTAGTTACCAACAATGTTTTGTGCACAGGCAGTACAGACTTTCAATACCAGCGTATCTTAGCGCTCAGGTAATGAATATGCATGCGATGAATAGCACAGGCTACAGGCAATCTACTGGCTTACTAGCTGCCACAGTAACATCATTAAGACCTCTGTAATCCTGACAGATACGCACCCCTCCAGTTTGTTTCGGGACTAGTAATAATGGAGTGGCAGCAGGAGAGGATGATTGTCTTATAAATCCTTTATCAAGCATGTCATCAATCCATTTTTTATGCATTGCAACTCTGAGGGAGAGAAGGGTCTATTTTTATAGGACGGGACCTCTTTGCCTGGCAAAATTTCAATCTTATGGTCTCACTGACTGTCACAGTTTCGAGGGACAAGTGCTGGAGCAACTATGTGGTCGATGGTAGTAAATAATAATTCTAAGGAGAGAAATTTCACTACATCTATCTATTCATTTATATACGTGAAAGCCTCCTCGCCACCGAGGCTAATCCCTCTCCTGTTCCTATGCTATGGGACTCCCATAGTGTTCTGACTATGCCTGTGATATAGCACTATCGTGTTATGGTCCGGAGGGATTGTACTCGGTCTCGTATATTCCCAGTCAGTGTAAGTGTTGTGTTATCCATGTAACTTACCATGGTACATGCTTTAGGTCGCGTCATAGCATATGCACGTGACTGTGGAACTAAACCGTGGGGTGTTTAGTGTGTAATGCATGTGTGGGTATACTGGACCAAACTAGAGCTCAATGGAATAGAGATAATGGAATCAGCGAGAGACTGATAGACTGAGAGAGAACGAGCTGGTCATTTCTTGTAGGAGAGAAATGACATCATAAGGGAATGTTCTAGTACTAGGCTGTGAACAACACAGTAAGTCTGGAGCAAGATATAAGGAGGTCTCAACCTCCATCCATTCATTATAACTAAGTTTCCTTTATACGAGAATATAGAGTCAAGTCTTACATATCACGAGAACACACGCGACAGCGACTATAGAGACCTACTGTGAGCATAACTTCCCCAAGAGTGTCCATCATCCTGCTCCCATATAGCCTAGTTAATATAACAGTAAGCCTATCAACATGTGGTGCAGTGCTGTACTGCCGTGCCGCACTGCCGAGTCTGTTGCCATGTGAATATCATGCAAATGCCCACGCAAAAGTATTGTATTGGGTGGCGTCGCATATTAGCGCATTGGTAGTCATTAATAACGCCACTCGAATCAGGCCTAAGTTAACCAACATAGGCTACAGGGACCAGCCGGCTTACCAGCAGTTACACTGACAATGAGGTGGTAGTATTCCGGCATTTTTTGGTGAGAAGTGCTCCGCATGATGATTTAATTCATCTGGCAATTTTTGTTTTATCATATCAATGGTTAAATCAGGCTTATTTTCCAAGAATTTTTCGACATCCGCCTGGTCAATTTCCCGGCAAATTAGATCTAGCGAATCACTGTCTTCTGGACTCTCCCAATTTGGAGTTGTCTCCTCCATGAAAATCTCTTTTTTCACAGAATTATTTTGACTACTTAACCAATTACTTTCTTTCATTTTTGTAATTAGATGTTCTCCTTCATCATCTACACAATCCTCGACTGTGGTATTATGTGATCTGCATGTCGGTGCCAGCTCATTTTTGCAACGAGAATCATAGAAAAAAGAGTTTCTTTTACTAGGTGTTACAGATTTAATCTATCCATAACTCTGAACTTGGTGATGGCCAGCAAGACGAAGAATATCATGACCTGTCATTTAAGATAAAAGGGCGAAAAGGGCAATAATTAGAAGATAGGACCGATATAGTAAGGGGTGGTTAGCCCAGAGTAGGTACGGGCATTGTGAATGTAGTCGGAAGCATCATCCTATTAAAGAGGAGTCAAGTGCGCAATATATATATACACGTGTCCTATCCCTGTCACTAATTATCAGACCCCGCACTGCCATAAACACCATCAATCTCTGCTATCCATTGCAATCCTGTCATGTAGAGACATGATTCATTCATGAGTTGATATTGTTCAGACGATCATGACTATATCACAACGTCATGTACAGACACGATTCATCGTTTGTACCTGTTGTATCAACCATGACTATGTCTCAGTGATATGAGAAACATCATTGACCAGTTACTAGAAACCTAATCAAGATCCTAAACACACAACTGAGACTAGGAGAATTTTACTGAGTAAGTAATTATTCTGATGAATCTAGATCTAGAGGAACATAATCTGGTTGCTTGGCTCGAGGTATATGAACCTGAGCATATCATGTATTATAAACTATATAGAAATCTATCTCAATCACAATCATCATCTTAATTCATGTCACCATCAATAGCTGCAAAGGACAGTTTAACCATTTCCTTATAAATCCCGAGTATCAATATGAGTTACTATTATACAGTATGTTTGTACAGGTCGACATCAAGATAGTGTTACGGTTTGACCGCTATTAGAGCTTAGGTGAATACCTAAGCGGATTGTTGGGAATATTTACAACTAGGTGGCACTACTAGTCAGGAGGTCGAAGCGTTACTACAACTAAGTAACACCTGGCAATGCGTGGCTGGGTAGCAAGTATTGTGCCTAAGGATAAGTCATCAGTCTGGAGATTGACAAAGGGGACCAATTCTTATAAATACCTGTTAGTCGTAGCTAGAGTTCTCTTTTCTCCTCATATAGTTTAATAAATCAATTTATTCACAACCAACTTGGTTTCCGTCACAACTTAAACTATATCTATCACATTCTTTGCCCGTCATCAAGTATATCGCAGCCTTAGATAACTGTGACTTAGGGCATCTTTAACTATTGGTTTCAACGCACAGGGATTCGAAGAATCAACAATGGGTTCAAATATGAACATTTTTAACATCGGAACAAACTCTGTGGCAACTGGTTTTTCGAACCAAGAATCTATGCCACATGGAGAAATACAATCGGAAATGCAGCAACTGGTCTAAGAAATGAGATTAAGAGGAATGGAACACAGAAGAGACCTTGGGATTCTACGATCTCAGATGAACGAAATGATGAAAACGATGCAGGAACAATTGGAGAATGAGAAAAAACTCCCCTGCAGCCGTCAAGAGCTAATGTGGGAGGCCAATCAGAACGCAGGGAATGTTTCATAGAAGAGGAACCACTTAAATGGCCAGAAGCATACGACCACAAGGATAGAACTAAGTGGGCAATTACACATGGGATACTTTGATACGTATGCAGGCGCAATGTAGAGGAGCGGAATATTCTTCAACCGTCTGACTTTTCAGTGCAATTATTTAGTCATGCAGTGACTGGAACAGCGAAAGATATGATCACAGGTCAGTTTCAGAGTATTTTTCATGGATAAACGTGGCGGAAACTAGAATGGTGTCTCATGGGGAGTTCGATTCTAAAACACAACTCGGGGTTAGATCAAGTTCTCAAACAATTAGGACAGGCTCAGGAACATAGGGTCGTTTCATAGGGATTGCGTAGTAATACTGTTTGAGACAGAGCTTAGGGCTGTCCTATTATCTGATGTACATATATACCCAGCGTAAAGGAGTATTCTTCTTCACGCAACGTCTTCTGTTTATACTCATACCTATTGTTCACTTACTTATCTCTTCTCTAAAGAAGACCGCCGTTATTGTACCCTTCTGACCTACTACTTATTTTACCTTTACTTCTTATGTGAACCCTATACCTAACGCTGAATTTATACCTCCTACTCTTAGGAATCACCACCATACTCCACACCTGTAACCTACTTGTACCAAATTCGTACCCTACGGAATACTAATAACACGGCTACCTGAGAGTATGCTTGCAAACGGCATGGAATGGGATGCGCTAGGTCTGTTACAGGCTATGGATGATATCTACCGCAACAGAAACGAGGAACAATTGGCGGCCGCACTATTTCATGCATGCCGACAATTCCGGGACGAGAACCTATTGTCATATCTACCGCGCTTCCAGCAGTTACTCTCACGAAGTCCCAGTTCGAAAGAGAAGGAGAAATGCAAGATCTACTTGTTGCGAAACTCGCTGAACAAGACGACGAGAAATTACATGATTGGCAGTTTGCACCCTAGAACACTTCGAGAATTAATTGATTACCTGTCAATCCTGTGTTCCGAAATTGACGAGGTTGGTATAGAAATGACAAGGGAATACCTGCTAGGTCAGACTGGCTACTTCGACGACGGAACACGAGGCGTTGCTGGGGGTAGATTACTAGGGGAGGTCTCACAAGAAATTACGCACCACCTTTCATCCAAAGTCAGCTTACACAGTAAGGATATGGACAGCAATACAAGGACAATCGGTGTTGATAAAGTCAGTGCGAAGTGGGTATCATGTGTTGAGTTGAATGGGCGCAAAATAGATGGCTTATGCTTGCAATGTGGAAAGAAAGGACACATCATAGCTAATTGTCAATTGCTTCCTGCTAAGCATCCTGAAATACCTCTCCAAGCTGCAAAATTCGACGTAAAAATTGCAGATACAGTTAAGGCCAAAGTTATGAAGAACATGGTTGCAAAAAGATTAGCTCCCAAATCAAGTTGTCCTCAGGCGCAAACAAATGGAGCTACGAAAATGGTTAGTAGCTCAAAATCAATTGGAGATAAAGAAGCAGAGAGCGCTATGAACGGATCTTCTTTCATTATAGACACTGTGATTAATAGAATTTATTCAGCACCACTTTGATTGACAATGGATGCGAATGCCTAGCCGCCGTTAGTAATTCATTAGCAGATAGAGCGAACTTAACCCGGATAAAAATAACTCCACGCAAGCTCACAGAGGCAACGAAAAATCACCACCATAAAGATTTTATCACGGAAATGGTTAACATGGAGCTAGACATTGATGGGTATCAACGAAATTTATATGCATATGTTATACCAATGTTGTCTCATGATGTTATATTGGGAAAACCATGGATGGAGCGTGAAGACGTTATTTATAATGCAAGGGAACATTTCATGGACAATGGAGAAGCAATTGTGAACGATCGACCATTGAGGGTATGGGAAAAAGGCCGACAGCCAATGGTGAATTCGCCCTTTGAAACAACAAATATCAAAAGTTTGTTGGCAGGGGTATTCCTTGCAACAGTCAGGAAAGCCAGGAAGTCAAGTGCTGGCACAACCCAGCTATTTTCTGTAAGGCTGGCAGATATTCAGAAAGCGCTTGCGCCATCAAAGAAGTCTCCTACAAATTTGGATAAGCTTCCAAATCACTGTAAGGAATTTGCAGACCTTTTTCGGAAAGAGTTAACTGACAAGCTGCCACCTCATCGGCATGGATGTGACCACGAGATAAGGCTTGAGTCTGACAAGAATATACCATGGGGACCCCTGTATAGAATGTCAAGGGATGAGCTACTAGTGCTAAGGAAGACAATGACAGATCTTCTTGATAAGAATTACATTCGAGCAAGTAGTTCACCAGTAGGGGCCCCTGTATTGTTCGTTCGGAAACCAGGTGGAGGCCTGCAATTTTGTGTAGACTATCGCGCCTTGATTGCCATTTCAAAAGCCGATCGCTATCCCTTACCGTTAATTAAAGAGACGCTTGCTAAGCTGAGTAGAGCTAAGTGGTTCACGAAGCTGGACGTGCGATCTGCGTTTCACAAGTTGCGTATCAAGGAAGGTGACAAATGGAAAACAGCTTTTCGAATACGATTTGGATTATTCGAGTGGCTTGTCATGCTGTATGGATTAAATGGAGCTCTGGCATCCTTCCAGAGATACATTAACGAAGCTTTACGTGAGTACCTCGACAATTTCTGCTCGGCTTACGTAGATGACGTACTTGTATTCACCAACAGAGACAAAGAGGAACACGAAAGGCACGTGCGATTGGTTCTTAAAAAGCTTCAGAAGGCAGGACTAGGATTAGATATTGACAAGTGCGAGTTTAGTGTTAAAGAGACTAAATACTTGGGCTTCATCATATCTTCTGATGGTGAGAATTCTGCAGTCAAGATGGATCCTGCAAAGGTCCAGGCAATATTGGAATGGAAGGCACCCACAACAACAAAAGGACTAAGAGGATTTTTAGGGTTTGCCAATTTTTATTGTGGCTTTATCAAGGGATTTTCAAGAATCTGTGCACCTCTAACTTCTCTGACAGGCAAGGGTACACCTTGGAAGTGGGGCTCTGAACAAAATGATGCATTTGAATTGCTCAAGGAAAATTTTGTTGCAGAGCCTGCTCTGGCCCAATGGGATCCCGACCGCGAAACAATGTTGGAAGCAGATTGCTCCGGTTATGCCCTTGGTGGATGCTTGTTACAAAAGCAAGAAATTGGCCTATGGAAACCTGTGGCATACTACTCTCGGAAACTGACTGGGGCAGAAATGAACTATGAAATTAATGACAAAGAACTCCTAGCCATTGTAGCAAGTATGAAAGAATGGGACGCAGAGCTACGGGGCCTAGCACACGCTTTCACTATCCTAAGTGACCATATGAATTTGAAGTACTTCCTCACAACGAGAAGGCTGACAGAGCGGCAGACTCGATGGGCAGAATTTCTATCCTGATTCAGGTATAAACTCGTGTACAGGAAAGGGGTAGATAATGAACGGCCAGATGCACTCTCGAGAAGGGATCAAGATAGACCTATGGAAGGCGACCCACGACTCTTAAGTCGCGAGCGCCAGGTCTTAACACCAATTCATGCGTCAAAGTTGTGTATTAATGGCACTAATGTTGCAGAAGGCCATGAAATATTCGTCAACGAGGATTTACAGGAACTTTGGAACCAGGCATTAAATAACAATAAAAGGTATATTCAGGTCGTAAATGCGGTTCGAAGTGGAGATTGTGCGTGGCCCAAGGACCTCAAATTAAAAATAGAAGGTTCGGATGAGCCTAGTCCAATTAAGGCGACGATCGCCGCTTGTGAATTTGACGATAATTTTGGTGTAGTTTGCTACCAAGGACAGATATGGGTACCTTTATATGAGCCTCTAATAACTGCGCTTATCCAGAATACCCATGACTCAGCTGTCTCAGGTCATCCAGGGAGAGATGCAACGCTTACCCAGGTCGCTCGTGAATATTTATGGCCTGGAATAAGTAAATCAGTCAAGCGGTTCGGTAAAAACTGTCATGTATGCAGGAGGTCATCAATCTGGCAACACCAGAAGCAAGGGCTTCTTGAACCGTTACCAGTACCTGATAGATTCCATCAAGAGCTTTCTATTGACTTTATGGTGGACCTTCCCAAATCAAATGGTGCAACAAATGTTACGGCTTGAGTTTACAGATGATAAGTTTATGGTATCACGTGATGTGGAGTGTGGTTGAGTAAGCGTTGGTCCCGGAAGCAAGCTGGTAGAGTTTTCAGCCCAGCGAGGCTGCAGACCTCTTTCTCTCCTTGTCTTTTCTTTTAGTTATCGTGCGTAGCTTTAGGTCCAAATACAAAGCAATTACTCTTTTATATTTCGAGGGAGTCTTCTAGTGTCAACCTGAGGTTGGTCGTAATATAAGAAAAGACCAATACAACCTTTGCTGAGAAGCATATTATCTGCCAGTCATTAACTGCGTCGTCGCACCTCTGCTGCACGACTTAACCAACGACTTCTTGCCTACCATTCCAAGTAGGTGCCTTCTAGTCAGTTCGCTGATTGGAGTGTCTCCGGAGCAAGCCGGAAAATTATTAAAGTTGCGCCTACCTCTGTAGCGTTCTTTCTCTGCCTCGGAACTTCGCTAACTCGATTGCCATACATAAAAAACGGTCTCCATATTCCATCTTCTACGTATGTCAACGCGTCGAAGCGGACGAGAAACTACTACGCCTGCGAGTTACGGTTTTCCTAGCAGCACTGATCTGCCTTTACAGACCACTGAGGATACACTGAAAGAAGATAGGGAAGTTGAAGAAATGTCTTACTTCACCTTAGCTCAGCAAGCGAAAATAGGTCAGATCGTCGCCGCAGCGCTCGCCAATTCTCAGTCAAGCAAGTCGCCAACCACCGAGGCTCGAACGACCCCTCGCGCCCTCACGGCTGATCTTCAACCTTCGGTTGACTACTATCTGCCTGTACTTGATCCTTTGATCGCCGCTGTAGAGTCACACCGAGTCAAATACCCGCGAAGTGTGTTTACTGACCATCTGGGCGACATTGGATACGATGCTTGGAAGATGGAAATGAAGCTTTTCTTCGAAGAGTTTTCGGGGAACTTCCGACAAGGGCAAGCCCAAGTTAGGGCATACTTCAAGTGTACAGGAGGAGAAGCGAAGACAATCATTCTGCAGCATATGGATCCCGACTTCGGAGGAGTGTTTGATGGAGCAGAAGATGTCCTCAAAGCATTGAATCAACGTTTTTTTGACCATAATCATGTGCAAGCTGCAAAATCCAAGTACCAACAACTTATCATGGGCAACATGACATACGACGAGTTCCGCAAAAAGTTCACAAACTATGCGAGTACTGCTAAGATTGCGCGATCCCGTTGGTTTGAGGATGTCTGTGAGAAAATCTCCCCGGCCTTGAAACGAGATGTCAGGATCGAGAAGTACAAGATGAATGGTAACTACGCGATCTTGGACGAATTGCTAGCCATCGCTGATCGCGAATCTCGCAACATCGCTTTCGAGGAGAGCCAGCTGGCCCGCAAGGCGGTTGTTATTCCTGCCGAAGATCGAGGACGTAACCGCTACGCCGGAATTCTCAAAAAGGACAATTGGCGACCGAGCTCACTTGTCGGTCCCTCGACTTCCGGCACTGGCCTTTCCATTGTCCGTCTCCGTTCCCCGTCTCCGCTCGTTTCCGCAATTGTGAGCCCTGCCCTCTCGACCCCAGCTGGTGATTGCCGACTGTGTCACAAGTCCGGGCACTGGATGCGAGACTGTCCGGATGTTCTGAGGCATCGACAGATGGAAAAGAGGATCGCAGCCCTACAGTTGGACGAGGACAAAAGATCAGAAGATCTTTCAAAAAACTATTAAGCCGTGGTAAAGACTCCCACTACGGTAAAGGCCATGATTTGTGGAAGGACTTGGAATTTGATTATCGTTCTCTATTTGGAGGACGCCAGTTTCTGGCTAATATAGAACTAGCTAGAAATGGAAATTATATCAAAACAAGTGCACATATCGATGGTGGAGCAAATATCTTTGGTGCTATTAGTACCTCTTTGGCCTCTCAACTTCTCTCATTGTTCCGAACCTCATTTCTCACCCTTCCTAAGCCAATCGTCCCCACTGGCTATGACGGCCATTCTGGGAAACCGATCACTTCGGCCGTCCTCCTCACACTTACCATAGATAAACGCCGTATCAACTTCCCTTTCCTGGTTACGGACCTAGGTGGTACCGACATTCTTATTGGTCGAAAGTTTTTAGAACACTACGATCTCAAGCTGGACTACGCTGGATCAAAGAATCGGATACACTGGCCAGATGACATGCCAGTTATTAATTACTATGATCGCCGATTGCTTCTCTGCATTGACAAGGCACCTCGCAAGACCAACGCCGAACATCAAGCAGACGTCGCCCGACGAGACAGCCAGATGGAAGCCGCCGAGGAAGCAGAACTCTCGGGGGTGCAGCTTACCAGTGACCCCAGATCACTAATCAGTTATGCCAATGGTAAGCCACCGAGAGCCAAAAAGTTTCGCATGCAACCCCAGCCTGGAAGACCATCATGCTTCTTGAGAGACATCCGGAACCGTCTATCTAGGATGGAGGAGTCATTCCAGAGATCAAGTCCCTACGGTCATTCCACGAGTGATCAGAGCCATGGGCCAGAACTACCAGCCGAATTGCCCACCCAGTCTCCAAGGTCGAAACTACACAGCAAGTACTCGACCAACATTTCCATGATCTCAGCGTCATCAATGCATCGGTTCCATCTAAGAAGCCCGGCCCAAAGTTCCTGGGACTCCCATAGAAAGGAAAATTATACCTTTGTTGCTTCGGTTAACGAAATTGACATAGAGATCAAGCGAAGACAGGATGAATTAAACTTCCAAAACGAAGTTGAGATTGCGGCCCTTGATAGTAAACTATCACCTAAGATGGCTTTGGAGGCCAAATACCAATCAGACGAGGATATGGTGAAAGACAAACTCATGTCTCAATACCAAGCTTTCCAACACCTCTTCTCTCGGAGAGCCTCAGATGAGCCCCCTTCCCATAGGCCCAATGTCGATCACAAAATCGACTTACAAGCTGGAAACAACTTGTCTATGGAGCCACTGCGCCGGATGACGGATGAACAACTCTCAGAAACCAAGCGGTATATCCTAGAGAACCTCCATAAAGGTTTCATTGCCCCTTCGAGCGCTCCGCATGCTGCACCAATCCTCTTTGCGAAGAAAGCCGACGGTAGTCTACGTCTGTGTATTGACTATCGAAAGCTCAACGAGCTAACCGCCAAGGATCCGTACCCGATTCCCTTGATCGACGAAATAATGGCACGTATTTCGAAGGCAAAGATCTTCACAAAGTTGGATATCCAACAAGCCTTCTACCGCATTAGAATGACTGAAGATTCTGAAGACTATACGACCTTCCGCACCCGATATGGCACTTACAAATATAAGGTGCTGCCCTTTGGTCTGACGAACGGACCAGCCACCTTCCAGCGCTTCATCAACGATATTCTCATGGAACATTTAGACGATTTCTGCTCAGCTTACATGGATGGCATTTTAATAAACTCTAGCAATCCCGAAGAGCATGAGACCCACGTCAAAAAGATAATGCAGATTCTCATGGATCACGGGCTCCAGGCCGACATTAAAAAATCCGAGTTTCATGTTACAAAGACAAAGTTTTTGGGGTTTATTATCGGGGTTGAAGGTATCAAAGTCGACCCTGACAAGATCTCGGTTATTCAAAACTGGGAGTACGCTGCTAACATTAGGGGTGTGCAAAGCTACTTAGGATTTTGCAATTTCTACCGACGTTTTATCAAAGATTATAGTACCATCTGTCGTCCTCTCACATGCTTAACGGGCAAGGATGTTGTTTTTAAATTTGACAAAAAATGCGAAGTAGCCTGGGAAACGTTGAGATCAGCATTGAAGTCCGCCCCAATCCTCTGCCATTATGACCCAAATAAGCAAACGCGTCTAGAGACAGACTCCTCGGATGGAGTTGTCGCTGGCGTCCTCTCCCAACTGCAGGATGATGGTCTTTTTCACCCTGTGGGCTATTTCTCAAAAACAATGATTGACGCCGAGCTCAATTACCCAATCCATGATAAGGAACTCTTGGCTATTTTCCGATCCTTCAAGCAGTACAAGCCTGAGCTATTAGGTGCCCAGAAAAACGTCCATGTGTATACAGACCATAAGGCTTTGGAGTACTTCATGTCAACAAAGGAACTCACGGCCCGCCAAGCTCGCTGGGCAGAGTTCTTCGCCGAGTTCCATTTCACGATTATGTATTGGACAGGTATTACAAATACTCTTGCAGACACCCTCTCCCGTCGCGATCAGGAACTCACACCCATTGAGGCTAAGAAACGGGCATACCGGAACCAACAGATGATTCCGGACGACAAGATAGACCCTAAGATCTTGGAAGAACTGCGTATGGCAAAAATTGACTGCCTCAATGACGTCGACTCTTACATTCATAGAACCTCAGTGGATGCAGTCAACGAGGTTGCGACTGATAATCCCGGATTAACAGTCAATGACGAAGCTACATCATTTTTGGACCACCTGATTGTTGATGGTGAGCCACCGGACCCGGCCTCTGTAGTGGCATACGACATCAATGGATACAACATTATTGATCAGGTTATTGAAGCCAATAAAACCTCCCCTGACTTGGAACCCCTTCGTGCAAAGGCTAGAGCGCACCACATGGATTATGAGCTTAACCAAGGGAAACTCTACTTCCAAGGACGCCTGGAGATACCCATGGAACCTCCAGAGCTGCGCACCGCCTTGATCCGCCACGTGCATGCCCAGCCATGTGTGGCACACGCCGGAGTCAACAAGGTCAAGTTACTGCTCGGTCAGAAGTACCACTGGTCTAGATTAGGGAATGATGTTGCTCGTTATATCGCCAACTGTAGCTGTGCCCGCCAGAAGGCCCGACGGGACAAGACACCTGGCCTATTACACCCTCTACCAATCCCTGCTCGACCGTACCAACACCTGACAATGGACTTCACTGAGCTTCCTCTTGATGAAGTTGGTTACAACACTGCATTTGTCATCATGGACAGATTGACCAAAAAACCCCTTTCGATTCCGTGCCATAAAACGATCACAGCTAAGGAAATGGCCGGGCTATTCCTTGTGCATTGGGCACGTCACTTCGGAATGCCCGACTCTATAGTCTCCGATCGTGGACCACAGTTTGTCTCAACTTTCTGGAAAGAATACTGCCGGATCTTAGGCACTAAAGTCAAACTCACTACGGCCTATAACCCTAACGTTGACGGACAAACCGAGGTCATGAATCAGTATGTTAAGCAGAGACTACGCCCTTTTTGCACGTACTATCAAGATAATTGGAGCTCCCTATTGCCACTTATGGATATAGCACAGCTGATCTTGCCCCACGAGTCGCTCGGAAATATCAGCCCCTTCCGGGTGCTGAATGGGTACGAACCAAGAACCTCGTTCGACCTTCACAACCCTGAACCTCCCAGATCAGCTACCGAACAGCTCAGTCGTCAGAACGCCTTGGATGTCGCAAGCCGCCAGGAGAAAGCAATAGCCTTCGCTCAGTCATCCTTACAGTCGCAACAAGATAAGATGAAGAGACTGGCCGATCGTACCCGCCGCGAGGTAGATTGGGCAGTGGGGGACCTAGTAGTCATTGACACTAGGAACTGGAAGCTGGATCGTCCTTCAAGAAAACTCTCCGACAAGTGGTACGGCCCAGTCAAAGTTCTGGCGAAAGAGGGAGAGAGCTGGAGAGTCGATTTGCCAGTTCATTGGAAAATTCATCCCGTGTTTCATTCTCATTCCCTACGAAAAGACATTAGTAACCCTCTACCTGGTCAATTGCGCCCTGCACAAGCGCCTATGCAAATAACAGCGAACCAGGACGAGTGGGAGATTACTAGCATTTTGGGGTCACGGGTGCAGAACAACAAACTGGAATACAGGATTCAGTGGCAAGGTGCGGACGAGGATCTGGAATGGTACCCCTGCTCGGATGCAATGACTGGCCCACACAAGATCAAAGAATTCCATACCAGTCACCCACAAGCTAAAGGATGTCACGGCGTAGAATAGGCACAAGTGAAAGTACAGCTTGTATGGCGATAATTCAATCTGTGAAGCAAATACTAAGCTGGAGAAGAATAGAAAAGAACAGGATCTCATTACAAAAAGCCCTGAGGCTATTCCTATTCGGGCGGGTTTCCACTAAATCGCCGCGTCCGTGCTCCTTCCTGCATCAGCCATCAGTCTCACATCCTCCCTCCACGTAATTGTATATCATGGCCGAGCAGAATGCCGTGCCGTGACATCACCCCCTCCTCAGCCTTCGATTGTCCCAAATCGACTAATTTCTGCGGCGGCGTTGGTTGTCACGACCTTGGTTGGTCACCATATTATCTTCCGGATGTTCCTCACTAAATCTATCATGTGCGGCATCGTCCAACCACGTAGCGAGACGTCTTGGTGGCCCTGGCAATTTAGGGTGCTCAGCGTGGAACTTTTCTAATATGAGGGGTGCGTTCCGAAAGTTGGCAGCCGGATACCATTCCTCGTCTGCGTCCCAGCCTTCCCATTGAACCTTGTACTGCAGCCGATTGCGATACAGCCGCGCGTCTAACACCTTCTCGATCTCCCATTCTAACTCTCCATTGACCTCTTCTGCCGGCGGCTCTGGATTGGCCTGGCCGGGAAACGGGTTATCTGGATCTTTGCGCAGTCGGTCTGGTGAAAATACAGGGTGTATTTTCCAAGAGGCGGGTAGTTGAACGCGGAATGAATGCCCTTCTTTGGCAATGATCCGATATGGTCCCACCATTGGATTTTCCAGCTTATCCGACGGTCTCGTAGTTCTCCAAGCACCGCGCCGGATATACACTTTATCTCCAACGTCAAAGTCTACTTCTCGGCGATGTTTATTGGCTTGAACACGCTGTTGTTCCTGTGAGCGTTTGATGCTCTCTTTAGCATAATCCAACGCGCTGCTAATCCGTTTAAGCCACACCGCGGCCTCGTCCCGATTCAGCTTCTCTCGAGGGGTTCGTGGTTCCAGTCGCTGATTCCAGTCAAATTCTAAACGCATTTCGTAACCATAGTCAATCATTGATGGCGACAATCCTGTAGATTCATTTGGAATAGCTGCCGCAGCAGCATCTAGAGCGGGAAGCAGCTCCGCCCAATCGTCTTGGTGGAAATTGACAAATGGTCGCAGTCGCTGGTCAATGATCTGGTTAATAATTTCGGTCTGGCCGTCTATCTGCGGATGTTCTGCCGTAGATAGCTTGAGTTTGACGCGCGCTAACCTTGACAACTCATCCATGAAATCCGAAATGAATTGCGGACCGCGGTCGCTGGTAATGGTCTTCGGTGCGCCACGGAATCGCCAGACATAACGGTAGAACAAGTCTGCAGCAGTCTTTGCTGTAGCACTTTTAGTGGTGGGGATGGAGATTTGGCGTTTAGACAATCTATCAACAGCTACCCAAATGTTATTAAACCCTCGTTTGTCTGGTACCCCCACATCGTGAAAATCCATTGATATATCATCCCATGTACGTTCTGGAATGGCTAAAGGCTGTAGTAAGCCCGGTGTCTTGTCTCTAGGCTTATGCGATCGTCGGCAGACATGGCAGTTCTGCACATAACGCTCGATGTCTGCTGCGTATCGTGGCCACCAGTACCGGTCGCCGATTAGTTTCCTCATTTTGTTTCGTCCTGGATGAGCGGTGGATGTAGATTCGTGGATCATCTTCAACACTTGAGTACGGAGATTGTCTTTGGCTGACACCACCACGCGTCCCTTATGAAGCACCAACCCGGTAGGTTCCAAAGAATAAGGTTCTTCCCGCTGTCGTGCTTGCTGGCGTAGATCCTCGAGATCGGGATCTGCTCGGTTGGCCATAAAAATACGATCAATAGTATCCAGATCCTCGTCGATGGGCGCTAACACCTTGCTGTCATGTGGCAACGTAACTTTCTTTTGAGGGAGGAGGATTTTCGTACGTTCCAGTTCTTTTGCAGCTTTTTGTGTAGGGGTAAGTTCTTTCTTGCGAGATAACGCGTCCGCCAGAATATTTTCCTTGCCTGGTCGGTACTGAAGGTCGAAACTGAATTGCGATAGCACCTCTGACCATCGGATTTGCCTATCGTTGAGTAGCTGCTTCTGACCAAAGTATTCCAGAACTCGGTGATCAGTCAGAATCACGAACGGCTCCCAGGTGCTGGTGAGCTCTGCGCGCCATTCTTTCAAGCATTGGATGATAGCCAACAGCTCCTTATCATGGATCTCATAGTTTGCCTCCGGACCAGTCAAGGTTCGGGAGTGAAAAGCCACAGGATGCCACACGCCTTCCTCCTGCAATTGACTGAGTACTCCTCCTGTTGCTAGATCAGAACAATCGGTCTCTATACGTGTAGGCTTCTTCTGATCGAAGTACAGTAAAATGGGTGGGCTGACCAATTTCTCTTTCAGGGCAAGGAACGCTTCTTCAGCTTGCTCGGTCCATTGGAACAACTGGCCTTTTGGGATTGCTGTCAGGTTGTACAGTGGCTTAGCGATCCGGGAGAAATTCTCTATAAAGTTACGGTAATAGTTGCAGAACCCCAAGAAGGATTGAATGGCAGTCTTGCTAGTAGGTCTCTCCCATGCGCGAATACTTTCCAGCTTCTTCGGGTCTGGCAGGAGTCCGGAAGTGTTAACAATGAAGCCCAGAAAATTAACAGATTTTTGATTAAAGCGGCACTTCTTAATATCCACCTGCAGTCCAGCCCTGTCCAAACGCTGAAGGACCTCGCGTACTTCTGCCACGTGTTTACTTTTATCTTCAGAGTGGACGCATACATCATCCATATATGCGGAAACGTAACGAGCGAGCAGATTGCCTAGGACCGAATTGATATATCTTTGGAAAGTGGCCGGGCCACCTGACAGACCAAAAGGTAACACGCGGTAACGGTATTGACCGAATCGAGTACGAAACGTAGTCCATCCCACGGAGTCTGGATGCATCCGGATACGGTTGAACGCATGGATGACATCTAGAATGGTGAATTTCTTAGAACCAGCCATCTTGGCTAATGTCTCACCAATGAGGGGCAGAGGATAGCGATCTTTCCGCGTGTGTGCGTTTAATTTCCGGTAGTCTACACAAAATCGAAGGTCTCCATTCTTTTTCTTGACAAACAAGACCGGGGAATTGAACGGAGAATCGCTGGGTTCGATGAACCCGTTCGCCAGGTTCTCCTCGATGTAAGCATGTACGGTATCTAGCTCTTTCTGATTCATTTTATAGAGGGGAGCTTGCTTGAGCTCAGGCTCGCTATCCAGATTGATCTTATGGTCGAACTCCCTATGCGGCGGCAATTCCTTTGCGCGTCTTTTGGAGAAGACATGGGCAAGATCGTGATATTCAGGAGGTAATTGGGCCAACAATTGTGTCTTCTCTTCTTCTTCAGCGAGCTCCGCAATGTGCGCAATCTCTGTACCGTCGCAAGCGGTTTCCATTTCTACGAACCAGCATTGGTCTTCCGCTTCAATTGTCTCAACCTCGACGGCTGAAAGCGTAGGTGTGTCCATTTCGTCTAGACCCAGATCCTCCTTTTTCTTATCGTAGGCTTCTTGTCGCTCCTGCAGTGTAGGCCGGGGAGTCAGAATAATTGAAGGGGTCGCCGGCGCTTCTGCTACCATTGCAGGGCGTTTCAATATCTGCTTTGGCATAAAATGTGGAGATCTTTTAGCAGGAGGTTTGTTGATTTCTAGAGGGGGCAGTTCAATCAGTCGGTCACGACGGTTAGCGTCCCACTGATGATCATTGCGGTCTTCTGGCCACCACAGCCGGTGTCGCACGCAATCTGGGAGTACGTTATGATAGGCCAGCCACTGCCGACCGAGGATCACATTGTTCTTGTTACCAAGTGTGGTAGCAAAGAACGGCATGTTGACTCGGTGCGAGTCTATAGTCAGTGTCATCACGTAGGCATGGCGTAGAGGTCGGGATGATCCGCCGTCGAAGCCTCTGATAGAGAGTGGATGACGGAGATTGTAGCGCGTCATCTTAATCTTACTATTTCGGTACCAATCACGCAGTTGTTTACGATCTGCGAAGGCATATCCATTAGCGCCGGTATCAATGAGGGCAGAGATTGGAAATTGGGAATTGTTTTTAGTTTCAAGAGTACAATCTATAACTAATGGCCTTCCGCCAAACAAATTTTCCAAATCAATGCCATTTACTCGATACGTGTTATTCTCTAGGAAGGCGACTTCTCCTAGAGACAATCTTTTCCCTCATCGGAGCTCATGGTGAATTCCGATCCAGATGCTTCAGCTTCCTCCTTCTTCTTCGCATCCACCTCATTGACTTTAGCAGTAGGACACGCGTTAGCGTAGTGACCAGTCTTGTGGCAATGGAAGCAGACACCAGCGTTTCGGGCCAAGACTTTTGGCTTGGGTGGACCAGACGCTCTTGGAGGTGCAGTACGAGTTAGGCCCGGCGGGAGAATTGGCTTCTTGTACCTGTCCTTGCGTTGTTGGTAGCGAGCGGCTTGATCCTCCGATTTGCGCGCTAATTGCAGGTGTGGTTCTATTTTCAAGCAGTGTTGAGACATCTCCAAGGTAGATTCAAAATCCAATCCGGCTATGACATTTTGCAACTTGGGACTCATCTTTTCGCGAAGTTCATCCATGCGGTCTTCGTCTCTAAGTTGCAATTGAGAAGCGAAGGTCAGGAACTTAGTGAAGAAGGCTGAGAAGCTGTCATCCCCTTGTCGGAGTTTCTTGAAGTTGGCACGAGCTTCGGAGCGCTTCTGTCCTCGGGTCTTGCCGTAGGCTCCTCGCATAACTTCGACGATAGACATCGCAACAGTGATGTGGTTGACGCTTTCTGGCTCGAGGTAGGGTTTTATGAATTCCTGTGCATCACCACCAATAAAGCCCAAGAGGTAATTGATCTTGTGGTTTTCATCATCAAAGTAGATCGAGTCGCCGTTCAACTTGCGCTTAACAGCGTGTTCCCAATTCTCGAAAGTAGGATTATGGGAACCCATGAAGGTGGGTGGGTTCTCAATCTTCTGGCGGTGGCGGAGTTGCTTAGCCTGTGGGTCACGGACCTCTTTGTATCTTGGTGGTATCTCTGACGCCTCACAGCCGGCAGCGTCTTTCTCAACAGTGTTATAGGCTGCAGATCCTCGCACCGACTTGGATTCCTCCTTCTGCTTACCCTTATCCTTGGCCTTGAGATCTAGAGTGACCTCTGCGAATGCAGCCTTCCAGCGCTCAGCTTCCTCCGCCCAGGATTGTGCCATTTTCTCTGCCTCTGCCTTCTGCTCCAATGTATCTCGAAGGTAGTTGCTGATGTTGTTGGCGCGATCAGCCAGGGCGGTACACATAGTCTTAAGGGTATGTTCGTGACGTTCTTGATCAGTCTCCTTCTTGACATCAGCAGCGCGGCGTTTGTTTCTCTTGTTGTAATCCTTGTCCAACAATTCAAAAGTGACTTTCTGATACCATGGAACATCAATCTTCGTAGTGAGGTCCTCCTCTTCCCCGGGTGCGCGGGTGGCGTACACCGAGGTTGTGAAGTCTTCCTTCGGCCACTCTCCTGGCATCTTCTGCTTTCCTTTATTAGCGAGACAATTAGCCAATGACTGTCCAGATAATCGTGAGCGAAACGCTGTCCACAGATTACTGAGTCTGAAATTAGTATTTTACCTCTCTACAGAGGTCGCGTTGAGTAGTTTAGGGAGCTTAGTATTATGTCACGGCGTAGAATAGGCACAAGTGAAAGTACAGCTTGTATGGCGATAATTCAATCTGTGAAGCAAATACTAAGCTGGAGAAGAATAGAAAAGAACAGGATCTCATTACAAAAAGCCCTGAGGCTATTCCTATTCGGGCGGGTTTCCACTAAATCGCCGCGTCCGTGCTCCTTCCTGCATCAGCCATCAGTCTCACATCCTCCCTCCACGTAATTGTATATCATGGCGGAGCAGAATGCCGTGCCGTGACAAAGGATCTCCAAGGGCCCTGCCGAAATGGATAGAAGCTTACAATGCTGGAATTGACGACTACAGCAACTTGGAGGACAATAGACCAATGACCCGAACTGCGCGGACGCAGTTTTTCAAAGGGGGGGGGTAATGTTACGGCTTGAGTTTACAGATGATAAGTTTATGGTATCACGTGATGTGGAGTGTGGTTGAGTAAGCGTTGGTCCCGGAAGCGAGCTGGTAGAGTTTTCAGCCCAGCGAGGCTGCAGACCTCTTTCTCTCCTTGTCTTTTCTTTTAGTTATCGTGCGTAGCTTTAGGTCCAAATACAAAGCAATTACTCTTTTATATTTCGAGGGAGTCTTCTAGTGTCAACCTGAGGTCGGTCGTAATAACAAATATCATGGTAATTACTGATAGATTGTTGAAATCAGTGACACTGGAGTCTATGGATAAGATGGATGCAGAATCTTGTGCTAAGCGATTTATAGAATGTCACTGGCACTATCACGGATTTCCAAAGGCTTTAACTAGGAAAGAGGGACAAATTGGACCAGTAAATTCTGGAGAAGACTATGCAAAATGGTTGGAATTGAACAGAGGCTGAGCACAGTCTATCATCCTCAAACTGATGGAGCAACGGAAAGAATGAATCAGGAAGTCCAGACTTACTTGAGAGCGTACGTTTCTTATACTCAGCACGACTGGTCTGATTATCTTGCTGCGACTCAGCTTGCGATTAATAACAGAGATGTTGTGTCTTTAGGTGGCATAAGTCCATTTTTCGCAACACACAGTTATCATGTCAACCCAATCCAAATTATTACCAAACAGTCAAAAATCTCAGTATCTACAGGAAGAGAAAGGGCTGAAAATTTTGTCGAAAGATTACAAAATGTTACGATTTTCATGCAATCCGCAATGGCTGCTATTCAAGAACGCCACAAAGACTTCACGGATAGAAAGAGGCAACAAGCGCCAAGGTATGAAGTCGGTGATAAAGTTTGGCTATTACTGCGAAACATTAGATTAGAAGATCAACCTTCTAAGAAGTTGGGATGGCAACATGCAAAGTACACAGTCACTCAACTCATTTCGCCGGAAGTAGTGCAACTTCATATCCCTGGGAAGATACATAACCGGTTTCATGTAGATTTACTCTTACCAGCAGATGAAAATCCGTTGCGGTCACAAAAATTAGAAGATGAAAATCCAGGTCCAATAATTGAAATTGATGGCAAAGAAGAATATTAGATTGAAGAAGTTCTAAGATGTAGGACAAAGAAGGGAGAGAGACAGGCCTTAGTCAAGTGGACTGGGATGGCGCTACCAGAGTGGACAGTGCTCATAAATTTACAAGATGCTGCAGCACTCGATGTTTGGGAGAAGAAGTGGGGCTCAGCAGAGACCAACAACGGGCCAGCGTCAAGGAAGGAGAGAGTAAGAGGGTAAATGAGGGGGTAATGTTACAGTTTGACTGCTATTAGAGCTTAGGTGAATACCTAAGCGGATTGTTGGGAATATTTACAACTAGGCGGCACTACTAGTCAGGAGGTCGAAGCGTTACTACAACTAAGTAACACCTGGCAATGCGTGGCTGGGTAGCAAGTATTGTGCCTAAGGATAAGTCATCAGTCTGGAGATTGACAAAGAGGACCAATTCTTATAAATACCTGTTAGTCGTAGCTAGAGTTCTCTTTTCTCCTCATATAGTTTAATAAATCGATTTATTCACAACCAACTTGGTTTCCGTCACAGATAGAATTGTTAACACTAGGTAAGCAAATTCTCTCCCAATATCTTCCATGAATACAGTTACGTTTACAATATTCAGACCTGAAAGAGAGCGTCATAGACCTCCAATCACAAACTGGATTATGCAGTTTTAGCCATGGTATACCTAGAATAGCTGGATTACTATTGCTGAGTTTATCAAAAGACTAAATTTTCCGAGTGCTGACCAAGATGTAAACAGGAGAAGAAGTAATGCGTTATGGCTGCTTGTGAGGTACTGTCAGCTTGACGTACAGAAAAAGGGGCCACAAGTGGTTCAGTTTCAATTCCAAACCGCTTAACAATTGATACTTCATCAGCAAATGCAATAGCTGTGCAACTGCTGTCAATCAGACTTGTTGTGAAAATTTTCACACTATCATTAATGCATGGGTTAGAAAGATGAGAACGTAGAAGCATTGAATTACTTGAACTAGTGGAACACATTTATAGCAGTGAGCTATCTAGTAATACACTTCTTATAAATTCATTCTCATCCTCATAACTATTTAACCCCTGTCGACGACTTAAGGCAGGGGTTTGTCTTATAACTGATTGTCCACAGCCCGTGCGACATCTTTGGCGTATTTGTCTCCAGGGGAGAAATCTGCAAAGTGACCGGTATTTCCCCAAGTGCGGAGTCTTGTGGGGGCTGCTGCAACTAAATAATTTGACTGGAAGTTCGAAGGATGTTTCTGTGGGACGTATGGAACTGGACTATGATACGTGTAGGGTGTTTGCCATGGATTTATATTCTGTTGTAGAGGATATCTTTGTTTGGGAGCGGCGGAGTGGACATGAATGGCAGAATGTGAATGATTGGCGCCTCCATTGGATATGGATCAATTAATTGACTGCATTGGCATTGGAATTGGATCCATCTTGCTGTGGTGATCCTTCGCAAACTGGCCTTTCTAGCCACATGCTAAGCATAAGTTATTATCCTTTCTGTACTTCCTATTAGCTTCCGAGAGCTTCAAACAACTGAGATCCATTGGGTCACCAACATCTGTTGGATCTTGACTTGGCCTAAAATCTTTGTGAGAAGAATTATTTGGAGCCTGTTGAATTTTAGCAATGCGCTCCAGTTGTCCCAAGTTTCGAGCAATCCAATTTATCATCTGGCTTCAACCAGTAAAGTCGTCATCATTGGGTAAATTTACTTGATTGTCTATAACACTGGTGATCTTTTTATCCAATCGCTTCCTCAGCAAATCGACTTTTGTCCTGTCATCATAATTAGCCTTTTCTACAAAATGGTCAAAGTCTACTTTAAAGTCTCCTTTAAAGTCTCCGAAGGCGCGCTTTTCTTGGTATAGTGTATCCAATTTATTTTTTGCTGTCTGGGTTTCACGGATCCGTAATTAGAATTTTAATACTAATATTAATTCGTGATAAGATAAAGGGGTAGTTAATTAAAGACATCAACTTAATAATAGCTTCCCCTATACAATTAGTCATGTAAAACGTCATGTAAGGATATACAATGGAGTCATGAAGAGAAGGACAAGAACACAGCCATCAATGCGAAGATATTGGCAAGAATTGATTACCATTAATTCCGGCTGGCAAATGCTTCTACTCTTGTATATAATAGTTCAGCGTGAGAGAGATTTGCTCCTTACGCAACGTCTTCTTTATTTACCCTTTACAATACATTTGTTTACCCATCTCTTCTTCGGGAAGACCATATATCCATTGCCTAGTTCTTCATCAGCAAGACCCACGTGTAACATCTACTGCAACTAGTTGCCCATTTATCTCTTCCTAGAGAAGACCTGTCATCCCTTTGACCCATTTATAACCTTCACTTACCACCTAAATCTTTACTAGGCTATACAATGCACCCCGTGGAACACTATCAAACCCTCATCCTTGAGAGGAGTCGGATTTGAGTCTTGCGGGAATGTGTGGTCTCCAATGGTGCTGGCAAGATTCGGCCAATTTTCACGGAAGGAATCTAAAAGTTGGTTCAGAGTAGACGCGTCCTGTTGCTGACCATTTTTATACAAACTGGATAAATTAATTTTAAGAATGTAGGAGTGCCTTTTTGCGTTCGAGAAGGACCTTCTTACAGAATACAATTTTTTTCTGGTTACAGGTAACTGGATGTATTGGCTAGTGAGCCAATAATTATCCTGTATCACGTGATGTTTATCACGTGCCTCAACAATTCTGTGAAAGGCGAAACTTCACTCTAGTTTATTCTGAACATGACTAGAGGATTCTAGCAACTGGCATCGAGACTGTGAGCTGGTATCAGGAAAACATAACAGAGGCTAGTATCAGACAGGAAGGAATATTCTAGATAGTCTAATAAGTATATAAATTGTTGAAAGTCATGCGATAAATCTGTAATTGTATCACGTGTCTCGCTTAGAATTCCACACTTTCCGTAATTGTAAAGTGTGTAGATAATTGAAAGAACAAGAAAAGTAGCACCAATAGTTGTAGTTATAATACACACAATAAATTATATATATATTTATATTATAAGGTATCTGATTTCGAGAGCAAGTATCCACACGCAGCTGAATATATAGCTGGTATGCAGTATACTCTTAACTCCACTGTCGCATAAATAACAACATAAATAGTTGAGTTAGGACACACATATTATGGTATAGAAAATAATAAACAACCTTTGTATATTTGATCGCCCCAGCATCTATACCTCGAACTGTGACACTGGATCAGGGAAGCAGGGCGCGGTAAGGCACGTATGTTAAAGATCACACAAAATTTCACGGAATGTATAAAGGGAATATCAGGATCTGGATGGGTCCGGATCAGTAACTGTGTTGTGCAATAAGGAGAGCAAATCTAACTATGTACATGGAAGTCTCTAAGTCCCAAGTTTGCTAAGCTATTCCGAGGACTTAGTCCTGTGACAGTTGTGGCTGTGAAATCTCTGTCATCTGAATTTTCGACCAAAATATTGGGTGCCACTCCTTCAAGACAAAAATCCATCAAAAAAAATTCATCCACCCTTTTTTGTGACTAAATCTCGGCTATGGGAGAATATTTCACTCCCAGGTTTGTAGAGAATACCACTGACAGGTGTTCAGCCCTCGTCCTCCAGAGACCATCCTTTAGTAATGAAGTTGCTACACAACAATCAACCTGCTGCACTAAAGTTTAACATAAATAATAATAAATATCCCTGTCACTAATTACCAAACCCCGCACTGCCATAAACACCATCAATCTCTGCTATCCAACGCAATCCTGAGTATCAATATGAGTTACTACTATACGTTATGTTTGTACAGGTTGATATAAAGATACGAATGTTAACAAAAGTGTCGTCAGTGCTTCTATTACGCCGGACGTCCGTGGGTATCCTAGTCCAAAGCCATATCTCTAAACAAGATCCCTAGTCACTTAACAGTCCCCCCTCATTTCAAGGGATTGTCCAGATCACTTCATCAGCGTAGCGTAAAGGTGGTCTTCTTGATTTTGAATTCCTTTCTTGTAAAATTTCGGTCGAGAATGATTTATTGGAGTGGCTATTGTACAATGCTTATACCTCTATCTCATTCTCTTCGAAAAAGTGTTTTGCAATCTAGTCTTTTGTTCCATTGCGTGGCGGCTAGTAAGCCGGTAGATTGCCTGTAGTCTGTGCTATTCATCACATGCATACTAATTACCTCCGCGCTAATATACGCTGGTATTGAAAGTCTGGTACTGCCCGTGCACGAAACATTGTTGGTAACTAGCCCACACTTCAATAGTGGGAGCCGGACTAGAGGACAGAGACTAGTGTTTGGAATATTGGAATCATGTATATAAATAGGGCGTTGAGTGTAGCAGTGGTCTTGTTCTTCAGTTAGTAAATAAACTTACCTTTTGACATACAAACGCCCAAGCGTTATTTATCGGAACCATTACACATTAACTAGCCCTCACAATCAGAAATCTGACTATTCAGCAAATTCAGTAAATTCATCTTTTTCAGTCATCTCAGTAATAGCACTAAATTCAGTATATTCAGTTATCTCAGTAAATTCAATATATTCAGTTATTATTGTAGATGTGTCAGTGCATAGCAGGGATAACACACTCTAGATGCTGTATTAGGCCAGATATGTTGATTGTGTTGGAGCGAGATCAAGTGTGGTACTTATAGAAGACTTACTCCCATTAGATTCTATGGCCAGTTAATCAAACCCTATTGAACCTACCTTCTTGCTTCCCTTGCACATTAGTACTCTGTTGGTGATAATTACATTGTAGGGTGCTTCTTTTCAATAGGTTATGAAGTCCGGTTTATGCCATGGGTCATAGGTTATTCAACTCACTCAGAATCGGCGCACAATAGGACCGTAAAGTACAACAGGGCTGTACTAAAAGCCGAAAAGCTGCACGGAAGGTTTCATGCTAAAATACCGTCTTATAATAGGACCGTAAGCGGGATTTCTGAGCCTTCAACCTTGGCTGGGGGCCAATTTTATTTTATAATTCATCACTCGACAACCTCGGGACTTCAGCAAATACAACTCGAATTCACAAACTAACATAGACGATCCGACCCAAATTGTCATAACGCAACACATCACGATGGAAGACGCCTGCCATTGGAGGGTAGAAAAACTCTTCAAGCTTAACCATGAAAATTGGTTCCGGCAGATGAAAGCAAACTTTCAATGCAAAGGAGTCACCCACGTTCTGGATCAGTCTCTGATCGAATTCGCCCAAATTGCTGCGCCAGACCCGTCAACATCAAGAAAGGCCGATGTCGAGGAACTGTCACAAAAATCCCAAAGCAAAACCATCTTCTTGAACATAGAGAAGAAGACAAAGTATTTGAAAGACGCCAGAACAATAAAGGTGTTGCTTCTCAAGGGGTTAGACAATGAGGACCAAGCGCTTCTGGATGAGTACAAGACACCGGCGGAACTTTGGAAGTATCTAAAGTCAAAGTACTCCAAGCCTAGTAAGCTTGCAGCCGCGCAGTACACCAAAAATTTGAGCAATTTCGAGTTCACATCTGAGCTTACAATAATGGATGCCTACAACAAACTGAAAGAGATCAGAAGAAAAATTGTCTCCGCCAAGCCATCAGCAAAAGGCCAGTACAATGACGAGGCTTTACTACTCATTTTCACCTCTGCTCTTCCAAAAGTCTATCAGTCGACGGTCGATTCTCTGAGCATCAACAATGAGCTTTCTGTTGATGAACAGCTGAGACATCTCGAGAACTGTTAGAGTATAGAGAAGACTTCGGAGTAAGAATTGCCTGAGAACGGAGAAGAAGTTCAGTTTGCTTAGTTTACTAATAGACTACAGGTAATATGATATATACAGTGGAATTATAAGAAATAGAGGTTACCCGGAACCGACTCGACTGCAGAAATAAGTGAGACCCCGTACCAGAAAATAATTATCCACTGACTGAGAATACTGGGTCACGCAATAGAAGTACGAACAAACCAATGACTGGATTTGTTCGGGAAGAATGGGATTCAAGCAGACTCTAACGTTGAGTCCGATTGGATCAGAAGTGTAGGATCCTGCCCAAACTCAGAAATATAGTTTAGGCAAGATGCATGCAACCACATTGGTCGATAGAAAGAAAAGCAGGAAACTGTATTTCCAACAAGAACAAGTAAGAAAAGCTGAGATTTGCCCCCGAAAATGAGCACGCTCATTCTGTCACAGGCTCATACCTGGTTATCATTAGGCTGCTGCCTAACAAATAAGGCTTGAACTCTTCCAACCATATTAAACATCATACATGTCATGAACCCCTCCACAACTCATTAGACCCAAGTATAGGCCTTGGCCCAGTTCATGCAAATCAATTCTTAAATGTCAAATTTAGATTGCAGACAGGACGACTCGAACACCAGTCCTGAATTAAAATAGACAGAGATGCTGGTGTTTGTCGGAGGACAGGTCATGATCTATTTTGAGAATGGTATGAAATGAGGGAACGAGATCATAGTCTTGTAAATAAATAGGAGGCTTTCAGGCATGTCTCTGCTTGTTACTTTAAGATTTTCATTTGTATCTAGCTCTGAGTTCAGTTTGAATAAAACGCCACTTTGAGACTGTCACACATTCTGCACGGACTCGTATAACAAAGAGTCGTCGCCCAAAACAGCAACAGAGCCAAGATTTCGAAGTTGAGATGTTTGATGCCATAGAGTGCTATCTATGCTTTAGAAATCACCTCATCAACAATTGCAAATACCTTGGGTTGGCACAAAACCATATGAGAAGAGAAAAAAGAAAGAAAAAGATGCTGTCTAGTTCTAGGAGGACTCACGTTGACTCAAAGAAGAAAAGCTCCAGAAAATCTTATGGGTTTGTAGGAAGTGTTAAAATTCATGCAATAAATCTGTAATTGTATCACGTGTCTCGCTTAGTATTCCACACTTTCCGTAATTTTGAAGTGTGTAGATAATTGTAAGAACAAAGAAAACAAGCACCAATAGTTGTAGTTATAATACACACAATAAATTATATATATATTTATATTATAAGGTATCTGATTTCGAGAGCAAGTATCCACACGCAGCTGAATATATAGCTAGTATGCAGTATACTCTTAACTCCACTGTTGTTACGGCACGTCAAGGAGGTTGTATAAGTTATTATATTGCTATCAAGAGGTACGCTTGTAAAGGCAATAAAAGACAAAGAGAGGAGGTAGCTACTCTCGACCCTCTCTAAGATATCTCCCTCGGCTGTGCTCAGTCATCCAACGTGATGCCAAGGCGCGCTAACCCGTATCCCCACACGCACGCAATACGGCTCTCACGGATCGTGACAACTGTTGCATAAATTACAACAGGAACAAATGTCGATGAATCCTCGTCATCCTCGGAGAAATGCTCTTCAAACTCATCAGATGGTCTGTTGTGGAGATAGCTGCCCTCACAAAAGTGCGGTAAAGAAAATCATGTAAGCGAACCCCAGAATGGACAATTGACACGGGCGCATTGTCACACATGACTGACCAACTCAAACTTTTAGAGGACCATTAGAAAAGCTCAAAAATAAACGCAAAATCCAGGTAGGAGGAGGCATACTATGGTTAGAAGCTCGTGGGACTGTTAGAGTCGAGGCAAATGATGGATCTTTCTGCTATCTGAAGGGTTGTTTATTCGTTCCTGGGCTTGAGATAAATTTAATTTCAACTCGATGTTTGTGCCGAGATGGTATTGTTGGGATACACGGCTCCAAGAACATGTATTTTAAGAAACTTGATGAGTTCCTTCAATTCAGAAATGATCATAAAACTTTTTTACACGCAAAGCAAAAGAATGGCTTATAGAAGCTAAAGTCCATCTCATCAGAAACTCCCGAGCTGGCTTTTGTTTCAAATAAAAGTAAATCTGTCAAATCTCCAGTAGATACTAAAACTCAGGAGGAAATTACAGATGAAGATCCAGATATATCGGAACATGATGAGGCTTCTAAGTCTAAAAGGAAGAGATATTGACTAATACATAGAAGATTTGGCCATTAAGGTTCCGAGGCTTTACGTTACCTTCACGAAGTAGCGAGGGGAATCAAAAAGATTTCCATCCCTGAGAAAGAGAAACGGATCTGCGAATCTTGTAAAATAGGTAAGATGAAGAGAAAGATAGGCAAAGAACTTGTGGTACATAAAGATAAAGTTCTCACCCAAATCTCCGTTGACATTGCGGGTCTGTTTGTGATGTCTATTTGTGGATTTGAGTATTTCTTACATATAGTCAATAGCTACTCACAGAAGATCTGGACCATTCCTCTAAAAACGAAAGATCAGGCAATCTCGGCACTGCGCAAATGGAAAATTTTAGAGGAAAGAAAGATAGTGTCAAATTGGAGCATAGGCGTTTGACCTGAAGCGGAATAGAAGGGCGAGAAGAGGTCGGATGGATTGCGAGGGATGACTAAAGATCTACTGGAGAGCTGTTGTGCTGGCTCGGTTGAGTTGTTAGGAGACAGGGGAACGGAGGATGGGCTGCTGGATTAGGAAAGGGTGGAAAATACAGGCTGGTGCACAGACGCTGTTCATGTACTCTACAATCTCTTCACCTGCCGAGTTTAGTCAATCAATCTATCCAAATAATATCATACTTCACATCATCCATTAGATGATATTATCAATTGTCGGGATGCACATCTAGCATCACCTACATAGATCGCCATTGTCAGTAAGAGTTCACATTTGATACCTACTGACACCCATTTGGCCACAGTGATATGCACTCAGTGTCCATCGTGCCATCACCCAGCGTGAGCGCGCCATCTCCGCGACTCACCATTGCACATGAGCCCGTGTAATTCCACCGACAGACAGCAGAGACATAATTGCTATATACCTCATGTTGAGCAGATTGGTTTGCAAAAGCTTGTGGCTGTTAGGCACAGATTATATCACTTGGTGAAGCGAGTGGAAAAGTAAATGAGTCTGAAAATCTGTCGTGGAGAGTTGTTAATTACTCCCACTAGGACACAGAGTACTATATAAACTATATTTTGTAATAATAAAATCTAGTGGTTGGTATTTACGTCAAAGCGCATTAATACTAACCTCACAATTAATGGGAGATTAATGACGTGTATTCTACACATCCCTGTCTTTACCATAATTGGAAGCACCAATTTCAACACCCCTTCTCACTTTGTACCAAAAATTTTTGTGCATAAGTGGTTAAGTCTCGGTCTTGGTAGGCCTTTTGTACAAATATCTGCAAGATTTTCACTTGAAGGAATGTGTAGTAAAGTTAGCGAACCATCATCAATTCTTTCTCTAGTGAAATGGTAAGCAATATCAATGTGCTTTGTAGCGTCATTGATTTTATGATTGTGAGCGAGATCAATAGCGGAGTTATTGTCTGTTGAAAGGGACGAGGGTATATTTTTGTTCACTAGTTGATGAAGCCCACGTGTCATCCAAAGGAATTGTCTAGCTGCAAGTGATAGTGCCATATACTCAGCTTCACAAGTGGAGTGAGCGACGGTACATTGTTTGCGAGACTTCCAGGCGACTGTGGATCCTCCTAGTTGGAACAAATAACCCGAGAAGCTCCTTCGAGTATCTAGACAATTTCCGTACGATGCATCACAGTATCTGTTGAGTATCAAGGGAGATTTGAGCTCGTATGTAAGTTTTAAATCTCTTGTTCCTTTGATGTATTGCAAGGCCCGTGTTACGGCTGGTATGTGAAGAGATAGCCGTCTTCGAGATTGGGAACTAGCCGATGTTGCACGAGAGTATTACAGAACGGACGGGGACAAGAATAGCTTGTGGACTAATAATACAGATTGCAAAACTACAGAACTAAAGCTACACCTTACGCCTAACTAAGTACAACTGTACAGCCTAGCGTGACTCAACTAAATGTCGGCGCCTGATATGATAAGGCCTCCACATTTCGGGCCAGTGTTTATGGCACAGTGATATAGCCACAACTACAAGTCATTTTACTGAGTAGCAGTCATACTGAGCCATAACACTATTCTCCCCTTCCACAGTGTGAAGTTCCTACGAGCGAATATAATTTTTATGTGGATATCTAGAGTAGAATTGATCAAGAGCTGCCAAGTCTTTAACAAATTCATAGGGTTCCCAGGTTGGCACTGCTTCACCTAGCCATTTGACTAAAAACGGCTTTTGACCTCGTGGCTTGGCATCAAGAATTTCTTCAACAATAAATTCGTCTTCTCCATCAATTATAATTGGTGGCGGAGGAGGATTCCTTTGCCCAGGAAGAGGATCGTGTGCTACTGGTTCGAGAAGAGAAACATGGAAAACCGGATGGATTCGTATTGTGTGAGGAAGTTCCAGCTTAAAAGCATTGGATGAGATCTTTTGGAGAATTTTGAATGGTCCCAGCCGTTTATGATCTAGTTTATTTGAAGGTCGTGTTGTAGAGATATGCCGCCTCAGGAGCCAGACTTTATTTCCAGGTTGAAATAACGGTGGTGGAAGTCGGGATAAGTTAGCATTCTCAGCCGCAATATCTTGAGCATATCTTATTTCGACTTTGAGCATTTCCTCAAGATTTTCCAGACATTTGCGAAACTCCCTTAATTCAAGAGTCTGCGGAGTTTTCTGAGGCTGTGTGAGTAGTTGATAGCGGGGATTGTAACCATAATTTGCAAAGAAAGGTGAGACTCGGGTTGTTGAAGAAATTGTGTTATTGTACGAAAATTCTGCCATAGAAAGGTAATCCATCCAATTGTCCTGCTGATAATTACAATATCCACGGAGATATTGCTCAAGCACTGCATTTACTCTCTCTGTCTGTCCGTCGGTCTGTGGATGAAACGCAGTACTGAAACGAAGCTGTATGGAGAGGCATGATGCCATTTCCCGTGAAAGAATAGATGTAAAAATAGGGTCCCTATCTGAAATAATTGATTCTGGAAGTCCATGTAAACGAAAGATGTTATCCCTTAACAGCATGGCTAGCTGTTGAGCGTTGCACGTTGTGGTTGTAGGCACGAAGTGTGCCATTTTAGTTAATCTGTCTACAACGACTAGTAGGGCATCACACCCTGCAGAAATTGGTAAACCAGAGACAAAGTCGAGTGAAAGAGCCTCCCATCGCCTTTGCGGAATTTCGAGCGGCTTAAGGTAACCAAATGGAGCATGACGAACTGGTTTGATGCGTGAGCAAGTATCACAATTTCTAATATAACGTTCAATTGTGGCTCTAACTTTAGGCCACCAAAAGCTTCAAGATACCAGTTCGAACGTCTTTGCTCTACCAGGATGACCTGCAGCTGGATGATCATGCGAACTAGAAATTACCTTTGTTCGAAGAGACTCGGGAACATAAATCAAACCAGATACAAGTAAAAGTCCGTTGCTTTTAAATTGGCAGGAACCCAGATCAATACGAGGGTGCCTGGATACAGAAGACTGAAGTGCATTAATGATCTCCTGACCGAAAACATCAGAACTAGTGGCTTCTTTAAATTCTTTTGTCAATGATACTTCAAGCATAGGCGCAGGGTCTTCTGATATCGAATCTAAACTAGTACAAAGTACTGCTAAGGTGTTCTCATTACTGTTGGGAAGACACTGGATAAGCTTCTCGAGTGCAATAATCAAATCATGCTGAGGCTCGGTCTCGTTCTTTACAGTGAAGTCCTCTGCGCGACGAGTTAAGGCATCGGCTCTTCCATTTTTAATTCCAGGGCGAAATTCGAGACGAAAATCAAGTTCAGCAAGTTCTAATGCCCATCGGGCTTGTCTTCGATTAAGTATGCGTTTAGTTGTGAAGGCTGTTAGGTTCTTGTGGTCTGTAATAATTCGAACTGGCAAAGTCAAGCTATAGACAAATTGTCGATATTCTTTGATACTTTCCACAATAGCTAGAAGCTCCTTATCTCCAACTGTATAATTTACTTCTGCTGCTACCATTGTACGAAAGAAATAGGCAACAGGATGTAGTTGCTTGATGTTTCCAGCATCCACATGATATTGTGAAAGAACTGCTGATATGACTTTATCTGATGCATCAGTTTCCAAAATAGTCTCCAAAGTTGGGTCAAAATGTCGCAAAATAGGTCCAGTGGTAAATGATTTCTTCAACATATCAAATGCTGCTTGACATGAGGGAGACCAAAGAAATTTAACCTTTTTTTTGTTAAATTAAAAAGAGGAGCTGCTATACTGGAATACTTAGAAATGAATCTCCTGTAAAAGTTGGCAAATACTAAAAAGGATTGCACACCCCGAACATTTCTGGGGGGGTCCCAGTCCTGAATAGTTTTAACTTTGCTATTATCCATAGAGATACCTTGAGATGAGACTCTAAATCCAGGAAATGTAGTGGATTTCACAGCAAACTCGCATTTTTCAGCTTTACAAAATAGCTCATAGTCCTTCAGTTTACTGAGAATCTTTTTTACATGTTAATCATGTCCTGTTATGTCTTCAGAATATATTAGTATATCATCCAGGTAAACTACTACAAAGATGTCTAGATACTCTCGTAACACATTGTTAACAAACTGTTGACATGTTGCAGGAGCATTTGTAAGTCCAAATGGCATGACTTTGTACTGGTACAGTCCATACCGAGTGCGAAAAGCAGTTTTCGGTTCATCTCCTGGTTTAATTCGGATTTGATTATATGCACCTCGCAAATCAAGCCGAGTGAATACTTTTGCCTTGAGAAGTTGTCGAAGAGAGTCATCGATCCGGGGTAAGGGATATACATTCTTTAACGTCACAGCATTTAGTGATCGATAATCTACGCAAAAACGAAGACCACCCCCTGGTTTCTTAACAAAAAGGACAGGCGATGCGAACGAAGAAGTCGATGGTTCAATAAACCCCTTCCTGAGATTCTCTTGCAGATAATCTCGCAATTCCTCAAGTTCACTATCTGACATCAAATACAGCGGGCCAAGAGTGAGCCTTGCGTTTGGATCTACCGGAATACTGTGATCAATATACCGGTGTGGTGGTAGTTGTTCTGCTTGCTTTGGAGAAAAGATGGACAAGAATTCATGGAATTGGCGAGGAATTTGCGGTTGAAGTTCATTATCATCTTCGATTTCTGATTTATTTATCTCTTTTTGGCATTTAAAGTTGTATTCTAGCGAACATGGGACATTGATAGAACGAGACGAGAGGCGAGTTGAAGACGAAGGACGAGGCGAAGGACGAGACGAAGGGAGAGGCGAAGGACGAGACAAAGGCACAATACAATTTTGTTTACAATGGGAAGAGGTAAATAACACATTATTTGTGTTCCACTTAATTTCAGGATCATGTTTAGAGAGCCATGATTTACCGAGAATTATATCAGACCGAGCAATGCAAGTGATTTGAAAGGTTAAAATTTCTGAGTGGTTTGCAATTGACAGCATTAAATCAATTTCGTGGGTAATAAGTCCTGAGGATGATTGTCGACCATCCACTACCCTTACCACAAGTGGTATCTTCTTCTTCCTTGAGATGAGATTATTTTTCTTTACAAAGAGCTCGTCGATGAACGAAGTTGAAGCTCCTGAATCTAACATTGTAAGAGCTTTTATACTACTTTCTAAAACGGATGTGATTGTGAGGGGTTTTTCATTCCCCAAGTCAAAAGAGTGAATTTCGGATTTATTGTAGAGAGATACAGCAGAATGGTAAAATTTTTTTTTCTAGATATTGTTTCATGGTGATAGGAGATTGGGTCCTCAGATTCCACACTCGATGGCTGTGAGAATAAGCTTTGATTTGGGCGAGACAAAATATCGGGGCATGTAGGTATTTTATGGCCTTTATTTCCACAATAGGCACACAATCCATGTTTCCATCTGAAGGCCTTTCGAGCTGCTCTTTCCACCTTTAAGTTGTCTAGCCAATTTGTATCAAGAGTTAGTGGAGCTGGGGCAGGTGACGAAGAATTTAATGGCATGGAAATATTCGAAAATCGGAGTGACTGAGCGTTCTCGCGCCTTGTATATGTTTTTTGGATCTCCAGCTCCTTTTCACGCTGTCGAGCGTATAGCTGGTTATCTAGGGATATACATAGGGCCGCATATTCCGCAAACAATTCAGGTTTATCCATTCCAACTAGTGCGTCCTTGATATTTTCCCTTAACCCTTTTCTGAAGTGGTGGATGAGACATTTCTGCTCAGACCAGCCGAGTCGAGAGAATATAGATGAAATCTTAGCAAAGTAAGTCGAACAAGAGCCTATTTGACATATAGAGTCTAATTCCCTCTCTGCAGTTGAGTACGGGTCGGGGTCGTCAAATGCACTTCAGAGAGCGTCAATGAAAGTAGCGAAAGATTTAAAGGATACATCACCGTTATTTTGGCTAACATGAGGCTTAAACTACATAAATGCCGGACCAGTGAGATATGATCCAGCCAATAGAATCCGGGATATATCCGAACTGAATGCAGATGGATTTGAACGAAATAATAGTTGCAACTGCGTCATGAAATAGCCAAATTGTGACCTGGTTCCATCAAATTTATCAGGGTTGGGAAAGTTGGGAATAGAGGAGTTGTGGGTTTCAGAATATGGTGAATAGTAAGTGATAGGTTGCAAGGCTCGAATAGCAAGTCCTTGTCCAAGAAAACAGATATCATTGATTACTTGTTTCTGTATATCTGTATAGGGAGTAGGATACAGCTCACTGTAGTCGATTACAGTTCCAGATCCAGAAGCCTTGCCTGCAACGAAGGCACGGTTAACAATATGCCGTATTTCTGCAGGCACATCAATTGGTATTACGAGACCCAGAAGTGATGATTGAGATACGATGGTTTCCCAGATGTCCATTATTGATTTCCAAGCCTGGCCCTCCATGGACATTATGGGCGCTCAAGTTGTGATTTGTGCTAATCGGTGAGATGAGTTTTGCAAAATGTTACGGCTGGTATGTGAAGAGATAGCCGTCTTCGAGATTGGGAACTGGCCGATGTTGCACGAGAGTATTACAGAACGGACGGGGACAAGAATAGCTTGTGGACTAATAATACAGATTGCAAAACTACAGAACTAAAGCTACATCTTACACCTAACTAAGTACAACTGTACAGCCTAGCGTGACTCAACTAAATGTCGGCGCCTGATATGATAAGGCCTCCACATTTCGGGCCAGTGTTTATGGCACAGTGATATAGCCACAACTATAAGTCATTATACTGAGTAGCAGTCATACTGAGCCATAACAACCCGCTTGACCGCACTTAGATGAATGATTGATGGATCCGAACTGAATTGTGAGAGATGTGAGATTGCATATGCAAGGTCAGGCCTCGTTGCAGACACGACATACATTATAGATCCGACTATTTGCTGATACAGCGTTGCGTTAGCCCTAGGTTCTCCATTTGTTGCTGCCATCAGTCGTTGGTTACACTTGATAGGTGTGGAGACCGAATTGCAGTCTTGCATAGAAAATCGATTCAGGACTCTATCTATGTATGCGGTTTGCGACAAGCTGATTCCAGTATTACAGTACTCAATTTGAATTCCAAGTAGCCAGTGAAGTGTTCCCATATCTTTGACCTTGAATTCGGCTTTAAGCGGGTTAACAGTTTCACTCAATAGCGAATCTTGTTCTCCAAATAGTACAATATCATCCACATATACCGCTAAGTATAATTCTCCTGTATTGTGGATAAAGACACAGGGATCAAAGGGTGACGGAGAAAACCCGAGGGGAATGATAAATTCAGCCAACATGAAAAACCATTGCTGTGGTGATTGCTTCAATCCGTATATACACCTATTAAGTTTTGCAACATGGCCCTATTGCCTGCACCCTTCAGGAAGTTCCATATAGATTTCTTCATTCAAGATCCCATATAGAAATGCGGTTTTTATGTCAAGTTGTCTTGGTCTCCAATTTTTCGAGGCAGAAATTGCTAAGAGTATTCTTAAAGAATCAAATCGCACAATTGGAGCAAATGTTTCATCGTAATCTAGTCCTTGGATCTGTGAGAATCCTTTTGCAACGTAACGTGCTTTGTATCTTTTGATTTCCCCATATGCATCTTTTTTAATTTTGCATACCCATTTGCCACCAACAACTTTGCGACCTGCAGGACGAGGAACAACGTTCCACACATCATTTTCTTTAAGGGATGACATCTCTTCTTCAAATGCTATTTTCCAGTCTTCCCAGTTTGCTGATGCCTTAGCACCATTGTACGTTTTGGGTTCTGATACATCAATGACATTTAAAAGTGCTAATTCTTGTCCCTCATCACCACTATTGTTACCATTTGAACTTTGCAATGCGGGTTGATGAAGATCACGAAAAGTTTTCCACCACTCCCCCGTTATTGTATCTTCAAAATTTCCAGGACGGTTAGTGTGTTAAGGTCTGGAATTGACATTGTTATTATGATCTTGATTAAAAAGATTTTGAGAAGATGTTGAAGCAGAAGTTGAGGCAGATGGTTGAGGTTTGAGTTGAATATAAGTTGGTACTAATGACTCTTGCGATGGTTCTGACTGAGACAGATAACTAGGATCTTGATTATGAGAGAGATCTTGAATGTTTTGTCCTTCACCAACATTAGAGGAATTTTTCCAATTGTTTAACAATATTGATGACGTTATTGGAGTTTATTGATGAATCTTGTGTGGAGACAAGATTGATGTTAGATCAGCGACAGGTTGATCACCCTCGTAGGGGATAAACTTTACATCAGCTGATATAACTATCTGTTTCCTTGCAGGAACAAAAATTCGATATTGATGATCAGTTTTGGTGTATCCAACAAATATACCTTTCTCAGCATTTGGTAGAAGTTTGCATCCTGATGGTCGCTTAGCCATGGGAATATGCACATAACATTCTTGACCAAATGGATGAAGGTGTAGAATGGATGGTTTTCTCGCGTGGAAAGCTTCATATGGCGTCTGTCCATTAACAGCACTATGTGCCTGACAATTTTTAGTGTAGATGAAGGATTTTGCTGCTTCAGCCCATAACCGCTTATCTTTAATTGATGCGAGAATTGCACAAACTCCTTCGATAACAGATCGATTTAGCCTTTCAGCTACTCCGTTTGATTCGGGAGAATAGGGAGGCGTCAGATGATGACTTATCCCCTTCTGAACCAGAAAATCGGAGAGCGTTGCATTTACATACTCACCGCCGTTGTCTGTTCTGAGTGATTTAACTTGACCATTGTATTGCATTTCTAATGCCTTAACAAAATTGATAATAGCCTGAGCCGCCTCAGATTTTTGTTTAAGGAATTGAATTGTGGTACAGCGTGTCGCGTCATCAACAAAACTTATGTAGTATAGTGCATTGCCATACGACAGAACAGGAAACGGTCCGGCAAGATCTGAGTGAATGTATTCGCCTTTCGATGTTGATCGTGCAGCTGATGAGGCTGGCTTTTTGTGTACGGATTTAGATGACATGCAGGAATCACAGTGAAAGTTCTTTGGGCAATTTGGAATTACACCTGAGTTCTGGATGAGCTTCTCTGTCTTGGTTATTGTCGAAGGAGATGCATGACTGAGGGCTTTATGCCAGAATTCATAGGTGGAGCAAGCTACTTCATTTTTACGTGCGAATTCCCTGATCACTGGCAAGGCACCGTCGTAATGAGCTTCCAACCAGATTTTATTATTTTTATATATAATCATCACTTTGCCATTGTCATGGAGTAAGTATCCCTTGGATCTAGCTTTCTTCCAAGAAAATAGTGGTAAAGATAAATTTGGCACAAATAGTACATCATTAACCTTGAAAGTTGACACAGTTCCATCTGATATCTCACAGTGTAACAACACACTTCCTTTCCCTTCGATTGACATTCTCTCATTTGAACTTGACATCACATAACCGGAGCAAGGCACGAGTTGTTCGAATCGTTCTGGGTAAGGACACATGTGAGCAGTTGCGCAAGTATCAAGATAAAATAGATGACTAACCTGATCAATGCCTGTAACGGTTATATTTGCCCGTTGTAAGGTTATTTCAGATTGTGTCAAATTCGGTTGGGACAATTTCTCTTTAAGTCTAGGGCAAGAGTTATAAACATGCCCTTTATACTCGGTCGGAAAACGTTTCTTGCAGAAGGAACATTCGTTCGACGAGGGGCGTTTGGAACGCTTGGATACCCTTCCAGGTTTCCTTGGCTTGAGAGAGTTATTGTCTGCTTTGCCAACTTGCGTGATGAGAGCTGTTGGAGGAGGTGCAGTGCGATCTAGATCAAGAAGACGTTGTTTAACCACGGCATAGGTACAATTGTCCTTAGTCTTCAAGTTATCAACTACATCCTTATGATGTTCACAGAACGAACTCAACAAGTAACTCCTCTTAACTTCATCATCATCAAGAAAGTCGGCTAGCTTGTGGCGGTTCGAGTTTGAAGATTCTCGGGCTAACAATGTTAACCGATCATACTCCGTCTCAAATTCATTGATTACCAAACTGACAGTGCGACTTGGATCGTATGCATTTGCGAGGAGCGCAACCAATCTAAGTTGGTGGATCAATGTAAAAGAGCTGTTTTGGTGGTACTGCTCTTTCAAATACTTCCACATCAAGTGAGGGTCTTTGAGTTTTAAGATCTTGCCAAGGATCTTTGAACCGACGACCTGAATATATATATTTACAGCAATACTCGAAAGCTAGCTGTATGCTCCTTTTTCTTCAGGCGAAGCGTCCTTGTCCGGCTTTTTGCCGTCGACTACAATCTCGTTGAGTCCCTGCCCTTCAAATACTGCAGTCAATGTAATGGCCCACAAGACATAGGATTCAGGACCAGTGAGGTGGGTTACATTGGTTAATGACATTGCGCGCAAGTAGTTGGTTCCGAGTCTCGAAGCGAAGAAGCCGGTTTTCGAAGACGAGAATTCCATTTCTGTTGAGCGGTTAGAAGACTTCTTTAGAGATGAGGATGCTTAATATTGATGGAATCTTTTTGCTTTTAGGGGCACCGGGTCATAACCTGTTTAGCGGATTGGTTTGCAAAAGCTTGTGGCTGTTAGGCACAGATTGTATCACTTGGTGAAGCGAGTGGGAAAGTAAAGGAGTCTGTAAATCTGTTGTGGAGAGTTGTTTATCACTCCCACTAGGACACAGAGTGCTATATAAACTATATTTTGTAATAATAAAATCTAGTGGTTGGTATTTACGTCATAGCGCATTAATACTAACCTCACAATTAATGGGAGATTAGTGACGTGTATTCTACACATCCCTGTCTTTACCATAATTGGAAGCACCAATTTCAACACCTCACAGCTCATAACCACAACAAGAGCATTTGGAGAACTAAAGGTTTAAAAATGGGTAATTTAAGTGTCTAAAGAGTCTAAAGGTACGAGCAAATACTAGTGGTGACTAAAGGTGCTAAAAGTAACTAGAGGTGACTATAGGTGACCAGAGGTGATCCGAAGGTGGTGGTTGTGACAGAAGACTAAGCGTGAAGAACTCTATAGCTACAGACCAAGCCATCTTACATACACTTGCTTTCCTCCCACTAGCTCATCATAACATAGGCCCTAAACTAGTACCAACATAATAACCAGTGCCAAGAACTGTTCTGTTGTCATATCAACATCAGGAGAAGGGTTAAATTATATACTAAAGATAGGATGGGAAGGAGAATCCTTACAGACAAGTGAAAAACTAATTGCATTTAGATCAGACAATGCCCAAGAATTGAAGAAGATCATGGGCAAATGGCAGAAAAAGGACGGTGTAAGTGCCCAGTACACCACAATTTCTTCTTCACACCAAAATGGTGCGGCTGAACGAGCTATTCAAACAACAGAAAATGCGATAAGAACAATGACTCACGCTGCTAGCCTTCCTGCAGAATTTTGGTGTTTTGCTGTAGAAACTGATGCACACGTACGAAATAGACTAGCATGTGGCCGCAAATCTAATGGAAAAAGGACATCTCCAGAGGAAGCATACACTGGGATAAAGCAAAAATCAGACCATATAATAGTCTGGGGGTGTATTTGCTATGTACATGTTGACCCAAAAACAATCCCAGTGAAGCAACTTTATAATAAACAAGCTAACAGAGGAAGACAAGCAGTCTTTTTGGGGTATAGTAATGAAACCACAAAGCAGTATTGCTATTACTTGTGGAATGGCTTGTGAGCCGATTGTTGTGTGGCACGTGATTGTATTCACGTGCTTCTATAATTCTACAGTAGTCTAGCTTTATTCCAGATCAGTTCAGCTGTGACTGGAATATTCTAGTAATTGGTAGCAAGACTGGGAACTACTATGACTGGAATATACAAGAAGCAGATATCAGTCAAGAACGAGTATTCTAGAGTTTTTCATAGATGTATAAATAGTTGAAGTAATATTCTGATAGCTAGTCATAGAGAAAATTATAAACTACCTTTGTACATCTGATTGCTCCCGCATTGACACTCGAACCGTGATAACTCGGCAGACTTAGATTATGTCCAAAGATCAAGTTCAATTGAGTTAAATGAAAATTCTAAATGTGGCTGATTGGACTTGAGACTCAGAAATTTACCTAGACAGGTTACTGGGCAGGGGACAGACACGGGCTTAATTGATCGAAAGCCATGCGGTAGACCAAGGAAATTTTCTGACCACAATCAACAACAATTGACTAATCATTTGTCTCCAAATGAGCAAATTGAAAGCCAAAAACTCAATATCAAGCAACCTTCTACACAGGATATAGAACTGGTCGATGCACCAGAGATAGCACCATCACCAAAACTTTTAGCTATCCAACGAGAATCAGTAGACCTTACCATTAAAATTTCAGGAGATAAAATCACATTTGATTTCACAACAATAGAGGAACCATTGGCAATTATCAAAAATGACGAAGCATTTGATGGGAAAAGTAAAGTAACTGTTGCCTCTGAGAATGCAACTAGTTCAACGCAAGTTACTCCTTCTGAAGGTGAAAAACTTCGAAAAGAAAAGAAATCCTCTGGGCAAAAGAAAAAGATAAGTGTGGAAAAGGCTCATGGAAAAGAACAACAAAGCCGAAAATTAGATGAACTGGAAACAACAGAGACATCAAAGAAAACCCAAGAATCAGACACAGGATGCGAAGAAATTAACTCTCAGCCATCTACTAAAAACGAATCACTTCCTTTAGAATCATCTAAAATTAATGAGGCAGAGGTGACCGCACAATTTCTATTGAAGCAGGTAGAAAACCAAGGAACCATGGACCTTGATTCGGAATTGGAAGATGACTATTGGACAACGAAAAAAAAGGAGGATTATATAGGAATTGGAAGGGAAAATAACAACAAGAAAATCGTGATACCCGCTTCTAGGTATTTTTTTAGACCAAGGAAAAAATCTGGAAATGATGATGAAGATGAGCGTCTGGCAAAGCGTATTAGAGCAATGATATCCTTCTACAAATACCAGAGGAATAAGCTCGTAAAAGCAGACCAGCTTGAGCATGCAATTGCAGTGATGGCAAAGCCTCAAATATATGGAGAAAAGGTTCGAAAAGGCATTTTCAAAGGATTATACGCTCTATTTTGCCGAATTCCAGACAATGATGAAGACTACGCTCTGCAAGCTAAGATAATCCAAGGTATAACAATCTCAAGGACATACAAGGAAGCCATGATAAGCCCCCATGTTACGGCGTGCTGTAGGGTAGATCGAGATTGCCGTTTGCCAAGTGTATGGAAAGGTCAAATGGTGAATACTATAGAGGTAGAAAGTCGATGAAATACTATGGCTAGAAGGAAGCGGGTTTGCGAGAAGATAATGTAATAATATTATAAGATTGTGAAGCTGGAGAACTACTTTGTTGTAGCTCCAGCTTCCTTAAGTACAAATAAGTATCTAACGTAATTCAACTAAGACTGTTGTAATTTCCCATCATGACTCAAACTGTGACCTCAACCATATCAATTCCAGTTGGCGCATTATCTAGTCTCACCATATAAGTATAAGTGTTGAGGGTGAGCCGAAAAACCTGTTTCGTGAACTTTATCCTCAGGCATTCTGCTTAGACTCTGGTTCCAGAATGTCTTGCCATGACACCCCAAGCAAAAGAATGGGAAGAAGCTGTTATGACGGAAATAGACCAACTAATCATGAATGGTCCTTGGGAAAAAAAGTTGTTACCAAAAGGAGCAAACCTGGTTTCAATAAAATGGGTTTTTACCATAAAAGAGACTGTTAACAGAAATATTGAAAGATTTAAAGCAAGACTGATAGCAAGAGGCTTTAGCCAATTTAAGGTAATTGACTACATAGAGACATTTGCGCCCACTGTGCGAATGGATTTATTTCGCATATTCCTGGTCACAGTAGCCAAAGGAGATTTGGAAAGCTACTGATTTGATATTAAAAATGCTTTCACTGATTCTAAATTAAAAGAAGACATATTCCTTTCCCCTCCAGAGGGTGTATTGGTTTCGAATGGGAAAGTTCTGTAAGAACTTAGAAGCCTTTATGGGTTAAAGCAAGCTGGATGTGACTGGAATTTGTTACTGCGTGACTTCATTGTACACAATTGTGGTTTTAAGCAGAGCCTCGCTGACCCATGCTTATTTGTTCACAAAATGAGAAAGATTTACTTATTGGTTTATGTGGACAATATTGCTGCTGCTAGTGAAAAGATGAAACAGATTGATTGGTTATATAAAAATCTGTCATGAGATTCAACGCCAAGAACTTAGGGGAGATTTCAAAGCTTCTAGGCGTCAGACTAACAAGAGATCGACAAAATCTAGCCATCTATTTAGACCAAGAACAGTACCTTGATAAGATGCTCACAAGTTTTGGGTTTCCGAATGGAAAATACATAGCAAAGAAAATGTCACGGTTTCGAGGGACAAGTGCTGGGGCAACTATGTGGTCAATGGTAGTAAATAATAATTCTAAGGAGAGAACTTCCACTACATCTATCTATTCATTTATATACGTGAAAGCCTCCTCGCCACCGAGGCTAATCCCTCTCCTGTTACTATGCTGTGGGACTTCCCTAGTGTTCTAAATATACCTGCAATACAGTACTATCGTGTTATGGTCCGGAGGGATTGTACTCGGTCTCGTATACTCCCAGTCAGTGTAAGCCTATCAACATGTGGTGCAGTGCCGTACTGCCGTGCCGCATTGCCGGGTCCGATGCCATGTGAATACCATGCAAATGCCGACACAAAAGTATTATATTAGGTGGCGTTGCACATTAGCAAAATGGTATTGATTAATTATGCCGCTCGAATTAGGCCTAAGTTAACCAACAATGGCTATAGGGACCAATCGGCTTACCAGCTATTACAGAAAATACCAGCAGCTGATTATGAAAATCTCAGACCAGCATCACTGTTAGGTAAAAAGTTTGATATCAAGCTTTACCAGCAGATAATTTGCAGCTTGATGTAATCAATGACGCTTACACGTCCGGACATCGCATTTGTCCTTGGATGTCTAGCTAGGTATATGAGTAGCCCTGCAATCCATCATGGCCTAGCCCTCAAAGACCTGATGAGGTACTTACGCTCCACAATTCGACAGAAGTTAAGGTTCGGAATTAGAACAAGAGATCATGATAGCCACTTTGTCACCTACACCAATGCAGATTAGGTAAATGACAAATCAGATAGGAAAAGTATTTCTGGGGGAGCTTGAATGTTCTATGGATGACTATTTTGCTGGATGTCGAAAAAGCAGTGGTCAGTAGCATAATCAAGCTGTGAGTTGGAGTACATATCTCAATCTATGTATGCAATGCAAGGATAGTGGACAGCACAAATCTTCCGAGACTTACAGATGCCGGATTACATTGGTACAGATGGCATAAAGGTAGATATGCGCGGGGATAACCAAGGAGCTATTGCACTGACCAAGAATCCTCACCTTCACAAGAGGTCATAACATATTGACGTCTGCTATCACTATATCAGAGACCTCGTCGAAAAAGGGAAACTCGGCATCAAATATATGCCCACTTCAGAATTGCCTGCCAACGGATTTACCAAGCCGCTTGCCCGTGTCGCGTTCGAACGTTTCAGAGAATTCCTCGGTGTCGCCATAGATTGATTGTACTATAAATAATGTTTGAGAAGGATAGATGTTGGTAGCTCAAGACTGCTTACACTGAGGGGGAGTATTTTAAATGAGTCAGTGCATAGCAGGGATAACACACTCTAGATGCTGTATTAGGCCAGATATGTTGATTGTGTTGGAGCGAGATCAAGTGTGGTACTTATAGAAGACTTACTCCCATTAGATTCTATGGCCAGTTAATCAAACCCTATTGAACCTACCTTCTTGCTTCCCTTGCACATTAGTACTCTGTTGGTGATAATTACATTTTAGGGTGCTTCTTTTCAACAGTCATCTCAGTAAATTCAATTATTTCAGTACATTTGTTTTATTCCACCATGTCAGACAAGTCATTAAATCAAGAATTAATCAAAATGCAAAGTAAGATTGTTGGTATGATAGGGTCAATCTCTGTGGTATCACAGGTAATGAGAATGGGTTTGCTAATGCAAAAGTGGTGACTTATTAAGATGTATAAGTATATAGATATCTATGTAAGGATGCTCTTGAAGCGTTGATAAAACTTGAGTCCACTTGTGTGCCTGAGGCATGAATCTCAAGCTCAGGCCTACCGGAGCAAGTACTCTGACACTGGCAACTTTTTGTTTAAAGAGCAATTTGCCAACCTTGTGGTGTCACTTACGTTAAAATCTTCAAATCCACAACTCCAACCATCCCATGAAAACCTTACTGCAAAATATTTAAATTTTGGAAAATAAGATTGTGTTTCTAGCCACACTATAGCGGAGATCAATTCACAGCCATAACACAGTAACTAACTAGTACTCTGAATGGCAACTGTTGCTATTATAACACTGTAACCATTATAATACCTAAATTATGTTATTGTATGCACGTCATAACTTGGTTGCCTGGGTGCAACGCGACATCCCAGAGATGGTTAGTGACGCTGATTTGGTCGTTGCATCAGCAGGATTATCCTTATTGTCTATCCATTGTACCTCATGAATATCACCTCTTTTGTAGCTCTACTGCAGTGCCATGATATCAATCATCAGTCGTTTTTCTTTGGTGGTACCAAGCTTGACGAGGCACTCGTATAACGACATGCTATCTGTGCAGATAATGATTAGAACTTGTGGAACATTAAGCTTGTGGATGGTGCTGAACTTGTTAGTGATGTTGTTAATTGTTCCAGCAATTGCCACAGCCATGTCAACACCATGAGCCATGGCGTATATTTCTGAAGCCAGAACGCTACGCGTGACTTGTTTGCACTTTGTGGACAACCACTGTATAATATTGCCGGTCATCTTAAAGCTGTCAGTTAGATCACCCTCCTTACTGCCGAGCACAATGACGTAGCCAATCTGAGACGTTAGGTTCTTGTTATTTGCCAATGACACATTGATAAATACAAAAAGCTTCATATTTTTCAAATTTAACATTACATAACGTAACCCCCTGGCTGTATTTTCTTTCTGCCATTTGAGTTGTTTGTTAAGCGATGCTGTCTCGTCACTGTTCGGATTTTTGTGTTGCGCTGCAGCTGACAAATCAAATGAGGCCTCCGGTTGGCATATTGTTGCAATATAGGCTCCTCGAGCCCTTTGCTACATGTATGATTTACCATTAGTTGCCAGCAAAAGTTTATCGGCCTGATCCTTTTGCTACAATACTAGGTCGCCACCCTCAAGTGTCAGTTTGCATCCATTAAACAGGAGAGGATGATCTACAGATAGGAACTCTTTTTGTTTTGCTTTAAAAGCCAATTTGCAATCCTCAGTCTCCGCAAAGGCCCCATCACTTAGGACTAACGTGTCATTGGTCTGCATTCCCACTACTCCAAATGATGGTGCCTCCTTTGTAGTCACCAAAAGGCATAGATCGAACGTTGATGTCTCCATAAGTAGCTTCTCATAGTGGTGGCAGAAGTATGTAGCCCACCAATGCGTTCCAGATTCTGCTGGTCTGTACATCTCAAGGATGAGGGTTTGATAGTGTTCCACGGGGTGCATTGTATAGCCTAGTAAAGATCTAGGTGGTAAGTGAAGGTTATAAATGGGTCAAAGGGATGACAGGTCTTCTCTAGGAAGAGATAAATGGGCAACTAGTTGCAGTAGATGTTACACGTGGGTCTTGCTGATGAAGAACTAGGCAATGGATATATGGTCTTCCCGAAGAAGAGATGGGTAAACAAATGTATTGTAAAGGGTAAATAAAGAAGACGTTGCGTAAGGAGCAAATCTCTCTCACGCTGAACTATTATATACAAGAGTAGAAGCATTTGCCAACCGGAATTAATCGTAATCAATTCTTGCCAATATCTTCGCATTGATGGCTGTGTTCTTGTCCTTCTCTTCATGACTCCCTTGTATATCCTTACATGACGTTTTACATGACTAATTGTATAGGGGAAGCTATTATTAAGTTGATGTCTTTAATTAACTACCCCTTTATCTTATCACGAATTAATATTAGTATTAAAATTCTATTTACGGATCTGTGAAAGTACAAAGGCTTGATAATTTTCATGATGGTATCTGGTGGAAACATATAGCATATTTGGATTGGGATCTCTGCAATTATCTCCCGTTGGAGGACGGTATCTGATTGCACGTACGCCTGGGTAATATCCCGCAGCCACATAGTCAGCGTGGTCGCCTTACATAATGTTGGCGTGAGCGCAAGGATAATATGCTGGCTGGAGCGTTGTATCGTAGGACTCTGTAAGTACTTGACGTTTCTCTGTATTTTTGTATCCCATTACAACGAGTCGAGACTTCTCGTATGGCTTATCTGTTCCTTTTCCTTTGACTTCATGGACCAACCTTGCTTTAAACATCTTTGAGTTACCATGCTTAACTGCGTCATACAACTCGAACTTGAGAATACCATTACCAATGAGTGCTTCGATTTCTGCCTGATCTGATAGCTTAAACGGAGCTCCTGGGGTCAGTTTCTTTCCCTCCTTGCGTAACTTCACGGCCAAAACTGCGTCAGCTTTCTCTTTGTCACTCAAGAACATGTTGCCAGTAAACTGTGATGTTGAATCTGGGGTGGAAATCGGCTTGTTCTTGGATCCTTTTGGTCGATCGCGGCGACGTGGCGCTACAGGGGCATGTCTATCCGGGTTAAAGTCGTAGTTGTCGTCATCGTGCTGGAGTGCCTGGCTTTCTTCAATAGATGTTCCTGCTGCCGAAATCCTAGTATTTTGATCATGATAATAGGGCTTAACTGATGTATTCCGGAAGGTAATTGTTCGGCTGTTAACCTCGACGGTATATGCCGTATCGTCTTCGTTCCATGCGAGAAGCTTGTGAGGTCCAGTCCATCCAGCACCTTCTCTCCACACACGGACGTCGCTTGTGAGAGGGAGCTGTAGTGTATCGAGAATTTTGGGCCCGTTTCAAATGCCGAGAGCATCTGCCACTTGTGGCCTGGCCTTAAGCTTGCGGATCTCAGTCATTGCTGTCTTTATAGCCTCGGCGCGCTGTGAAATGTTTGTATATGGTGGGGATGTTTGGCTCATCCGTGGGTAGGCACCAAAGACGAGCAATATTGGGACAAGACCGTCTGGACCTGCGGTGTCGTTAACCGCCTTGACAGCCATCTAGGGGATGTTCTCTGCTGCCACATTTCGCAACTCGACTCACAAGATTTCATAAGCTCGCTTTACCGGCCCGTGGTATTTCTCGACCTTCCCGATCGAGGGATGTGCTTCGATGGGGACTTCCTCGACATTTATGCTAAGCAGCCGAGCGTTATCAACGAAGTCACTAGCCTTCAGGTTAGTTCCTGCATCCGTGATGATGAAGTCAGGAGGTCCCAAGTAGGTGTCAATCCACATTGCTCTGAGTGTTTCCCAGGTTGCCTTGGCGGTCATATTGGCTAGGAATCTTGCTGCTTGAAACGCGGTGGCTTCGTCGACTGCATGAAGAACTGGCTTGCCTTGTATGTACATGACGTCGACGATCAAGCGAAAATTGAAGTTCATGTCTTCTTGCAACTTGAAGCGGAAACGGCCAGGTGCCTTCGAACGGATCTGATACTGGTGACAGAACTTGTTTATTTGTCGCGAGGTATCTTCATTAAAATCATCGTACCCCGCGCGCGAGAGTAACCTACTAAGTCTGTCTGCGGCTGGATGACTGAATCGACAATGGAGCTGCCGAAGCTATATTTCAGTCAGGTGGCAAGCTGCTGCGGTGGCTTTCAGGTCAAGAAGGAAGAAAGGGTGTCCCAATTTGCGTACAACGGGGTATATTTCTTTCTTGCCCTGTTTGTTTGTATGGACGAGTAAATCTTGCGTATTATTGAGAAACACACAATATTTGTCCATATCAGTTAAGCAAAGCAGAAACGGGGTGTTTGCCTGAACTACTGTAAATGTAATTGTACCAAACGGGATTTTCAAATTGGTTGTTCTGAGGGTTGCCACATGGGGGCTGTCACCGAAAGTTATACAATGATTACCTGCTGTTCTTGTTTCAATGTCAAGCTCTGGGATGATCTTTTGGAGAGCTTTGACTTGGTTTTCTCCAGCTGTCAACAGCCCTGCCGCTCTTGTGTCGGGTAAAATCCCCTGGAAGATCTCTGAATCATTACGGCAGTGAAACTGAAAAATGGAGCTCGGCTCTGATTGGGCCGATTCGAATGGATCACTTGGCTGTCAGAGCATGTTAAGCTGCTTGGTTGTTGAGCAGGACAGCCGTACTACTTCCATTGATTGTACCTTAACTTGTGAGGAACTGCTCAGTTTTGTCCTCGGACCAAGTGTTAAACATGCCAATAAGATCAGTTTCATCATCATTCTGGTTCACTTTGTAGCCTTCATAGTCGATGATGTGTCACAAACCATCTCTAGGATGTCGCGTCGCGCCCGCGCAACCAAGTCATGACGTGCATACAATAATATAATTTAGGAGTTGTAATGGTTACAGTGTTGTGATAGCAATAGTTGCCATTCGGAGTACTAGTTTGTTGCTGTGCTATGGCTTTGGACCACTACACCCTTGGTAACAGTATTGATGCTCGTGTACTTAAGGAAGCTCTAGGACTAGATTTATACTGCAGCTTTTTGTCTTGTAAATTACACATATCTTAGAATATAAATATTAATCTAAATATCTCGTCCTTATTATCAGCTTCTGTCTCCGTCCTCGTCCTCGTCTTCGTTGTCATCCTAGTCCCCGTCCTCGTCCGTGACAGATCATCATACCCAGGGTATCATTGTCAGCAGGGAGATCATTCTCAGCCATGTACGTCCGCCAGCTATTGATTCTTCCTTGGCGATCGCTTTGTTTGTGCCATGTGGACTAGCACCCCACTTTTTTACACACGAAGCAAATCTTCCCGCGGTCGTTATTGCTACCGGATCCACCTTGAAGTCCACCCTTAAAACTACTTCGGCCACCTCTTGCATGAAGTCACCCTCTTACATATCCTAGCTTTCCACTGTATCTACGGTCGACAAAGTGTTGTCCATCATCCACTTCTTCATTATCGAAGTGTTCTTCTGTCTGATGGAATAGCCCTGCATTCCGTGGATTGCAGTCCATGTGGACCTTTACAGTAGATCGAGGCTCAGCGCAGACATCTTCAAATCCGTCGTGGAGGCGGATTAGTGCTTGTGCACAGGCTGATACGCCTTGGCACGCGGCGTACAATTGTCCAGCGAGACTGTGGCTTTTGTGACCATAGTTACATCTGAGAGCTTCATATATTTTCTGGAGCTTTTTGATAACCACGTCAAGACATTGGAGGGTGTTTTTGTTAGAGTTATCTTTAATTACTTTCTGTAGGGTAAGAACTCGCCATTCAGTCAGATAGTTTTGCTCTTCTGTTTTTGTGTGAATCTTCTCTTAACTTTATGGACCATATCATTAAAATTCAGGTGTTCAAGATGCTCAGCAAGGTGTCTAAAGTAAAAGTCATGCGCGGCATCTCGTAGCATTGTGGACAAAGTGTGAGAAATACAGTTTCCAGCTTATCTTTATATCGACCAATGTGGTTGCATGCATCTTGCCTGAACTATATTTCTGAGTTCAGGCAGGAGCCCATACTTCTGATCCAATTGGACTCAACTTTTGAGTCTACTTGAATCCCATTCTTCCCGAACAAATCCAGCCATTGGTTTGCTCGTATTTTCTATTGCATGACTCAGTATTCTGAGTCGGTGGATAATTCTTCTCTGGTCTAGGATCCTACTTATTTCCGCAATCAAGTCGGTTCCGCATAACCTTTATTCCTTGTAATTCCACTGTATATATCATAGTACCTGTAGTCTTTTAGTGAATTACGCAAACTGAACTTCTCTGTTCTCAGGCAATTCTTACTCCGAAGTCTTCTCTATACTCTAATAGAAAGCATCTTTGAATAGGTTTTCTCCAATCCCGGCAATCCGGCATTTTTCGAAGAAGATCCTAAGCGTATTTTCGAGCACCTCATAGTGTCTGGCTCCGAACTTATCTTGAGGGTTAATATAGAGTTTACCTAGATCCATCAGTGATCTCGTGGTATTGGTACTTTCGTTAGGTGTTTCTTTAGCCCATTTCGGGATGTATGTCCTGCTGGAGTCATTGTCTGAGTCAATCTCAATGCCCCCTCTTGCTTTATACCTCCACTCTGGTTTCTTCTTGTATCCATCACTTTTCTTGTAAAGATCTTTACACCGATCACTAGGGTACAAATGATAAATTCTTTCCTCCTCTTTTTCACCCTTGGGCAGGATATATTTGTTCTTGCCAGTTTTCGTGCTTTTTAGATCCGCGGATTCCGCGCCATTATCATCCCTGTTATTATTATCGGCCAATATAACTGTACTTTGTATGCCCTCGTTGGAGAAAAATGACTCAAATTCAGGCCTGTATCTTATCATCTGGTCAAGTTCGAGCTTCGGCCACTGAGGTAAGTCGTCAAGATCATTGTCAAGCAATGCTGCCAGCTGCTATGCGATGGTCGATCGTTTGTTATTCTCACACCCTACATATATTCCTCTTGACATGAGGAATGTTTTGAATCTTCTTAGAATTGGTGGGTAGTGTTGTGCTGGTGATGGCTAGGATTACGATGCACAAGGGTAATGATCACTGAGGGTGAAGGAAGAACTTTCCAGGTGGCTCCATGATGAGAAGAGAAACGATGGAGCACTGTATAGAAAGTGTTTCTAGATTGTACTACCAGATGGAGGAGACTAGAATATTCCGTGGTACTGTTTTGGGTAAATGAGTCGAGAGTCTGGCTACCTCAGATGTGTATATAATTAGCGCTTTCTACCTCCTAAATCCTCATAGTTCTGAATATCAAATATATTAGCAGTTCATATTGATTCATCGATGATCACCCGAAAACCTTCTGCCAATTAACCTCCGTAAGCTCTTACCTTTACAACAGGTAGACCATAGCAAATCTATTAGGATCCCACTTAACAAAGTCCTCTCGAAATATTTTGAGGAGCATGTTGTTGATGAAGCTTTGGTGGTAATTGTTGATCCATGTGACAATGGTTATGTTCAGATCCGTAACTTTATCACAAACGTTTTCCTTTCCTCCTGTATCCTTTTGCGTTATATGTGGCTTCACCCATTCGGCCTGGAGAAGTCCCACAAACTCCGGGAGCTTAGCTTGGCGCATGTTGTCAATTCTAGCGAGGTCTTAGACGCCTGGGAGACAATGATTTCAACTTGTGATATGATGTCTCGATTTTCGCACTACTGGAACCCAACTTGTGGGACGATGTCACGGTTTCAGTACAAAACGCTTGGGCGATCTTGTAAGTACAATATATTAATTTAAAATTCTCTAGAGAGAGAATTTCTATAGCTAGACTACAAAAATATATACACTCTGAGATACACCCCTCCTATAAGGTTCCCCCTATGACAAGAATAATATGGAATCTTCGAAGATTCCCTAAGAGACTCTCGATATGTCTGTCATCCTCATGAACCTTCAGTATACTTCCAGAAGGTTCATTAAGAATCTTCTAAGCTCCGTGTATCCCGAGATCCTTCCCGAAGATCCCCGAAGATTCCCTAGATGTCATTGCCTGCGCTAGCCAGCGTAGGCTACAGGAATTCTCAGGCTTAGTGTTGTGCTGGCTCGGTTGAGTTGTTAGGAGACTGGGGAACGGAGGATGGGCTGCTGGATTAGGAAAGGGTGGAAAATACAGGCTGGTGCACAGACGCTGTTCATGTACTCTACAATCTCTTTACCTGCCGAGTTCAGTGAATCAATCTATCCAAAATAATATCATACTTCACATCATCCATTAGATGATATTACCAATTGTCGGGATGCAAATCTAGCATCACCTTCATAGATCACCATTGTCAGTAAGAGTTCACATTTGATACCTACTGACACCCATTTGGCCACAGTGATACGCACTCAGTGTCCATTGTGCCATCACCCAGCGTGAGCGCGCCATCTCCGCGACTCACCATTGCACATGAGCCCGTGTAACTCCACCGACAGACAGTAGAGACATAATTGCTATATACCTCACAGCTCATAACCACAACACTTAGTCGCTGTTACAATTCCCCTTCTCTTCTCCAAGGGTTAAGTATAATCTAAAAAATTTTTATTGATTGTATTTTTTTTCCTGCGTTCACTACGCGCTTTTTTGGTGTGGTGCTCAGCCTGACCAATATACCTGCCTGAATTACTCTCTGAAGGACCGTTATTTATTGTTATAGGACCGTAGGTGTCCTCAAATATCTTTAGAGCCTTCATGTCTGCGACGTACTCAACTAGTTCCCATGTTGGCTCTGCCCATCCAGTCCACTTGACTAGAGCTTGCCTGAAACTACCACGTCCACGTCTTACTGTTCTTGCTCGTATTATAGAGTCGACTTCGTATTCTTTCTCGCCCAGGTCGTCAAGAGTAGCGGGATTTTGAGCATCGTCCCACTGCTGACTCAGAAAGAGGTCCACACCTGCTCGCTTTACCAGCTCAACATGAAAGCGGTTGTGGATATTCCACGGTACGTTCAACTCCACAGTTAGTGGGTCAGGAACCGCAGTCATCTCGTACTTTGCGTGAAGCCAGGCTAACTTCTTGGAGAGCTGAGGGGATTTTACATTTCGGAGGTCTAACCAAACCTTGTCACCAACTTTGAATTGATCTGGTTGTCTCCAAAAGCGATTTGCATTCACCTCGTTTCGTTGCTGGGCTGAGGCCATTGCTGCCTGTACAAAGTCTTGCGCATCCTTTAACCTTTTAATGTAGTCCTGTGCTGATAACTGTCCTGGGTGTCGAGAAACGTTCTCAGAGGTGGGTGTGGGTTCTGCTAGTGGTTCCAAATCGTATCCATGCCGTAGAAAGAACGGGCTTAGTCCTCCGATTGCTGAACTTGGTCGTGAATTGAGTGCCAGTTGAGCCACGGGCAACAGTTCCATCCAATTGTCTTGAGAATAGCAAGTGCAAGCTCGTAGGTATTTGTAAAGCTCCTGATTTGCTCTTTCGCTTGCGTTTGATTGTGGATATTACGCCGTGGTCAGGCGTTGTGTTATTCCTGTCAATTGGCAGAAAGTTCGCCAAAATGTTCCCACACAGTCACTACTCCTATCACTCGTCGAATGTTGTGGGAAGCCAAAGTAACGGTAATATCTGTCAATAAAAACTTTGGGACAGTGCGTGGCTTGCATTGTATATGTCCCGAATAAGAAGACGTCCTTAGATAGCCGATCTGTTATGACCATTATATTTGTACAGTCCTGTGAAGGTGGCATATCTGTCACGAAATCGATGGTAAGCTCGCTTCCTATCCGGTCAGGTATTGGCAGTGATCGGATAAGCCCAGCCTTTGCCTCTCGTCATACTGTCGTTCTCCCGCAAAAATCACAGTTCCGAATAAATCGACGGACTGACTTCCTCATCTTTGGCCAGAACCATTGCCTTAAAAGTATGCCAATCATTGTATCTTTCCCAGGGTGTCCCGCTAGATAACTATCTTGCGTTCTCTGCATTATCGCCTTTCGGAGTGGCTCGTAATTGGGAACCCAAATTGAATTTTCCCTTCCACGAAGAACGCTATCCTCGGCAACCGCACACTCTGCAATGTTAGCGGTTAATTTCTGAGCGATTTATGGAGGGAAACTTCTCTCTGCACGCTGGTCAGAATCGCGCGCTCGTCTCCAATCGTTATCGCATATGACTCCCTGGTTCCAAAGTGCTTCAATCTTGTCGTCGTCAGATATTCTTGCTAGTGCGGCTGGGTCAGTAGAAGGATGAGTTGAACTATTTGATCTTCCATCAGTAGGTACATGAGGAAGCGAAGTTTCATTTGCTGCACTGACTTGTGCGTTGATAGGTGATGCTTTGACCGTTGGTAACAATTGCATAATACTACCCATGATTCATTCGTCATCCAGGCCATGTGGCTTGTCCTGATCGCGTCTTGAGAGAGTGTTACGGTTTGGCCGTTGTCTGAGCTTATGTGGATACCTAAGCGTATTGTTGAAGATTCATGTTGTAAGACTGTAAGGAAATGATAGAGGGAACTGGAAGATACGGCACTACCAGCCAAGGGGCCAGATCAGTGTCACAGCGTAGTGATTCTTGATAATATGTGGCTGGGTGGCAAGTATTCGGCCTAGGGTGAAGAAATCAGTCAAGACAATCACTGAAAGGCTGAATATTATAAATACCCGCTAGTTGTAGCTAGATTTCTCTTTCTTCTTTATACAGTTTATTAAATCGACATTATCATCACCAACTCGGGGTTCCCGTCACAGAGAGTATCTGGTCGTTTGCAAGAGTTGCCCGGTCGCCATTTCAAAGTGAAATTGGACTGCTGCAGAACGTTGTAATACCTAGCCTGCCGTCCATTGAATAGTTGCTTGGTCATGAAATAATCTAAATTTTTATGATCGCTCAATATTGTGAATGGCTTTGCAACTAATCGGAGTTCGGCTTTCCATTCTTGCAGGCACTTGATTAAGGCCAGCATCTCTTTGTTTGTTTTTTTTTTTTTAATAATTTTGGTCCTAAGCTAAAGCTATGTTTTCCACATTGGGTCAAGGGCCGGCGGATCCGGCAGAGTTCCCTGTAACTTTCCCTACAGCCTAACTCGTTCCAACCTCGTGAATCGCTACCAAAAGTGCAGCTGATTGAACAAGAACGAAAAATCACAAAAATTAAAACAACTCCAAATACCAGAAGATTCCTCCATCTTGGACCCAGTAAATGCGCTCTTCACACATTCCCTCGTCTGTCACACCTTCCAAATGACAAAATTTATTCAATCTCTGCTGAGAGCAAGAGATGAGTTAGCAGGCACCTTTGATCCAGCCGGTATCCTGCTACTGGTTAGTAGATGCCCCAAAAGGGGACATTGTCGAGGTTGCTGTGTCCTCAAACTTCTTCTTCAGATCCCAGAGATCCGAGACCTATTGCCTCGGCCATCGAGACATCCTTCGCCGCGGCGATCATCGCCTCTTCGGCCTTTTTTGCTGCAGCCCTGGCTCGTGCCACCTTCGCGAACTCCCCTTGTTCTATGTGGCGAATCCACGCGAGCTGCTCTTACGTCACCGATCCCCCACAGTTGCGACAGCGTGTGAGGGCCTTGCACTCTGTTTCGGAGTGCATATTTGATCCGCAGTTCCAGCAAGCCGGAGCGCGGGAGCAATCACGAGTGGCGTGGAAGCCCCAACAGTGTTTGCACTGTTCAATTGATCGACGAGGCTTATGGATGGTAGCCATACCCGAATCGTCGAAAAGGCGGAAGCCCGCACGAGGGGCTTCGTCCCGGTGAAAAAGGGCATGCCAGTTTCGATAAGGCGATCCAGGCCGACATGTCCCATGAGGTCGGACCTGGATTGGATACGCGCTGGTTGTAAGGAAGATCTCAGCGGTGACACTTGCAGCATCGGTCGCTACGGGGCCGTACTGTGAAACGATACTTACGGGTACGTTCGGTATCTGTAAGGCGACAAGATCCGAAGATGCTTCGAGTTTGGCGTTTTCACTTGCCAGCTTTGGAGAGACATCTAGGATCTCTTGTCGTATTTTTTCGTTCTTTGCTATAATAGCAAAGCCGGTCTTTACTCGATGAATCGAGGTTATATCATTTTAAGAGAGATTAAGCGTGTCCGCTACCTTACTTTTCACAATGTTGTTTGAGAGATTCCGCCATGGGTGCTCCTTTTCCAGGCGAAGGAACAGTCGTTTGTCGACTTTCGCCTTGGGAGCTTCTTTCTTTTGGGCTCTCGCCGCAGGTTGCGGCACAGTCTTTGCTGTAGGAGTGTCAGGCTCGTTGGCTAGTTCGGGGGTCAAGGGTCGGAACAGGACGGAGTCGGGACGGATGTAGTCGGGACGGACTTAGTCGGGACAGGATGTGATCGGAACGGGACGAGGGCGAGACAAGACGGAGGCGGAACGGGACGGAGGCGGAACGGGACAGAGTCGGGGTATAAGGTAAAGCTTATAATAATCGGATCAATCTAAAGTCTAGAATAATTACAAGACAAAAAGCTACAGAACAAATCCAGTCCTAGACCTTCCTTAAGTACTCAAGAGCGGCTACTACAATCAGGGGTATGGTAGTCTACAGCTATAACACAGTAACTGATTGCTTATGTTGATTAGTAACTGTTGCTATCATAACATTGTAACCATCGCAACGCATTGACTATGTTACTATGGAAGTTCCTGACTTGGTTGACTAGACTAAGCGCAGCATCTCAGCATTAGCCCATGGCACAATGGTAGTAACAAGCAGGCCGTTTTCCTTGTGGGGAAAGCAGGTCTGTGACAAGGAGCTACATTTTGTCGCAGTCCATTTTTGGCCACCGTGGCCCAGGTGCTTTTTACAGGCAGCACCGGGACGGCGGGAATTGTATTGCTCCTGTCTTCTGGAGCCCTTGGGGTCGGGTTCGCAGGGCGAGGAGGGAGGACGGGTGGCGTGATGGCCGGGCTCGTGGCCATGTATTGCACAATGGCGGCGCGTAAGTAGACTCTCATCGAGTCTACGAATTGTCTATTTGACCCGTTGGTCAAAGGGAGGAGGGTGGCTTCGACGCCAGAGATGGCGGCGGAACAGAGGGCCAGATTTGCCGCTGTTTCGGCGGCGCGTCGTTGTTCAGCTTCGACAATTGGTCGAAGCTCTAGGGGACACTTTGCTTTTGTGGCAGCTTTTGGCTGCGACGTTGATTTTGGCGCTGCTATGGGTGCAGCGTTTTCCGACGGTTTTGACACGGTCGGAGGTGGTTTGGATGATTCTCCAATCTCGTGAGGGACGGAGGGTGGTTGAGGAATTTCCTCAACAGTTTCAACTGACCCGATCATGTCAGTATCGGGTTCAGCGACGGCAGGGAGGGCTTTTTCCTTCCCTTTAGTTGAGACCTTGCTCATCTCCGCGCATTTCGGAGACTGGGCAAGGTCAGGTAATTTTTCGAGAGCCCTCGGGCGGACTCTCGTGTTGTCCAACTTGGCGTTGGGACGCTTTTTACGAACAGGTGGCATGGTTAAGATGCCAGCAACTCGATGACAATTTACTGAAGGAATGCGACGAGCGCGAGAGGGTTGGAGATGAGGAAAGGGTGAAGATTCGAAAATTCGAATTTCAAAAAATTATTTGTTTGTTCATTAACTTTCTAGGTGAAGTAACTACCGTTGCACTCCTACTGGAGCTTGAGCACGAGTGGGGTCGGGCTGGATCAGGTTAACTACCGTGCAGTACAAATGCCTCGTCCCACCTAAATGACCGGAACCATGCCAAAATGCATCTATTTGTTGAACCATGACAAATTCAGCAGCCTAGAATTGAAAACAAAACAAAAACTTTCACGCGAAATCCCGCATTACAAAAGAAAATCTTCAACAATCTCCCTTCCATTGTTCCGCCTCAGTCACCATGCGCCTGAGCCTCGAATCCAATCCCTCTTTCCATGCCTAACCATCTAGGCTTCCGTTCTGTCACCTCCGAGTCACAGGTATCCCTGCCATCCCCCGACTAGCCTCCGCGTATATTCCACTCTCCTGGACGTAGTCCCTGAACAGCTGCCATCCCCTTGATCCGAGCATTGTTTCCAGAGCCGGCGCCCTACGCTTTCCGCTTTTCAGCCGCCATGTTGCCAGTGCTTTTCGACACTGGAAAAGGTGACCAATTGATTTTTCCCTCCCACACTCGCAGTTAAGTGTAGCGTCAGCGTGATTGAAGCGGCGATGATATGCCGCAAAGTCTCCATGTCCGGTTCGGACAGCGATCAAGCGTGCGAAGACCGCTCTAGGTAGCACTAGCTCTGGCGGTTTCTTGCGCCGCATCTCGAGTTCAAGATCGGCGTAGTGTTTGGGGCGATTCGAGTGCCACCAGTTTGTCAACATCTGCCTGGCCACTTCACGGGCTTTCCGTCCTGATGAGTCGAGGGTCATCACACCATGTGTCGTCCTAGAGATGTCCGGCGAGTTAATGTCGGAATATTTCCTATGGATTCTTTGTTTGAGGTAACTCAATAACAATTGTTTCATTCATTTGTATCTATCCTCATTTTGTGACGGAGCGCCAGGGCCTTAATGACCTTGAACACTCGTCACATGATATATGCTTACACAGCTATTACTAATTATTACCCATTTGTCATTACATCTTCATAATCATTATTGCCACCCAAACTCCAGCATCCTTGTTTAATGCACATCCAAATAAAACTTGTGTCCTACTATTCAACACTGGAAAAACAAATAGAAAAATGAAAACCAATCAAAGTTCCTTTTTAAACTTGACGTTTTTGAAAATGTAATCTGCAATGGGAAATATGTTAAACCCTCTCCACCCATTTGTTTTCCTCGACTGTAATAGTGTTGAGATCAATGAGACGTTTCAAAGCATTGCAGCAATCTGACTTTATCAATGCGTCTGCTGGATTACTATCGCCCTTGATCCAGCGTACTTGGGCTATTTCCCGTCTTTCGTAAGATTGACGGAGGCACATCACGTCAACCATTAATCTCTTTTCCCGGGTTGTACCCAGCTTTACTAAGCACTCATATAGAGATTTGGAATCTGTACATAGAATTAGTGGCACTTTTATGTGTAGAATCTTATCAAGAGTTGATTGATGGCTGCGCCATAATCAAATCCATGTACCATTCCATACAGTTCCGCTGCTAGTACGCTTCTTGTTACTCTTTTACATTTTATAGAAGACCAGTGTAGAATATTTGCTTTATTATAACGGTCTTTAAGGACAATTACGAAGCCAATTTGAGAGGAAAAGTCATTATTGTTGGCAAAAGAAGAGTCTGTAAAGACAAATAGTTGCAGTGAGTTTTTGTCTAGTGGCACAAACTTTAGTCCTCTGTTCTGGTTTTTGATTTGCCACAAAACCCTTTTGTTTAGCTTCTTAATGCAACTATTGTCGGGATCCATGGTTTGGGCAGCATAAGAAAGGTCGAAAGAGGCTTCTGGCTGACACACACTCGCAATATATGCTCCTCGCGCTCGTTGGGAAATAAATTGATCTTTTGTTGAGACACTGGTTCTAGACTTATTTCTAGATCCGTAAATATCAATTGGCTCACTGTGGACAGGTTTTAAATTTTTGCATTGAAGCTCCTGTGTTAAGTTAATAGAGCGCGAGCCACTATCTCTGCTGATGTGTCCGCTGTTGAAAGTAATGGGCGCAGATTCAGTGAGTATTTTCCTTTCTTTCGCTGCAAATTTAGCCTTGTCGAGTTGAAGTTGTTCTTCGCCAGCGAAAACTTTATCTGCAACAAATGGGGTATCATCAGTCTGTATTCCAACAACACCAAATCCTTCATTATGTTCGATTCTGTAGAGGAGACAAGGGTCGAATGTGGATTGTTTCAAGGATAATCTTTCAGTATGATGCTGATGATAAGTGAAAAACCGATGATTTCCTGCTTCTGGCACACCATACAACGGTTTGATAACCTTTAAAATAGTCCCCTTTCCTCCTAATTCTATTGGTGCCCGTATGTAGAAGTTGCGACTAAGATTAGTTTCTGACTGGACATAGGCTTGAGTTATGTCTTTAAGATACAAGTCTACTGGAAGCATTGCTGCAAGAGAAAGAATGATTCGTTGATTGACTCTCTGGATAGTCGGAGCCTGGGTAAGAACAAAGTGTTTGTTTTCGTCTTTGTAAGCTTGTACAACCAGACGAGATTTTTCGAAAGCTTAATCCGTACCTTGATGTTTTATCTCATCAACAAACCTTGATGAAAAAATTCTTATTCCAGGTGGGATATCGGAGGGTTGAACTTTGATGAACACCCCTCTTTCGAGTAAACCGTCTACTTCTTTTTGTCTTGATTTTTGAAAAGAAGTAGCCTGAAAAGGCTCTGTATTGTTGACAAAAGCAGATAAACTTGGCTTGTCACAAAATCGGGCAGGTGGTTTGCGGGTTCTTTGGCCGCGGGCTGGGATGTCTTTTGCTTGATTTACATCATATTCTTTTTCTTTAATTTGTTCCTGCAAACTTGAAGGATCGTCAATAGAGTTGCGGAAGTAAGGTTTTACGGAGGTTGATCGAAAGCTTGTTGGGCCTGAGGGTAACTGAACTTTGCATGTTTCCTTTTCTATATTTATTAACTTGAAAGGACCATGCCACTCCCCAAGATGACCTGCATTTCCTTCTCTCCACACTAGAACATCAGAGTTGGCAGGCAAATTATGAACTGGCTCAACGTTAGGTCCATTTCTTTCCTTCAAAGCACTGTTTACTTGTTTTTCAGCCCGAAACTTTCTTATCTCATTCATAGCTTTTTGCATAGCCATTGAGCGTTGGATTACTGAAGGATTGGGAGGGTCTAAAGTTGTCATTCGCGGGTACGCTCCAAAAACTAGCAGAGTTGGAACTAAGCCGTTGGGTCCAGCAGTGTCATTGATGGCTTTTATTGCCATTTGGAGCATAAATTCCTTACCAATCTTGGCTCCAGCTAGTTCTTGAGAGATTATTTTATACACTCGTCGTATTAGAGAGTGATAGCGCTCCACTATCCCAATAGACCAATGTGCCTTGACAGGTACGTTCTTGACAGAAATTGCCATCGAAGCAGCGCTTTGGTGAAACTCTTTTGCAGTGAAGTTACTGCCGGCATCTGTGACAATATAGTCAGGAGGTCCAATGTACACGTCTATCCAGCAAGCTCTTACTGCGTCCCAGATATGCTTTGCGGAGATATTCTGAAGCCATCGGGCAGCCTGGAATCTGGTTTCTTCGTTGACAACATGAAGGATTGGATTATTGTCAATGTACATAATGTCAACAAAGATAGAGTGATTGAATTGGATGTCGTCATCTTGCAGTTTGAACTTGAAACGTCGAGGTGGTCCCTTGTGCTTTTGGCAATAGTCACAAAATTTAGTTAGGTGGTCTATATGTTCTTTTTGTATGTCATTATGACCGGATCTTTGTAAGACGGTATAGAGGCGTTGTGCCGAAGGGTGGCCGAAACGCCGGTGTAATCTTCGTAACTCTGTATCGGTAAGGAAACAAGGGTTCATGAAAAAGGAAGAAGATATTAATGATTGTAAGAAAACTCCCCATAACAGAAAAGCATGACCAAAACGCCGTATTACTTTAACCTTTTTGCTAGGTGTTATTAACTGGTTCTGAATGTTATCATAATAAACACCTAAATTATCCATATCTGAAAGAGAGAGTAGGAAAGGAGTGTCGGCTTTAACAATGTGGAATTCTATGACTCCAATAGGCGTATCCAATTTAATAGCTCCTATTGAAGAGCTGCTTCCAATGCCGAATTGAACGTTTATGGCGCCTGCTTTTGTGGTGTCTATTGTGATATTGGCAATTCTTTGGAGAGCCTGAAATTGCTTAAGTCCACCCGTGGAGTATTTTAAGGCACCCGTATCAATGATAATTCCATAAAAACAGGAGCTATTGTACCTTGAGGAGACTAAGTAACTGAATGGGTCATCGTCGGTGACAATTACTGGGTTAGTTGGATCATTTCCGGTGATTGCATATAGGAAGGAGAGATCGGCGAGGTTTAACGCAGTTTCTCTTGGATTCAGGATAGTCCCAAAGGAGGTTATAAAAGATTCATTGTAAGGAACGTCGGGTTTATCAATCTCGGCTGGTGGGGTCGTATCTAGAACTAGCATTTCAATTTGGTTATCAAGTTCAGATTCGCTAGTGCTAAGATTTTCTGGATCGCCTTCATATTGCGCGAGCAGCTGGTCTGTACGATCATTTATTTGATTCATCATCTGTTTTTGGAAGACTTTCTTTGCCGATTCTTGCTCTGATACAGTATGATTTCGAGACCAGCAACCAGGGCGTTTACAAACATAACATCTTTTCTGAGACGACCCGAGTGATTTACGAGACCTCCAATGAGAATTTGAGCGCGAAGTTTCAGGATTTCTTTGATTATTTTCTTTGTAATAACGGCGGTCCGTGAATAATTGCGATGTTTGGGCACCTTCATTTAGCTCAACAGTTGAAATAGATGATTGGAGATTGTTGAAAAGTCCCATTAGGGTACTACTTGGTTTAAAGCATGCAAGCTGGCAGGCAGGGAAACTGCGACAGGCATTAATTAGCTTTGTATGCAGATGTTTTTCTGATCTATATTCTTTATCAAAGCTAAGCTGCAAGTGACGAAGCTCGGTAAAAAGCATTTGTAAACATTCTAAGGTCGACTTCCCTTTATCAACATTTTCAGTTATGACCAAGCGAAGAGTAAGTGATTCCCATCTAGCAATCTTGTTTCTTTTTGTTTCTGGACCTTCAAAATAATCTCTAGTTGCGGTGCATAGCTCATCGAAGTTTGATCGGTGTCCATTTGATGTTACAGAGAAATAGTGCGTTAGTGCCGAGCCACTAAGCATTATTGAATATGCCTTTGCGTATAGGAGCTCGGGTACATCAGCCTTCTCGCACAGTTCCATGAATATATTTAACTTGTAATCAAAGCTATCACCTTCACCCTGATATTTGAGCTCTGGCCTGTACATTTTTGCCAAGTTTGATAACTCTCTGCCGTAGCCAGTGATTGGATATGCTGAAGGCTCTGAGGGTTTCTTTTGAGAAGCTTGATCTGTAGATGGATGAATAGATTGGGATCTTTTGGGCAATTCCTGAGTTGACATCTGCGGGTTTCCCAACTTGGTTTGAACGGAATAGTTTTGAGAATTTTTCATGACATTGATAATCTTGACCGAGTCAAAAGTTTCATTGGAATTCATGATGTCTTCCTTAGTCCATTCTGTGGGGCTTTCTTCTGATAATGTATTGAATAGGGATACAGCCATAGTTGTATGCCTATCCCATTTAACCCAGACACCGTGAGAACGTAGGTATGTTCTGAGTGATCGCAACGCTGTCCTTGAAGCTGCCTGGAAATCATCAAGGGTTTTATCGCTGAATTCATCTTGATATGCTTCCCAAAGATTATCGTCTTTGAAATTGTACGATGTGAATTCCTTGAGAGTCTTCTTAATAAAATTGTCGATTTCTTCCTGTTTAGAAATCGAGGGAGTTTCTGGTTTCATGTTTGAAATGCCTGACATTTTCTTCGGTGTACAAACCTAATAAAGACTTGGGTTTTTCGGGATGGAAATGGTTAAAATTCTAGGTGGAGTGTAGGCGTGATGGACGCAAATCGAGGGCCTTCGTTAATAAGGGGTCGATTTCTTGAATAATAGCTTAAAGTTGAGGGCCTTTCCCAGGGGTCAACTAAAATCTATATTCCTTAGCAAATACAATATGAGCGGAGGCCTTTAACAGGGACTGAACAAATTGTATCTCTCTTCACAGGTATTCTGATCTGAATTCGAAGACTGATCAGTGTCGGAATATTTCCTATGGATTCTTTGTTTGAGGTAACTCAATAACAATTATTTCATTCATTTGTATCTATCTTCATTTGTGACGGAGCGCCAGGGCCTTAATGACCTTGAACACTTGTCACATGATATATGCTTACACAGCTATTACTAATTATTACCCATTTGTCATTACATCTTCATAATCATTATTGCCACCCAAACTCCAGCATCCTTGTTTAATGCACATCCGAATAAAACTTGTGTCCTACTATTCGACAGTTAAGCTCTCTTCGGGCGAGTTCATCGGCGATTTCATTTCCTGCTAGCCCTTCATGGCCTGGGATCCATCCTATTTTCACAGGTGCGGCTGATCCCGCGGCCAGTTTCACGAACTTTTGGATACGCCAGGATGATGAGCCTGTTGTTCCCGTCAGTAAAGCCTAAACAGCCGCAGAATTATCGAGCAGGATGTAGATGGCGCTGCGTCCTCGATCTCGATTACTGGCAGTAATTGCTTCTATAGCAGCCAAAGCTCCATGGACCTCTGCGTCGTAGACCTCCACATTGGTAATTTTGCCTGTGCCACTTTGCTCGATTGTCGTACCTGTGCCACTGATAAAGGTCACAAAGGCCCATGACGCTCTGTCGGTTGAAGCCCCAGAACCATCACTGTAGGCGCAGAGACAGTCGGGTGGGAGTGTCGGTAGCCACTCTCTTATGTACTTGGCAGCCTCTTTCTTGCTTGTCCAGCAGGGAATTGGCTGAGGGGGGACCGGAAGTCGGAGCGGTGGAGGTAGTTAAGCCTCTGGCAGAAGTCGATACATCCTCTGGACCCTCGAATCATGTACTCTGTCCAGATCAAGTCTGGTTTTGTTGCATGTCTTTAGTCCGAGTCGGTGGCGAGCGCTGTCTGTGCTTTCTGTGGCCCGAAGTCGAAGCGGATGGTACTCATCCAGTCTTCGGATTCGTGCGGCAGTCTTGAGCCTGCGTTCCTCGAGCAGAATATGTGCTGGTGGAATGCCAGTCTCCCTTCTTAGGGCTGCGATGGGCATGGTGCGCCAGGTTGGTAGAGCCACGCGAATTCCTAAGGCAGAAATTTGGTCAATAACTTTGCACTGTCTCTTACATGAATTTCGTGCGACACCCCGATAGGTTTCCCTGGTTGGCCCCGGGTACCAGGATTCCGCTGCATGCATCGCGATTGGCAGGACTACCGTGCGGATCACTGTATTTAGTAGGTCGGGCCTTGGTCCCTGGGTGCACTGAGTGAGCCGTCGGAAGTGTTGCACTAGACGCATTGCTTTACTGGTCCACTTTGCGACGTGGCTTTCGAAGGTCAGACCGCGATCAAGGTGTACTCCGAGCCATCGGATATCGTCGGATGCTTGTACATCGCGAGTGCCTACCCTTATAGCCGGAAGATCGTGAGCCCTGGATCTGGGGCCGACGAAGTAGACTAATTCGGCCTTATCTGGGTCGAAGGAGACGTCATTTTCAGCAGCCCACCCTAGGACTGCATCGACTTCTCTCTGGACAGCTGCTGCGGCTTCGTTCGGAGTTGAGCCTATGCCGAGGATAGCAACATCATCTGCATAGCCGAGTCTCCAACTACTGCCCCCCACGACTTCGGTCATGTAAAGGAGGAAGAGAAACGAGGATAAAGGCGATCCTTGTGGCAGCCCGCACTCTAGGTGAATTGGGTCTGTTACTCCATCCTGGTGTCTGACACGGGCAGATCGTTCTTTCAGGAAAGACTTTATCCAAATAATAGCTGGTTTCGGCCACCCAACTTTATTTATCTTTTGCAGCAGTCGTCCGTGGAGTACAGGGTCAAATGCACCCTGAACGTCTAGAGTGACAAGGACTGCTTTCTTCTGCCTCTTCATTGCATGCTCCACATCGTGGATAACGCATGAGACAAGGTCGTTAGCGGATCTGCCGGAGAGTGCTCCAAAAAGCTGCTCCGGCACGGCCTTGTACGAAATGGCAGTGTAAGCCATTCGCCTTGCGACTAGTCTCTCAAGACCTTTGCCGAGAGAGGATAGCAGTGCGATGGGTCTCCATCCTTTAGCTGTACTGAGATTACGGCCAGGCTTGGGGAGGAGAATTACTTCCGCTAGCTTGAATGCCTTCGGGAAGTGGTTCAGTCAAAGTGAGCCCTCAAAGAGTACACTCACTGCTTGTCCTATTGACGGCCAGGCTGTCCTAAGAAGACGAACAGAAATTGCGTCTGCTCCAGGGGCTTTATTCTGGCAGGCCGTTGTGACCCACTTGGCTTCTTCATCAGTGACGCTTGAGACCCATGGAAGGTTTCCGCATCCTGGCTCGAGGTATTCGATGTCCACGTCGTTTTGGCTGGTGAACCGGCCGAGAAGGAGATCGCGCAATAGAAGTGCACGCTTTCCTGGATCCAATACAAAACCATCCGGAGTTTGGAGTGGCGGAGCGGCAGATGTAGGTTGCGGCTTTGCCCAGCGTGCCATCCAATACATGTCGATGTCTGTTGCAGCTTCCGAGAACTTTTGCCACCAGTACTGGCGTTTCGCACTTCTGACTATGCGACGGAAATCCTTTCTATTCTCTCCGTCCCTGAATATCCTATATTCGCGTTTGGCCTGTGAGCACTCCAACATCCACCAAGGTGCCGTCCTACCCTTCTTCGTACTCCCGCGTCTTCCGGTAGCCCTGATAGCATCGCTGATGGTTTGAACAAGTTTATCTGCAAGGTTGTCCACCGCACTTGTTGAGACCATAGTCTGCATCCCTATTCCATGGGCCCACCTACCTAGTACCTTGGCGAAGTCTTCGAGGGCGTCGTCTGTCACTCGTACCGGTCGACCAGTTTTGATAACCGCTATGGCTTTCAAGTTCGGGCGGGGAACGTCTCCTGCAAGCGTTCTGTGGTCCGATGTTGAGTCAAGCTCTGTCGAGACATCTGCAACGGCACCAGCGTTAGACCAGATCAGGTCGAGTGTGTTTCCAAAGTCGTGTGTCGGGACGCCCGGTGTGGAAGATAGGTCCATACCGTGCTCGAACATCCACTCGGTGAGTACCTGGCCGTCACCGTGTAGCCTAGTAGCCATTGGCTGCCAGTCGGTGTGAACAGTATTGAAGTTTCCGCCAATAACTGTAGGCCCAGATGGAGCCCATGATAGCAGCGGCAAAAGGTCTGCTCCAGGAGCGCGGTAGACGGAGACAAATGTGACTACTTCTACTGTTACTGCGGTGAGATCTGGTAATGTCTCACAGATTGCTTGCTGTTGGCAATGGATCCCTTTTTGTGTATAGATGAGGGAGCGTGGCCTTGAAGAGTTGGCAGCGGCATGGGGAGGCAAATGCTTATCGAATCCGGGATGCGGCTTGGTGTGCCAGAGGCCGTCCTTACGTTGGGTCCAGGGTTCCTGGATAAGTAGGACATCGGTTCCTGAATCTCAAGCGGATTGCAGGATGATGTCCGTAGCCGGGTCTCCTCTGCCCAGATTAGCGCAGAGGAACGAGATTGTTGTTGCCGTTTTTTGAAGCTTGGTTGGGTTGTGGTCCCTTACGGGCATTGAGCAACGTTTATATTCTCGTTTTCAGCAGTAGCCTCGGTGGCTTTCTGCTTTGCTTCCATCTCTCTGATCGAAGCATTCCTTTCTTTCTGACCCTGCTCGCGGATCACCGACAGCTGGTCCCTTGTGCGTTGCACAGTCTTTCCGCCGGTCCGCGTCGGCCTGGCCATGCAGCTAGGCTCGGTTGCGGCATGTGGCCCGTGGCAATTGATGCACCTTGGAACGGCCTGTTTCCACTCAGTAGCTTTGTGCTCAATTGAGCCACAGCGGGTGCAGCGCTCTGCTCGTGAAAAAATTTTAAGTTGGGTGGTGTCCCCAGCATTGATTGCATTGCGCAATTTTGAGCTTGCGCTGGAGTTCGTGAAGGCGCCCGCTTTCTTCAAACAGTCTTTCTCCAAGTTTCGGTTTTCCTGTTGCGAAGTGCAACACCCAGTCCGTTGAGGGCCTGGCCATGCTAGTAGCAAAAGCACGAGCTGAGGTTGGTCTAACTCCTGTTTTGAGAGTTGCTTCTTCTATTACCATCTCTGGTGTCACTATGGTGGGCCCATCCAGAGTGTAAAGCTTGTCTGAGATATTCGGTGCCAGGACTGATATCCAGTTGGAGGCGGCTTCCAATTTCATTTCAGAACTGTCTAAGATGGCTCCTACTGAGAGAAGTGCTCCTCTAGCCCCTTCCCCTTCGGCTTGTATTGCGAACCCTGAGTTCACGACAGTGACCTGTTTGATTGTCGAGTTTGCCAGACGCAGCTTGCTAGCTAGGCTAGTCTTTACGAAGTGGGGTGACATACGTCTCCACGGGTGGTCAGGTCTAAGGCGCAAGAATGCGCGCTCGTCAGGTCGCTGGGGGTTTGTTGCTGGAGCTTTAGGCTTTGGCGCGGAGACGGGCCTCACTGGCACTGTCTTGAGTGTTGAAGTTGGAGCCACTTGGCTTGCTGGCTTTTTTCTTTTTCCCAACATCTCCGTCCAAGATTTCTCCGTAGCGTTGTTGTTGATTTTGTTTGAGGCCTGGTTGGGCTGGAGAGTTGCAGTTGTGGCTACCGGCCTTTGTGGTGCCGGTCTATTCTTGTTCGGATTAGGTCCTGGTCAACAATGTCTAGCCTAATTGTGCTATGTTGCAGGCTACTGTTACAATTATTCATGGGGTCATCATCAGGGTTGTGAGTAGTTTCAGTTTTAGTGTAGGTTGTTAGATTGATACCTAAGCGTGTTGTATAGTAGTCAGACATGCGACTCGAGTAGCATATGCACGGTAAACCTCAACCCCAAAATGATGATACAAATCAGGCTTTACATGCTACGTCCTGTATGGCTAGCGTGGTTGGAATATGGGGAATTTACCTGTAGATAGATAAAGACGTTGTAGCCCTCTGATAGTTGGGATAAGTCTTCTACAATATTATATCGGAATCAAATATAGCCACCCATTAAGCAATCTCATGAATTATTTCTAATGTTTGTGATTACAGACATACACAAACAATTTCGACAACAACTTTAATGTCGATAAGTTATGAGCCCGGAAACTGTCGACAATTAACTTTAATGTCAATAAATTCTTTTCTCTGGCAAGGATCAGTACTGAACGTGTGACGCTTGCAGGACTTTGTTTGGGAGGCTCTGTAACTTGAGCCGGGTTAGATGTGTTAGTATGGCCGCTTGCAGCCTTTGGGCGAGCGTTGGCGTCTGCATGAGATGGGTTGCCCCATAGAATTTCCAGTATCTTGCCCTGAAGAGCCAGTAAGTCCTGATCAAAGAGTTTTCGAAGTATCTTGTCAGTGACTGGTTCCAACAGCTTGCAGAACCCGATGATGAAACGCTCTGCTTGTGCAGAGCGCGTCTGGAATATCTGTTGTGAATACCTCGGGTAAGCTCCGATCGAGCCTCATCGGGCTCCCACCATTGCGGCACTCGGACACTCGGCCGCAGTAAGCTAGATGAGATTAGGGCACTGATAGCACAGCTAAGTACCTAATCACTCTGGAAACATCCCTACATCCGAGCGTTGCCTGGTGGACCAATGCGTTTAGACTGAGGCGCACATCACTCTGATGGCTACCGAGGGGCAACAGCATATAATGTGACGACGGTGTATAGCTCTGCTATCCCGGGAGTTCCTCACTAGCAACCAGTGTCAATAGTATGTTATGACAGGAGATATTGGCAGGGGCTATAGAAGTGGTTACTTTAACAGAAGTAGGAAGCACCTGTGGTGAGTGCGTGATCAGGACTGGGGTACTGAATGTATATATAAGGAAGCAATACTTCTGCAGATAGATTGTAAATTAACCATCTCACTACTTTCCATTCCAACGCTTCTTCTCACTACAGCCATATCAATTATATCCGCGCATCCATAATCATCTGCATCCATTTCAGGTATTTCTCTGTCCCCTCATGACCTCGTTATTATAACAGTTATGGCTGTGAACTACTACACCCTTGGTTATAGTATTGAAGCTCGTGTACTTAAGGAAGCTCTAGGACTGGATGTGTACTATAGCTTTTTGTCTTGTAAATTTGTAAAAAGAATATACTAGCTCATCTGATTTCTATTAAGGGCTCGAGGAGCTTCGCTACATATATACAACAATAGTGGGTCTAAACATCATAAAGGACACATGTTAATCCTGATTACTAGGATTAGCCCTGTATTTCAACAAAATTGCTCATGTTTTAGAATCTAATTATTAATCTAAATATATCGTCCTCATTATCAGCTTCTGTCTCCGTCTTCGTCCTCGTCTTCGTCCTCGTCCGTGACATCCGTAGAGGGATACAGAGGCTGTCATACCGAGCTACAGGAGCAAATGTTTCGTCGAAATCGTGAAAATGAAGTTAACTAAATCCTTGAGCCACTCATCGAGCTTTGTATCGGTCGATAGATCTATCCGCTTTTCGCTTGATTTTAAATACCCATTTGGATCCAATGATGTTGCGATTTAATGGTCGAGCAGTTTCATCCCAGGTGTGATTTTGTCTTAAGGATTGTAGCTCCTTATTCACTGCATCACGCCAATAGTTTCCATCAGGCCCTGAGAGAGCCTCGTCGATGTTTCTCGGATCCTCATTAGTTTCCGTCGCGGTTTTTGCCGCTAGAGTCATTGCAATCCATCCAGTTTCATCTTGTGTTTCCTCAGCAATAACCAGATTTCCTTGCTCATTATCATACTCTTCTCGTGTCTGAAAGGTAGGCCCATAGCTTACAGGAAAGCCATAGCGTTGAATGGGTCTAGGTGTCCTCTTAGGTCGAGTGTTTGGTGATTTGAGGAATGATCCTAGCATATGGGACGTTTCTGGCTGTAAATCTGGGATAGATAATTCTTTTAGCTGGTACATCGCTTCAGTTTCTCTTTGGATTTGCTTCGAGGGGTCTTCGAGTTTGTCATCTGTGGAAAGCTGCGGTTCGGGTATTGATGGGTTGTCCTGGTGTGGTGGTTGTTCTGCTTCGTCATTTATTGCTTGTGGCAGGTTGCTTCGATTTCCAAGGTTAATTGTGACTTCCCCTGAATCGAGCGGCGCAAACTTGACGTTGGTTGATTGCATAACCTTGTTTTTGGAGGGGATCCATATCTGAAAGATTTTTGTGCTACTTGTGTATCCTACAAACTTGCCATCAAGTGCCCTAGGTAGGAGTTTTGAGCCAGGAGGCCGTGAATCCTTGTGAATGTGAACAGAGCAGTTCCTACCGAAGGGTTAAAGATGGTGTATTGTAGGTTTATTGCCGCGTAGTGCCTCATATGGCGTAATGTTTTCGGGTAGCCGTGTATGAGGGAGGCGATTTTTAAGGTAGCAGGCAGTGGCTATAGCCTCTGCCCACAGCGAGAGTCCAAGGTTCATGATTAATGCTCGGGCCATTGTTGTCAGGGTCTGATTGAACCCCTCCGCAGTTCCGTTTCTCTCATGTTCATATTGTGGAGTTTTTTCGTGAACAATTCCTTTCTTTCGGGAGAATTTCAATATTGTTTGATCAACAAACCCCCCCCCGCTGTCTGTTCTCCAACGCTTAACTTTAGCGCTGAATTGCGTTTGGACAAAGTGTAAAAAGTGTACAAAGTCAACCATTTGTTGGGCTGCTTCGTCTTTGGTTTTCAGGAACTTGACCCATGAATGTCGGGTATATTCATCAATGAAAGTTATGTAGTAAAACTTTCCACCTAATGAGGGAACGGTGAACTTTCCAGAGATATCAGAATGAATTAATTCAAATGGTTCAGTGGCAATATCATGAGTTTGTTTAGGAGAGATATATTTTGATTTGGTTTACTCGCATGTAGGGCAATGGAAGTTTGGGGGTGGTGAGAGAAGGTTGACCTGTGAGTACAGCTTTGAAGGGTTTTTAATGGTGGTTACTCCGGGATATCTCAACGCCTGATGGAATTCAATGTAAGAGGAGAAGCAAGCATTATATTCCTCTAGCTGTATTAAGTGAGCCATAACTCCTACCTTTGCCCACAATACTTCATGCCTATTTTTGTCCCTTAGTGTTACATCTTTTTCTTTGCCTATCAATGTGTAACCTTTACAACTCACAGTGTCCCAAGAAAAAAGTCGTGTCTTTCCAAAAGAAGGTACAAATAGGACATCGGTTAAGATTGCAAAGTAGACCTCTCCTTGTTGGTTCCTAAGGTTAAGACGAATAGTTCCTTTTCCGGTTACAGAGACATGGGAATTGTCTGCAATTTTGACACTGTGGTTTTTTAGAGGTATCAGTGTTTCAAAATCACAATTGCATCCCGTCATATGAGCAAATACGCCAGTGTCGAAGATCCATTCTGGATGAGACGAGGATGTCTGAAACTGTGCCGCAAATGCCGTATTGTATATTTGATGTTCTGATTCAGAGGTGGCCGACAAATGGGCAATATGGGCAGCATTTTTCCTGTCTGTTTTCTTCTGCTTGTGCGCTTTTAGCTTCCGACACTCCTTGAAATTATGCCCCTTGTCTTTATACTTGCAACTCTTACACCATGAACATTCTTCAATCTCCTGTTTCGCGACTTGATAAGCCTTGTCATCTAAGTTGGTGGCTTTTCGACTTGCCAACATATCTTGGAGTTTAAAGGATACACTGTCGTAAGTGGTGATTTCTTTAGTCACGAGGTTATCAATGACATTTACCATGGAATTGGGCAAGGAAGACAGCAGACACCCACCTATTGCATCCCCCGACGAGGTTAGGTCTTTGAATGCCTTGGTGAGAGAGGTCGTCCAGTGTAGGGAGCGATTTCGGAGGCAGTTCCAGGCAACATTTAAGGTTGAAAGTGTTGTTATTAAGAGAGTAACTTGACTACATTATAATAATTTGTTCACATTAGAATAATGTGCACATACGCCATGGGATATGTCAAACAGATTACCTTAAGTTTAAATGTTGTCTCATGATGTTTAAGTTGAGTAGTTTACAAGCAAGTAAACTGGGCTGATGCATCAAGGGCGATAACTTAGTCAGGCAAATGTTACAATTAGCGACTAGACGGATGGTCAATTTCATACCCACAACCCCCTTTTTGTTTCACTCCTTCTATTGCCCATGATAATGTAACAGCCAATTTTAGACCCATGTATGGAACAGAGAATTGAGCATTTCGTATTGACAATCTAATATTTAGTCTATATTTAGAATTAGTAGGATACTCAAGATGTATATAGTACCGAGATAGATTCCTCATGGGAGAGACAATCAATTCAATAAACTCTGAGAGAGATTCATATTAGTATAACTTTGCTTAACAAGACATGATTGACCTAGATCATCACTCATTGGTATGACATAGCATTTCCCAATAGATTCCTAATGGTATCTATTGGCGCAAGGATCTCTCACATCCTTCCTTTCTCGGTTAGACAAGGACAGATGTTGGAACATCCACTAGTGTGCAGAACCCCCTTATTCATGTATATAGAAGAAGGTCCTGTCACGTAGATAACTCAAGCAATTCATACAATAGGAAAGTCAAACAATCTCCATATTATTTACACACTTGAGAATACTAGGGAATATCCTCAAGTTCGTCCATTGATCCAAGTCCCAAGTGCATAAATCACGAACTTTACTTCTCTTAAAGCCATAGCTACCTCCTTCCATGCCTTCATTCTAACGGTACGTAATTCCAGCTCAGCATAGCCTTTCAATAAGGTTGAATATAGATCCATTTCTAATTAATGCATTGTTAAATGATACCTTTATTGTGCAAGCCTTAGTAGATAATTGTTGTGCTGGTGATGGCTAGGATTACGATGCACAAGGGTAATGATCACTGAGGGTGAAGGAAGAACTTTCCAGGTGGCTCCATGATGAGTAGAGGAACAATGGAGCACTGTATAGAAAGTGTTTCTAGATTGTACTACCAGATGGAGTAAACTAGAATATTCCGTGATACTGTTTTGGGTAAATAAGGCGAGAGTCTAGCTACCTCAGATGTGTATATAGTTAGCGCTTTCTACCTCCTAAATCCTCATAGTTCCGAATATCAAATATATCAGCAGTTCACATTGATTCATTGATAATCATCTGTAAACCTTCGGCCAATTAACCTCCGTAAGCTCTTATCTTTACAACAATAATGGATGTCTATGTTCTGGAATCATCAGTGATGAACTTGTTGTAATTCTAACAGTCCTGCATCTGTTACACTAGTCATGTACTATCTCGTTTTCGTTTCCGTTATTTGTATCATTTAATACTGCGCCACATCTATTTTCTGTAATATTAATTAATCTTGGCGCTTAACACAAGATATGCTGGAAATTATGGTATATGCATGATTCTGTCTTACACTCAGCTAGCTTGGGGGTCTACTGGTGATCAAGACATACCATCACCATGATAATGTCGCCATACTGTGACGCCCCGACATTTCAGTGGCCACGTGGCCGTCGGTTCAATAGTTGGTAAGCCGACACAGGGTCAATCCAGGAATTCCAACGACTAGTTTCACACACACGAGTCTTGTGTGTGACAAATCACGATACAAAAGGTTTGTCATGGATATTGGTTTTCATGCAAAACCCTTGGGTCGCAGGCAATGAGGGACAGGAGGTTTCGTGTTGGCAACTCTATTTCAACAGTTGAACTCTTATGTAAATATATACAGATTCATATCCTCCTAGGTACTTTTCTCTTTAGTTTAGTATCTTATGATTTGAGTCCACGCCAGCTTTTGACCACTCGCCAATCGTCTTTTGTCCCTCGAGTTTCCACACATACTGGGTGTCTAGGGGTAACATTTCACCTACTCATGTAAACTAAGCTATACAGGTCACATGACCTTCATAGCAGTACATAGATTTCATCTGTAACTATAGGGTTCATTAAGTCAACATTTACGATGTAATACCGTGTCCCACATATCTTTATTAAGAGGTTATGACCCTTGCACTTCCTGTGGAATCACGATTTATTCTTCTGTTGTTCTTCTATTTACGACTCCATTCAGCAATCAGTTTCTAATTCTACGGTGTCCTTGTTTTGTATCTACATCTGCGCCTCTACCTTTCAGTTTTTATCAAACAAGGTATCTCTGGCTCGCCACTCTCAAATCTTGAATCTTTCATTCCTCTTTAACATGGCTCCATCTAATCTTCGCGCCAACAATATGGCACTCCCTCCAGCATTGAAACTTCATGGCATCGCCAACGTGAAAGACTGGATGCTTCTCATTGAATCGACCTTGCGACAAAACGCTCTCTCAGATTGTATCGACCCAATAAAGACTGAAGCTATTTACAAGTCTGAAAAGCAAACTGGCTCTAAAGATTGGTCCAGCTCAAACGAGCTCGTCAAAATGACACTGGTAATCAACGTCGATCCGGAATTCATTCAGATTGTCATGGCCGAAAATCTAGCCTGCGACAGCTATAAAAAGCTTTGTCGCTTTCTTCAAGGAAACAGCATTGCTGCTGTTGAAACGAGTATCACCGACTTCCTCGACCTCACAGAGAACTTTGAGAAGTATTCATCCTGCCAGGCTTATATTCTGGCTCATAAATCGATGGTCTCTAGTCTTCATTCTCTCGGTACACCTCTTCCCTCCCTCGTATACTGTCTGGTGTTAATCCGTGCGGTATCCATAAAATACCCTCAATGGGCATCCACCCAAAGATACCACTTCTCTGTTGCAACTTCTGTCAATCCTGCTCCTACACTTGACACACTATATACAAATCTCCAAGACCACATTAGATTGGCTGAGAGCATAGCGCCTACTCCAGTACCTCTCGCACAAGCTCATGTTACAGGTCCCAAGTTTCAGAGAAACAAGAAGTGGGATGGTCCCAACTGCCAATGGTGTACTGGTCCGCATGATGACACGAAATGCTTCTTTAAATACCCAGAACAGCGTGCCGAGTACATGAAGAGATTTCCTAGGGCCAATTATACCGAAAATAAAAAGTGGCGTTCTGAGTTTCAAAAACGTCACCCACCTAGCAAAATTTCCACTCATTACTCTGGCTTTGATGCCCGTTTTGAGAACTCGTTGCAATTTCATAGTAAGAGGAGCAGAAAGTATAGCTCAAAGAATATTGTTTCCATTAAAGTTCTAAGTTACATGTAAAACGCGAATTTATGTCCACATATCCTAGAGTTAAAGTGGGTTTGCAAACAACAATTATTACATTGAAAAGTCTTCAGCACAGCTGACCACAAAACTATTGTGCGGGGAATAAGACGGTACTGATCCCGCACCATTACAGCCATCCTATTTGTCGCAAAGTAAATGTGACCATATCTCTCACTGCATTTGCATATAATATCATATTACCCTGCACATGCAAATGTATGAGAGAATATCTCAATAGCAAAAAGAAACTAAAATGTAGAATACAGAATGTATTGTGCAGCATGCAGGAAAGTTGTTCATATTTGCAAGGAATGCCAATTATTGTAAGAAATGTGGCAAATTCTAACAGAACTATGATCCATTTCGAAAGGATACCAACGACCGTGTTCAGCCAGCACTTTTTCCATCACAATCATCCTCAAGTTGTACAGCTGCGAACCCATATTTTGTGGATTTTAATCCAAGTCCTTTCCAATAGGGGTGTGCAGGAATTTTGAGAACACCATCAACTCCCACTTACAATTCTTTCGCGAAGAGTCAACAAAAGGCTATTACAGTATCCCCATCTTAGATAGAGCTACGCCAACATAAATGTAATTTTCGCAACGAGAATAATTGGTGCTCAACCAGAACTGGAATTTATTCCGCATTTGCTACAGTAGTCCCGGCTGCAAGTTCTAGTGAAATATGGCTTTATGATGATGGTGCCTCAGTTCATATCACCAATGATATAAATGCGTTCTTCCGTTATTGGCCAGTATCTGGGTTGCCTATTGTTAAAACAGAGGGAAGTCCAGTTCAGCCTGTCGGGCTTAGCTACATCAAGCTTTGCATTCTCTGGCAAGATGATTCAGTCAATGAGATTGTCCTTGAAAATGTTCTCTACATTCCTGGCTTCCCACTTAACATTTATTCTGGGTGGCTTCATGATCTTCGGGATGGATGGGATAAACATCGGGTACTATATGAAGCGGACGGTTCTGAAGTTTGCCAGCTTCTTTGTGGACAAAATTGTTTACATTTGCGCAACGCCTCTTCTCCGTATGTTCTTAATACTAATGATCCGTCTATGCGATCCTCAACCTTCCTTCTCTCTCCAGTTGCTGATAATGTCTTTCCTGCAGCAATCCATGAAGCCCCTGTCACTCTCGAACTTCTTAATTGCCGTCTAGGACACATTAGCTTTCCAAATGTCCAGCAAACAATAAAAGCAACACTTGGTCTTTCTTAAAAATCTCGTAACACGGATTCCAATCTCGATGTAACCACATTGTGCGATCCATGCGAATTCTCAAAGCCGAAGAAAGTTATACGCCGCTATCCGCGTAATCGAGAGTCGAAGTGGGGTGATAGGTTTTACGCAGATGTCTTCTTTTGCAATCCTGTTGGTTGTAATGGCCATACAGCTGGTATGATCTTCACTGATGGAAAGACAGGAGGACCTTATGGCTACACTTTCCCAGAAAAGAGAAATGCTTTCGAGGCTTTGGTCACTTTTACTCGTTTCTTCCGAACTCAAAATGGTTTCCTGCCAAAATATTTTCGTTTAGATATTGGTAGAGAATTTGGGGGTGACAAAATGGTCGCTTGGTGTCAGCAGTATGGCATTGCAATCGAGCTTACAACAGCCTATTTTCTCCAACAAGGTGGCCCTCAAGAAAGATCAAATAGGACAGTTTTAGATCCAATGCGTTGTGTCATATCAGATATGCGTATCCCATTCTCTCTTTGGCCAGAGATATTCCGTGCTGTCATTTACATTCTCAATCGTATCACCACATCAGTTTATGACGATATGACTCCTTACGAAGCACAATCTCGGGCTACAGGATTTGATACCTCTGAACACAAACTTGATAATTCTGGAATCAGAGTATTAGGCACTCGTGTACTTGTATACATACCAAACGAGCGTCAAATAAAGTCGCAGAAAATGGATGCACGCGCTGAAGAAGGTATCTTAGTAGGATTTGAAGGGAACCATATTTATTGTTGTTGGATCCCCTCAAGACCTCTTGGCCATCAGCTTGTTCGGTCGTCTCATGTTCGTTTCTTTGAGGGACGTTTCAATGAATTTTCTGCTGAAGACCATCCTGATGAAATACCTGAGCCCTCTTCTAAGTTTGTCGATGAGGTTGAAATTCCCTTTCCTAATTCTCCACGAATTGGAGTGGACTCAGATAATTCCAAAGAAAATGGCTCAGTAGGGGGTGCACATTTGGATGATGAAATACCTCCGCTCCTCGATGCAAGACACGACATGCCTGCTGAAGAAGATCCTTTGTTTGCACCTCTCCCACAACTCCCTAAGCGCGGCCGTGGTCGACCTCCCGGTGCCAAGAATAAGCCCAAGTTGACAGCTGGACCTAATTCATTCGATCTCTCTAAGCCCGAATCAGATATCCGTGTCACTCGCAGTAAAGCAAAAGGCTCAAATTCATTGCATACTCCGCAGGATGAGAATCCTATTCTGCTTTTAGAATATCAGTCGTATCTATCAGCTCTCATTCCTGACAGCGATCCAAAGACCTTTCGTGAAGCTCTACTGAGTCCCAGTGCTGCTCTTTGGGAAGCATCTATGAGGGAAGAATTGACAGCTCTTAAAATGAACGATACTTCGCAGCTCTTACCTCGCTCTGAGCTTCCTTCAGGACGTGATATAATTCCAGGAAGATGGGTTTATAGGCGAAAGACAGGGAAAGATGGCCAGCTAACCCGTTTTAAATCACGCTATGTTGCAAAGGGCTTTCATCAAAGGGAAGGCCTAGACTACAAAGACACTTTTGCCAGTACAGCACTCTCCAGCGTCTGGAAAGCTCTTCTCGCACTCGCCGCTTCCAATGACTGGCAAGTTGAACAAATGGATGTAGTTACCGCCTTTCTCAACCCTGAAATCAACACTGATATATACATGGCATGTCCAGACGAGTTACCTACTCCAGATGGATCCCCACTCAACTGCTGGATGTGGAAACTTAAGAAGTCACTCTATGGTCTCAAGCAGTCTCCACATCTCTGGCAATCAAAACTTCGTTCTGAAGTTGCCCAATTTGGTTATAAGCCTTTACTTCTTGATTCTTCCGTTTATCATAATGACTCTGATGAAACTTATCTTGTTACTCATATCGATGACTTTCTACTCATTGGTCCCGAGGCTGGTGTTTCGAAATTGCGAAGACACCTACATGATTCTTTCAAAATGGTGGATATGGGACCTGCGAAGTTTTATGTCGGCGTCCGTATTGTACGCAAACGAGCAAATCGAGTCCTCTATCTCCATCAAGATGCCTATCTTGAGAAGATTCTTGAAAAGTATAGCCTCAAAAATTGTACTCCAACCAGTACACCAATGCTTCCAGGACAGCACCTGATTCCTTTTGAAGGGACTGCCTCAACAGCGGAAATTGAGCTCTATGCGTCGATGGTTGGCTCTGCAATGTATGCTGCTACTCAAACAAGACCAGATATCACCTATACCATGACACATCTCTGTAGTTTTCTTTCTAATCCTTCTCCAATTCATATAGCAGCAGTTCGCCATCTTTACCGCTATCTTTGCAAAACTACCAGTCTGGGTCTTAGTTTTGGTGCCAGCTCTAACTTATAGCTTCCCGGTTTTACTGACTCCGATTATGCCCAAGATCATGAAACGCGACGCTCTCATGGTGGATGGGCTTTCTTCCTGAAAGGTGCCTGTTTCTCTTGGCATTCGTATCAAATGAAGAGGGTTACTTGTTCTTCAACTATGGCAGAAGTCTATGCTATGGCTGAAGCAGCTAAGGAGGCTGTGTTTCTTCGAAATCTTTTTCGAAGTATCAACTACAACTCAGACGACGCAAAGATAGTCTGCCTCTACTATGACAATCAGCCAGGCTACAGGCAAATAAAAGGACAGGGCGTAACTCAAAAGAGCAAACATTACAATGTACCTGTGTTCTTACTGCGGGAATATATAAGCGACAAAGTAATTGAATTGGAATGGAAATCAGGATTAGAAAATGCTGCAGACGGGTTCACAAAGGCATTGTTGTCTGTTCTTTTTAAAAAGTTTGTCGGACAGCTAAATATGACTATCTTGGATGCTTGATGAAATCCTGTAAAGTTTCGTAGGTAAGGGGGTGTGTCTAGGGGTAACATTTCACCTACTCATGTAAACTAAGCTAGACAGGTCACATGACCTTCATAGCAGTACATAGATTAAATCTGTAACTATAGGGTTCATTAAGTCAACATTTACACCGTAATACCGTGTCCCACATATCTTTATTAAGACTAGGACATAGGCGCATAACCTGGCTTATTTCTAAATTCGTCTCAGTAGGACTAATTCCTGTATATATATGTAGTGTTCTTCTCCTTCAGAAATTCTTAGTTTATTACATTTACTGAATATCTCTGAAGGTCTATTCATACCCTCTTCGTGTCACCCTACCAAGCTTCACCCTTAAGCTCTATTCAACTGCTTCATTGTTCGGCATATATCCTTCACCTCCCTATTGTTATGAACTTACTTGTGGGCTGAATTACGAAGCTGTTAAGCTACAGAGGTCGAGTCAGTTTCGGCGAGGCGACGGTTAAAAGGAAGCGGATTAATCACAAATAGTTGAACAAGTAGCTCTATTAAATTCTGAGTACTGAAGGGTACAAGGTCATGTCTCATGTAACAAAATTGTTAGAACTAAGGAGCCAATTCTAAATTTCCAACCAACATAATCTACGCTCCATTTGCCTAGCTCCAACCAAATTCACGAAATAGCCCGTGCGCCACCCTATTCAAATTATCTACAATGAATTCATAACACCTATACCATTCCAGCATTTCTCTACAATCCATAACCTCACAACAGAACTAACTGAACAATTGAACTTGCCGTGCATAATTATACCCCCACGACCTCTTGAGACAGCACAAAATTCTTCGAGGACTAAACCTGTTGTTAACTACATAACCCACCTGTCGCTCGACCTCGATGGCTTTCATATACCTAAATTTTGGCTGTATGTTGTTCCTTTGATCACACACAAGATGATTCTGGGAAAAAAGTGGCTTGAAGACCCAGACGCAATAATTCATTCAAAGGACCAACTTCTTGAGCTTAGAAAAGGAAACATGAATATCTATAGTGTTCAGAGATGGAGACAAAATTTGAGACAAGTGCCCCATCAAAAATATTCATCAACTGAAGATTTGATGTCAATGAGCAACTCAGTGCCAATCGGCAAAATCACAATAGAGGATACAAGTAAAGCACTCTGTGAAAATCCTATTCTCTCGGAAAATGACGCCAAAGACTGTCTACCTGAAAAAGTGAAGGACTTTGCCCAACTTTTTGTTGATTGCACCGGAGCAAACAACTTGCCTCCATTGAGAGGTAACTTAGATCACGCAATCAACCTTCTTTGTGAGAATGGAAAGCCTTTGCCACCTCTGTGGGGGCCTCTATACAACATGTCACTAGAGGAGCTTTTGGTTTTGGGGAAAACCCTTACAGACCTTTTAGAGAAAGGATGGATAAGGCCGAGCAGTTCCCTGGCAGCATCCCTGGTATTATTCGCGAGAAAGTCTAATGGCGGCCTTCGCTTTTGTGTGGATTACTGCGGCTTAAACGCAATAATGTTTCCGGATAGCTACCCTCTCCGACTTTTTAAGGAGACATTAAGGCAACTTTCTAAATCCAGATGGTTCACTAAACTGGACGTCAAGTCGGCTTTCCATTGCCTCCGAATAAGGAAAGGAGACGAGTGGATGACAGCTTTTAGGTGTAGCCTAGGACTATGTGAGTGGCTGATGACTCCATTTGGATTGATAAATGTGCCAGCCTCATTCCTGCTGTACATTAATGAAAAGTTATGGAATCATTTGGACGTTGTGATGCACGGACCACATATAGGGTGCACGTGCAACATTCCTCATGCAGAAGACATGTAAATGTAGATAGATAGCTTTACCATAGTGCCAACTGGCCTAAAAAGGCACAATATTAAATCTGTGTGTCTTATAGCTATCTTACTTTATATAGTAGACTTGTGAGCTCACAAAGAGCGTCACAGACGTGGATGTTACAGTATACAAGGACAATATTTTGGTGTATACCAAAGGAAGTGAGGATATTCACTGGGAGATAGTCCGGAGTGTTCTCTTGAAGCTAAAGGATGCAGGTATATATTTAGACATCGAAAAATGCGATTTTCTTTGCAAAGAGGTGAAGTATTTAGGGTTTATTGTCAAAGCCGGTGAATGTGTTGCTGTCGATCCATCAAAAGTCAAAGCCATACTCGAGTGGAAGGTCCCAGTAACTGTGTCTGGAGTAAGGTCTTTCCCAGGGTTCGCACACTTCTATAGATGTTTTATCAGCAAATTTTCAGATATAGCTGCGCCTCTAATTAAGTTAACAAGGAAGAAGTCAACTTGGAAGTGGGATGAGGAAGAAACAAAATCTTTCAATGAGCTAAAAAGAATCTTTGCAACAGAACCTGTATTAGCTCAGTGGGAACCAGACCGAGAGACTATTTTGGAAGCGGATTGTTCAGGATATGCCATGGGAGGATGCCTTTTGCAGAAAGACAAACTCGGCAGATTCCGGCTTATAGCCTACTTCTGGAAGCGACTTAATAGTGCCGAAGTGAATTTCCCTGTACATGACAAAAAAATGCTCGCGATAGTAGCTTGTCTAAAGGAATGGAAAGCAGAGTTAAATTCTGTTGCAAAGACTTTTACTTTCTGGACAGATCACAAAAACTTGAATTATTTCGCAACAAAACGACTACTAAATGAACATCAGACAAGATATAATGATGTGTTGCAGCAGTTCAGGTTCGAACTGAAATGGCGAGCAGGTAGAGCAAGTGATAGACCAGATGCCTTATCACGGCCTGACCAAGACAAACCAAAAGACTTAAATGATGAACGGCTAGCGGGTCGAACAATGCAGCTTTTACTGTCAGTGCTGTTGGGATCAGCAAAGATTATACCCAGTGGCCTTAACAATGAGAAAATATGTGAAAGAGTACCTCAAGAAATACTATTTGACAACATTTTGCTGCAAGGTCTGTAGGAGCAAGCCACTGCAAAAGATAAAATCTGGCAGCAGGCCTGTGAAGCTGTAAAATTAGGGGAAAGAGGCTTTCCACCCGATATTGCGCTCGAATTGAAGGCCAATATTGCAGAATGTACAGTAGCCGCAGATGGTCTCTTACGGGGGAGAGAGATTCAAATATTGGTGCCAGATTATGAACCTCTCCGAACAGCCATCATGCAGCGAGCACACGATAGTTACCTGACAGGGCACCCAGGTAGAGACACTATCATCGGAACTTATCGACTTTTAAGTTGTTGTCGAAATTGTATATGTATGTCTGTTATCACAGACATTGGAAATAATTCATAAGATTGCTTAATGAGAGGCTAGTATTGATTCCAATATAATATTGTAGAAGACTTATCCCAACTATCAGAGGGCTACAACGTCTTTATCTATCTACAGGTAAATTCCCCATATTCCAACCACGCTAGCCATACAGGACGTAGCATGTAAAGCCTGATTTGTATCATCATTTTGGGGTTGAGGTTTACCGTGCATATGCTACTCGAGTCGCATGTCTGACTACTATACAACACGCTTAGGTATCAATCTAACAACCTACACTAAAACTGAAACTACTCACAACCCTGATGATGACCCCATGAATAATTGTAACAGTAGCCTGCAACATAGCACAATTAGGCTAGACATTGTTGACCAGGACCTAATCCGAACAGGAACTCTATTGCGCAGATGGTTTTGGCCAAAAATGAGAGAATCGATTTGTTGGTTTGTCAGGAACTGCAATGTATGTGGATGTTCCACAATCTGGCAAGAGGCTAAAGCTGGCTTCTTGAAGTCATTACCAATTCCTAAGCGCATTGGCAGTGAACTTACTATCAACTTTGTGAAAGATATGCCAATGTCAAAAAGGTGCACAAACATTGTGGTAATTACAGATAGACTATCTAAAGATATTATGTTGTTTGGCATACCGTCAATGGAAGCCTGAAAGTGCGCAGATCTATTTGTAGATCAATACTACCGATTTTTCGGTTTCCCACGCTTTCTTACAAGGGATAGAGGTTCCGACTGGTTTATGTGATTCTCAGGGAGCTTACTACTAACGTTCTGTAGGGCACTAAGGGATATTGAATATGATTATAGTATAGCAGTGGGCTGGTCTTCTGTGAGAAAGAGAGATGTGAGGTGGTACAATATACGTACAGAATGTAAGAAGACGTTGTGTGAAGAGAGAACTCTCCCAAGCCTACCAGACTAAATATAGGACATTACCACTAGCGCTTCAGCATAGGAGACAATGTGGTGACTACTTGATTACCACCAGACCACCTTTACCTTTCTAGACCCCTGCATTCACATCTACTTACTAGCTTACCAAGATCAAGCACTACCCTAATAGCCTACTGTCATATAGACTGCGTCGGAAATAAACCAAATTAATTATACCCTACTGCTTATCCATGAAAGTCATTTCTGGAAAAACTTCTGCCAAGTGACTGGAATCAGTCAAAGGCTGACAACAGCCTACCATCCACAGTCGAACGCAGGTGAAAGAGCGAACCAAGAAATGTACAAGTATCTAAGATCATTTACTTGTTAATCCCAGGACAATGGGATGGATCTGTTACTGCTAGCTCAAATGGTGTTGAATTCCAGACCAAGCTCAGCTATAGGAGGGATTATTATTTGCTAAAGTATGATGGATAAATGATGTGATCTATTTTGGACACTTTTGGGGGCAGTGCCTGACCACCTGTCTAAATACATGAGAAGCTGGTCCGTGCACTGCTATCACTTCTCAACATCCTGATCCTCAACCAATCTCTCCAACCACTACATAGCTTACCTCAATTGTGTAGGCACAGCAACTATGTTGATCCATGACCTAGACTATGCACGTCTCTGCGTTGTGTTAGCATGGACTAGGATTATAACAGAAAGACGCGCAAGAATTTGCACAAGCAGTAATGGCATCGGCCCAGCAGCAGAACGAGCTGAACGGTAACGTTCAATGTCGACAGCCTGAGCAATATAGAATATGGGATTAGGTCTGGTTGTATTTGCAGCACTTTAAAACACCTCAGCTGTCAAAAAGGCTAGCTTGGCAACACGCTAAGTATACTGTAACGGGAGTACCTGATGCACTGACTGTGAAATTCAACGTGCCTAGTAATATACACAAAAGATTCCATGTGGAATTTATTAAACAAGCCGGCATAGATCCTTTTCCAAGTCAAGTTAGGGACGATGCCCAGAATCCTCCTATAGTTGATGAGCTGAGTAATGAAGAATTTGTAGTCAAATCTATTCTTCAAGCGAGAACAGTGAGAGGTGGACGAGCGGTGTTTTGGCAAGCGCTAGTGAAGTGGGCTTGTGAAGTGGATCCAACATGGGAGCCAATAGAATTCATAGAAGACACTGAAGCCTTAGATTAGTTCGAAGAACTTTGTGGTTCGATTGAAAATAATGATGGACCTCTAGAGAAAGACGTGGGAAGATTTTTTGGTCCAGCTGAAAAGAATACAATGCAAAAGCGGCGTCAGGGACAAAAACAAAATTAATGAAAATCAAGACAAAGGTCACATGCCTCTCAAAAAAAAATGGAAGGGGCAATGTGGCAGCTAGTGAGCCAGTAGATTGCCTGTAGCCTGTGCTATTCATCACATGCATACTCATTACCTCAGCGCTAAGATATGCTGGTATTGAAAGTCTGGTACTGCCTGTGCACGAAAGATTTTGGTAACTAGCTTACACTTTAATAATGGGAGTCGGACTAGAGGACAGAAATTAGTATTTGAAATATTGGAATCTATTAAAATTATACACAGTGGATCAATTGATATCTCATAATCTATGTGACATTACACAATACAATTACAATAACATATCTTGATAGTGCAATCCTCTAAACAAGGATCGACCCTGACTTCACTTGACAACGTAGACTTGGCCTGAACTTGTTTATTTCAACAGAATCATGTATATAAATAGGGCGTTGAGTGTAGCAGTAATCTTGTTCCTCCAGTTAGTAAATAAACTTACCTTTTGACATACAAACACCCAAGCTTTATATACCAGAACTGTTACAGTTACAATAAAAAACCGCTATCCTCTCCCATTGATCAGGAAGACCCTGGATTCCATATCTGGTTGTTGTGAAGTAAGATGTTCAGATCACGTGGTGTTGGCATTGCTCGGACCTTTCACTTATATCTCTGTTGGTCAGGCTAGCATGTAGAAGTAGTCAATCTAATATATACCCATTCAACACTGGTGCAAATTTTTATACAAAATTGGATGTCATATCTGCTTTCAATTGTATCAGGATTGCAGAGTAACATGAGTGGATGACAGCTTTTACCACACAGTTTGGGTTATATGAAATGTTAGTAACACCATTCAGTTTATGCAATGTGTTACGGGCTGTGCCCCGTTCGATTAGGCTGGGCTATCTTTCAGGCCCAGCCTTGTTCAAGGACTTTCATCACGTGATCCAACGTGGAGTTGTTTCTCATGACTCAAATCACTCACTTAATTATGCTGAGGCTGGGAAACAGATCACTCAGTAGCGAAGGATTACATGTCAGGAATCAAGATCACTGGTAGCTGCAGAGGGCATATTTAATGTAACAGATTTCCTGTAATCACGAGGTATGAAAATGGTAGAGAGGTAGCCTTAGGAATGTAAGATAGATTGGCTATGGAAGGAGAAATAGGAGTAACTACAGCGAGCTCTATATACATGAGGTGTGGGTGTTTGCTGAGTAATTCCGAGACTAGATTGGCATTCATTTCACGTGTAGGTGTTTCATGTTCAAGCACCTACACTGCCTTGCTCATTGCATGTTTGGAGCCCTGAGGGCGTAACTCCTGTAGTTAATCTCTATAGAAAAATATTAATTCTTTGTGGTACTGTTTACGTGCAGTGTCCATAATTCTCTACGGCCTTAACATATATTTTTCTATAACATCAGTTTTTATCTAGTAGGTGCTTCTAGCTCAGGGTGGTACTAATAAGAATTTAAATTCCTTTTTGGATTCGTGTATGAGCTACCAAGTACCAGACTCTTCAGCGTCCTCATCAGTATTGAAGGACTCTTTCTACAGCACTAACTGTTCACCAAACCTCATTTCGACCACATCAGAAATAATGTCGGAAATGCCATATTCAAATAACAATATTGCTATACCAGAAGTAAGCAAGTCAGACCCTTTCGAAGGGCTTTCATCGGCAAACAATCAGGAGATCTTGAGAATAATCGAAGAAAAAAAGAAGCGCGCTACCATATACTCCTCACATCTCCAGGCTCCTTTTTCTGGTAAATTGATATCTCTACCAAAATGGAACAGGTTGCAGGAAGACTTTTGATTTTTCATGGATCGATTGAGGTTAAAGGTGGAAAATTAAATGCTAGGCTGTGAAGAATCAAGCCCGATTTGCATCGAAATAATAGACACGCTTCCAGACAATAAGAAATCTCGATTAGCGAATTGGTTCTCAACTAGTGTGACAGCTTGTAAGCCGGTAATTGCCTGTAGCCTGCGCTGTCTAACGCAGGCTTATCATGAAACTAGGCAGGGACTATTCTTGGAAGCAGGGTCTTACAACTTGGCAAACACCTCCAAGAATAGGGCACGAGAAGGGATACGAGAAGGTATTCGGATAGAAAACTGTGTCATTGGCCTGGATAATAATCATGTATAAAGTAACAGTTATTATCCTCTTCAATCTGTAGTTTACCATAGATTGAAAATAAACTACCTCTGACCATAAGATTGCTCAAGTGCCTATGCTTAGACTGTGACAACTAGCAGAAAATTGGAAAAATTTGATTGGCGGAACTTACTCAATGTAATAGAGAAAGAATTCGAAGATAATCAAGCACAGCAGGCAGCCTTAGAGCTAGTGCAGCGCATGGAGCAGGGAAATCACCAGTACTTCTATAATTTCCTGAAAGATTTTGAGACCAAGGTGGCTTCTTGTGGCGGAGATGAAATGTTCACAACAATGGCCATGACTAGACAACTAAAGGCCTCACTAAACAATTAATTGCGCCGTACATTAATTGATGTTAAGCTGCCACATGTTAGTCAATACAGTGATTCGGTGGCTGTTGTAAGGGAGGTTGCTGAAGAAGTCGAGAGTTTTTCCGACTATTGTCCGAAGTGCTCAACCCAAACAGTCACTAAGCTCGGACCACCAAAAGGTGGAATTGGGGGTTTTAAGCCTGAAAACAGAATAAATCAGTTTGTGTGTGAATGTGTTTATTGTGCTACTTGAGTCTATGACTATCTAGCACATTGGGCTCCTCTCTGACCCAGGCCACATCATGTACAGTGCTCCTATCCTCTTTTGTTACTTGAAAGATCATTGATATATTCCCCTTGAATAGACATTCAGCTCAGTATTTACCCGTGGAATTCAGCCACCTTTTCCACGGAACCTTCTACCCAAAAAAAAAAAAAATGGTAGCAATGGAAACTGCGTGCGTGGGAAAAATCTCAAAAAACCTGCAGCCCCAGCCAGGCGAGGCCTAAACACCGGGACCACATGAGGTGCGCATATTCATCTATATCTCCCTTCTTTGTAACAGTTGAGGTCGACTTGATCCAATCCGCCATCTCTGTATCGGGTGCTGGGTACGCTCCGGAAACTCATCGGATGGCATCTTCTCCGTGATCAAGGGTTGGTGATGAGTAGAGCTTCGACCCTACCATCTGATCTGATCGTGGTTAGCTTCCTGATAATGGTGATAGGGGAATGTGTTGAGAGATGAAGACGATACAGACCGCGAAAGCGATTGGGAATCCTCTTTGAAGTGAGGACTTTGTTACTCAATCTCGGCTCTGCAGACTCTACAGTGAGAGCTGGAGGTTCGTAGGGGACACCGCTGACAGGTGTTGAGAATAGTCCCCCAGAATAAATCAGTTCGACCAGGACGGTGACATCAATATGATAGGCACCGACGTAATTCTTGCAGCATTAAAAGACTTAAAGCTGCATAATATTAACTCTGCAACACCGAGTTCTGGTAAATCTACGTACAAAAAGTCCAAGTCCGAAAGTAAAGGGAATACCAAGCCTCGCGCTCCGTGGCAATCAAGCAAGTAGTTCAGTCGCCTAATCGAGAAGGGAGTATGCATCCATTGTACAAACAGCGGCCATCGAAGCTTTAAATGTCCCAAGTATCAAGCAGCTCGTCGATCAGAGAGCGAGTTGAGTCATTGGAGGGAGAGGTATGCGTAGAGTCGGAATCAGATTCGGAATCAGATTCGGGAAACAACGAGGCCTGAGTAAACTTGCTCTCAGGAATCATAACATATTTAAATCAAAAACTACAAACAGAATGCAGCAAGTTTTGACAAGTGAGCCCCTATTAATAGATTGTTTGATAAATAGTGTAAAACTTAGAGGGGCTTTGTGTAAATGTCACGTGAATTGTCAAGAATATAAGGGTGAAAGTATGGAATTAATTTACTACTACGAGTCGAGCCTAGGACTATATTGTGTGAGTATCCCCTTGTACGCTCCCTTGAGTATTACCAGTAGCCAAACATCTGTGTGTGTAGATCTTACTTTCGCTTTTGGACTGGCGCGAAGCCCAGACAAGCATAGGTCTGCTTACACGCCCTCTCTGTCACAGGCTCATACCTGGTTATCATTAGGCTGCTGCCTAACAAATAAGCCTTGAACTCTTCCAACCATATTAAACATCATACATGTCATGAACCCCTCCACAACTCATTAGACCCAAGTATAGGCCTTGGCCCAGTTGATGCAAATCTATTCTTAAATGACAAATTTAGATTGCAGACAGGACGACTCGAACACCAGTCGTGAGTCATCTAAGCCATATGCATCATAACTATTTTAATAACTAAAATTGCGAACTTTAAAATGAAGCTGAATTAAAATAGACGGAGATGCTGGTGTTTGTCAGAGGACAGGTCATGATCTATTTTGAGAATGGTATGAAATGAGGGAACGAGATCATAGTCTTGTAAATAAATAGGAGGCTTTCAGTCATGTCTCTGCTCGTGACTTTAAGATTTTCATTTGTATCTAGCACTGAGTTCAGTTTGAATAAAACGCCACTTTAAGACTGTCACACTCTCAGTCCTTAAGCGAAAATCCATCCATCAACCCTAGCTGTCCAGTGAAGCACCGGAATAAATCGGCGCTGAGGGGTTTGGTCAATCCGTCTGCAGGGTTGTTTCCGGATTCGATCTGTCGTATAGCAATGTTGAGATTACGAATTTCTTGTACAATATACTGGTAACTGACGCGTATGTGGCGTCGGCCCGATGTCATGCCGTCACTTGTAGCCCACATGATAGCTCCCGTGCTATCCTCTAAAATTGGTATAGGGCCATCAGGCATCACACCCAGTTCGCTCAAGAAGCTTCGAATCCAGGCGCAATCCTTTGCAGCCTCGCACATGGCCACATACTCGGCCTCAAAGGTCAGTGTGGAAACTGTACTCTGCAATTTTGATCTCCAAATTACGGGACCTCCAGCCATGAATATTACGTATCCAGTCGTGGATTTTGCTGTATGGTGGTCATCCGCAAAACTAGAATCCACTGCACAAAACAATCCGTGTTCTCTAGACTTATTTAGGTGCAGGTGATTTTTCTCCTAGAATAAACCCCTGTCTGCGCAACCAGATAGGTAGTGAGGAATTCTCAACATGTGGTGCATGTGTTGAGGCAATGGGTTGCACATAAATTGTGCCATCTGAGATGTGGCCAGAGATTTGTTGCATCGAACCATGCAGGAGGAGAAGTTGTACTTGCCAACTAGCCTTTGGAACTCGTTCAGGTTTTTTGCAGTTGCCTTACTTGTGTTTCTTCTCAATTCTGCCCTGCTACCTGGTGACATTGGGGTTTTGATAACTTTTCTAGAAATCCCGAATTCTTGGAAGGATCTCTCGAGGTATTGTTCCTGGTCTAATCTTACGCATCCAGTTGGCGATGATCTATAGATTCTGACCCCTAAGAACCAGTGTGCCTTACCTAAGTTGTTTAATGGGACTTCGCTGTTCAGAGATTGTGATAGTGACTTGAGGACGCCCATATTTGGACCGAAAAACAGGAAATCGTCGACATGAGAGGCCACAATAATCCCCTCTGTCTTGCTTATATAAATGGCGTTATCGGAAATCAAAAGTTTGTAGTCTCTATCCATCATGATGCGCCTGACTTTATCTTGCCAAAAAGCCCCTGACTGCTTCAGACCATACAAAGGTCTTTTGACCTCGATGACACTGGTGCATGAATAGCCAAACCTCCTTGCGGCTTCTGGGTGTACCTCGAAATACTATTTCAGACCTGGGAACTGTTCCATGAAAACAGTTTCCTTCAAGTCACCTGCAAGGTATGCAGCTATGAAATCAGCTTGGAGGATGTACCAGCTCTTCAGCGAGGCTAATGCCATTAGGCATCTCCAACTAGCTGACCTTGCTGTTGTTGAAGTGGTGTTGTTGAAGTCTACTCCTTTTGTCTGCGTGAAGCTTTTAGCCACCACTCTGGCCTTGAACTTGTCAAGTTCCATGTTTGACTTATATTTCTTTTTCAATACCCATTTGGATGCAACCAGACGCCCTCAATCTTTCACAGCTGTTCGTGGTACGAACTTAAAGGTTCCACGAGACAAGCAATCTTCAATCTCTTGATTGATGGCTTCTATCCACTTGCGTCTCTCGAGGCCTTTAATAGCTTCGGAAAACGTAGGTTCATCGAGTGATGATTCGACTAGGTATGAGGACGCACCAGAGCGGTTGACCATTATGCAGACGATTTCATCACCATTGCTGTGCAGGCCAAATTCCTGTCCATCAATGGCTTTCCGAGTCATGTGAAATAGGTCCATCTTGTTGGATGTGGAGGCCAAATTCATTATCCCAAAGCTTCGTCCTGTTACTGCGTCGCATATGTCTTCAGGGAATTTTGCAGGATTCTCACCATTTTTAAGTTCAAGCAGCACTTTTGCCATCTCATTGTCCGTATCAAGCGGAGCATCAAGAGTTAACATCTGTTGATTGTTGTAGGGCCTCTCGATGGTGCGCTTAGGACGACCACACACTCTTGGCAATATTGGCTGCTGATTGTTGTCCTGAGGAGTGTTGTAATCCTCATTTCTTGCATAATCTTTCTTTCTAGATTTCAGCCTATCCTGAACATGCTTAGGGAGCGATCGAACAATTTCTCTTGGGTCTACTGCCCAGCCAAAGCCTGGACCGACATTTTCATACGCCGTTACTTGAGGCAACACAATATATCTTCCACTGTTGAGTTACCAAACAAGTTTGTTCTTTCTTCCTCTGTAGCCAAGGAAGGCACTTTTTGTGCCGTGGCATCAAGTTTTTCGCTCGCAACACAATGATTTTCGTCGACGTGGGTGATGCATAAGGTTCCTGGTATCCACAAGTGGTCCACTTTGGTTTTTGCGCAATCAGGTTCAATCTGTGACCAATATACTTCCCATGGCATCTTCTTGTCTTCTACCGAACTTTGAGATGTACAGTTTAAGGTGTAGCACAACATTCCCAACATATGGTTCCAGAAAATCGATGGAAATTTCATTTGAATGCTGCAACATCGTGCTGTGTCCTGCACGAAACGGATTCCACTCTCTGATACACCATTCTGATACTGATTATTTGGTGCGGAGATGATCACATCAATTTCTTCTTTTGCAGCAAAGTCTTGGAGAGTGTTTAGACCCCAATCACGACCCCCATCAATTGTTAGGCGTTTCACCCGAAGTCCATGGCGCTGTCTCAATTCGGAGTTTGTTTTTGACAGAATTGACTTTAGCTTGTCAGCGGCGTCGCTCTTTTTTTTCAAGGCCCGGAATATTCTGTACCTCGAAACATCATCTGTCGTGAGGCAGAAGTATCCGTAGCCCTTCATTGTGACCGGATTTAAGGTTCCTACATCGCAATGCCAACCTTCACTGACGTTTCTCATTCTAGGCCGTCTTTTGCAAGTTTTATATTTTATTAATTTTCCCATGTTGCACGCTTTGCATGGCAAATTTTCAACTTGTGATGGCATTAGTTCGATACCAACTATATTATTAATCGTCCATTTGAGTCGTTCAGCGCTAGGGTGGCATAAGCGCCTGTGCCATAGGATCAGGCGTTTCATCACATCATCAGTCATGTTGAAAACACCACTCTTCTAACAATCTTGATCGGCCTCTATAAATTCCTTTACCTCAGGGTCTTGTTTGGAGGTTTCTTTTACACTTTGATGAATACTATCCACCGAGGTGAGGTTCACTGACTTTTTGTAGCCTGTCAACTTGAGCGGTTCTGGTTGGTTAAACAACCACAAGAAAATCCTCGACGTTCCGCGTTTATATGAGACAGGACTTTGCCATTGGGGCTCACTATCTTATTTTTATCCAGGTAACCACCACTTCGGTAGAATCGTTCTCCACTGATGATATTTAGAGGGAATACCTTCAAGTATACCACATACTTCAACCTCATTGAAGTTTGGTTGCCGCCGGGTCCGGTGATTGATAGCCAAACTTCTCCAATGCATTCCGCGCATACAATTCCACCTTCAGTCTGAACTGGGAATTGGTTAGGCTTTAGCTCTACAACTGTGCCTGGCTTGAAATTTCTCCGACAGTTAGTGGCATCTACATCGGCACCCGTATCAAATAGCCAGCGGCTTGCAACTCCACTCCCTCCGGATGCGCGTAGAATTTGCTGTGTGAGTTTGATGGAAGCTCCTGGGGATTTCGACTCGAGCAACTTTTTATCATCCACTGGCTCGCCACGACGACGCGCCATTTCATTCTCGTAGAAATCGACTATGTTTTCGTAAACCTGTGGGTCTACTTGAGCAGCATAACTGTTCCCAGAGAATTCTTCGGAAATTTGGCAATATTTGTTAGCTATTGCAGCTGGTGGATCTACATCGATCGACAATGTTTTGTGCGCGGCATGAGAGCTTTGTGCCTCCTTTTCTTTTTTCTCAGGACAGTTCTTGGCAATGTGTCCTTCTTTCTTTGGTTATAGCAACAGGTGGCAAACTCTTTCTTAGGGTTGTTGCCTTTTCCCTTTATTCTCGACTTTCCTTGGTCACTTGTATTCTGTTCACCTTGAGCATTGTTCAAGTATTTCTTCACCGGCTGAGATTTCCTGGGCCTCTCTTCTCTGCCCGATTCTCCGATCCTGTCGTAGTGGTGAGATATAAAATCTTGAATAAGATTTTCTGCTGACCAGCTTTGAAAACAGGCGATGGTGGAGACCATTGAATTCCACCTCCCAGCTTTATTCTTCGTCGATTGCTTGAAGATGATGGAGATTTGTCTCTCTGCTAGAGTCCCACCAGTGGAATTGTAGTCCCTAACACGTGTCTTAAACTTTGTCACGTACTCCACAGAGCATCCTCCTTTATACTTGAGGGCAATAAGAGTTCCCCAAACGGCCTCCTGTTGGACTTCACCAACCTGACGGTAGGTTCATTCGAACAACCTCATCATCTCTGTGCCTCGTTTCATGCCTACGACTAGACTTCCTGTCTCCTCTGTTGTGGTTTGCTGGATGACAGCAGCAAGTCTCACTTCGTCTAGTGGCGTTAACTTCATCCCTGCTTCGTATCCAATACACTCTAGCTGTAGTAACACAGCCTCTTGGTACGTGGACCAATTTTTGATTCCTCTCAGAAAGGCTGACTGAGGTGGTTTCCAATCAAAAAGGTTCCACTCGAGCAAGGTTTTGCTCTCGTTCTTTGGAGCCGTTCTAGCGGGCCTGTCCCATCCTGCCCCTAAATCTTCGTCGTCATTTGGTGCATCTCTGCAATCACCATCTCTTTCCGACCTCCTTGAAGATGTAGATTCTTCTGAGTGCTTCTTGCACCATTTGTCATCATCCCGATCTTTTTGTTCCAAGGATCGTTTGTCTGAATCTTTTCCTCTTGCTCCAGACCTCAGATTTTCACTCGTGCTTCCGCTGGATATGAAGTCAAACTCATTGCTGAAGTTACCCGGCACTCGACCTGAACAACCAGCAATATTTTTCCCTGACTGTTTCTTTTCCACAGCAGTCTGATTCAAATCGGTGCCCTGGGCAGCGATTTCCTGATCAGCCTTCGATAATCCGAAGGACGACATTTACACAGATATCAAATTTCCTTCTAAACAATTGTCACAAACAATTTGTCCACAACATACCAAAGCTGCTGATGAAACTTCAATTGTCGAATTTTTGCTGAACAACCAAGAATAATGCTACCATGTAAAACTTAGAGGGGCTATGTGTAAATGTCACGTGAATTGTCAAGAATATAAGGGTGAAAGTATGGAATTAATTTACTACTACGAGTCGAGCCTAGGACTATATTGTGTGAGTATCCCCTTGTACGCTCCCTTGAGTATTGCTTGTAGCCAAACATCTGTGTGTGTAGATCTTACTTTCGCTTTTGGACTGGCGCGAAGCCCAGACAAGCATAGGTCTGCTTACAAATAGTAATTTAAATGAAAAATCAATGATCAATACTGGCTGTCTGTGATTTGCAGTTTTTGATGAAAATCTTGTGTGCACACACGGGCTACAAACGGTAGATATTCCGCCCAGACCTTTGAGACTGGCAGACGGTAAAATCAGAGCACGCATCACATAGATCACGTGCGTTAGTTTGGACATTGATGGTAGAAAAGAGAAAATATGGGGCTATGTGATGCCACAACTAGCGTACCCAATTATTCTTGGCAAGCCCTGGATGGAGTGGAACGACGTAGCATACCTGGCAAAGAAGCATTGATTCAGAATAGGATCCAGAAGTAATGGTATAATTGTGCGTGCTAGTGGCTGGTACGAAAACGATGCACCTAAACACATCAAATCACGGGTCTCTCACGTTAGCAGCTCTAATATTGAACAGACTTCAGGCTGGAAATTTGCAAAAATATGCAGAGAAGCGGACTCAGTAACAAGATCAACGCTTGGGGTAATATCCGTTCAAGATCTCACACGCGCCCTTGAACAGAAAAGAACGTTGTCCAAAGAAGAAGTAAGTTCCAAACTTCCAAAACAAATTCGCTCCTACACAGACCTGTTTTTAGATGATGTCGAACCTTTTGAGCTGGTTCGGAAGCTGTAATGATTGAGACTAAAGGTATCTGGAAGAATAGCTCGCACAGGAGCTTTCAATTGAAGTAAATAAAAAAATGTAATTGTCTGTCTGTCTGTCTGTCTTCCTTCCTCTTTCTCTCAGCTTATATATCTACACATATCTACTACCTGACGTAAGATGATAATATCTAAAAATAGCTTACTTACATCACAGGATACAATCCAAACATGTTGTAGCCAAGATGTAATCCTGAACCGACTCCATACCAGTCCACCACATCTGTTACACGGACACCAAGCATTTTCTAGCTGAAAATTACCCAAAACACCAAGGTTTTCCTGAGGCAATCACAAATTATGTCAGGTGCCAGCTTGGCATATTATTCTGACAATAATGTTACAATCATGTTAGAAGAATGGAATTTACATGAATCACGAAACATTAATTCAGGAATACGAATTCCACCGGGTTCTGATACTGGTCTGACAGATGACAACATAAATTCAGATAGCACTCTACCTCCTCACTGTTCTGGGGTTGATACAAAAATTAATTCCAAGAAAGACAATCAAGGCCGCAATAAGGAAATTCCGTGGGGGCCGCTTTATGCAATGTCACGTGAGGAGCAATTATAATAAGAAAAACGTTGACAAAACTTTTGGACAAGAACTGGATTCGAGCCAGTAATTCCCCAGGAGGGGCCCTAGTCTTGTTCATCAAGAAACCAGGTGGTGGACTTAGGTTTTGCGTAGACTATTGTGCGCTAAATGTCATAACAGAAAGGGATAGGTATCCACTGCCTATGATTAAAGAAAAATTAAGCATGGTATCCCGGGCAAAATGGTTATCCAAAGTAGATGTGAGGTCAGCATTCCACAGATTACGAGTAGCGAAAGGTGATGAGTGGAAGACGGCCTTCCATACACGTTTTGGCTCATATGAATGGCTAGTTGTTGTGAATACCTCGGGTAAGCTCCGATCGAGCCTCATCGGGCTCCCACCATCGCGGCACTCGGACACTCGGCCGCAGTAAGCTAGATGAGATTAGGGCACTGATAGCACAGCTAAGTACCTAATCACTCTGGAAACATCCCTACATCCGAGCGTTGCCTGGTGGACCAATGCGTTTAGACTGAGGCGCACATCACTCTGATGGCTACCGAGGGGCAACAGCATATAATGTGACGACGGTGTATAGCTCTGCTATCCCGGGAGTTCCACACTAGCAACCAGTGTCAATAGTATGTTATGACAGGAGATATTGGCAGGGGCTATGGAAGTGGTTACTGTGATAGAAGTAGGAAGCACCTGTGGTGAGTGCGTGATCAGGACTGGGGTACTGAATGTATATATAAGGAAGCAATACTTCTGCAGATAGATTGTAAATTAACCATCTCACTACTTTCCATTCCAACGCTTCTTCTCACTACAGCCATATCAATTATATCCGCGCATCCATAATCATTTGCATCCATTTCAGGTATTCCTCTGTCTCCTCAAGACCTCGTTATTATAACACAAGTGACACCATTTGGGTTAGCCGGGGCACCAGCAGCTTTCCATAGATGAATCAACCAGGTCCTAGGGAATTTTCTCGGAGTTACCTGTGTCGCATACCTAGATGACGTAATAATCTTCTCGGAGAACGACTTTGATGACCATTGGTTGAAAGTGAAGCAAGTTCTGGCGCACCTTAACAATGCTGGGCCTAAATTGGACCCTTCCAAGTGTGTATTTGCATCAAAGGAATTAAAGTATCTAGGGTACATTTTAAATGTCAACAATGGAATCAAAATGGATCCTAAAAAATCGAAGCTATCACTTCGTGGGAAGCTCCGAAGAACATTAAAGAAGTACGAAGTTTCCTTGGATTTTCTAACTTTTGTCGAGGATTCATTAAAGACTTCGCATCCATCTCCTCTCCCTTGCCCGATCTTACAAAAAAAAGTGCTCCATTCTGCTGGAATAACCAACACCAACTATCTTTTCAGACCTTAAAAGATCTTTTTACTTCAGCACTGATACTAAAATTGTGGGATGAAGAGCGCGAAACGGTTGTTGAAACTGATGCGTCGGGGTGGGCTACAAGAGGCTATTTATCACAATTTGATAAAAACAGCAATTTACACCCAGTGGCATACTTCTCTGAGAAGCTTACTCCAGTGGAATGTAACAACAATATTCACGACAAAGAACTCTTGGCTATCATAAGGTGTTTAAATAAATGGAGAAGTGAGTTAATTTGGCTTCAGAAACCTTTCACAATATTCACGGATCATAACAACCTTAAATATTTCATGACAACGCGGAAACTCACGGAACTTCATGTAAGATGGTCTCAGTTTCTATCGCAGTTTAATTTTCGTCTGAATTATAGATGCAACAAAAAAGGGGAGCGTCCGCATGCACCTTCTCGTAGCAAACAAATTATCTCTCAAGTTCAGGAAGATCCAAGATTGAAAGAAAGAGAATTTCAAATGATTGATGATAACTTATGGAAATCTCCGGGTGAAGTTTTATCCAATATATCTTTATCTGAAAGAAATAAGATCCCAAAGGGCGCATCCTTATTAGAAGACGAGGAACTGCAAAATTTATGGAACAAAGCAACCCAGGAAGATACTTTGTTCAATAAATTGTACGAATCATTGTGGCAGAACGATAGATCCTTCCCATCAGAGCTGGGGCTAAAAACCTCTCTATCGTAATGTCATATCGACGAAAGGGGAGCGCTCTGCTTCAGGAAAAGGTTGTGGATTCCGGAATGGGAACCCCTTAGGACAGCCCTAATTCAGAGAAGTCACGACTCACTCGCAATAGGGCATCCAGGCCGCAATAGTACGTTGGCTATTGTATCTAGAAATTTCTACTGGCCTAGAATGATCATCATGGTACGTCGTTTCTGCAGAAACTGTGATGTGTGTGGCCGTTCTCATGTCTGGAGAGCAAGACAACAAGGATTGTCGTTACCACTACCAATCCCTGATATATTTCACAGTGAACTCTCCATATACTTTATGACAGACTTACCAGAAAAAGATATTAAAGATTCCAGCTATTTGATGGTAGTAACAGACTGTCTACTCAAATCTGTCACCCTAGAGGCCATGGATTCCATGGAGGCCGAAAATTGTGCAGAACGTTTCCTGAACTTTCACTATTAATTTCATGGTTTCCCGAGTGCACTGACATCTGACAGGGGAAGTAATTGGGCTGGATGTTTTTTGACGAAGCTTTGTAAAGGAGCGGGTATAGAACAGAGGCTATCTACTGCATTTTATCCCGAATCAGATGGCTCAACAGAAAGAATTAACCAAGAAGTTCTTGCTTCTATTAAAGCTTTTATCTCATTTGTTCAATTTGATTGGGCTAAACTGCTGCCTTCTGCCCAGCTAGCTTTAAACAACAGAGACAGCTCAATCTCAGGATTAAGTCCATTTTTTGGGAGCATGGGTATCATGCAGATCCTATTCAGCAGGTGCATCCCATTTCCAAAGAAGCGCGATCTAAACCTAGTAAATTGGCCGAGAATTTTTAAAACAGATTGAGGAAGCGCAAGAATTTGCGGCAGCAGCCATGGCGGCGGCTCAAATGCAAATGGAGGAACAAGCCAATAAAAAAAGGAATTCAGCTCCACAATTTCGTGTCTACAAAAAAGTCAGGCTCAACCTCAAAAACATAAAAACGCTGCAACTCAAAAATAAATTAGCTTGGGTGAATGCAAAGTACAACCTCGCAAAAATTATATCACCCCATGTGGTAGAATTGCACGTACCATCAAATATATGGCCAAGATTTCATGTCAAACTTTTGCAAAGGGCAAGTGAAGATCCCCTACCGTTGCAGATTCTTGATGATGCTCAACCTTCCCCAATTTTGGTCAAAGGAAAAGATGGACATACTCAGCCAGAGCAGACAGTAGAAAATATTTTGAGAACAGAAAAATTCCATACAGGAAAATTGTGGGTTAGGCGTGTTTTAGTAAAATGGAAGGGCTTTGCCGAGCCTAATAGGGAAGACAGATCCGATATGGAAGAAGTTAAAGAGTTGGACTTATTCGAGAGCAAATTCGGTTGTGGAGATAGAGTTGTAGAGAACTAGGGGTCGCAACAAGTTGTTAATAATAATAATAATAATAATAATTAAAAAAAAGCCGAGAGCGAAGGAATAATGTTATGTGCGGTGTCCGTAATCCTCTTCGCCATGAACACAATGCGCCAGCAACATTCCAAAACTATATCAACCGCACGTTACATGACGCATTGGATAAGTATTGTACAGCATATCTAGATGACGTTCTGATCTACTCAAAGAGCCGAGAGGAACACACAAAAAATGTAGACAAAGTAATAAGACAGTTATGGAATGCAGGTCTACAGCTTGATATTGCAAAAACAGAATTCAATACAAAGAAGACAAAGTATCTGGGGCTAATTATTTCTACTGATGGGCTCAGCATGGATCCTGAAAAAGAAAAATCAATTGAGAGTTGGAAGGAACCATCTAACTTAAAAGAGTTGAAGCAGTCTTTAGGGTTCTCAAATTATTTTAGGCACTTCATTAAAGGATATTCGGGGCTTATGCAGCCATTAACCCGCCTCTTATAGAAAGGCGTAAAATTGAATTGGTCAAACAATCAGGATAAGTGTTGTAGTTATGAGCTGTGAGGTATATAGCAATTATGTCTCTGCTGTCTGTCGGTGGATTTACACGGGCTCATGTACAATGGTGAGTCGCAGAGATGGCGCGCTCATGCTGGGTGATGGCACAATGGACACTGAGTGCGTATCACTGTGGCCAAATGGGTGTCAGTAGGTATCAAATGTGAACTCTTACTGACGATGGTGATCTATGAAGGTGATGCTAGATGTGCATCCCGGCAATTGATAATATCATCTAATGGATGATGTGAAGTATGATATTATTTTGGATAGATTAATTCACTAAACTCGGCAGGTGAAGAGATTGTAGAGTACATGAACAGCGTCTGTGCACCAGCATGTATTTTCCACCCTTTCCTAATCCAGCAGCCCATCCTCCGTTCCCCTGTCTCCTAACAACTCAACCGAGCCAGCACAACAATAAGGCATTTTTATATTTAAAGAATTTTTTCTTGCAGGCACCAAAACTAAGGTATTTTGATTATCATAGACACACTGTGGTTGAGACTGATGCGTCAAATTAGGCTTCGGGTGGAGCGCTGCTTCAGACAGGGGACGACAATCTACTTCATCCAATTGCTTTCTTCTCTTAGAAACACAGTCCAGCTGATTCAAATTACGATATTTATGATAAAGAGCTACTAGCCATAGTAAAATCATTGGAAGAATGGCAACCAGAGCTTGCGGGGGTTCAGTTCACATTCGAAATTATTACAGACCACAAGAACTTGAAGACATTTTTGACAGCAAAACAACTTAACCAGCGTCAAGAAAGATGGTCTGAGTTTTCATCCCAGTTTAATTTTGTGATATCCTATTGACCAGGATCTAAAGCACTAATTCCAAATACACTGAGTCGTTTGCCAGGTTTGAAGCCGAAAGATGCTTTGGATGAACGTCTTCAGCAACATTTCTGTACAATGATACCCGAGGATAAAGTCCAACCAGATTTAAAACTAGATTGTCTAAATGATGAAAAATTCCCTGAATTTAAACATTCCGAAATACTTGTCCTGCTTTTGAATGAAGTTGCACTGATAGATCTCATATATCAGGAATATAAAGAAAACCTTACCACTAGAGAAATGGTTGAGCATTTGAAGGACTAATCCAGGAGAAAATGGTTTAAACCTTAAAAAAAATTTAATGAAAGATATAGCAGATTTCAAACTTCTTAAGAAAGATACATGGGACACAGTATTACGTTGTAAATGTTGACTAGATACCCCTGATGCTGCAGATGAAGTAAATGTACTGATAGTCAGGTCATGTGACCTGACTAACTTAGTTTACATGAGTAGGTGAAATAGTTCCCCTTGACACACCCCCTCACCTATGAAGCTCTACACAGAGTTCATCCAGCATTCAAGGTAATCATACTAAGTTTTTCCACCAGACCCTTTGAAATAGATCGGCAACAATGCCTTTGTGAATCTATCCGCATAAAATCTGTTACCCCACTTCGACTCTCGATGATGCAGGTGTTGATGTACAACTTTCTTCGGCTTGGAGAATGCGCAATTATTGCACAGTGCGGTTACATCGAGATTTTTATCTGTTTTATGACATTTATGAGATACACCATGCGTTGTTTTTATTGTCTGCTGTACACTTGGGAAGCTGATGTGTCCTAGACGGCGGTTGTGAAGTTCGAAAGTGAAAGGGTTTTCAAGAATTGTTGCAGGAAATGTTGAGTTTAGTCCAGTCTTGTCTGAGGAAACTTGATGATCCTCATTACAAAAGACACCGTTGTATTGATGTCGCTCGGACCAAGTTGGGGGCACTTTAGAAGACCTCTGCTGATTTCTCGGGAAATTGTTGTAGGTATGAGTTAATCTTCTCAAAACTCCTGTGCGGCCCATTGGGGAGAGATTTGGATTCAAATCCGACAAATATGGGTTGGCAGCTGATGTACAATTTGAAGAGAGCAAGGGTGGCAAAAATTGTGCTGAGTGAACGCGGTCATTGTTATCCTTCTGAAATGAATCATAGTTCTCGAAACGAGCATCAAAGCCAGAGTAGTGAGTAGAAATTTTACTTGGCAGATGACGTTTTTGGAATTCAGCATGCCACCTTTTATTTTCGGTGTAGTTAGCCCGAGGAAATCTCTTCATAAACTCCGCATGCTGCTTTGGATATTTGAGGAAGCATTTTGCATCTTTATGAGGACCAGAACACCACTTGCAATTAGGACTGTCCCACTTCTTGTTTCTCTTATTTGAATAGCCTGTAGCATGTACTTGTGTTATAGGTGCCAGAACAGGAGCTATGCTTTCAGCCAATCAAATGTGACCCTGAAGGGTTGTATATAGAGTTTCAAGAGAAGGAGCAGGATTGACAGAGGTGGCGACAGAGAAATGGTAGCGTTGAGTGGATGCCCATTGAGGATATTTCTGGGAAGCCGCACGGATTAGTACCAGACAGTATACAAGTGATGGAAGAGGAATGCCGAGGGAAAGAAGATTTGAGACCATTGATTTATGAGCCAGAATGTAAGCTTGGCAGGATGGATAATTCTCAAAGTTCTTTGTAAGATTGAGGAAATTGGTTATACTGGTTTCAACAGCAGCAACGCTGTTACCTTGGATAAAACAGCAAAGTTTACTGTAACTTTTGCAAGCTAAATTTTCCGCCATGAGGAGCTGAATGAATTGTGGATCAACATTAATTGCGAGTGTCATTTTCACAAGCTCATTCGAGAAGCTCCAATCTTTGAATCCAGTATCATTTTCAGACTTGTAAATTTCTTCAGTCTTTAAAGGATCGATCCAATCTGAGAGTAAATTTTGTCGCAAGTTCGATTCAATAAGCAACATCCAATCCTTCAGGTTGGCAACACTATGAAGTTTCAAGGCCGGAGGAAGCGCCATATCATTGGCGCGGAGATTAGAAGGAGCCATTTGAAAGATTATTAATGTGATTTATAAGGGATTAGAGGTAGATATGTGAATGCAGATGCAGATGCAGACCGAAGACATCATAGTACTGGAGACTGAGTGGTGAGGTGCAAGAAAATTACATCACAATGCAATTTGAAAAAAGTGCTGAGTTGTGGTCGGAGTCTTAAGCAGAAGAACAACTAAATAATAAATCGTGATTCCACAGGAAGTGCAAGGGTCATAACCTCTTAAGAAAGATACATGGGACACAGTATTACGTTGTAAATGTTGACTAGATAGCCCTGATGCTGCAGATGAAGTATATGTACTGATAGTCAGGTCATGTGACCTGACTAACTTAGTTTACATGAGTAGGTGAAATAGTTCCCCTTGACAAAACTTAACAATGGTTTAATTTATTTTAGAAATCGATTAAATGTGCTAGATTACAAGGAGCTACACTTATTGATTGTCCATGGTACCCATTCATCAGGACCCGCGGGTCACCCAGGACGAGTAAAAACGTTAGACTTGTTGCAAAGATCATGCTGGTGACCTAAAATGAGTAAGTTTGTGGCTAATTTTGTTAAAGGGTGTGAGCTATGTGTTAGAACGAGAACCCCAAGAACATCACCACCAGGCTTCCTTAAGCCCCTCAATATCCCAGTCCGCACATGGGTCGATATCTCAATTGATCATGTGGTGGATTTACCTCCTTGTAAGCATTCTGGAAAGGTATTTAATCATATCCTCGTGGTGGTGGATCGTCTGACAAAAATGCGCTACGTCATACCAATATCATCTCTAGATACTGCAGAATTGGTAAGTTGTTTTATAAAGGAAGTATACAAGCTCCATAGTGCACCAGAATTGATTATCTCCGATCGTGGCTCTGCATTTGTCTCGGATTTTTGGCATCGCCTGAACACACTGTTGTAATTAAGGGAGTAACATGACTGCATTACAATAAACTGTTCACATTAGAATAATGTGCACATGCGCCATGGGATATGATTGACCTAAATCATCACTCATTGGTATGACATAGTATTTCCCAATAGATTCCTAATGGTATCTATTGGCGCTAGGATCTCTCACATCCTTCCTTTCTCGGTTAGACAAGGACAGATGTTGGAACATCCACTAGTGTGCAGAACCCCCTTATTCATGTATATAGAAGATGGTCCTGTCACGTAGATAAATCAAGCAATTCATACAATAGGAAATTCAAACAATCTCCATATTATTTACACACTTGAGAATACTAGGGAATATCCTCAAGTTCGTCCATTGATCCAAGTCCTAAGAGTATAACTCACGAACTTTACTTCTCTTAAAGCCATAGATACCTCCTTCCATACCTTCATCCTAACGGTACGTCATTCCAGCTCAGCATAGCCATTCAATACACACGTCTATCTGTGAACTTAAAACATAGTTCTGCTTTTCATCCCCAGACAGATGGTCAAACGGAGATAATAAACTCGGCATTGAACCAGTTTCTACGTGCATTTGTTAATTTTACGCAGGATGATTGGGTTGAGTGGCTCCCACTTGCAGAATTCTCAGGAAACAACAATGTTAGCGAGACAACAGGTGTCTCTCCATTTTTTGCAAATTATGGCTACAGCCCATGTCTTGGTATAGAACCACCAGCCCCCGAGACCTGTGACTTGAATGGATCGATGAAGAAAGAATACCTAAGAACTGATGCTATTGCGGATCGTTTTAATTGCATATTGGAAAAACTTAAAGTACTAAGCTGTCAGTCTCAATAACAATATAAGAATAATGCAAATTCGAGAAGATCGGAGGCCCCAGTATATAATCCGGGGGATAAGGTGATGATAAGCCTTAAAAAGATTAAGACAAATAGACCAAAAAAAGATGGGATGACAAATGGGATGGTCCTCTCAAAGTGATAAAGGTATATGATAGGGCGGTAATTGTTGAACTTCCGAAACATATTGGGGTGAACAATAGCTTCCATACATCAATGGTTCGACCGTGGCCAGACTCGATAATCCCAGGCCAATCTAGTATCAACATAAACGAGCGTCGCAATACTGCAAGCCGAGTTGTAAAAAGAGAAAATGACGGTAAAATTGTCGAATAATGGAAATCCGATAAGATCTTTGATGTACATGATGAAAATATTGATAAGACCGGGCTTACATACCTTGTTGAGTGTAAATACGATCAAAAACCCACCTGGCAGCCAGAATCAGATTTGAAAGGATGTGAAAAGGCATTAATAGATTTCCACACCAATACCCCAATAAACCAGGGCCTCCAGAATGGGTGAAGATGCCGTCTACAAATCAAACAATTCCAGAACAACAACTACGAAGATCAAGTAGAAGACGGAAACAGATTAAGAAATTGAAATAACCATCACAAAAAGTAAAATTAAAAAGCATAGAGAAGTTTGGGGTCCAATCTTAAATTTTGGAGGGGGAGTACTGCCACGGGACTTAGTCCTAGGAATGGCTCAGCGAACTTAGGACTTAGAGACTTCCATGTACATACTTATATTTACTCTCCTTATCGCACAACACAGTTATTGATCCCGACCTATCCAGATCCTGATATTCCCTTTATACATTCCGTCACAGCAACAAAGTCGCTTAAAGGCTCATCACCACTAACATACGATTCACAAATGGATTTAGGTCTGTCTTGGGGTTGTATTCAGACATCCGAAATCTCTCAAACTCCTCTTTTGTTTGCGACGAAGCATTTCTCAGTCGATCCTATACCTGCGACCCACTTCCATACTCGTCTGATCACCTACCTACACACGCCCTAATGAGGAAAGTCGTGATGGAAACAGGACGTGCACAAAGCAGGAAGAAGAGGGGAGATACATCGAGGGGATTACACAAATCCCCGATGACAACAACAACCCAACAGTACGATACGAAGGTGCAAGGCTAGAGCAACAATGTGATCTTGGACGGCATTTATATTTCAGGGTCAATGAAGAAGTCAAGGGCTCGGGCGCGTGGTGGCCAAGGCTGAGTGTAAGGATTCCTCTTCTAATCCTTCCTTCAGTATATAATTTTACCATTCTTTCTATGTTGCTATGGCAACAGTACAGTCCTTGACAAATGGTATTATGTTGATACTAGGTTAAGGTCTATGTTATGATGAGCTAGTGGAAGGAGGGTAGGTATATATATGATGGTGTGGTCTGTAGATATGAAATTCTCTACGCTTAGTTTTCTGCCACAACCACCATCCTCGGATTACCTCTAGTCACCTCAAGTTACCTCTTGTACCTTTAGTTACCATTATTACCCACTCGAACCTCTAGCTCTTTTAGCTATTTATATTACCCACCTTTCAAACCTTTAGTTCTTTAGTTCTTTCTAGTTATCTCCAGTAAACCTTCAGTCAACTCTTGCGATCCATCCGACCTCTTCTAGCCCTCCTATTCCGCTTCAGAACAAACGCCAACGCTCCGATTTGACACTGAGGAGGAAATTTCGCTACGGCATGTATACAGCGGGTTTCTGGACGGTTAGGCCTGGTATGATTCAACACATACGTGAAGTCTGAGGTGGTGTCATTTAATTGAGACGAGGTTTACCTGTACTACTCGGTACAGTCAGACTCCTGTTAAGACAATATTGCTGTTAAATCGATATTTTTTACGGATTGGACTTCATTCCCATACATTTTCTGATTACACGATTATCGTTCTTCAACCTCTGAATGTCACGGTTTCGAGGGACAAGTGCTGGGGCAACTATGTGGTTGATGGTAGTAAATAACAATTCTAATGAGAGAACTTCCACTACATCTATCTATTCATTTATATACGTGAAAGCCTCCTCGCCACCGAGGCTAATCCCTCTCCTGTTCCTATGCTATGGGACTCCCCTAGTGTTCTGACTATGCCTGTAATACAGTACTATCGTGTTATGGTCCGGAGGGATTGTACTCGGTCTCGTATATTCCCAGTCAGTGTAAGCCTATCAATATGTGGTGCCGTGCCGCACTGCCGAGTCCGATGCCATGTGAATACCATGCAAATGCCGACGCAAAAGTGTTGTATTGGGTGGCGTTGCATATTAGCGCATTGGTAGTCATTAATAACGCCACCCGAATCAGGCCGAAGTTAACCAACATAGGCTACAGGGACCAATCGGCTTACCGGCCATCACACTGAATATCGTCTTAACCAGGGTTTTTTTGCTAGATTGGTGCTAACAATGCCGCCAACGAGGGGAATTTCTGTGGAGCAACGACGTGCTCTGCGACGACGGGCGCACCGCCAGGTCCCAAAACCATCACAAAAACAGTGCGTTGAGTCGTTCTTCGCTAGGTACGGCCATCGATGAAGTCAGTCCACAGTCTCCGAGTCCTTAAGTAAGACCTTTGCGAAACTCGACGAAGCTCCAAGTAATACTGCGCTACGACAGCGAGCTGGAAACTGGCCTGACCTTGAGAATAATAGAGCGATTTATGAGGGCAAATGGGAGTGTAAAGAGGCATCAAAAGTACAAAGTAGCCTAGATAGCTGGATTAGGGAATCAAATCCTTTAAGATGATATCCCCTATAAGACAATATTTTTCACGGCCCCGATTACATCGTCTTAACAGGAGGACGAAAGCTGAACACCTCTCAGTGGTGTCCTCTACAAACCTGGGAGTGAGATATTCTCCCAGAGCCGAGATTCAATCACGACAAAGGGTGAATTTTGAGAGTTTTCGTCGAGTTGGCGTTCGGGAGGAGTGGTGTTCGCTCATTTTTGGTTGAAAATCCGACTTGCAGAGATTTCACGACTGCACAGCTCAACAAAATCAACCATCTACACCCCAGATACGAACCGCAGACAGATTTTAACCCGTCTGATGTTCGTATCACAACAACCGACACCTTCAAGATCTTATTTTCTATTTCTTTGGAAATTCATCCTCAGCCAAACTCATCTCGCGGCCCTCTCCACAATCATCTCACCACCTACCAAAGCAATCCCATACCTCTAAAAGCCAAATCGCCATCAAAGAAGGAAGAGCTTATCCGACCCTCCGCAACTGCTAGTCGCTGTGAAGGTACGGTTGAAATACCGGCCTTAGATGCGTCATCACCTCGGCCAAGGGTACCAACAACTCGAACTGCGACGAATTGCCACCGACGAAATACGTACGACATTTCGCCGGCACACCAACTAGAGCATTCTACAAAGGCAGGGGCACCGGTGCCTCGGTTTTGAGCTCTCGGTCGCGTTTTCGACCTCCACGGCTAGGGGTACGGCAGCGACGGGGCAAGGCCGGAGGGGTGGACATTCAACAAACTTTCTAGGATGACGAGATCGGCTAAAGGACAGAGGAATTCTGTATGAAGGAACAAAAGGGAAAACAAACTGAAGAGGCCTTGGTGGGCGACTGGATGAGGTCTCCAGTAAAGAAAACGACCGCTGGATGAGATGAGCCTAAGCTGGGAATGAGTCGAAGGAAAAAGTTACAGATGGCGAAGGTTTCAAGGGCTCGGGCGCGTGGTGACCGAGGCTGAGGAGGAATTTGAGCTTCGGCGAGCCAAAAGGGGGTTCTCTGGACGGTTGGTCTTGACATGATTCAACACATGGGTAAAGTCTGAGGTGGTCCGGTCATTTAGGTGGGACGAGGCATTTGTACTTTACGGTAGTTAACCTGATCCGTCCCGGCCCCACCCGTGCTTAAGCTCCAGTAGGAGTGAAACGGTAGTCACTTAACCGAGCACATTAATGAACAAAAAAAAAAGGATGGTCTCTAATTATTACTGAATCTAATGTCTTACAATGCTCGCCAAGCATAATTATCTTTACCTTCACGTGATGCTTACAACTTGGTCTGATACAATCTATGATGATTTTATTTATTGTGACAGGCTTACACCCTCCATCCAATGGATGTGACACGCATGGAGGACATCTAGAATACATGTTCGAGTTGAATCCAGCTATTTAACCAAACATCGATATCTATCATTTTTGATGAGCGTTCAAGTCTCTCCAACGACGCTTTTAAGTCAGTCTCAGCAGATTTTGAGGTTGGATTAAGAGCTCTTTTTATTTCTCGATAAAGGGAGGTTGGAGTACGTCTACTGAAATTATGGGTAGTTATTACCCTTTCATGTAACGTGGGTTCTAATGTCTGAACCATATACTCCATGAGTTGTTGAATTCGAGAATGAACTATAATATACTGTCTCTCCCTAGCCTCCCATAAGGCTATTTCTTGAGTAGTTGCATCGTCTCTTAAACACACTGGTTGACTTATTCTTAAAGTTGGGTCCGGACCTGAGTCGTTTTCTGTCTCAAGTAAATCTTCTGTAAGTAATTGGGATGATCGCTCATTTATGGCACGTCACCAATGTTCAAACCCTCCAGCATTTTTTAACAGAATTTTAGAACTCATCTTGTGTTTGTTTACATGAATGTGACGTTTATGCAGTAGAAAACTCCGGGCTCATAATTTATCGACTTTTAACTTGTTATCGACTTTGTATATGTATGTCTGTTATCACAGAAATTGGAAATAATTCATGTGATTGCTTAATGAGAGACTAGATTTGATTCCGCTATAATATTGTAGAAGACTTGTCCCAACTATCAGAGGGTACAATAGCTGCTAAGCCTAAGAATTCCTGTAGCCTACGCTGGCTAGCGCAGGCAATTACATCAAGGGAATCTTCGGGGATCACCGGGAAGGATCTCTGGATACATGGAGCTTATAATATTCTTAATGAACCTTCTGGAAGTATACTGAAGGTTCATGAAGATGACAGACATATCGAGAGTCTTCTAGGGAATCTTCGAAGATTCCATATTATTCTACTCATAGGGGGAACCTTTTAGCAGAGGAGTATATCAGAGTACATATATATTTGTAGTCTAGCTACAGGAATTCTCTCTCTAGAGAATTATAATTATTATGATGTACCTACAAGATCGCCCAAGCATGTTGTACTGAAACCGCGACAGAGGCCTACAACGTCTTTATCTATCTACAGGTAAATTCCCCATATTCCAACCACGTTAGCCATACAGGACGTAGCATGTAGAACCTGATTCGTATCATCAGTTTGGGGTTGAGGTTTACCATGCATATTGCTGCTTCAGTCTCATGCCTGACTACTATGCAACACGCTGAGGTATCAATCTAACAACCCACACCAAAACCGAAACTGCTCACAACCCTGATGATGACCCCATGAATAATTGGAACAGCAGCCTACATCATAGCACAATTAGGCTAGACATTGTTGACCAGGACCTAATCCGAACAATTCAAGTTCCTCCATTCTCCAGCAAAGCCCATTTGGTGCCTGACTTTTCCAAATACGTGCCTCACGCTTGTTACATCAGGTCGAATAGGTAGAAACGCATTCACCATGATCCTAAGATGTTAAGCAAAGTTATACTTATATGAATCTCTCTCAGAGTTTATTGAATTGATTGTCTCTCCCATGAGGAATCTATCTAGGTACTATATACATCTTGAGTATCCTACTAATTCTAAATATAGACTAAATATTAGCTTTCCAATACGAACTGCTCAAATCTCTGTTCCATACATGGGTCTAAAATTGGCTGTTACATTATCATGGGCAATAGAAGGAGTGAAACAACAAGGGAGTTGTGCGTATGAAATTGGCCATCCGTCTAGTCGCTAATTGTAACATTTGCATGTCTAAGTTATTGCCCTTGATGCATCAGCCCAGTTTACTTGCTTGTAAACTACTCAACTTAAACATCATGAGACAACAGTTAAACTTAGGGTAATCTGTTTGACATAAGACCATGTATTGAGGGAAAACCTTCGTGGGAAAACCTCAATAATTCCTCCTGTACTCTTTCACGACGAGCAGCCATAGTGGCCCCTTAAACAGGCCGTGTAGTAATCCAACCTCCCACTTCTAGAAAGCACATCCAGCATTCGACCACCTGTGCCAACAGCCTGTTGAAAATCACATATCGCTCTTCCCGAATTCTCGCCTGCATTGCGCTCAGCCCCCATTTGAGAGGGCTGAAATTCCGAAATCGAGAGCTCAAAACCGAGGCATCGGTGCCCCAGCTTTTGTCGTACAATGTTCGTTGTCTGAATGAGGCTTCTTCGCTCGCGCCGTCTTTGGAATGTATCGAAAAGTTGAGAATGTTGATGTCGCAGTCGAGGTGCTTGTCTAAAATGAGGCCGAGCAATTGCCTCGTCCTGCACACAATGTTAGTAAGGTTGAAAGCGAAAGGAAGTTTACCTTTGATTTTGGATGGTCGTTGGTATGTCGTAAAGTCCTCCCAGTCAAACTGAATCGGGAAGTTGTTAGAAGAATGAATAGAAGAGACTCAAACTTAAACTTTTGATCTATCGTGCCAGGAACAGAACCTAGCCCATGTGTCAATTGAAATCGACTGGGTCGCGCCCAGCAAGCTGCCGTTGCGAAGAATAAGATTCTTCTTGGCTATCCCAGATATGCAGAGCATGCAGAGCATACTTAGATATTACACTGGCACCACAAGAAGGTAAAGAATTCGTCTTTGCTGTATAGTGACACGGATAGCACACGTGCATATATATATCGCGCACTTGACTCATATTTGATACAATGATGCTTCCGATATATTCACAATGCCCATACCTACTCTAGACTAATCACCTCTTATTGTCATGAATGCGCTTTTCACATTAGTTGTAAATTGTCATCCATGTAGTGTAGCATGTAGAGCCAGGGAAATGGAAATAGGTTGGTGATAAATTAGATATCACCAATTGCTACACTCACCCGTAGGTCACTCCCAGAAGAGACTAGCTACGGCGCTATCTGGAAGTATGTGGGATTGGTTAATTATCATGTAGATAACCTGTAACATAACATGACATATTAATAACACATTAAGATAACAACCCCCAAAAGAACTGTCTCGACGCGCCAGACACGCGATTATCTACTGTTCAACTTTCTCTGATTTGCTTCTTGCCATGCCGCCCCAGTCTTCCGCAGAGGCTGGCTCTTGGCCCCCTCTCCCACCCGTAAATTCGACGCGTTCTGACGTCGAAATGGTCCTCACAGGGCCACCTAGCCACCACCACAACAACACACAAGCAAACGCAGAACCGATCTGCGAGGCGAGCTGCCAATACTCGCCCCCAAACCCCCCCGAGTCAATGGGTGCTTCCTTGACTAACTTCCTCGCAGATGAAGCGAGGGCGTTTAACATACGCTTTGCAGAGGCTGAGCGTATCGTCAGTGGGTACATTAACCTACTGGCGGCCACAACCGACAAACAGCTCCGACGAGCTGTCGAAAAGAATGGAGAGGCTTTACAGGCCACTATCACAAACATCCTGCGCGGAAACCCCGAGCCCCAATCCAGTGGGCCATCAGAGGCTGCCAGTAGCAGCAAGACGACAACCCTCCCTACGTCGGCTACTAGGTCGGGAGGAAAGAATAGCGCGAGCACTTCACGAGCAGTGCAAATACTCACGAGAGAAAGCAGCCAGGAGAAAGGCAAAGAGCCGGCTTCGACAAAGCCTATTAGGCCAATCGACATCGATTCTATACAAACCCTCATCGTTACTGAGGGGTCTTGGACTCAGGTAGTGAGGAAAAAGACTAATGCCGCACCACCAGCAGCGACAAAATCGCAACCAGCCAGCGAGCCTAAGTCAAAAGCGACAGGGCCCACACAAACTCCGAGGCCTACTGCCTCAGCTCCCAAGTTAGCTTGCCCAGACGAGCGTGTTTTCCTGCGGGTCAAGCCCGACCACCCATGGAGACGCATGTCTCCTCATTACATCAAAATGAGCCTCGCAAGCAAGCTGCGCTTAGCTAACTCTGCAATTAAGCAGGTTACCATTGTCAACTCAGGGTTTGCGATACTAGCTGAAGGAGACGGAGCAAGAAACGCGCTCCTCTCAGGCGCCGTACTCCTGGAGAGCACGGAAATGAAACTGGAAGCTGCTTCCAACTGGATCTCAGTGTTGGCGCCTAATGTACCAGACAGACTCTTCACTTTAGAAGGACTAACGCCAGTAACATCGGAGATGGTAATGGAGGAAGCGATCTTAAAGACAGGCGTTAGACCGACCTCGGCTCGTGCCTTTGCAACAAGCATGGCTAGGCCGTCAACCGACTGGGTGTTGCATTTTGCAACCGGCAAGCCAAAGCTGGGAGAAGGACTTTTCGAAGAGAGCGGTCGCTTAAACGAACTTCAGCGTAAAGCCAAAATTGCGCAACGCAACTGATGCTGGGGACACCACCCAACTAAGATCTGTTCACGAGCAGAGCGCTGCTCTCGCTGTGGATCGATTGAGCACAAGGCTACTGAGTGCAAACAGCTCGTCCCAAGGTGCATCAATTGCCACGGGCCACATGCTGCAACTGAGCCTAACTGTATGGCTAGGCCGACACGGGCTGGCGGAAAGACTGTGCAACGCACAAGAGACCAGCTGTCGGTGATCCGGGAACAAGGTCAAAAAGAAAGAAACGCTTCGATCCGAGAGTTGGAAGCAAAGCAGAAAGCCGCTGAGGCGACTGCTGAAAACGAAACTACAAACGTTGCTCAATGCCAGTAAGGAACCACAACCTTACCGAGCTACACACAACGGCAACAACGATCTTGTTCCTCTGCGCTAATTTTGGCAGAGGAGACCCCGCTACAGACATCATCCTGCAATCCGCCTGGGATTCAGGAACCGATGTCCTACTCATCCAGGAACCCTGGACTCAACACAAGGACGGCTTCTGGCTCACCAAGTCGCATCCTGGGTTAGACAAGCACTTGCCCCCCCATGTCACAGCCAACCTCGCAAGGCCACGATCTCTCATTTATACGCGAAAAGGGATCCAAGTGCCTACAACTAGCAATCTGCGAGGCATCACCAGATCTTACCGCCGTAAAGGTTGAAGGAGTCACGTTTGTCTCAGTGTATCGCGCTCCTGGAGCAGACCTTTCGCCGCTCCTATCATGGGCCCCGTCTGGGCCCACAGTAGTTGGTGGAGATTTCAATGCCGTCCACCCTGACTGGCAGCCCATGGCCACCAGGCTACACGGTGACGGCCAAGTGCTCGCCAAATGGATGTCCGAGCACGGTATGGACCTATCTTCGACCCCGGGCGTCTCGACTCACGATCTTGGAAACACACTCGACCTAGTCTGGTCTAACGCGGGAGCCCTTGCAGACGTCTCGATAGAGCTTGACTCGACATCGGACCACAGAACTCTTGCAGGAGACGTCCCCCGTCCGAACTCGAGAGCTAGAGCTGTTATCAAAACAGGCCAACCGTTTCGAGTGACAGACGACGCCCTCGAAGACTTTGCAAAGGTGCTAGGCCGTTGGGCTCAAGGAATAGAGCTACAGCCGATGGCTTCAGTAGACGCGGTGGACAATCTTGCTGATAAGCTGGTCCAAACTATTAGCAACGCAATCAGGGTCACTGGTAGACGCGGGAGTGTGAAGAAGGGTAGGACAGCACCTTGGTGGACGTCGGAGTGCCTACAGGCTAAACGCGAATACAGGATATTCAGGGACGAAGAGAGCAGAAAGGACTTCCGTCGCATAGTCAAAAGTGCCAAACGCTTATACTGGCGGCGAAAGTTCTCCGAAGCAACAACCGACGTCGACATGTATCGGATGGTACGCTGGGCTAAGCCGCAACCTACATCAGCTGCTCCACCACTCCAAACTCCAGATGGTCTTGTTTCGGATCCAGGAAAGCGAGCAACTCTGTTGCGCGACCTCCTTCTCGGCCGGTTCACCAGTCAGAACGACGTCGACGCTGAGGACTTCGAGCCAGGACGCGGAAATCTCCCATGGGTCTCGAGCGTTACGGACGAGGAAGCCAAGTGGGTTACAACGGCCTGCCAAAATAAAGCCCCTGGAGCAGACGCGATTTCTGTTCGTCTTCTTCGGACAGCCTGGCCATCAATTGGTCACGCAGTGAGAGTACTCTTTGAGGGCTCACTGCGATTGAATCACTTTCCGAAGGCCTTCAAGCTAGCGGAAGTAATCCTTCTCCCCAAACCCGGCCGTAACCTCAGTACAGCTAAAGGATGGAGGCCTATCGCACTTCTCTCCTCCCTGGGTAAAGGTCTCGAGAGACTGATTGCAAGGCGAATGGCTTACACCGCCCTCACCTACAAGGCAGTCCCGCAGCAACTCTTTGGAGCACTCACTGGCAGGTCTGCCAACGACCTCGTCTCATGCGTCATCCACGGTGTAGAACATGCAATGAAACGGCAGAAGAAAGCAGTCCTAGTCACTTTGGACGTTCAGGGTGCATTCGATGCTGTACTCCACGGACGGCTGCTGCAGAGGATGAACAAGATGGGGTGGCCTAAACCAGCTATCACCTGGATAAAGTCCTTCCTACAAGAACGATCTGCTCGCGTACGACACGAAGACGGAGCCACAGACCCGGTATTCCTAGAATGCGGGCTGCCACAAGGATCGCCTCTTTCCCCAATTCTCTTCCTCCTTTACATGACCGAAGTCGTGGGAGGCAGTAGTTGGAGATTTGGCTATGCAGATGATGTTGCCATCCTCGGCATAGGTTCAACTCCAACTGAAGCCGCAGTAGCTGTCCAGAGAGAAGTCGATGCAGTCCTAGGGTGGGCCGCTGATAATGTCGTCTCTTTCGACCCAGATAAGGCCGAAGTAGTCTACTTCGTCGGCCCAAGATCCAGGGGACACGAACTTCCGGCTATAAGGGTAGGCACTCGCGATGTACAAGCATCCGACGATATCCGATGGCTCGGAGTACATCTTGATCGCGGTCTGACCTTCGAAAGTCACGTGGCAAAGTGGACCAGCAAAGCAATGCGGCTAGCGCAGCACTTCCGACGGCTCACACTTTGCACCCAGGGACCAAGGCCTGACTTACTAACCACAGTCATTCGCACGGTAGTTCTGCCAATCGCGATGCATGCAGCGGAGGTCTGGTGCCCGGGGCCAACCAGGGAAACTTATCGAGGTGTGACGCGTAATTCCTACAAGAGACAGAGCAAAGTCATCGACCAAGCCTCTGCCTTCGGAATCCGCGTGGCTCTACCAACCTGGCGCACGATGCCTGTTGCAGCACTGAGAAGAGAGACTGGTATTCCGCCAGCACAAATTCTGCTCGAGGAACGCAGGCTCAAGACTGCCGCACGAATCCGGACACTAGATGAGTACCATCCGCTTCGACTTCGGGCCACGGAAAGCACAGACAGCGCTTGTCACCGACTCGGCCTAAAGACATGCAACAAAACCAGACTTGGTTTCGACAGAGTGCATGATTCAAGGGTCCAGAGGATGATCGACTCCTGCCAGAGGCCGAACTACCTCCAACGCTCCGACTTCCGGCCCCCCCTCAGCCAATTCCCCGCTGGACAAGCAAGAAAGAAGCAGCTAGGTTTATAAGAGAGTGGCTACCTACTCTCCCACCCGACTGTCTTTGCGTGTACAGTGATGGCTCTGGGGTGTCCACCGACAAAGTATCATGGGCCTTTGTGACTTTTATCAGTGGCACAGGAAGGGTAATTGAGCAAAGCGGCTCAGGCAAAATAACCAATGCGGAGGTCCACGACGCGGAGGTTCATGGAGCTCTAGCTACTCTTGAAGCAATCACTAGCAGGAAGCGAGATCGTGGTCGTAGCGCCATCTATATTCTGCTCGAAAATTCTGCGGCTGTCCAGGCCTTACTAACGGGAACAACAGGCTCATCATCCTGGAGGATTCAAAAGTTCTGCAAAATGGTCGCTAGAGCAGCAGCACCTGTTAAAGTAGGATGGATTCCGGGCCACGAAGGGCTGGTAGGAAATGAAATGGCTGATGAGCTCGCTCGAAGAGAGCTTAACTCGTCGGACGATACGAGGACGACACATGGGGTGATGACCCTCGCCTCTTCCGGAAGGAAAGCTCGCGAACTGGCCAGACAGATGGTTACAGACTGGTGGCATTCGAATCGCCCCAGACATTATGCAGACCTCGAACTCGAGATGCGACGCAAGAAACCGCCAGAACTAGCACTACCAAGGGCAGTCTACGCTCGCTTAATAGCCGCTCGAACCGGACATGGGGACTTCGCGGCTTATCATCGCCGCTTCAACCACACTGACGCTACACTTCACTGCAAGTGTGGGAGAGAAAAATCAATCGGTCACCTTGTTCAGTGTCGAAAAGCACTGGCAACATGGCGGCTGAAAAGCGGAAGGCGAAGGGCGCCAGCTATAGAAACAATGCTCGGATCAAGCGGGTGGCAACTGTTCAGGGACTATGTCCAGGAGAGCGGAATATACGCGGAGGCTAGCCGGGGGATGGCAGGGATACCTTTGACTCGGAGGTGATGAACGAAAGCCTAGGTGATCTGGCATGGAAGTAGGGATAGGAATCGAGGCTCGGGTGCGTGGTGGCCGAGGCGGAACGATGGAAGGGAGATTGTCAAAGTTTTTTCTTTTGTAATGCAGGACTTTGCGTGGAAGTTTTCTTTTGTTTTGTTTTCAACTCTGGGCTGCTGTACTCGTCATGCTTCAACACATAGATGCGTTTCGGCATGGTTCCGGTCATTGAGGTGGGACGAGGCACTTGTACTTTACGGTAGTTAACCTGATCCGGCCCGACCCCACTCGTGCTCAAGCTCCAGTAGGAGTGCGACGGTAGTTACTTCACCTAGCACGTTAATGAACAAACAAACGCACATTTCGAGAAATTCGAAAATTCACATTTTCACATTTTCCTCCCCTTATATCACCCTCCGAACTTCGAAACATCAACTTCTCGTGGTACCGCGCCACTCAGCCTTGAAATGGCACCGGTACCCCCAAAATCCGCGAAACCCGCAAAAATTGTGTTAACCACTAAAGTAGTAAAGCACAACTTCCAGACGCGTCTGGAATCACAGAAGCAAATGCTGAGCAAAGCAAAAAGCATTGCAATGCAAAAAGCAACAACAAAGGGACTGACGCAGAACGACATCGATCTCGAAGGGATGGAAGCCGACATAATCGCGCAGATGGAAGAAAGCGGCAAAACCGACATTGAGATGGAGGATGCCACTCCCATAATTGATGCTTGGATCAGAAAGGGCCTAAAGGACTCGCGTTGGGCAACTGCAGGAGCAGAGAGCTCCCAGAAGGCGTCAACAGCACCAACGATTGCCGTCGAGAAAGTAGTCTCGGCGAAAGCAATGCCAGAATCCGCACGCGCTGCGGCACGAAAAATAGCGGTTCCGATAGCAAAGCGGACACCAACCGCGAGCACACCGAGGGGAACGGAAGACCCCCATAACGCAAAGGCAGCAAATGCCTCACAACTTCCGCCAGCCCCTGCCTCGATTCCTGGGACGACTGTGCGCGATAACCAACCTGCTGGCGGTGCTCCCACCGGCACCACGCCAATTCACCCGCCGGAAATAGAGGCTTTACTCGAAGCCGAAAGAAAGCGGGCTGCAAACACCTCAGCTAGGCTCGAGATAGGGTCAACGGTGTTAAAAACATTAGAAAGTGTTATCCTGTCCATGAAAACAACAGACAACAAAGAATACTTGGACGCAATGAGCGTGTGTCTGAGGGGCGCCCTCGCCCACTTCTTACGCACTGGAACCACACCAGTGCCGACAAGTCTTCCCCCCCGCCCCATCGGCTAGCAGGCCAGCAACAGCGGGCCCTCACCACCATCGACCACCAGGACAGCAAATCCTGCCGTCGCTGTGCCCCAGGTCACTTCAACCTGGGCAACTGTAGCCCGGAAAGGGCTACCCAAACAGCCAACGCCAGTGATGACAAGTCATGCCCCGAAAATGCCGACTCCGCCGACCAAGAAATCGGCCAAGACGCCCCCTTCGTCCACGCCGGACAACCGACTGTTCCTCCGGCTAAATTCTAAACACCAGTGGCGAAATCTTTCACCAGCTGGCATCAGAGAAGCCGTGGCACAGCTCACCAACGCGACCCAAGCAGCAATTGAACAGGTATACCGTGTCCCAACAGGTTTCGCGCTCCGAGCGAAGGACCAGGAATCTCGCCAGCTCCTATTGGACGCGGCGGAATTTTTCCTTCCCATCGGGGGAGCACTAGAGGAGGCCTCCGACCTTGTGGCGCTCCAGATCTCGACGGTCCCCGTCGCCATCCACACTCTTCTTGGAAGGGTACAAGTGACAGAAGAGATGATGATCGAGGAGATCTCGAGAGTTACAAAGGCCATTCCAGCCAAGGTACGGCCCCACTGAAAGACCCGGCTGGACGCGCCATACAAATCATGGCTGGCTCATTTCAAGAAGGGAGCGGCACCAAGACAAGGGTTCCGCCTATTCGACGACTCGGGCGTCGCGGTTCCACACAAACCGCGACAGACTGTGCAGCAATGCAAACGCTGCCTGCAGTTCCACGGGACGCGCAGTTGCTCTCGCGCCCGAGCTTGCTGGAACTGCTCCTCAACGATGCACTCGACAGACGAGTGCCGTGCACACACCAAGTGCCGCAACTGCGGAGGACCGCACAGGTCCGACAGTCGAGTCTGTCTGGCGCGCCCCACCAAGTCCGGGCCGGTAAGCAGAGAGCAACTGGCCAATATTCGCATCGCGAGCCAACGCGAGCTAGCGGCTGTTGTGAGGGCTAAAGCTGCAGCCCGTCGCGCAGAGGCAGCAGTTCTAGCGGCTGCTAGGCAAACGCAAGACTCACCAACAGCGGTGAAATCGAACAACAGTTTCGAAGTTCTGATGACCGACGTCGCCCCCGACGCCACGCCCATAGGAACGACGAATCCTGTTGAGTCTTCCTGAAGGGCTCCTCACGGGTCCTTTCTAGCCTCTCACCTACGATAAGTTTTATGTCGATCAACGTAGGTAGGGGAGGCTCATCACACGACATCGCGCTTTCCCGAGCTTACGAGCTAGGCGTCGATGTAGTGTTAATACAAGAACCTTCGTGGAAAAAAGCCACGAAGGAAACAAAGTCACACCCTGGATACGACTGTCATATACCACATGGCGGCGTAAACATTCGACCCAGGGCGGTGACTTACACACTAATAAACAGGAGAAACCTTTCGGTAACTCAAATTTTTCCCTGCAATCCCCCAACGGCAGACTACTGCTGGGTCGTGGTAAACGGAGTCACGTTTCTCAACGTATATAAAGACCCAAACAACCTAACGGCAATTCAACCCCTCCTCAGCTGGGACCCACCACCTCGATCCGTCGCGGCTGGTGACTTCAACGCGGTGCACTGCGCGTGGCAACCAGAGGTCACCCGCCCACGCGGACAAGGAATCGAAATTGAGAGATGGGCGGAACGTCACAATCTCACTTGTCTGATTGTGGGCGAGCCAACGCATCGAGCCGGGAACACGCTCGATCTTGCCTGGACCAATATCAACGGGGCCCAAGCATGGGTGGATCGCAGCGAGTGTGCCACCAGCGACCATCTTCCCATTCGAGGACAAGTTCCCACCGGATTCGGAAAAAGGGACCAGGAGCCATCGCCGATTAGGGTAACGCGCGGCAACCTGCCAAGGTTCGCCCTTGCCGTCACGCAGTTCACTCACCCGCCACCAGCCTTGGACACGGTTTGCCAGGTGGATGAATACGCCAAAGATCTCTGTTCCGGCCTTACTAACGCTATCAAAGCAGCAGGAACACGAAGGAACAAAAGACGTGGCAAATGTGCACCTTGGTGGACACCGGAATGCAAGCTGGCTCGCACGGAGTATCGTGCAGCAGTGACTCCAGAGCAACGATGGGTGCATGCGAAGAAGCTGCGTTCAACCCTCAGAGCGGCAAGGAAAGAGCACCAGACGCGTCAAGTCGAAGCGATCACAACACCGACTGAAGTGTTCAAGCTGATGCGCTCGGCCGAACCAAGGCAGGCAAGCACCCCCCCTCCACTCAACCACGAAGGGAAGCTGTACTCCGATCCGGCTGAGCGGGCAGAGATACTCCGAGATGCTCTTCTGGCACGACACCAAGCGACGGACGACCTACCGCCACTCGATGCGCCGAGTACCAACCGAATCCCCTGGAACGACCATGTCTCGGACGAAGAGATTCGCATGTGCACCGTAGGCTGCGCCAACACAGCGCCTGGAGCAGACGGGATCTCTGTGGAGCTTCTGCGAACATGTTGGAAGACGATTGGACCATTTGTCGGCACTCTCTTCCGCGCCTGCATCAGACTCGGCACCCACCCATCCTGCTTCAAGCTGGCTGAAGTGGTGCTCCTCCGCAAGACGAACCGAGATCCAGCGACTGTTAAGGGCTGGAGACCGATCGCACTTCTGTCATGTTTGGGTAAGGGATTGGAACGACTCTTGGCGAAGCGGAAATCCCATCTCGCGGTTACGCTCGACGTTGTCGGAGACCAAAAATTCGGCGCGCTCCCCAAAAGATCTGCAAACGACCTCGTCAACTGCGTAGTCCACGGCATCGAAGAGGCAAGCACCCAGGGATGGGCGGCCACATTCACAACTCTAGACGTCCAAGGAGCGTTCGATGCAGTACTCCACAACCGCTTGGTGAGGAGGATGCAAGAGCAGGGGTGGCCAGACTCGATTCTTCGATGGACGGCTTCATTTCTTGCACATCGAAAGGTACAAGTCCGATACTCCGGAGGGGTAACCGGGCAGAGAGAGCTGGTTTGTGGGGTTCCGCAGGGATCACCAATATCGCCACTTCTCTTCCTTCTATACATGGCAGAGCCTATGCGAAGCGGCAACCCGGGAATGAGGTTCAGCTACGCAGACGATATCGGGGTACTAGGATTCGGGCGTAGCTTTGCCGAGTCGGCCGCTTCTGTACAGAAGGAAGTGGATCATCTTCTGGAGTGGGCAAGTACCAACGCAGTCTCCTTCGATACCAATAAGTCGGAGGTAGTCCAGTTTCCCGGACGGAAACGCGAGGAGCCAGTGGGCATTCGTGTGAACGGCGTGGTTATCGAGCCAGCAGACCAAATACGCTGGCTTGGAGTATACCTAGACCCGCAGCTGGACTTCAAACATCACGTCACGACGTAGTGTGGCAAAGCTCTGAAGGTGGCCCAGCAATTGCGCCGCTTCAACTCTGCGTATCGAGGAGCTGCCCCTGCAGCACTGGTTCGAGCAGTGGACACGTGCATTGTCCCCATAGCAACCTTCGGAGCAGATGTTTGGTGGCCCGGCCTCAAACGTCCGACCAAAAGGGGGATCATCACACCTCGAACCAGCATTTTCTGCGAGATGATTGACAAGGCAATCTTGACGGGACTGCGCGCTGCCCTCCCGGTAATGAGAACTACACCGAATCTTGTTCTCCACCGAGAAGGAGGTATCCCAACAGGGAAGATCATTCTGGAAGGGAACCGACTACGGCTTTCGGCTCGGCTCCACTCACTGGACAACCGCCACCCGCTCCGGACCCGTGCCGCCGTGTGTCCAAACAATGGAACAAGGAAGTACAAGAAAAATGCTCGGGCACCCAAGAATCCGGAGATCCAGATGTCAAGAGTGCAGCGGGCCTTCCGACAACTCCCGGACGCGGAAGACGCTAAGCCTCTGCCGCCGCCATGCTATCTGTCGAACTTCGGCCCAAGGACAGAAGAGGAGGACAAGGTAATTCGGTTCCTTAGAGGTGTATTGCCATCGGATATCTGTGCCTACCCGGATGGATCGTCGGAGGGGCATGGTCGCTCAGCATGGGGGTTCGTCTTGAAGAGGGATGGAAAGACTCTGTTGAAGGGATGTGGTATCAAGCATGGTGGTGAAGTGCTCGATGCGGAAATACTAGGGGCGAGGAAGGCCCTGGAAGCTGCGCTAGGATTGTTGGAGAGAGAGAACGGGAGAAGTAACGGCAGGCAGTGGATCAACGTGTTGACGGATAGTCAGTCTGCAGTGAAGGCACTGCTGACAGGAACCGCCACAACAAGTCTCGACGATGTACGCCAATTTAGGGCGCTATCAGAAAAGGCTCGAGTCTCGGTTCAGTGGATACCAGCCCACTCCGGGATACAGGGAAACGAAGAGGCTGATAGAGTTGCACGCTCCGGCCTCCAACAACTTCCAAGTAAAGAGAGCCAGCCTGGCTCCGTCACTTTGGCGTACATTCGTCGTCTGATGAACCAGAAACGTCAAGCTCTTCTCGAGGAATGGTGGGAGGAAGCATGTCCACCTAGGTATCGAAATCTGGGTCTACTCATGCGACGACGCAAGCCACAGGAGCAGGCACTTTCTCGGCGGTTACTACGTGAACTGATCTCAGCTCGAACGGGACGCGGAAACTTCGCTGCATGTCACCGTCGTTTCAACAACTTCACCGCTTCTATGGAGTGTGCGTGTGGAAAGGAAACATCACCTCTCCACTTCATTCACTGTCGACTGCACGAACGTCTGACGCGTCGACTCCGAGGGACAATGTCACATCACGACTATGTCCAAAAGCTTCTCGGGCCTAAGTGCCTTGAGGATTTTACAAAATTTGCGCAGGAAACCGGCTGCTTCGGCAACTCACCTGCAAGTCCGTCACCAGCTCTCAGCGGAGACAAAATTAACTAGGTCATAGCACGAAGCATGACAGGAAGGAAAACGAGACGAGGAGTGTCGCTTTCCCACCTCAAATTGGAGTATTGGATTTGGAATTTTGGTTATGGGAGTCTGTGGGAGCATTTAAATTCTTTCTTATAACTAGCTACTGATTGTGTAGTGGGTCACGCAGTGAGACCGAGTCGGGCATGTGGGAAGCATGATCTTGGCCGTGTACACCGGTCCTTGACTCCTAGGAGATATAGAGCATAGCTTAGGACCTAAAATTTATATAAAAAAAAAAACAAACACAATAAGATACCATTCGCATACCGTAACGTTTATTGCCATAATTACCCAAGTATATTCTAAGCCCCGTGAGTAGTCACAACCATTTAATTGAAGATACCAAGTGTATACAACCATATACATCACAACTGTTCAATACTTATTATCTCGGTTCTATTTTCTAATTAATGACATGTTCACTTTTTCATCTTAAATGATAGGTCATGATATTCTTCGTCTTGCTGGCCATCATCAAGCTCAGAGTCATGCACTGATTAAATCTTTAACAATTTTCATTGCTTTTCGCTTAAATCTCATTATGTGTGTATTTTGTAGGCAGCTTTGCTCTTTAGCTTTATTACCTTTTAAACCTTAAGTCCTTGCTTACCATAATCAGCGTGTCATAATAATATATGTATAGCTATTCCATAAGTCGATTCGTAGAAGTGTTCATTGATAACGGCAAAGGAATTGATTAAACTATGTAGAATGATAAAATAAAGTATAATTGATCAATATACCTAGTGCAGGACCTGTCCCTTTCTTCCTTCATCTCCAGCCGCCTTTTAACTGTCTACAAGATTCTGACGTCATCTATCCACTTGAGACCACATCTAGATTCCATCAGCAAGTAAGAATAAGTTGCCACGCTACTCTGCGCGCATTTAAGTCCTTGTGGGCGTGACAGGTGTAGATACGCGGTATGCACTCATAAGGCGATATACAATACACACGTCAAAGCATCTCTCGTATTTGTGGCAAACATTTGAATTGAACCATACAACCAAGACCGCAGCCTATAATGAAGGTTAAGGTTGTTGTAGGCTGTGGTGTAGTTTATCCCTAACATCAGTTGATCATTCCCCGTACTGGCTTACTGTCCTCACTCAAGATGTGAAGCACCATTAGGGCAATGTTCCCCCAGAGACTTATACCCAAGCTTTGTAGTGCGAGATGACCAATCTTTGAGGAGGCAGATTCCCGATTTCAATTGGAGTAATGCCATCATGGGTGGTAGACATGAGGTAGTGCAGCATGATTGAGTTAGAGAATTCTTTTGAGAATAAAAGGTCTACAATTGGACTTGACCTTGAAATTTACAAATTGACAGGAAAGACTCCCAATCATTTCAGACGTGTCACGAGTAAATGGGCCGTAAACGCTCGTTGCCAATAGTTCTGACATGGACAAGAGGTCGTCCATTTTTGATATGCTGGAGGTTGCCTTTGACATTGATTGGGATTCAACTGTTCTTGGCTATCCCAGATATGCAGGGCATATGGAGCAATAACACTGACGCCAATGGAAATGGCTAAATCTTCTATGCTGGCGTTAAGAATAACGCGGCAACACAGGAAGATGCCTTGATGCCTGACTCTCATGTGACCATCCGCCATATATCAACGCGACTGATGCGAACTTTTGCACCATAAAGCACTTTTCATCATCACAATCATCTAAACAATATCTTTCAAACAAACACTTTACAAAATGTCTCACTACCCTGAAATTTTTGCTTATCTCAAGGATTATCCAATCGAATCTAATCTTACAAGATTTCGAAACAAGTACACAGAGGAGAGTGCTCAAGATGGTAATTTTCTCAGAATAAGCAAGAGAACGGAAGCTAACGTTATAGTTATATCGAGATTCTTTTATGAATTAATAAGTTATACATTACCTATATGTGAAAACAATGACCTGGATAAGCTGCGAAAAGATTTCAAGGACACTATTACGATAATCGAGAACGATAGGAATCAACTCACAGAACTTCAATCTCTCGTCCGGGCTATCTCACAATACCAAAATGAAGCTGAAGTATTCCAGATAGCGATTGAAGTTGTCCAAAGATTAGCAGATAAGCCAAGTGGCAATCAACGCAGTGAACGCAGTGATCGATCACCGTTGACACCCACACCCGGTCCATTTACATTCACCCGAAGTGTTTCAGAGGCAAAAGGTTTCAACAAAAATGTCACCTCTATGACCGCAGCATTAAGGAATGAACTTTATAAAAATGTAATTGTGGATTTGGACAATTTCTGGACGGAGCTTTTCCTGGGTAAAGATTGGTCCAATCAAACATGGAATATTTGGAAAAGCTATGAAGCATATGAATTAAAAGAAAAAAAGATCCAGCAAGAATATAAGATCTTGAGACAGAAAACGGAAGCGCTTCAAATCCAGGAAGAAGCTGAGGCGGGGACACAAAGAGTAACCACAGACGATAAGCAGAAGGTATTCAAGGATCAAAAAGTAATAATAGAGGAAATCTCACCGAATACTCGTAAAATTACTCGACGTCATAAAAACAAAGTGGCCGGAAATTTAGAGACTGTGATGGAGGAAGAAACACCAAAAAATTTCAGAAAAACCCGAAGTCAGACAAAAAAAGAGAACGAGGAATCGGCAATTTTGGCAGAAAACGAATCTCTCGAAGGTTTGCAAAATATCGGGATAACAAATACCAATAATTTCCAGAACCAAGCCAACCCGACAGAGGCCGAAACTGGGGGAATCCACAAAATAGTCTTTAAAAACAAGATTCTGATTGGAGACATGACTGAAGATGAAATGTGGGAGTGGCTAAATTTTTTTCGTGAGAATTTTTTGAATCAGCTCACAGATAAACTCCATAGACCATCGGAAATGTTTCCAACAATCATGAAAGAAGCAGTAGGCTCCCAGTTGCGCTGTCAATATTTTCGCTCGTCAAAAGAATGCCGGATGAGGGGTACCAACAACGATTACCAGGTTGACTTCCTCACAAAGAGAATTGAGTCTTCTAATGCTCACATAAATTTTCATCAATGGAGTGATGTGAGAGTTCTGGGTGAGTTTACGAAACAATCTTGTGCAGACCAAAGGAACGAAAATTTTTATCAGCTGTCTAGACTTGCCCTCCAAGTGTTTTACAAACAGCCACTTCGTCATTTTGTACATGGATTTACCGCGTTCCAATCAAACTTTGAACTGTGGGTGTTTAATCGCTCGGGCGCATACAGCTCGGGCTTATTCAACATCGAAGACGATAAAGAAAAGTTTGTGCGAGCAATCTGTTCATACCTTTTGATGAGTGATCAAGAACTAGGTATTGATTCATCTATTCAAAAAGTCAATGGACGCTCTTTTGTATCCATTTATGATGAGAAACATAAGGAGACAAGGAAGTTTGTCATTAATCCTAAACCTTTTTTCATGGTGGGTACCATAGTTACTCGTGGAACTACCTGTTTCGAAACCTTGGATAAAAGTAAAGTTGTTAAATACTCGTGGGTCAGGACTCCAGGTAAATCAGAAATTGACTTTTTGCAACATGCCCATGGAATAGATGGCGTGGTCGATTATGTCACGGCAGACGTAATCTGTACCATAGGTGATCACCTGAGGGACCTCAACTTCAGCAATGCGAAATACTTGAAGATGATAGGCTGCAATCCTTTTATCTCCCAGGCTGAAGATGTAGAGGTACCTCCGACTCCTCAGTTGAGAGATCGAGAACTTCGCAGAATAGTTATCACACCTCGTGGCCGTAATCTTTATTCCAGTAAGACAATTATGGAGTTTCTTGTTGGCATACGAGACGCAATTGTGGCACACCGCCGCCTGTATGTCGAAAAGAAAATACTTCATGGTGATATATCTGACGGTAACATCATTCTAGCGACTGTTGATGGTAAAACTCAAGGGATGTTGATCGATTTGGATCACGCCGAAATGGTCGAACCACCACCGGGCAAAGATGACAACTTTTTCTTGACTGGCACCATGAAGTTCATGGCGCTTGAGAGGCTACAATATGCTGCAAAACGTGGGGAAACCATAAATCGCACGTTTCATCACGATCTGGAGTCGTTCTTTTATGTGTTCATTTTAGGATGCATAACATATGAACGTGGAGGGAAATCACAAGAAGTTATTGATCTACAAGCTTGGTCAACAGAAAACATCAAATTTAACTACGATGCAAAGGAACTTGCTATCTTAGGCTTTAGAAGAAGAATTCTCGATAACTTCTCCACCAAATTCTTAGATCTTAAGGCTTTAGCATCTGAACTCCGAATGATACTATTTGGAGAGTTTGGAGATGACTATAGCACCCCTGAAGATCATGAAGCCGAATATGAGAAGATTATTAAGGCATTCAGCAATAATATTGAAGATCTAAGAGGTAAGATCAATCAATTACTACACAACTACTTTTCCCTTGAATGAAAGTCTAGCTGACACATTGTTAATTATTTAGATGGGAAAATCGAGAATAAATTGTTGAACAAAGGAACATCATGAAGTGACTCACGGGACTTTCTTGACCAATATGGATGTAAGGACTTACCAGACTGTCGTAAATTGGACAATCTTGTAATCGGGTGAATTCTTGAATTGATCTTTTGTTTAATTAAAATAGAGATTGTTAAATATACACTAAAATGAACGAGTTACTCTTTTGTTGTCTTCCGGTTGACATTTGCTTGGTAGTGCAATGTGCATTGGCAGAAAATTGGATGAGTCGCTATATTTTTTTTAAACTTAGCTTTGTTTGCCGTACTAGAGTTGATTTAACCGTAAAGATTTTAGATTGACCTGTTATTTGTTTCAAAAAACATCATTCGTAAACAAGTAATTAAATATTTATTCCTTCCACCATCTTCACAAGCCACTTTCATGGGAGGGCAAGACTGAACACCTGTCAGTGGTGTTCTCTACGAACCTGGGAGTAAAATATTCTCCCAGAGCCAAGTTCAGTCAAATTTCGCAATATCATAGAAGTTGGACCACGAGGCAAAATTTCAAATTACTCCACCATGTCAATTTTTCACTCCCAAAGAGTCCGATTCTCAACTAAGCTTCATCAAGTCTACAAGCACGACCTAGTAGATCCTCGTTTCAATGACCACACCTCTCGTCGGCTTTCTCTGGCCTCAGCTGGTCACCAAATACACGCCCATGCCGAATTTATACCCGACGGAGGAAGCAAAGCGTGGCGCACAAATCTGGGAGACAGCTCTTTGCGATGGACGTGAGAGGGATCAGGACAAGTTTACTAGATGATGCAAAAGAGGGATACGTATTCGACGGGCTTAAGAAATCGAATTTCAGAAAGAGTTTTACGAATTGAGCTTTGTGCGCGCCAAGACTTCGCTTGCGAGAGTGCAGCTGACACTACAAAAACAAGCAAACGATGGAAGGTGTTGTGGTCCGCCTCCTGGGGGTGTTCTCCAGTATAGTTTGAGTAGCCTGGGCACCTACTCAACTTGGGAAGGAGACATCTCAGATCACATATCGCGCGGAGAAAAGTCGAAAGATGATGGAGGCATGTCTGGATAACTCAGGGTTTTTGACACGTTCTCCTGGGTGGGTATTCACGGATGAGGGTTGACTTGGGGTGAAGAAAAAGCCGCCATAACTTTGCAGTGGTACTTGCAAATGAAATCTGAGGCATGAGTGCTCTACTTATAAATTGAATCATCTATTCTATACTTTTCTTTGATATTGCGTCATAGCTAGATAGCTGCATACGCAATTAAAATCTGATGCAAAAAAAACAAAAAAAGCCACTTTCATACTGCAGGCTACCACATTGATTTGGGGCTCAACGTGTAGGGCATGGATGAATTGCACAATTCATCTATTAAAATTAACGTCAAACTACATCAAACTGAAAGAATCGGACGTGCAACGGCACTGAACACCTTTTGATTGTCTCATTCATTGAAGAAACCTGATCAGGCTAATATTAGATAGCTAGGATAGAGCTAAACGAAAAAAAGGTTCGTCAAACCGTGAGATAAAACAGTTGCTCCTAGAATCCAAGTATACTTGATATGCCTTTAAACGAGGAAGAGAAGTTAGTGCGGGGATGTAGTGGTACATCAGTATTATTGATCCCACTATTTTACGAGGAATCAAAGTGGCATTAACAGTTTGGCGTACCACCCCAAATATGGCCTTCCACTGCAAGGCAGGTATCTCACCAGCGGAGATGTTACTTGAACAAAAAGCTTAGCGAATCCCTGCATGTGTGCGGTGACTGGATAAATGACCCCTTGTCCGTAGGTCAAATAGTTGAAGTAATAGTAGTGATTTTCGACCTGAGTTGCTTGACAGCGTCAAACATTCTACAAGTAGCCTCCATAAGAGCATGAGATGGTGCTAAGCTGGAATGTAGTAATACAGCGTGAAATAGATAGATAAATTGCCCCAGACCGTCCAATGCACTCATCTCTAGCACCTTCCCGTCATGGACTAATAAGCACCCCATGAGACACCGTCTAGCTTCCACTACATTTATTAATGAAAGCCTATTACCCCATCAACATGGATGCACAACGTACAGCGTGAGGCAAAGGATCTCCCCCAGCGCAAGAGGATTTCAGGCCAGCCTTGCTCTCGTAGACTGCGTCGAAGGGTTCCTGGACATCTAAGATGAGCATACTGGCTGTAGAGCCCACATGAAGTGCCATTTTGTCCTCGTGAGTAAGGAGGTGCTTGTAATCGATAAGGTCTGGCTAGCGGCTTTCGCCATCCTGTTCCTTCTTTCCCGCAAGGAATCACGTGCTACATAACTACCGCTCATCATGAAGTCGGAGGATGAGAAGCATAAGATCAAAACAATAGCGAGCCTCAATGAACGCTTCGAGACTTCAACAAATAAATTGCAGGACATCGGTGGGATAAAGGGTGCCGGCGGACTCATATTTTGCACTCAGTAAAGTTCAGAAATAGTTACTCGGAAGATGTGACAGGAAAATAAACAATCGACAAACGCGGGATCCGAACCTCATTGGGATGTCTTCTACTATGATGCCATAGTGTCAAGTTTGTAGTGGGTCTTCGGCAGGGTATTTAGCGTGTAAATGTTTTTTAAATCATTTAATGTGTATTCAGCTATAAAGCTATGACACATGACCGGTGCTATGTATACATGTTGGATGACTCTTCTGACGTTAGAGACACTCATGCTCTGGATTTCATTCGCAAATACCACTATGAGGTGTGCTTGATTACACAAATAGTCAACCCTCCTCCGTAAGTACCCACCAAAGGGAATTTCAAAACCTTTGGTTATCCAAGCACGCCTTCGTCATCCATGCATACCAGCGCCGCGAGAAAAGTGGTTGTGTTTTGCCGGATTTGAATCAGCAATCTACTGTCTCAAGTGCGATATGTGTCCAAGCTATCCAGACTCTACTTGGCAGACCAGCCAAGACGATGTACCACCGCACCATCCAACCATGGCGGTGTTTGTAGTGTCGCCTGCACTCGCGTGTAAATTAAGACTCCCTAGGCATAGTCACCTTTCATATTGGGGTTAGCCCCAATGTTTGTGCAAATTTTCTAAAATATTTGTATGACAGTTTTTTTCTGGACATCATAGTTTGTAGTGGGTCTTTCCTTCGTACTAGACCTAATTGGTATAATGATCGGCTTCATAACATTCGTGCATATTTGCTACTTGACTTTATAACTTATTTACAAGAGCTCAAAGGTTTTCGAATCACAAAATAGAGCCACAGTCTTATCCTAGCCTTGGATCTGAACATGTGGCTGGAATATTTTGAGCCTTTAATATGTGATTGGTCCCTCATCCGCATCTATCACAACCTGACATCTTGCTGGAATACTCTGAATGAGTCTCACAAGATCTTCAGAAGACACGGAATCCCATGCCTCCTTTACAGTCTTGCGAAGACTACCTTGAGCTCGCTGCTTCCCGCCACCCAGATACGGATGATCACACTGGACGTAATCTTTCATCCTATTCCAAACAGCTTTAATTGGGTTAAAATCAGGCGAGTTGGCCGGCCAGAAAATCGGTTGAATGAGCCTATGGCTCTTATCTTCCACTGTACTTGCTTCTGTGTGGGCAGGAGCATTATCCTGCATTACGGAAAGCTAAGGTCTCATACAGACCATGCCATGGTTAAGAGGAACTATTTTCTCGCAATATTTTTGGGAGTTAACGTATTGCCACTCTTTTTGCAAAATAGACAGGGGCCTTTTTCTGGCCCTGCGAAGCAGCCCTAGATCATCCAGTTGACCCTCTTCTTCGATTTTTCTCCAAAACAATTAGCCTTGGGCTCTTGGGAAGTCTAGCTTATAATGTTAGAGCATCAAATTACTATCTTCTTTTAAAGGAATCCAAGAACATTCTTTGTCGCCCGTTCTCTAGAATTCCTTCCTTCCTCTTCCTAAGTTTCGTCTGTCCATAAAACTGACGTTCAGTCATCATATGTCCAGTTGAGATGAGCTTCGGGCCATTCTCTGGGTGTCTTCATAGTTTTTTGAGATACTGGAGGCTTTAGACGAGCCTAATGTCGATGATTTCCTCTTATTTTGAAATTCTCTTGGTATTACCCGCTCGCTAACACCAAGATATCTAAAGGGGCTAGAGGCGAGTTCTAGAAGTGTTTTGCGGCGGTTTTCAGGTGAAGACTCAACGTAAGATATAATCTGATCAACATCATCTGCTTTAAGTCTTGAGGATGTTTTTTTTCACTTTACATGGGAGACAGTTCAGCGGCGCAGTGAATAGCTAACTTATCCCCGAGAAATGCCTATCTGCACGGCAATCTGCGTCTAGTTTTTGCCAGATTCATGAAGCCCAGAAATCTAAAAATTTCTTTTCATATTAATTCGTTCATATTTAATTTTTCGAATTACAAGTATGTTTTGATCTCTAGATAATTGTTTGAATCGAGGCGTTGAAGGTGGGGTTTGAGGTGGATTCATCTGCAAAATAAGATTAGTATCGAGTAAAGCCATGTGTCTTCTGAATAAATAACTTTGTGTTTGAGAAATCTAATTCTTATTTTCACTCAGGCACAACATGAGAAGAGCTGTGTAATCTTTTAGCGGTTGGCGATCATAAAAGTGATAGCAAGGAACTAGAGAACAGATTGGATTTGCATAAAACTGAGGGTGACATGAAATCAAATTGTGCCGTTGATTTAGACCTAGAAATCCAGGACAAGAATTATGTACCCTGTCGAAATAGGCGCTAACATGGGTACACTCCCTGAAGCGAATATGCGCCCCATAAAGATCTACTGAAAACTTGAAATTGTAGCACCACAGTATTTATTTATTTTAGTTTTAAGTCCTAGGCCATAGCTTTCAATCTATTTAGATGTAGGACCGGTGGAGCCGGCCGATATTTAACCTATAGATTTGCCCTACTTGTTCACACCCATTTTAGAGCTAATAAATCATGAACTTACTAAATAAATAATGTAGTGAAGAAAAAGAAAAGAAATAATCAATGGTTTTAAGTCTTGGAAAGCGGCAAATATATTTACTGATATGCAAACAGGCAGCGTCAAAATGAACTTCAAAGATACTCCCTTAAGAATCCACCGTAACCTAACCAGGGCCCAAAGCAGTGTCGCCATTCAGCTAAGGAGCGAGCATATCGGACTCAATTCTTACCTGAGCAGAAGAAAAGTACCCGGAGTAGAAAAGCCAAGCTGTCAATGTGGATATCCGTCGCAAAACGTCCAGCATATAGTGTTGGCGTGTCCGCAGTGGGCAAATGGAAGAGGCGACTTTGTCAGACAAGCTAAAGACAGGTCATTTGAAGCAATGATGATCAGCCCAGAAGACATGGCCAGAATTACACAGTGGATACTAAACAAAGGATGGATAAAACAGTTTCGATTGGCAGGAGAAGTCGAGGTAGCAATGTCGGATAAGGTAAATAGATCTAGAAGGGGAGAGGACGGAATCCACACGGGCTGAACAGTGTACACTGCACTTCCTGAAGGTAAACCAAATAAATTGATAGGAACAGAAAAAGACAGGATCAGGGGGTTTTCACCAAATTGGTTTCCTCCTTTGTAAATAATGCAGATAGTCACCTGCATGGACCCATAGGGTGCCTGACCGGGTTGGTTGAAATCAAATTCAAAATTCAATGGTTTTAAGTCGGCAATCCTCATCCTGAACTCTCCTTCGCCAGCGTATTTGCCCTGGCATTCATCCTAAAACCCGTCCTTGCATTCAGCCCAGAACTAGGACGCGTCCAGCCTATCGAAGCAGCCTGTAACCCATGCAAAATTTTTAAGCTTCTCTAACTCTTTATGTCCGAAGAGTTGCCTAGTAAAAATATCTAAGCTCAAGTCTCTTCTAAGTTTACGCGTCAGAATATTGTATCTCCTACAGCGTATGAAGTGGGTGGGCTTCTTTTCTAGCACACAGCTACAAACTAGATTTGCATCTTCGTGCTTGAAGCGACGGTTATACGCCGCAAAATCCCCAAGCCCTGTTCTCGCAGCAATGAGTTCGTGTAGTAATCTCCATGGGAACAATAGTTCTCGGGGTTTACGTCGTCGCTTTTGCAGGTCCAAGTCTTGGTATCGAGCTGGACAAGCAGTTGACCACCATTTGTCTATCAATTCTTGTCGTCGCTTTTGCATAAGACGTCGAAGGTAAGCAAGACTGATATAACTGGGTTGTTTCTGGCTGTCCGGAAGTAATTTTAGTACGGCCCGAGCTTCTTTGTCTACCTCCATGTTCCCATCTATGTTCGAGTGTCCTGGGACCCACCTGAATTCTGCGTTGGATCTTTGCACAGAATCATGAAAGATGCGAATTAAGCGGCAGGTAGAGGAGGAATTTCCAGTCTGCAATGCTCTAACAGCTGCTTGGTTGTCGAGTAGTACGGTCATCTTTTCCTCCCCTAGTCTCGCAATTATAGCGGCTCGCAACGGGCCTATTGCCCCTATCAGACCAGTATCAGAACCCGGTGGAATTCGTATTCCTGAATAAATGTTTCGTGATTCATGTAAATTCCATTCTTCTAACATGATCATAACATTATTGTCAGAATAATATGCCAAGCTGGTACCTGACATAATTTGTGATTGCCTGAGAAAAACCTTGGCGTTTTGGGTAATTTTCAGCTAGAAAATACTCGGCGTCCGTGTAACAGACGTGGTGGACTGGTGTTGAGTCGGTTTAGGATTTTTATTTTTATTTTTTTAATCATTAAGTGTATGCAGCCTAACTAGCTATGACACTATATACATGTATATCCTTCTGAACCCACACATCATCTCATACCACCATTTTATGCATATTACAATAGGAAGAAAATTCTTGACAAGTAAAACATATTTAATTAGTTGGTATATTTCTATCTTCCTCAACCTTTCCCCAAGATAGGCAGCCAGTTATTGAAAGATATTTTAGAAGCGAAGTTTTCCCCACATTTGTGTTGAATATAATTGGAAGAGTGAATGGTGATAGATTTTGAAATTCTTTTCTCCTCTGTTTATTGAAGAATGAACAGTAAAGTATTAAATGTTCAATTGTTTAAACACTTTTTTTGCAGTAGTTGCAGATATTAGTATCGCTTTTCCCAATGTTATTCATATATGCTAGGTGGCTCCCTATGCCTGTTCTAGCTTGAATATATGCTGACTGGGTTTTTCGAGAAAATTTGATCATGTTGAATGGTTTGAATATGAAGTTGGGTATGTGGCATTTAGCCTGGGCTCTATACAGTTTGCCCAGTCATATTGCTCTTTTCCCTTCTTCTTCAAGTTGTAGTTGTGATGTCCAGTCTTGAGACCAGGCATCCTTAATAGTTAGTCTCAACTCTTGTTTGAGAAAGCTGAGTGTTTTAAAGAGATGTTTTTTAATTGGATTTTCATTTGCAGCTCTTCTTGCTAGAGAGTCAGCTAGCTCATTACCTTCAATTTTCATGTGGCTTGGGCACCATGCAAGTGTAGTATTAGCACCTTTTCCTTTGCAGCGGATTTGGTGAGAGAATTGGTTAGAGCCTTTTTGTATCCTTTGGAGTGATGCTTGGCTGTCAGTGAATATGAAAATTTTATCTGAAGTTGAAAGATGCTTAGCATGTTGAATGGCTTTCAGAATGCAGAAGGTTTCTGCATCTGTAATACCCATGCCATGTCCAAGGTTAAGTGATACACATTTGACTGGCCCAGAATATGGATATATCACATACCCAATACTACTTCCCTTGCCTTCAGTAAGTGACCCATCTGTATAAATTATAGTTGAGCAGTCTGAGATTTGGCTGAGGAATTGATTATGTTCCTTGACTGCTTCTTCTTTGGATGAGGTAGAGATTGATACTTTGAGAGATGTCTTTAGCCAAGGAGGGTTCCATCTATTATCAATAGACTCCAGCCTATGATTTATAGTGAGTCTCCCTAATAGCTTCCCAAGCCTTGCTATTTGGGATGAGGTTATAGTTATTTCTTGTAGGTCCCTTGGGTCTGGCTGATCGGGAAGACTCAGCTCATCCTCAATGGGGCTGTAGAGAAGTTTAGAGATGGGATTTCCTTTCTGGAGTCGGAGAATTCTAAGAGCATATAGACTTGCATTTTTGAGGTGACGTATTTTGGTTGGTAGGATGGCTAACTCCACCTCCAGAGCCTTCCTTGGGGCCTGGGGGAATGCCCCTGTGATGGCAACTAGATGTCACGGTTTCGAGGGACAAGTGCTGGGGCAACTATGTGGTCGATGGTAGTAAATAATAATTCTAAGGAGAGAACTTCCACTACATCTATCTATTCATTTATATACGTGAAAGCCTCCTCGCCACCAAGGCTAATCCCTCTCCTGTTCCTATGCTATGGGACTCCCCTAGTGTTCTGACTATGCCTGTAATACAGCACTATCGCGTTATGGTCCGGAAGGATTGTACTCGGTCTCGTATATTCCCAGTCAGTGTAAGCCTATCAACATGTGGTGTAGTGCCGTACTGCCGTGCCGCACTGCCGAGTCCGATGCCATGTGAATACCATGCAAATGCCGACGCAAAAGTATTGTATTGGGTGGCGTCGCATATTGGCGCATTGGTAGCCATCAATAACGCCACTCGAATCAGGCCTAAGTTAACCAACATAGGCTACAGGGACCAATCGGCTTACCAGCCGTTACACTAGAGCTCTATTCTGTATCTTGTCATATTGGTAGGTTAGTGATAAAGACCCAGGCCGGTTGAACCATAGAACAGATCCATTGTCCATGACTGAGGTTACACATGAAAGATATAATTGACGAAGAGAATTGAGTTTCATGCCACTTGATGGCCTTGCCAACCTTTTGAGCCGTTCCCATACTGCATTGCCAAGTTGGAGTCGCTTCTGTACATGGCATTTGAAGTTAAGCTTTCGATCAAACCAGATACCAAGCCATCTTACTACCTCTTTGGGTTGAAGTAAGGTATCTTGTACTCTCAGAGGTAAAGTCACTGGCTGCCGACGTCGATGAAAGTGTATAAGCTCTGATTTATCCACCTCAAAGATGATGTGGTGATGTCTAGCCTTTCGGAGTAGAGAAGTAGCACAGCCCTCCAGGAATGAAATATTCTTTTCCATGGAAGTTGAAGCTGTTGAAAGAGATATATCATCTACCTAAGATAATTGTAGAAACTTGTTGCCTCTTACTTCAGGAAGAAGGTATTTTATTGAGATTAGAAAGAGGATTGGTGAGATAGGGCTTCCTTGTGGTGTGCCTGAAACTTGGTGCATCTTACTCATCTGACCATTGAAGGAGAGTCGAATTCGGTTTAGGATTATATCTTGGCTACAACATGTTTGGATTGTATCCTGTGATGTAAGGAAGCTATTTCTAGATATTATCATCATATGTCAGGTAGTAGATATGTGTAGATATATAAGCTGAGAGAAAGAGGAAGACAGACAGACAGACAATTACATCTTTTTATTTCACTTCAATTAAAAGCTCCTGTGCGAGCTATTCTTCCAGATACCTCTAGTCTCAATCATTACAACTTCCGAACCAGCTCAAAAAGTTCGACAGCCCCGACAATCTCGGCGTCGAAAGTTTCGCATCCGAGAAGCAACCCCAATTTCTTCTTGAAGGTAATTCCTCCTCTTTGAAGCACATAGCCCCATGCTGATTGACCATGACCTTCTGAGGATCCATCTGAATGAGTACAAATCTCAGATGGAGGGACCGTCCTGATCCATTTTTGATAATCCTCTACTCCTTCCAACATTGATCCAGGATTTCTCATATATGCTGGCCCAGGAAGTGGTTCGGCATCCTCCGCTTGAGGTAGTTGGTATCACGGGTAGGTCTCGTTGGAACGGAGTCAGAAGCAGATCGGAGGTACGAGAGGACGAAATACGGGTAAGAATATATTAATAAGACGTTGCACAATCTATCCTAGAGTGCAACTACTTAGATACTTATTCTTCATTCCTACGCTAGCATCAATCATACAGATAAGTAAGATAATTGTGCGTCATGTGACTTATAGATCAGGTCATAAGCGAGAACCATAGGTACCATGACAGTAGGTCCCCTTCTATGCCTGTTGTCTCAACAGCATCTGGAAATCATCCTCCGTTTAAGCAGTATAAGAGCTTATTTTTGCCTCAGTTTTAGCATCCATTAGTTCCTTCAGAGTGGGTTTGAGGCGACGTGGAAATTTCTTGTGATAGTCTGTCAATGACTCTGATAGGTGTCCTGTTACCAAATCTGACAAAGGTTGCCATGAATTTTCAAATTGGCCTGTATACTTAACACAATATTCAAATCCTCGAGATTTTAAACGCCTGGACCCTAGAATTGCGTCAACCTCATATAAATCTTTGCCAAATTCATCGATTTCTATGGGTGGATTTGGTTCATTTGTTTGACCAGGAATTGGGTTATTAGGATCCGGTCGAAGAAGGCTTGTGTGAAAGATGGGGTGTATGGATTTAAGATTTTCGGGGAGAAGTAGTTCATAGCTGTGACTACTTATCACTCTAACAATGGTGAATGGTCCCAGATTTTTCCAATCTAATTTCTTACTAGGTCTTTTAGTTTTAATATTCTTTGCGTTGACAAAGACTTTATCGCCAATCTGGAAGGATGGCGGGGGAGAGCGGTGTTTATTTGCATGTTTCTCATAAAAGGCTTGAGATACCTTCATATTCTCACGAAGGAATATATTGAGATTATGCATCTGGTTAATAAAATCATTAGCCCGTTCTTGTTGTATTTGGAGGTACTCGGAAGTTAATGGTTGATTAAGATTTCGAGGAGGGGTTATTGCAGATCTCGGATGTTGTGCTGTATTTGCGAAAAATGGGGTAATCTTCGTGGATTCAGACTCAGAATTGTTAGCATTAAACTCCGCTGAAGGTAGCCATTGAACCCAATCATCTTGCTGATAATTACAATAGGCTCGGAGATAACACTTTAGAATTGCGTTAGACCTCTCGGTTTGACCATTTGTTTCAGGGTGCCACGCAGTTGATAGTAGGATTTTAGTCACTGTCTGCTCGCAGACAGCGTGCCAGAATTTTGCAACAAATTGAGGCCCCCTATCTGATACTACTGACTCGGGAAACCCATGGTGTTTCCAAATATGTTTATAAAACAGTTGTGCAGTTCCTCCGGCGTCTATACTAGACCTACAAGGGATAAAGTGGCGAGCTTTGGTAAGCCTACAACAGACAACCATGATGAAATCGTACCCATCCGATTTTGGTAAAGGTCCTATAAAATCTACGGAAATATTTCGCCAGCGACGTTGAGGTACCGGGAGTTGCTTGAGCAATCCCTGATACTTAAGACGGGAAGGAGTGATTCGCTTACAGACATGACAATTATTGGTGTATTGAGAGATAAATTGTAGCATATTTGGCCACCAATAATCTCGAGATATTTCTGCAAAGACCTTGTTTCTTCCATGGTGACCTCCATTGGGATGATCATGGCAGTACTTTAGCAATAATAGCTTCAGACTCAATTCATCAGGAACATAAATCAAATTATCATAGTAAAGTCTATCATCCTTGAGGCTACAACGGGAAAGGTCTAGATGCTTAGAGCGATATGGTCCAGGTCCCTTGAGAATCTTGATATAACTCTGGAGTACAGGATCTTCAAAATATCCTTTGGCGAAAAGGATTTCGATTTGATTGGATAATGTTGAGGGGTCAAGTGTTGCATTAGCGAGATCAAGTTTAGATTTCCTACTCTGAATAATCATAGGGTCGATATTATGAGACTTAAGTACTGTCTGTTGCTGTTGACGTAGGCGTTCATCTCCCTCTCTGACCGGAATATCCTCAGATCGACGTGTGAGAGCGTCAGGCTTGCCACCAAGTTTCCCGGGACGATAACTAATCACAAAATTAAACCTTGAAAGAAATTCGGACCATCTAGCTTGACGTCTATTTAGATTTTTAGTTGACATGAAGTATTCTAGGTTCTTGTGATCGCTTATGACGGAGATGGGTTCAATCGTACCCTGAAGCTCAGGACGCCAATACTCAAAAGCAGTTACAATAGCCAGCAGTTCCTTATCGTAAATTTCGTAATTTACTTGAGATGGAGATAAACGGCCAGAAAAGTATGCAATAGGATGAAGTACATTCTCATTGTCAAACTGAGATAAAATCCCCCCGTGGGCCCAGTCGCTTGAATCCACTTCTACTATGCAGCGGCGGTCTGGATCGAAGTGGCGAAGAATAGGAGCCATAATAAACGAATTTTTGAGAGAATTGAATGCTGAATTGCACGCTTCGGACCAGTGCCAGGGCACATTCTGTTTTGTTAGTTCTGTGAGTGGCAGTGCTACGAGAGAAAATCCTTTGATAAAACGCCGGTAAAAATTAGCAAACCCAAGAAATGCTTGCACGTCTTTCAAACACTTTGGAGCTTTCCAAGACTTTATGCAATCAATTTTGACTGGGTCCATTTCGATTCCTTTACGAGATATTATTAGTCCTAGGTATTTTACCTCAGTTGCTTCAAATTTGCATTTTTTAATATCGAGTTGGAGGCCTGCTGCTCGAAGCTTATTTAAAACCAAATTTACGTGTTTTCGATGTTCTTCGCGCGAGGAGCTATAAACTAAAACATCATCGAGATAAGCAGTACAGAATATGTCCAAATATTCTTGAAGACTGTTATTTATATAACTCTGGAAGGTGCTCGGGGCATTTGTTAAACCGAAAGGCATGACCAAGGATTCGAAAAGCCCATAACGAGTGCGGAAGGCTGTTTTCCACTCGTCTCCTTTTGCGATTCGGATACGATTAAACGCTGCTATCACGTCAAGTTTAGTAAAATATTTGGCTTTGGAAAGACGATCCAAGGTTTCCGAAATTAGGGGAATGGGGTAGCGATTTTTTACGGTGATGGCATTAAGCGCTCTATAATCCACACAGAGTCGGAGTCCTCCATCAGCCTTTTTAACAAATAATACTGGCGAGGCGGCAGGAGAGGAGCTTGTGCGGATAAAATTTTTTGATAGGTTGTCCTGAATCCATTCCTTGAGGGTGTTGAGTTCCTCTCTTGACATGCCGTATAATTTTCCAAAGGGAGGATTAGAGTCTTTCTTCAGGATGATCCTATGGTCGATAGGACGGTGCGGAGGTAAGACTCGAGATTCGAGTTTAGAGAAAGCTTCAGCCTGATGGTGAAGCCACTTTGGCAGTATGATCTGGGTCTCTTCGGATTCTTTTTTAACTAAAGCTTGGTCTAGATCATGAATTGAGAGGGAAATGGTTTCGGTGGGCTTTTGCAAGTCCAAAGGATTAAAGGATGCCGGTCTATTGACTGCAATATTAGTGCGAGACAATTTTACGGGCTTTCGGGACTGTGACGTGAAGTTGATTGCATTTAAGCCTTCAGTAGTGTTATAATCGCTATGCTCACAAGCTATTGGAATACTTGGAGGACAACAATTTCTTGTACAAAACGGGGAATCAAAGCGGAGTGTACCTGATGACCAGTTGATTGATGGGTTATGACATGCCAGCCACCCGTAGCCTAGGATTATTGGGTACTGGTTTAGTTTGGTAACAAAAAGTTCTAAAATTTCCGAATGGTTCTTTATCGTTAGACGTAGCTTTACGGAGTGAGTCACCATGCCGGCAGATGAATTTCTTCCATCAACAACGCGAAGGATGCGAGGAGCGTGAAGAGGTGTGAGTTGAAGGGAATTTTGATGCACAAATGCAGCGTCAATAAAACCGAAATCATTTCCTCCAGAGTCAATAAATGCACAAGTTCTAATACTTCTCGATTCAGAAAGAATCTGACATTGTAAAACAAGTGAATTTATTCTAGATTTTGGGTGAAATAGAGTTGATAGTATTAATGGGTTTATTGAGCTACTGGGTGGACCATAATCGTGACGATAATTATGGCCTAATCTTTTAACTCCTCTAATAAGCTATCATCGTTGAAATAATCCTCCCCTAACTCGGCCCGGCTGATTGCCTGTTCTCTAGTCTTATTCTTCCTTTGAAGCACGCAGTTATGTGCTCTGTGTCCGGCTTTTCCACATCGCATGCAGAGTTGTAATCTGAATCTCCGTTCTCTTTCTTCAGGAGTCAACCGACCATCTTTCCCTAGACAGGTTATTTCGGCTCTATCAAGAACCATAGGATCACCTCCTAGTGGACTCATGTTCGGACCGGTAGCCTCTACAACATGGACAGGACGAGGATTTATACTCCGGGGAGTCGAGTAATAGGTATGGGGCACCGGACGCTCTAGATCTAATCGGATCACACAATCTTTGCAAAGGTCTACAAACTCATCGAAAGAATACGTTTTATGGATTTCCTGGTGTTGCCCGATGCATGTTCGCATTTCATTGGAAACGCCTTTTCGCATGCGGGAGATCAGCATTTTATCGTCTGTAATACCGGATAAATTATGGAGCAGTTGAAATTCGGCAAGAAAGATACCAAAAGGTCCAGAACCCTGCCTAAGTTGGTCGAGGGCGTCACGGGCGTCCTCTTCCTCATTAGGATTCCTATAGGAGACATCCAAAACATTCCAAACTTTATCTAAAGATGCGAAATCGAATAGGCCTTCTTTAGTCAAGTACCGGTCCAAAAATGCTTTTGGCCCCGGGCCCAGATTTTGATAAATTAATGCTATCTGTGACTGAAGGGTCACATACCTATCGGAGTTCTGTGCGAGAGCTATTCGGATCTGGCGTTGGAAGGATGGATATAACTTCTTATCCTTACCTGAAAATTTCTCATCGATTTTGAACAATTCTGACCTCACCAGTCCCCCGGCTGAGTGCGCAGGGTCGGTAAGATTGGTAGACTGGACTTTAAGCTTTTCGTTTAGCTTTTCGGCCTCGGACAGGCGGTACTGGTCAATTGCCGAAGACTTCAATAATTTGACATTTTCTTCCTGATTGGAAGAAAGATCACGCCTAAGCTGTTCAACAACTGCTCTGCTCTCAATAAGCTCGCGCCGTGAATTAGAAATAGAGAATTGATATTCTTCAACTCGTTTCTCTAAGGTTCGTCCCGTTGTGAAAACGCTGGTGATTAAGACTTCACCTGCATCGTCATCCAACGAGCGAAGATGTTTCACAAAATCTGAGGCGGTTTCAAATTGGACGACGGAAGCCATTGAAAGACTGTGGGTGATTGTTGGTGCAACGTAATATCACGGGTAGGTCTCGTTGGAACGGAGTCAGAAGCAGATCGGAGGTACGAGAGGACGAAATACGGGTAAGAATATATTAATAAGACGTTGCACAATCTATCCTAGAGTGCAACTACTTAGATACTTATTCTTCATTCCTACGCTAGCATCAATCATACAGATAAGTAAGATAATTGTGCGTCATGTGACTTATAGATCAGGTCATAAGCGAGAACCATAGGTACCATGACAGTTGGCAGTAAGCCCATTGGACGCGGGACATCTGGGTATCGGGTTGCGAAGATAGCTTTTTTCGCCTCTTGTATTTAGTTGTTCCCTCATTTGGGATTATCCTTGCACGAATTCATAGTGGATGACGATCATCGAGGGATTGCAACCTTGCAGAAATTCTTAGGCGGTTGCTGTTGGAAAACCGGTATGGGTTTGATGAGTTAGGCGGCTCAAAGAATATGGGCGCGATTTTATGAATAGAATAATAATGATATGAATCGGGAGAATATGTGATAAACTGTGGAGAAATAAAAGATGGTCTGAATAAATTGAATTGATTTTAATTATCTGTCTTAGTGATTCTTAGACAGCTTATATACATGTAATCTTGAAAGACCAAATCCAGACTAGATACCATCCATCACTCGTTCCATACTCTAACAATGACAATGAAACGCACGACAGTATACAATATGAGTATGGGGTCAGGGTCGGTGGATGAAAGCCTACACGTGTATCAGACCATACCATGCACTAGTCGAGTCTCAAGCATCAAACATGCTCAGTAAGGGAGATATCAATCATCTAGGTCGTGAGTCATGTGTGAGAATCTTAGTTGTTCCAATCATGGGAAACTTCAGACACATAGAGTCTGAATTTCCAACAGTTGCTTTCTAAGACGATCCGGGCTGGTGGAATGCCTCCTTCCATATGAAGCGCAGCAATGGGTTAAGTCTTCCACACCAAAAGTGCTGCTCTTAAGGCTAGACTTAAGGCCCTGTCAATCAGCTTGCATAGGTGCGTCGTCTGAGGAGTCACGAGACCCCGTCTTTGGGGTCGTGACAAACTGGGCCACCACACATCTGCGCCATAAGTCACTATTGGAATCACGCACGCTTCTGCCGCAGTCATTAATAGTCCTGGGGCTGCCCCCTGCTTGACTGAGTTTATTTGTTGTAGAAGTTGAGCCACCTTCAGTGCTTTCCCACTCCATATTTTCACGTGATTTTTAAATGATAGTCTCTTGTTGAGATAGACTCCTAACCATCGAATGTACTCAGCTGGCTCTATGAACTTGTTGTTTATATGAACTCCTACTGAGTTCTCAAGGCGACTTCCCGGGAACTGAACGACTTCCGATTTCTCAGTTTCAAAGGATATGGCAATTTACTGTGCCCAATCTACTAATTTGTTCACCTCCTGCTGTGCCAAAGCAGCTGATTCTGCAACTGTTCGGCCGATTCCTAAAATTCCAATATCATCTGCGTAGCTGAAACGTGCTCTAGGGTTTCCACCGTGCACAGGCTCTGCCAAATAGAGTAAGAATAGGATCGGCGAAATTGGGGAGCCCTGCAGCACACAGCGTATCAGTTTTCTAGGGCTTGTAATCCCTCCTGGGTAGCGTACTTGCACGCTTCGATTTTTGAGGAAGGATGTAGTCCACCGAAGAACTGAATCAGGCCAGCCTTAAGCTTGCATCTGCCATATGAGTCGATTATGTAGGATAGATCAAAGGCCCCCTGCACATCTAACGTGACAAAGGTTGCCGCCCAGCCCTGTGTCCCGGCCTCTTCTACAGTCTCTTATGGGTGGCAAAGGTAAAATTCTCAAAATGACTGGGGTTAGATCCCTGTACAAATTGCCTTAATTGGTATGGTCTTCATGCAGGCCCATGTCTAGTTACTTGACTAGTTATGCAAGCAAGAGGAACTATCCAATGATATTCCGTGAAAGTCTAAATTATGGGGATGGTTTTGAACTCAACGGGGAAAAGTACAATGGTCCTCAGTTGAAATTCAAAATTGAAAAAATCAATTGACATTCTCTAAAAATGCACATCTATTTCAAAAATAACTGCTCTGCATTACAAAAGTCTACATCGAAGCCCTCAGTATGGCTCGCAACTAAAATGAAAGCGTACTAAATATTTTGTGTGTCATCTCCATCCTAATACTTTGTGTACCCTCCATTTGCCTTTATCACTGCTGCACATCTTTCGTGCATGCTGCCGACTAGTGACAATAGCTCCTCTGAAGGTATAGAGTCCCATGCGACCTGCAACAATGTCTTCAACGTGGTAGAGCGCACAAGCCTGACCCCATTTATCTCTGGACTATTTACCTGAATGTGGTTTTTTAAGATGTTCCATAGTGACTCAATTGGGTTCAGGTCCGGAGATTAAAGTGGCCATCTAATAGGCGTTATTCCAACCTCACGTAGCGCCTTAGTTGTTGAGTGTGCTTTATGACATGGTGCGTTGTTGTGCATGTATATAATTCCTGGATTTTCCATGAGTTGATTCAAAAGTGGCAAAATCCTTTCACAAAAGGATGAAGACCTCATTGATCCCCAATCCTTCTCCCAGACTAGGAATGGGCCTTTTTGTGATCCGTAAAATGATCCCCAAAACATCCAGCTGTTCCCATGAGCATGGCGAGCCACAATACAAGCCTCATTCAACTCATCATCAGGCTAAACTCTGCTGCTAGTACAAGGAAGATTTTGATAGAATTTAAACGTACATTTCTTGTGACACGAGGTTTAATATGACAGTCACCCGATACCCAGGTTTCATCAGTCCATAATATGCGACTCCATTGTCCATCGCTCCAATCTACATGTAATTGGGCGAACTCCAACCTTTTCTGTTTGTTCACCGCGCTTAACGGAGGCTCCTTCCGAGCAATGCATCTACTGTAACATTTTTTTAGTGCATTAGAAATTAAACCCTCACTGCATCCCCAGTGGCTGAAAGGTCCAATTGCTAGTTCCAAATAGCACATCTGTGGATTTTCAATAGATTCCCGGACGAAAGTCTCAAGCTCATCAACTTGTTCCGCTCTTAATTTAGGTGAGCTTCCTTTGCGGGATATAGGATTCTCAGTCTCTCGAGCACACGCATGTTGCACTTGCCTTATTGTGAAGCCAAGTTTGTCGGATATATGTTGTAATGTCAAGCCAAGTCTTCTTAATGCTCTTATTTCAATACATTGATCGCGAGTTAGATGCTTGCGAACTTTAGTTTCTGAAGCAGACTTTTGGAGAGACATTTTTGCTAGAAGTGAGGATGAATTGATAGTGATGTTAAGTTCGGAGGACTGTCTGGGTGAGGCAGCCAAAGGTGTCGATGGAAATGTGTTCTTCTAAGCGATTGTTTGAAGAAGACGATTGGACCATACTTCATGGCGAGCGGGGTAATAAGGAGAGACATACTAACCTATTACGAGCTAGCCCAGCTGCGCCTACAGGACTAATCCCTTCAACGACTCAGTTTGAAGTTTTACCTTTTGGAACCTAGAGGCACTGTATATCATGCACTTCACATGAGACGAGATCTGTTGCCGACCGTTTAGGCAGAGCCCCAAACTTTTGTGGGCCTACAACATTTGAGACCACTGCACAATGTGACATTCTCTTAGCCATGATTCTTTCCAACCCCTTTCCTAAACACGACAGGAGTGCGATAGGCCTCCACCCTTTCACGGATGAAGAGTCCCTGCCTGATTTTGGAAGGAAGACAACTTCTGCTAATATGAAACAGGAAGGATGATGTTCGAAATGCATGCGCGCGCGTAAAAGATGCGTGACATGGGCTCCGACATGGCTCCAGGAGGCTGCAAGGATTTCTGTGGAGATTCCATTAGCTCCAGGGCAAGAACCGCCTTTGCCTATTGTACAGCTTTGGACTTCAGTCTTGGATATTTCTTCCTTCCATGTGATCCGCGAATCTCCAGGCTGGTTACAAGGGGTCAGATCATCGGTGACTTGGTGCCGTGAAAGAAGGCAATCGCGCAGGATAACTGCGCGCTCAGCCTGATCAGAGATGAATCGACCTTTGTGACAGCTTGTAAGCCGGTAATTGCCTGTAGCCTGCGCTGTCTAACGCAGGCTTAGCATGAAACTAGGCAGGGACTATTCTTGGAAGCAGGGTCTTACAACTTGGCAAACACCTCCAAGAATAGGGCACGAGAAGGGATACGAAAAGGTATACGGATATACGGATAGAAAACTGTGTCATTGGCCTGGATAATAATCATGTATAAAGTAACAGTTATTATCCTCTTCAATCTGTAGTTCACCATAGATTGAAAATAAACTACCTCTGACCATAAGGTTGCTCAAGTGCCTATGCTTAGACTGTGACAACCTTCATGTAAAAGAGGTGGCGGAATATTTGCGTGCTTCGAGGAACCCCATTGTAGAGGCGTAAAGGTTTCGGGTAAAGATTTAACTCCTTCGACCTGATTTTTCCAATAGCTTCTTTTCGCAGCTGCTACAACTTTTCTAAAGTGCTTGACATTATTAGATTGTTCAAATTCTGTGAGTGAGCCTTTATATTTGACATGAGCGGCCTTGCATTCTGGAGTCCACCAGGATCCTGACCTACCACTCTCTGGGATCGGTCGTCTATCAACAGCCTTTATTGCTTCCTTATATGCCCTGCAAAGTTCCTCGGCAAATCCCTCAGTTTCTTCTTCCGAAGAGAGCAGTGCTAATGGTGGTGTCCAGCGGGAGACTAACAGGGCGAAATGGGGTAGCTGGTCGGAGGGCAAGACTGAACACCTGTACACGGTGTCCTCTACGAACCTGGGAGTGAAATATTCTCCCAGAGCCAAGTTCAGTCAAATTTCGCAATATCAAAGAAGTTGGCCCACGAGGCAAAAATCCAAATTACTCATCCACTTCATTATTTCGCTCCCAACGAGTTTGACTCCTATCTTCGTCTCATCGAGTCTACAAGTACGACCAAGTACATCCTCATTCCAATGATCACACCACTCTTCGACCTTCTCTGGCCTCAGCTGGTCACCAAATACACGCCCACGCCGATATTTATACCCGACGGAGGAAGCAAAGCGTGGAGCACAAATCTGGGAGACAGCTCTTTGCAATGGACGTGAGAGGGATCAGGACAAGTTGACAAGATGATACAGAGGAAGGATATAACTTCGAAGGGCATGAGATTCCGAATTTTGGCAAGGAGTTTTTCGAATTGGGCTTTGTGCGCGCCAAGACTTCGCTTGCGAGAGTGCAGCTGACACTATAAAAACAAGCAAACGATGGAAGGTGTTGTGGTCCGCCTCCTGGTGGTGTTCTCCGGTATAGTTTGAGTAGCCTGGGCACCTACTCAACTTGGGAACGAGACATCCCAGATCACATATCGCGCGGAGAAAAGTCGAAAGATGATGGAGGCATGTCTGGATAACTCAGGGTTTTTGAGACGGTCCCCTGGGTGGGTAATTACGGATGAGGGTTGACTTGGGGTGAAGAAAAAGCCGCCATAACTTTGCAGTGGTACTTGCAAATGAAATCTGAGGCATGAGTGCTCTACTTTTAAATTGAATCATCTATTCTATACTTTTCTTTGATATTGCGTCATAGCTAGATAGCTGCATATGCAATTAAAATCTGATGCAACAAAAAAAAATAAAAGGGGTAGCTGGTCTTTGGGGACTCGAAGTGGACCTCTTGCCGCGGCTTTAGGTTGCTTTTGGTTGAGAACTGAGCCCAAGATTGGAAGGTGGTTGCTGGTAATATACTCTTGTTGATTGCCCCAAGCACAGGTTCCATTAATGTTTGACCATGCTAGGTCAAGGGTATTCCCGGCTTGATGCGTTGGCTTGCCAATAATAAGGTAGGAGAGATTGTGAGTCTCTGCCCACTTCTCAATCTCATCGCCTTGTCCATATGTGTGTACTGCACTTGGTTGCCAGGCCCAATGAACCGAGTTGAAGTCGCCTGCAACAACAGTGCGAGCAGATGGAACCCATTCAAGAAGGGTTTAAACCACTTTTGGATTGTGGGGGGCTTTGCATACATTGAGAAATGTTGTGCTGTTTACCTCAACTCAGCAATAGTCGCTAATTGGAGTGGCCAAGGGAAATTTTTGAATGGCATGAATTTGCTTGGCATTTTTCCTAGTGTATGTGATTGCACGAGGACGAATTCTTGTACCTTTGTGCGGTATGTGGACATTGAAAAAGGGATGTGCCTTAGTATGCCCACAACACCATGGCTCCTGTATAAGCAAGACATCAATTTGAAGCTCGCAGGCATGGTCTAGCACAATACCGTGTGTTGTTCCCCCTCTTCCAACATCAATTGACATAAATCGAAGAATCTGTTGGGGGGATGGCAACTCTATTGGTCGCCCTTCACAATCGCCTTGCATTACCTGTCGGATTCTCCGGAGGAGATGCTGCTGCCACTCCAGTGTCTGCGGTTGGGACTAGACTGGTCATACAGTTTTGGATCGATGCCTCAGCGGAGGCAGCCTTAGCCTCTGCATCTCTTGCTCTAACAAGAGCTTGGAATTCTCGCTCTCCTACATCTCGGTAGGTTTTAAATTGCTGTTTTGATGGTCCACTAGTTCTTGATGGACGAGTCAGACATCTAGTGCTATCAGATTTATGGGGTCCCCTTTTAGAGTGTAGAGAAGACTTCGGAGTAAGAATTGCCTGAGAACGGAGAAGAAGTTCAGTTTGCTTGATTGACTAATAGACTACAGGTATTATGATATATACAATGGAATTACAAGAAATAGAGGTTATCCGGAACCGACTTGACTGCAGAAATAAGTGGGACCCCGGACCAGAAAATAATTATCCACTGACTGAGAATACTGGGTCACGCAATAGAAATACGAACAAACCAATGTCTGGATTTGTTCGGGAAGAATGGGATTCAAGCAGACTCTAACGTTGAGTCCGATTGGATCAGAAGTGTGGGATCCTGCCCGAACTCAGAAATATAGTTCAGGCAAGATGCATGCAACCACATTGGTCAATAGAAAGAAAAGCAGGAAACTGTATTTCCAACATCCCCCACAGCTCTTGCATTTAGTCAGAGCTTGACATGAATCTTTGTTATGCATAGTTGAGCCACAGTTCCCACAAGATGGTGCCCTGGGGCAGTTCCTTGAAGGATGGTGGCCGCTGCATTGCTTACAGAACTCAAGGGGCTCTTGCTTCTTGAATGGCCTGGAGAGACCGGATTCATCAAAGACTCTGAAGCCGGGTCGAGGCGATTTGGAGAAGAAAGTCATCCAGGTTCTGTGGGGCATGGAGGGGTTATTCTGTCCGAAGAGTTTCACTGCAGAGGGCCTCATATTAGTTATCCTCTCGATCTCAACAGTGAGCATGAACTCATTTAATTTGACTCGAACCTCAAGCGTTCGAATAGCTGCCGGGACAGTTGGAATGATGATAGGTATCCAGTTTGTTGCTGGTTCAAGCTTTGCCCCAGATAAAAAGAGCTCATTCTGGGCTTTTATGAGTTCTTCTAGCGCCTTGTTGCTACAAGAAGTTAAAGCAAACCCTGAGCTCACCGCTTTGATCCTACCAATAAGTGATGGCAATACCGAGAGTCGCTTCACTACTTCCCCCCCGGATACCAGCAGGTGATAGTCTTTGCCACTTATTTTTGCGTGGTAGGCAAATAAATAACCTTTTATCAGGGCTGATAAGGAATAGAATAGAATAGAATTAAATTTAAGTCCCTACTGAGTCTATGACTATGAAGGACGGGGCTGATAGGAGGTTGAGCCTTTCCAGTAGTTGTTTGATTGTGAGTAGTGGGCCAAGGTCTAGTGAGCTCTTTTTGAGGAGCTACTTGCTTGAGTATCGACGTGATTGGCAGTGACTCACCTGAAGCAGTGGCACAAGCATTCTTGTGGCCGTCGTGAGTAACTGTCGACCAAGAAAGCGTGGTGTTTACCGGCTTGCTAAGCAATTGGGGAAGTTCCTCAGAGGGTCTAATTGTTGTAGTTGGTGCTGTAGTGCCAACATTTTTTGTTTGATACTTATCCTCGCCTTTTGCCCCGTTAGAAACTGGTGGAGACTTCGAGAGGATGAGAGGAGGAGGGGGGGCAGCCTCTGAGGCTGCATCTTTTGAAATGGCCTTGTAGAGGTCATCGCGGATTGCCGTAGCCTCGTCCTTTTCGATATCCTTCATAAAACCCGAGAGAGCACTCTTGATACTGTTGATTCCGCAGGTACACATCATTATGCAAGCGTGCCATGTGTCACGGTTTCGAGGGACAAGTGCTGGGGCAACTATGTGGTCAATGGTAGTAAATAATAATTCTAATGAGAGAACTTCCACTACATCTATCTATTCATTTATATACGTGAAAGCCTCCTCGCCACCGAGGCTACTCCCTCTCCTGTTCCTATGCTATGGGACTCCCATAGTGTTCTGACTATGCCTGTAATATAGCACTATTGTGTTATGGTCCGGAGGGATTGTACCCGGTCTCGTATATTCCCAGTCAGTGTAAGCCTATCAACATGTGGTGCAGTGCCGTACTGCCGTGCCGCACTGCCGAGTCTGATGCCATGTGAATACCATGCAAATGCCAACGCAAAAGTATTGTATTGGGTGGCGTCTGTAAAGCGTTTAAAGAATTCAGAAGTACTTGAAAGACGTTAACTCAATAGGAATTGATAATTTTTCCTTGGGAAGCTAATCTGCCTACGACGGCTCCTGTCCTTTATGTCCTCCTCAGTGTCGCGTTTAAGCTCCCCTCCTAGCCTACCTGAGAATACTCCATTCTCCCCGGCTACCCTCTTTCCTGTGACATCCTCCCCCCCTTAGTACGTACTCCCTTGGGTCCTTCCGCACGCGCAACCTTGCAATTATCCTTATGCAACACTGAGACTCGTTCTTGTGCGCAACCTTGCATTAATCCTTATGCGGCATTTAGGCCTTTCCTTATGCGCAGCCTTGCAATTATCCTTATGCAACACTGAGACTCGTTCTTGTGCGCAACCTTGCATTAATCCTTATGCGGCATTTAGGCCTTTCCTTATGCGCAACCTTGCAATTATCCTTATGCAACACTGAGACTCGTTCTTGTGCGCAACCTTGCATTAATCCTTATGCAACACTTAGATCCCTCTTTGTGCGTATCCTTGCATTCTTCCCAATGCAACCTTTCGCGTCTCTGTAAGCGCTGCTTTGTTGGTACTTAAAGATCTAGCCGGGTTGGTCCTAGTGACCAGTCCCAATCCGGGCACAGCCCGTAACAGCGTTGCATATTAGCGTATTGGTAGCCATTAATAACGCTACTCGAATCAAGCCTAAGTTGACCAGCATAGGATACAGGGACTAACCGGCTTACCAGCTGTTACACCATGCAAGTTCACAACGCTGTCATTCTTCGATAATTTGGGCGAGTTCACTTGGGAGACAGATTGTTGTGATATTGCTTGTCAATAACCGGCTCTGCGCCGACAGGTGCATATGCACGTTGTTTGTTGACCATGGATACGACCGCTGTCGCTCCTGAGTCTCGGACTTGGGAGCATCAGGTTGAGTCATTGCAAGGCAACAATTGGGGTAGCGTTGTGGAGAGTCTACTGACCACGTGTGCTAGCCATAAGCGGTTAGATATTGCCGGACAATTACGGGATGGCGCCCAGAGGTATATTCAGACCTAGCACACTATCAGAACTATACAACTGCTTCCGCTCCTGAGTAATGGACTAAGGACTGCGGAGCTGAGATATTGTACGAGAACGATTGGAGCGACGCTGTGGTGTGTATTCAAACCACAGGCGCGAGCCATGGACTGGATTGCTGTCGTTCCTGAACAGCTGGGTTCAGGATTGCTCAGCTAGGATATTACACATAAGTGATTGAGGCATTGCAGCGACATGTACTCGGACCGCACGCCCCAGCCACCGGAACAGCGGATGCTTCTCATGAGAGATAGACTCATGAGCTGCAGAGTTTTACCTAGGCACGCTGTTGGCAGTAAGTCAGGAGAGAGAACGGAGACAATGACATGTGTCATATTAGAGTATATAAGTAGTTTATGTTCTATCTCATAAACAGTATTAGAAAAAGGCATCAGATAACCTTCCAGTTATCATCTTACCAAATATCATACCATCTCTGAACAAATTTCGTGACACTTGCTAATTAGCTATGTTCCTATTTAACTAATAACCTGAACACAGAAGCATCCGGCTGGGCAACAGGGGGGTGCTTGCTACAACACCAACCAGATGGGCAATTCAAACCGGTAGCCTACTATTCGAAGAAGCTGGCACCGGCAGAGTGCAATTATGACATCCATGATAAGGAGCTCCAAGCAATTATCAGATGCCTGAATGAGTGGAGAAGTGAACTTCTAGGACTAATAGAGCCGTTTGTCATCTTGACAGATCATAAAAACCTAAAATACTTCATGTCATCAAAAAATTTGTCAGAGCAGCAGGTGAGATGGTCCCAACTGTTATCTCAGTTCAATTTTAGGCTAGACTTAAGGGCAGGTAAGCTAAGTGGTAGGCCGGACACCCTATCACAAAGGGCATGGGATGTGTCCAAATCAGAAGATGACCCGAGAATAAAGGAAAGAGAATTCACATTATTAAGGGAAGTGTCATAAGCTAGAGCCTAAGGCAGCCAAGGCTTGGGCTTGGGTGACTGATCTGAGCTGATACCAATCAGGTGACTGTTTAGTCGCTCTATTTTGGTATAGTCTAGTAACAGCACAGACCACCTTTCAATGTATATAAGGAAGACTTTTCCTCTTCCATCTTCTTTCTTTAGTTTAAGATCTTCTATACACAGCACACAGTAACATTCAAATACAATTCTACTTCTAGCCCTTACGTCATCTTAAACTCACCTTTCATTGAAATTAATTGACATTGACATAACATCAAGCTATTGTCCTCAGTGATTAATGTTAAGTATCCCTAAGTTCTTTGACAATATAATAATAGTTCTACTAACTATAAAGTCATTAACATTATAAGCATATTTAGGGATAACATTATAGTTATTTTCTTTTATGCATCATTATAACTTATAACTTGTTGTCTTTATAATCTTAATCTACATTAAGCACCGTCTATATCTTTCCAAATCTACCTCTATCTATTGTTGTATTGTTATACTGGATCTCTCACAAATTATTTTTGGTGTTTGTGACAGCTTGTAAGCCGGTAATTGCCTGTAGCCTGCGCTGTCTAACGCAGGCTTAGCATGAAACAAGGAGGGCCTTAAAAGTGGCAATACTAATATTGTAACACGTCCGGGGATGGGGCACGAGAATGTGATACGAGTAGGGGATATGAGTAGGGAATACGAGTAAGGAATACGGATATACAGATAGAAATCTGTGTCATTGGCTGGGATAATAATCATGTATAAAGTAACTGTTATTATCCTCTTCAATCTGTAGTTCACCGTAGATTGAAATTAAAACTACCTCTGACCATAAGGTTGCCCAAGTGCCTATGCTTAGACTGTGACATATTTCAATCTCTCAAAAACTCACCATTCACAACGAACGACGATACAAAAGACGATACGAAAGACGATACAAGAGAAAACACGATTAACGGAAGACGAAGAATGTCTAACAAGTTAAATTCAGCCTTGTCTGAAAACAATTCCTTGAAGGAGGAAAACCGTAGCCTTCGAATGCAATTAGGAATCTCGGCATTGCCTAGCAGGACCCCCGATCAAATTTCGGAGTCTGAGATTATCAAAGACCCAGCGAGGAAAAATGGTAAATTAAAACCTAACCAACTTCCTTCTTACGATGGCAATAGGAAGAAATACCCTACATGGAGAAAAGCTGTGCTGTCTGCATTACGTCTCGACTGGAACACATTCAAATATAGTGACCAGCAAGTATTTTTGATGATCTACAATTCTTTGGAGGGAATGGCTCAAGAGGAGGCCGGTTCATATTTCGAGACCGGAGGGAAGAACGGAATGGAGAGCCCGGAGGATTTCATCGGATTCTTGGACCGTAGCAACTGGGACCTCACTTGAATCACCCGTGCTAGGACAGAATTGGGAAAATGAAAGATGGGAGAATACCAGGAATGAATTACCTTTTTTCCCTCCTGGTCAAATAAGCTTACAGAAGGGAGAGGTGATATGTGGCCTGACGAGACCAAGATCACCATGCTCCGTGGCGCATTAAATAAAACTCTTCGAAAAGCCTTGGCCAGCAACCATCTTCTACCGCAGAACGACTTCTTTTCATGGACTAAAATTGTTGGACAGATATCACATCAGCACGAAGAGATTGATGTTCAACCGAGCCGAAGTGGGGGTTGTTGTGCTGGCTCGGTTGAGTTGTTAGGAGACAGGGGAACGGAGGATGGGCTGCTGAATTAGGAAAGGGTGGAAAATACAGGCTGGTGCACAGACGCTGTTCATGTACTATACAATCTCTTCACCTGCCGAGTTCAGTGAATTAATCTATCCAAAATAATATCATACTTCACATCATCCATTAGATGATATTATCAATTGTCGAGATGCACATCTAGTATCACCTTCATAGATCACCATTGTCAGTAAGAGTTCACATTTGATACCTACTGACACCCATTTGGCCACAGTGATACGCACTCAGTGTCCATTGTGCCATCACCCAGCGTGAGCGCGCCATCTCCGCAACTCACCATTGCACATGAGCCCGTGTAATTCCACCGACGGACAGCAGAGACATAATTGCTATATACCTCACAGCTCATAACCACAACAGGGGTTGGGTCACGCCAGAAGGGTTGGACCGTTCCAGGAACAATCAAAGCGTCAATGGCTTGGATCGCCGTGAAGTAGACCATATTAACCGTGGAGGGAAATTTAACGCAGGATGGAGGCCTTCTAACAATACACGCATAATTGTCGGGGAAGTTGATACAGCGGGCGATACTTTCATGGGAGGTGTAAACTCTGCTAATGTAGCACGGGGTGCAAATGGCAAGCCGCTACGTGCAAGATGGAAGTCGCCAGATCAAATCCAGAGACTCCAAAGGGAGGGTAAGTGTTTTCGATGCGAGCGTCAGGGCTGTAGCACGAGAGTCAGCACGAGAGTCTGCCCGGTATTGCCTGCGCGAAAACCAGGTGCTGTTGGTATTTCAGCCTCACCAGCTTCTCTCCCGGCAATCGATTTACGGCTATTAATGGAGGACGAAGACGAAAATGAGGCATTGGGTCAATATTTTTCGGAAAACTAGATGCTCCTGAGCAAAGTTGCACTCAGGAGCCTAAGGCAGTTGTTAGTCAGGAAATAATTATGAATACAACTCCGTTTTTAATTAATGCTTTAATCAATGATTCTAATATGGTGCAAGCATTAGTGGACAATGGTTGTTTGTGCTCCGGAATTATTAATGATGATCTCGCTTCTAAGTTACAACTGCCACGCATACGTATTAACCCTCGCTCTTTGGAAACAGCCGAAGATTCAACAACTAATAAGCCTATAGTCGATAGTATCACACAAATCTCTCTAGATTTAGACGGGTACATGATGCCAAAGATATGGATGTACATCGTCCCACATGTACGCATCAAATGATACTTGGAAAGAAGTGGCTCGAAGACCAAGATGCCGTGATTCATGCGAAAGAACAACGATTGGAGATTCGAAAGAATGGTCTCTCAGTACATAGTGTTAAGCGCTGGAGAAATGCCCTACGCAACATTGCGCGCCCGAGAATGATACCTGTCAATAAGATGGTATCTATGATCAAAAAAGTGCCAGTCTGTAAAGCATCTCTAGATGACATAAATAAAGCTTTACGCACGAAACCAGGCGTTACAATAGAGCAAGCGCAAAACGAATTGCCAGAGCAGGTAAAAGAATTTGCGCACCTTTTTGCGGACGGTAGTGGGGCCGACAAATTGCCACCACTACGTGGTACCCTAGATCATGCCATAAACCTTCAGCAACAGGATGGCAAGCCTCTTTCTCCGCCTTGGGGGCCACTATATGGAATGTCTCGGGAAGAACTACTTGTTCTACGTAAGACGTTGACGGAATTGTTACAGAAGGGCTGGATTCGCCCTAGTAACTCGGCAGCAGCAGCACCAGTGCTATTTGCAAAAAAACCTAATGGAGGTTTGAGATTGTGTGTTGACTATAGAGGGTTGAACGCGATAACCACACCGGACCGGTACCCTCTACCCTTGTTCAAGGAAACTCTTCGGCAGCTGTCGAAGGCAGATGGTTCACGAAGTTGGATGTCAAATCTGCATTCCATCGTCTTCGAATCAGAGAAGGAGACGAATGGCTGACAGCATTTCGATGTAGACTGGGACTATTTGAGTGGCTCGTGACCCCTTTTGGTTTGATTAATGCGCCCGCTACTTTTCAAAGATATATCAATGAACAGCTGCGTCAACACTTGGATCTCGATGCAACGGCTTACATGGATGATGTACTTGCTTACACTAGTGGCAGTAAAGAAGATCATTGGAATACAGTGCGAAGTATTCTTGGTAAGTTGAGCAAAGCAGGGCTATACCTAGACATTAGCAAATGCGAGTTTCTGTGTAAAGAGGTCAAATACCTAGGGTTCATAATTCGTGCAGGTGATGGAATAAAGGTGGATCCAGTCAAAGTCAAAGCCATTCTGGAATGGGACCCACCATCCACTGTAAAAGGTGTTCGGTCGTTCTAGGGTTCGCAAATTTTATCGGTGTTTTGTGGATGGATTCTCAGAGATTGCGGCACCACTTACTGCTCTAACCAAAAAGGATTCAACATGGCAATGGGGTGATGCAGAAAGCGAGGCTTTCAAACGATTGAAAAGGATTTTCGCATCCCAACCAGTTCTAGCACAGTGGGATCCAGATCGTGATACGGTGCTTGAAGCTGACTGCTCAGGTTATGCTAATGGGAGGTTGTCTATCTCAGATAGACAAGCAGGGTAGATTGCGGCCAGTAGCATACTATTCGAGACGACTGACAAGTGCGGAGGCGAATTACCCAATTCATGGACAAGGAGATGCTCGCTATTGTAGCATGCTTGCAGGAATGGCAGGCAGAATGAAGTCCGTAGCTAAGCTGTTTAAAATCTGGAGCGACCACAAAAACTATTAAAAACTTAGTCCTTGTATTGTGTAATGATCACTTTAAGGAGTTCTAATATAAAACATGGAAGGTAGACTTGTCTATGAAATCAACTCGTTTGAGGTGTACAATAATTATCCTTCAAAAACGGATCCAACACTCGAGATTTACATCTTGAGTGAGGGTCTGTGCATGCTAACAAAACAACCCAATAACCACGTGATAAACAAGCTAATTGTACAGGGTATCTTGCTCTCCGGTTCTCCTAACTCCTGGCTAATGATGACAACTCGACCCATAATAAGGGTCATGAGGATCCTGGAATTGCAATGCATTAGACTTATTTCTCAACAAAAACCTGAATGATTTCGCATCAAAACGTCTTCTAAATGAGCGGCAGGTACGATACAACGATATTTTGCAGCAATTTCAGTACGTGTTGGAATGGCGGCCGGGAAACACCTGCGAAAGACCAGATGCCCTGTCACGTCGAGATCAGGATAAGCCGACCGGATTAACAATGAGAGAACTGCGGGACGCATAATGCAATTGTTGCCACATCTGCCTGTTAATACAGTTAATATCGAGCCCAGTGAAGGGGAACTAGACTCAGCTGCTAAGGCAGTATTATTTGACAAAGATGAGCTGCAAACGCTGTGGAAAAGAGGGGTGCAAAGCGATGGCGATTGGCGCCGTGCACGTGATTCTGTGCGCGACGGGGAGCGTGGATTTCCCCCAGACTTAGCGCAAAAGATGAAAGCTAATATTGGCAAGTGCACGGTAGCCGCTGATAATATTCTCCGCGGCCGAGAAAATAGGATCTGGGTGTGTCACAGTTCAAATATAGAAAGCGAATGGGCATTTGTATGATTGAAAGGTAAAGCTATAATTCATCTATGTAGAAGCAAACTACCTGCAAGTCTACTCTACTACTTATACACATCCAGAGGTATCTAAATCTAGCCTACACTTACAGTGGCAATGAAACTGACTAAAGATTTGTTCTGCCACACGGGTAACGCTTCCGACTCTTGGCACTATCCTTTACGTAGCCTCAGTGGCGATCTCGTATCAGTTTTCGTCTGCTGATAATCCTCGGAGTGATAGAGAATATAGGTTGCCTTCGATAGCCATCGAAGGCTACAGGGCTTATCGGCTCACAAGCCGTCACAGGGTGCCTGACTACAAACCTCTTAGGACAGCAATTATGCAACGATTGCATGATAGTCATTTGGCTGGCCACCCTGGGAAAGATACCATGGTTGGCATAATTTTACGACAATGGTTGTGGCCGAAAATCAGGGATTCAGTGCGGGAGTTTATCCGGAACTGTGATACCTGCGGACAGACCACGGTGTGGCGAGAGGCGAAAGCTGGGTTCCTTCGGTCCTTACCAATTCCCGATCGCATAGGTAGTGAGCTGACTATCAATTTCGTCACAGACCTGCCACAGTCGCGTGGCTGTACAAATGTCATGGTCATCACAGATCGCTTGAGTAAGGACGTTCTAATGTTCGGAACGGAATCGATGGATGCACAACTGTGTGCCTCAACATTTATTGAACGATATTATCGGTACTATGGGTTCCCAAGGTTCCTAACTAGCGACCGGGGTAGTGATTGGGTGAGCCACTTCTGGAGCACGTTTTGCAGACTAACTGGTATTTCACAACGATTATCTACTGCATATCACCCGCAAACCAATGCAAGCGAGCGGGCAAATCAAGAAATGTACAAATACCTCCGAGTGTTTACATGTTATGCTCAAAATAATTGGGTAGACCTCCTACCAATGGCTCAATTGGCATTAAACTCGAGGCCAAACACAGCAATTGGAGGGATAAGTCCATTCTTTTTACGCAATGGTTACGATCTTGACCCTATATCTGAGCCAACCCCATCAACAGAAAAATTGTCAAGGCACCCGGGACAACAAGCTGCAAGTGAGTACGTGCAGAGACTACGTGATGCTCAGGATTTTGCACAGGCGGCAATGGCGTCAGCGCAACAAAGAAATGAGACTAGCGCAAACCAACATCGACGGCAACCGGAACAACTTAAGGTTGGCAATAAAGTATGGCTAGACCTACGAAATATTAAGACGCCGCAGCTATCAAAAAAGCTGGCCTGGATTCATGCCAAGTATGAAGTCACAGCAATATCCGACCCATTAACAGTTGAGCTGAACGTTCCTAGAAAGATTCAATCGTTTCCACGTTGAACTAGTGAAGCGTGCAGGTAACGATCCACTTCCTAGCCAAATTAGAGATGACGCGCAAAACCCACTATTGATGGATGACCTCGAGGAGCCAGAATATGAGGTGGAATCTATACTTCGAGCCCGGTCTATCCGTCGTGGTAGAGGAAACTTTCGCCAAGCTCTGGTAAAATGGACAGGCTGGGCTGAGCCAACATGGGAGCCAATTGATGGTGTAAGGGAAACACAAGCACTAGACCAATTTGAGGCCACGTACGGAGACATAATGACAAATGATGGCCCAGATAATGAAAGCTCCGGAGGATTCGTGGGTCCCGCAGAGGGCCATACACTGGATAAACGACGCCAAATTCGCAAAGGCAAAAACATAATAAAAAAATAAAAAAAATATATATATAACCCCCTAACCAACTTCCTAGAATGTTAGGGGGGAGCTTGTGACGGCTTGTAAGCTGGTAATTGCCTGTAGCCTGCGCTGTCTAACGCAGGCTTAGCATGAAACAAGGAGGGCCTTAAAAGTGGCAATACTAATATTGTAACACGTCCGGGGATGGGGCACGAGAATGTGATACGAGTAGGGGATATGAGTAGGGAATACGAGTAAGGAATACGGATATACAGATAGAAATCTGTGTCATTGGCTGGGATAATAATCATGTATAAAGTAACTGTTATTATCCTCTTCAATCTGTAGTTCACCATAGATTGAAATTAAAACTACCTCTGACCATAAGGTTGCCCAAGTGCCTATGCTTAGACTGTGACAGTGTTTGATTAATTGTATCACTTATCCCCTTTTGTGGCTGCTACCTTTTATTTGTCTACCAATTATTATTTCATTCTAGACTGGCAACTATGTCATCCCCTATGGATAGCACAGGAGAAGACTCTAAGGATGTACAACTTTTGGATTTTTTAAAGCAACTTCAGCAGCAGCTTGAGCAGCAAAGTCAGGAAATGAAAAAACAGAGCAAGATAATACATAACCTCCAACAGCATGCAAATTCTACTACTCAGGCTCTCAGAGAAGCAAGGCAGTCAAAACCCACTACTTTTGAGCCAACACAAGCAACAATTGGTTTGCCCCAGACTAAAGATACTCAAGAAAGGCTACCAAAACTTGACAAATTTAAAGGAGATAGGAGTATGTGGGATGAGTGGCACCTAGGAGCTCTCCACAAGCTTTCGAGAGATGGTGTAACCCTGGGTTCTCCTTTTGACCAGTTCATGTAGATCTACTCACAACTAGATGGTGATGCAATAAAGATGGTCTCAGCAACAGCAAGAGCCCTGTCAGAAAATGGAGAAGGCCCAGGACTTTTTGGAGTATCTTAATACAGTCTTTGGAGATCCCAACAAAAAAGCAAGGGCAGAGAGTGTCATAGGACACTAATCACGTGCTACAATGTACGCTTGGACCAGTGAGGAACCACTTTTATGTGTATATAGTATTGCGTTAGCCACCATGTCTTTTCTCCTCATAGATTACAATCATATTATTGTTTTGCCTTTTAGTCAGAGTCTTTCCTGACCCTCATGCTATCACATTGATTGTAATCTCCATTTTAGTCTAAACCACTTGTAATCAGCGACGTCTCGCAATTATATGAGTAGTGACGACAATTTTAACCTTGAAGGTATTCTCCGTGAAATTTCTGCAATAGAAATCGACGCCTCAAGTGCAAATACAGAGTCTCACAGACCTGCCCTGGAACCAGAGCCACAGACGCCTGAATCAAAAATCGCAACAACTAAACACGAAACCAGAAATATTAAAGCCACAATGACAAACCAAACCGACGCAGTACAGCACAAGTTCACAACTTGGGATGGAACACCTGATCAATATTCTTTATGCTCAGTCATGTGGCGAGTAGCAGCGGAGGACCCAGCAATCATCAAGGGTTTTGGTGGTGAAAGAGGCGTCTGCCTTGCACTTATGCAGACGTTACCAGCGGAGCACAGAAGCCGAGTGGGGCCTTTCTTTGAGAAACAAGTTAAAGCTAAAGAATTTACAAGTTCACTTCTCGACGAATTCGACCGGCACTTCGTGATAGGGACCGTGAAGCTCGAAATCGACGCCTCCTTACTCTGTG